>CM038360.1:32176740-32843155 GCA_021464625.1 Proterorhinus semilunaris | reverse complement strand
ATTCTTGCTCACCTAACGCAACGTGGGGCCCTGTATAACATACTGGAAAATTAGCCTTCTAGCCTTTATGGTTTTGAAGAAATTGGCAATTCATTTTTTTATTGTCGCAAACGCATTATCTCAAAGAGCAAACACCTATTTTGGAAAGTAGTTGATATTTGTATTCTCACTGCTAAAAACCATCCCATATGCACAGTCAGTGTGGGGTATGGACAGATCAGTTGAAAAAGTTACATTTTGGGGTGTTTTAATGGGTGCTTATTGGACAAAAGTTGCAGCTTTCACAAAACTCAAAAACGAAGTTGTGCCAAAACTATGAGAGCTACATGGCCAATTCTTGCTCACCTAACGCAACGTGGGGCCCTGTATAACATACTGGAAAATTAGCCTTCTAGCCTTTATGGTTTTGAAGAAATTGGCAATTCATTTTTTTATTGTCGCAAACGCATTATCTCAAAGAGCAAACACCTATTTTGGAAAGTAGTTGATATTTGTATTCTCACTGCTAAAAACCATCCCATATGCACAGTCAGTGTGGGGTATGGACAGATCAGTTGAAAAAGTTACATTTTGGGGTGTTTTAATGGGTGCTTATTGGACAAAAGTTGCAGCTTTCACAAAACTCAAAAACGAAGTTGTGCCAAAACTATGAGAGCTACATGGCCAATTCTTGCTCACCTAACGCAACGTGGGGCCCTGTATAACATACTGGAAAATTAGCCTTCTAGCCTTTATGGTTTTGAAGAAATGGGCAATTCATTTTTTTATTGTCGCAAACGCATTATCTCAAAGAGCAAACACCTATTTTGGAAAGTAGTTGATATTTGTATTCTCACTGCTAAAAACCATCCCATATGCACAGTCAGTGTGGGGTATGGACAGATCAGTTGAAAAAGTTACATTTTGGGGTGTTTTAATGGGTGCTTATTGGACAAAAGTTGCAGCTTTCACAAAACTCAAAAACGAAGTTGTGCCAAAACTATGAGAGCTACATGGCCAATTCTTGCTCACCTAACGCAACGTGGGGCCCTGTATAACATACTGGAAAATTAGCCTTCTAGCCTTTATGGTTTTGAAGAAATGGGCAATTCATATTTTTATTGTCGCAAACGCATTATCTCAAAGAGCAAACACCTATTTTGGAAAGTAGTTGATATTTGTATTCTCACTGCTAAAAACCATCCCATATGCACAGTCAGTGTGGGGTATGGACAGATCAGTTGAAAAAGTTACATTATGGGGTGTTTTAATGGGTGCTTATTGGACAAAAGTTGCAGCTTTCACAAAACTCAAAAACGAAGTTGTGCCAAAACTATGAGAGCTACATGGCCAATTCTTGCTCACCTAACGCAACGTGGGGCCCTGTATAACATACTGGAAAATTAGCCTTCTAGCCTTTATGGTTTTGAAGAAATGGGCAATTCATTTTTTTATTGTCGCAAACGCATTATCTCAAAGAGCAAACACCTATTTTGGAAAGTAGTTGATATTTGTATTCTCACTGCTAAAAACCATCCCATATGCACAGTCAGTGTGGGGTATGGACAGATCAGTTGAAAAAGTTACATTTTGGGGTGTTTTAATGGGTGCTTATTGGACAAAAGTTGCAGCTTTCACAAAACTCAAAAACGAAGTTGTGCCAAAACTATGAGAGCTACATGGCCAATTCTTGCTCACCTAACACAACGTGGGGCCCTGTATAACATACTGGAAAATTAGCCTTCTAGCCTTTATGGTTTTGAAGAAATGGGCAATTCATTTTTTTATTGTCGCAAACGCATTATCTCAAAGAGCAAACACCTATTTTGGAAAGTAGTTGATATTTGTATTGTCACTGCTAAAAAACATCCCATATGCACAGTCAGTGTGGGGTATGGACAGATCAGTTGAAAAAGTTACATTTTGGGGTGTTTTAATGGGTGCTTATTGGACAAAAGTTGCAGCTTTCACAAAACTCAAAAACGAAGTTGTGCCAAAACTATGAGAGCTACATGGCCAATTCTTGCTCACCTAACGCAACGTGGGGCCCTGTATAACATACTGGAAAATTAGCCTTCTAGCCTTTATGGTTTTGAAGAAATGGGCAATTCATTTTTTTATTGTCGCAAACGCATTATCTCAAAGAGCAAACACCTATTTTGGAAAGTAGTTGATATTTGTATTCTCACTGCTAAAAACCATCCCATATGCACAGTCAGTGTGGGGTATGGACAGATCAGTTGAAAAAGTTACATTTTGGGGTGTTTTAATGGGTGCTATTGGACAAAAGTTGCAGCTTTCACAAAACTCAAAAACGAAGTTGTGCCAAAACTATGAGAGCTACATGGCCAATTCTTGCTCACCTAACGCAACGTGGGGCCCTGTATAACATACTGGAAAATTAGCCTTCTAGCCTTTATGGTTTTGAAGAAATGGGCAATTCATTTTTTTATTGTCGCAAACGCATTATCTCAAAGAGCAAACACCTATTTTGGAAAGTAGTTGATATTTGTATTCTCACTGCTAAAAAACATCCCATATGCACAGTCAGTGTGGGGTATGGACAGATCAGTTGAAAAAGTTACATTTTGGGGTGTTTTAATGGGTGCTTATTGGACAAAAGTTGCAGCTTTCACAAAACTCAAAAACGAAGTTGTGCCAAAACTATGAGAGCTACATGGCCAATTCTTGCTCACCTAACGCAACGTGGGGCCCTGTATAACATACTGGAAAATTAGCCTTCTAGCCTTTATGGTTTTGAAGAAATGGGCAATTCATATTTTTATTGTCGCAAACGCATTATCTCAAAGAGCAAACACCTATTTTGGAAAGTAGTTGATATTTGTATTCTCACTGCTAAAAACCATCCCATATGCACAGTCAGTGTGGGGTATGGACAGATCAGTTGAAAAAGTTACATTTTGGGGTGTTTTAATGGGTGCTTATTGGACAAAAGTTGCAGCTTTCACAAAACTCAAAAACGAAGTTGTGCCAAAACTATGAGAGCTACATGGCCAATTCTTGCTCACCTAACGCAACGTGGGGCCCTGTATAACATACTGGAAAATTAGCCTTCTAGCCTTTATGGTTTTGAAGAAATGGGCAATTCATATTTTTATTGTCGCAAACGCATTATCTCAAAGAGCAAACACCTATTTTGGAAAGTAGTTGATATTTGTATTCTCACTGCTAAAAACCATCCCATATGCACAGTCAGTGTGGGGTATGGACAGATCAGTTGAAAAAGTTACATTTTGGGGTGTTTTAATGGGTGCTTATTGGACAAAAGTTGCAACTTTCACAAAACTCAAAAACGAAGTTGTGCCAAAACTATGAGAGCTACATGGCCAATTCTTGCTCACCTAACGCAACGTGGGGCCCTGTATAACATACTGGAAAATTAGCCTTCTAGCCTTTATGGTTTTGAAGAAATGGGCAATTCATTTTTTTATTGTCGCAAACGCATTATCTCAAAGAGCAAACACCTATTTTGGAAAGTAGTTGATATTTGTATTCTCACTGCTAAAAACCATCCCATATGCACAGTCAGTGTGGGGTATGGACAGATCAGTTGAAAAAGTTACATTTTGGGGTGTTTTAATGGGTGCTATTGGACAAAAGTTGCAGCTTTCACAAAACTCAAAAACGAAGTTGTGCCAAAACTATGAGAGCTACATGGCCAATTCTTGCTCACCTAACGCAACGTGGGGCCCTGTATAACATACTGGAAAATTAGCCTTCTAGCCTTTATGGTTTTGAAGAAATTGGCAATTCATTTTTTTATTGTCGCAAACGCATTATCTCAAAGAGCAAACACCTATTTTGGAAAGTAGTTGATATTTGTATTCTCACTGCTAAAAACATCCCATATGCACAGTCAGTGTGGGGTATGGACAGATCAGTTGAAAAAGTTACATTTTGGGGTGTTTTAATGGGTGCTTATTGGACAAAAGTTGCAGCTTTCACAAAACTCAAAAACGAAGTTGTGCCAAAACTATGAGAGCTACATGGCCAATTCTTGCTCACCTAACGCAACGTGGGGCCCTGTATAACATACTGGAAAATTAGCCTTCTAGCCTTTATGGTTTTGAAGAAATGGGCAATTCATTTTTTTATTGTCGCAAACGCATTATCTCAAAGAGCAAACACCTATTTTGGAAAGTAGTTGATATTTGTATTCTCACTGCTAAAAACCATCCCATATGCACAGTCAGTGTGGGGTATGGACAGATCAGTTGAAAAAGTTACATTTTGGGGTGTTTTAATGGGTGCTTATTGGACAAAAGTTGCAGCTTTCACAAAACTCAAAAACGAAGTTGTGCCAAAACTATGAGAGCTACATGGCCAATTCTTGCTCACCTAACGCAACGTGGGGCCCTGTATAACATACTGGGAAATTAGCCTTCTAGCCTTTATGGTTTTGAAGAAATGGGCAATTCATTTTTTTATTGTCGCAAACGCATTATCTCAAAGAGCAAACACCTATTTTGGAAAGTAGTTGATATTTGTATTCTCACTGCTAAAAACCATCCCATATGCACAGTCAGTGTGGGGTATGGACAGATCAGTTGAAAAAGTTACATTTTGGGGTGTTTTAATGGGTGCTTATTGGACAAAAGTTGCAGCTTTCACAAAACTCAAAAACGAAGTTGTGCCAAAACTATGAGAGCTACATGGCCAATTCTTGCTCACCTAACGCAACGTGGGGCCCTGTATAACATACTGGAAAATTAGCCTTCTAGCCTTTATGGTTTTGAAGAAATTGGCAATTCATTTTTTTATTGTCGCAAACGCATTATCTCAAAGAGCAAACACCTATTTTGGAAAGTAGTTGATATTTGTATTCTCACTGCTAAAAACCATCCCATATGCACAGTCAGTGTGGGGTATGGACAGATCAGTTGAAAAAGTTACATTTTGGGGTGTTTTAATGGGTGCTTATTGGACAAAAGTTGCAGCTTTCACAAAACTCAAAAACGAAGTTGTGCCAAAACTATGAGAGCTACATGGCCAATTCTTGCTCACCTAACGCAACGTGGGGCCCTGTATAACATACTGGAAAATTAGCCTTCTAGCCTTTATGGTTTTGAAGAAATGGGCAATTCATTTTTTTATTGTCGCAAACGCATTATCTCAAAGAGCAAACACCTATTTTGGAAAGTAGTTGATATTTGTATTCTCACTGCTAAAAACCATCCCATATGCACAGTCAGTGTGGGGTATGGACAGATCAGTTGAAAAAGTTACATTTTGGGGTGTTTTAATGGGTGCTTATTGGACAAAAGTTGCAGCTTTCACAAAACTCAAAAACGAAGTTGTGCCAAAACTATGAGAGCTACATGGCCAATTCTTGCTCACCTAACGCAACGTGGGGCCCTGTATAACATACTGGAAAATTAGCCTTCTAGCCTTTATGGTTTTGAAGAAATTGGCAATTCATTTTTTTATTGTCGCAAACGCATTATCTCAAAGAGCAAACACCTATTTTGGAAAGTAGTTGATATTTGTATTCTCACTGCTAAAAACCATCCCATATGCACAGTCAGTGTGGGGTATGGACAGATCAGTTGAAAAAGTTACATTTTGGGGTGTTTTAATGGGTGCTTATTGGACAAAAGTTGCAGCTTTCACAAAACTCAAAAACGAAGTTGTGCCAAAACTATGAGAGCTACATGGCCAATTCTTGCTCACCTAACGCAACGTGGGGCCCTGTATAACATACTGGAAAATTAGCCTTCTAGCCTTTATGGTTTTGAAGAAATGGGCAATTCATTTTTTTATTGTCGCAAACGCATTATCTCAAAGAGCAAACACCTATTTTGGAAAGTAGTTGATATTTGTATTCTCACTGCTAAAAACCATCCCATATGCACAGTCAGTGTGGGGTATGGACAGATCAGTTGAAAAAGTTACATTTTGGGGTGTTTTAATGGGTGCTTATTGGACAAAAGTTGCAGCTTTCACAAAACTCAAAAACGAAGTTGTGCCAAAACTATGAGAGCTACATGGCCAATTCTTGCTCACCTAACGCAACGTGGGGCCCTGTATAACATACTGGAAAATTAGCCTTCTAGCCTTTATGGTTTTGAAGAAATGGGCAATTCATATTTTTATTGTCGCAAACGCATTATCTCAAAGAGCAAACACCTATTTTGGAAAGTAGTTGATATTTGTATTCTCACTGCTAAAAACCATCCCATATGCACAGTCAGTGTGGGGTATGGACAGATCAGTTGAAAAAGTTACATTATGGGGTGTTTTAATGGGTGCTTATTGGACAAAAGTTGCAGCTTTCACAAAACTCAAAAACGAAGTTGTGCCAAAACTATGAGAGCTACATGGCCAATTCTTGCTCACCTAACGCAACGTGGGGCCCTGTATAACATACTGGAAAATTAGCCTTCTAGCCTTTATGGTTTTGAAGAAATGGGCAATTCATTTTTTTATTGTCGCAAACGCATTATCTCAAAGAGCAAACACCTATTTTGGAAAGTAGTTGATATTTGTATTCTCACTGCTAAAAACCATCCCATATGCACAGTCAGTGTGGGGTATGGACAGATCAGTTGAAAAAGTTACATTTTGGGGTGTTTTAATGGGTGCTTATTGGACAAAAGTTGCAGCTTTCACAAAACTCAAAAACGAAGTTGTGCCAAAACTATGAGAGCTACATGGCCAATTCTTGCTCACCTAACACAACGTGGGGCCCTGTATAACATACTGGAAAATTAGCCTTCTAGCCTTTATGGTTTTGAAGAAATGGGCAATTCATTTTTTTTATTGTCGCAAACGCATTATCTCAAAGAGCAAACACCTATTTTGGAAAGTAGTTGATATTTGTATTGTCACTGCTAAAAAACATCCCATATGCACAGTCAGTGTGGGGTATGGACAGATCAGTTGAAAAAGTTACATTTTGGGGTGTTTTAATGGGTGCTTATTGGACAAAAGTTGCAGCTTTCACAAAACTCAAAAACGAAGTTGTGCCAAAACTATGAGAGCTACATGGCCAATTCTTGCTCACCTAACGCAACGTGGGGCCCTGTATAACATACTGGAAAATTAGCCTTCTAGCCTTTATGGTTTTGAAGAAATGGGCAATTCATTTTTTTATTGTCGCAAACGCATTATCTCAAAGAGCAAACACCTATTTTGGAAAGTAGTTGATATTTGTATTCTCACTGCTAAAAACCATCCCATATGCACAGTCAGTGTGGGGTATGGACAGATCAGTTGAAAAAGTTACATTTTGGGGTGTTTTAATGGGTGCTATTGGACAAAAGTTGCAGCTTTCACAAAACTCAAAAACGAAGTTGTGCCAAAACTATGAGAGCTACATGGCCAATTCTTGCTCACCTAACGCAACGTGGGGCCCTGTATAACATACTGGAAAATTAGCCTTCTAGCCTTTATGGTTTTGAAGAAATGGGCAATTCATTTTTTTATTGTCGCAAACGCATTATCTCAAAGAGCAAACACCTATTTTGGAAAGTAGTTGATATTTGTATTCTCACTGCTAAAAAACATCCCATATGCACAGTCAGTGTGGGGTATGGACAGATCAGTTGAAAAAGTTACATTTTGGGGTGTTTTAATGGGTGCTTATTGGACAAAAGTTGCAGCTTTCACAAAACTCAAAAACGAAGTTGTGCCAAAACTATGAGAGCTACATGGCCAATTCTTGCTCACCTAACGCAACGTGGGGCCCTGTATAACATACTGGAAAATTAGCCTTCTAGCCTTTATGGTTTTGAAGAAATGGGCAATTCATATTTTTATTGTCGCAAACGCATTATCTCAAAGAGCAAACACCTATTTTGGAAAGTAGTTGATATTTGTATTCTCACTGCTAAAAACCATCCCATATGCACAGTCAGTGTGGGGTATGGACAGATCAGTTGAAAAAGTTACATTATGGGGTGTTTTAATGGGTGCTTATTGGACAAAAGTTGCAGCTTTCACAAAACTCAAAAACGAAGTTGTGCCAAAACTATGAGAGCTACATGGCCAATTCTTGCTCACCTAACGCAACGTGGGGCCCTGTATAACATACTGGAAAATTAGCCTTCTAGCCTTTATGGTTTTGAAGAAATGGGCAATTCATTTTTTTATTGTCGCAAACGCATTATCTCAAAGAGCAAACACCTATTTTGGAAAGTAGTTGATATTTGTATTCTCACTGCTAAAAACCATCCCATATGCACAGTCAGTGTGGGGTATGGACAGATCAGTTGAAAAAGTTACATTTTGGGGTGTTTTAATGGGTGCTTATTGGACAAAAGTTGCAGCTTTCACAAAACTCAAAAACGAAGTTGTGCCAAAACTATGAGAGCTACATGGCCAATTCTTGCTCACCTAACACAACGTGGGGCCCTGTATAACATACTGGAAAATTAGCCTTCTAGCCTTTATGGTTTTGAAGAAATGGGCAATTCATTTTTTTTATTGTCGCAAACGCATTATCTCAAAGAGCAAACACCTATTTTGGAAAGTAGTTGATATTTGTATTGTCACTGCTAAAAAACATCCCATATGCACAGTCAGTGTGGGGTATGGACAGATCAGTTGAAAAAGTTACATTTTGGGGTGTTTTAATGGGTGCTTATTGGACAAAAGTTGCAGCTTTCACAAAACTCAAAAACGAAGTTGTGCCAAAACTATGAGAGCTACATGGCCAATTCTTGCTCACCTAACGCAACGTGGGGCCCTGTATAACATACTGGAAAATTAGCCTTCTAGCCTTTATGGTTTTGAAGAAATGGGCAATTCATTTTTTTATTGTCGCAAACGCATTATCTCAAAGAGCAAACACCTATTTTGGAAAGTAGTTGATATTTGTATTCTCACTGCTAAAAACCATCCCATATGCACAGTCAGTGTGGGGTATGGACAGATCAGTTGAAAAAGTTACATTTTGGGGTGTTTTAATGGGTGCTATTGGACAAAAGTTGCAGCTTTCACAAAACTCAAAAACGAAGTTGTGCCAAAACTATGAGAGCTACATGGCCAATTCTTGCTCACCTAACGCAACGTGGGGCCCTGTATAACATACTGGAAAATTAGCCTTCTAGCCTTTATGGTTTTGAAGAAATGGGCAATTCATTTTTTTATTGTCGCAAACGCATTATCTCAAAGAGCAAACACCTATTTTGGAAAGTAGTTGATATTTGTATTCTCACTGCTAAAAAACATCCCATATGCACAGTCAGTGTGGGGTATGGACAGATCAGTTGAAAAAGTTACATTTTGGGGTGTTTTAATGGGTGCTTATTGGACAAAAGTTGCAGCTTTCACAAAACTCAAAAACGAAGTTGTGCCAAAACTATGAGAGCTACATGGCCAATTCTTGCTCACCTAACGCAACGTGGGGCCCTGTATAACATACTGGAAAATTAGCCTTCTAGCCTTTATGGTTTTGAAGAAATGGGCAATTCATATTTTTATTGTCGCAAACGCATTATCTCAAAGAGCAAACACCTATTTTGGAAAGTAGTTGATATTTGTATTCTCACTGCTAAAAACCATCCCATATGCACAGTCAGTGTGGGGTATGGACAGATCAGTTGAAAAAGTTACATTTTGGGGTGTTTTAATGGGTGCTTATTGGACAAAAGTTGCAGCTTTCACAAAACTCAAAAACGAAGTTGTGCCAAAACTATGAGAGCTACATGGCCAATTCTTGCTCACCTAACGCAACGTGGGGCCCTGTATAACATACTGGAAAATTAGCCTTCTAGCCTTTATGGTTTTGAAGAAATGGGCAATTCATATTTTTATTGTCGCAAACGCATTATCTCAAAGAGCAAACACCTATTTTGGAAAGTAGTTGATATTTGTATTCTCACTGCTAAAAACCATCCCATATGCACAGTCAGTGTGGGGTATGGACAGATCAGTTGAAAAAGTTACATTTTGGGGTGTTTTAATGGGTGCTTATTGGACAAAAGTTGCAGCTTTCACAAAACTCAAAAACGAAGTTGTGCCAAAACTATGAGAGCTACATGGCCAATTCTTGCTCACCTAACGCAACGTGGGGCCCTGTATAACATACTGGAAAATTAGCCTTCTAGCCTTTATGGTTTTGAAGAAATGGGCAATTCATTTTTTTATTGTCGCAAACGCATTATCTCAAAGAGCAAACACCTATTTTGGAAAGTAGTTGATATTTGTATTCTCACTGCTAAAAACCATCCCATATGCACAGTCAGTGTGGGGTATGGACAGATCAGTTGAAAAAGTTACATTTTGGGGTGTTTTAATGGGTGCTATTGGACAAAAGTTGCAGCTTTCACAAACTCAAAAACGAAGTTGTGCCAAAACTATGAGAGCTACATGGCCAATTCTTGCTCACCTAACGCAACGTGGGGCCCTGTATAACATACTGGAAAATTAGCCTTCTAGCCTTTATGGTTTTGAAGAAATTGGCAATTCATTTTTTTATTGTCGCAAACGCATTATCTCAAAGAGCAAACACCTATTTTGGAAAGTAGTTGATATTTGTATTCTCACTGCTAAAAAACATCCCATATGCACAGTCAGTGTGGGGTATGGACAGATCAGTTGAAAAAGTTACATTTTGGGGTGTTTTAATGGGTGCTTATTGGACAAAAGTTGCAGCTTTCACAAAACTCAAAAACGAAGTTGTGCCAAAACTATGAGAGCTACATGGCCAATTCTTGCTCACCTAACGCAACGTGGGGCCCTGTATAACATACTGGAAAATTAGCCTTCTAGCCTTTATGGTTTTGAAGAAATGGGCAATTCATTTTTTTATTGTCGCAAACGCATTATCTCAAAGAGCAAACACCTATTTTGGAAAGTAGTTGATATTTGTATTCTCACTGCTAAAAACCATCCCATATGCACAGTCAGTGTGGGGTATGGACAGATCAGTTGAAAAAGTTACATTTTGGGGTGTTTTAATGGGTGCTTATTGGACAAAAGTTGCAGCTTTCACAAAACTCAAAAACGAAGTTGTGCCAAAACTATGAGAGCTACATGGCCAATTCTTGCTCACCTAACGCAACGTGGGGCCCTGTATAACATACTGGGAAATTAGCCTTCTAGCCTTTATGGTTTTGAAGAAATGGGCAATTCATTTTTTTATTGTCGCAAACGCATTATCTCAAAGAGCAAACACCTATTTTGGAAAGTAGTTGATATTTGTATTCTCACTGCTAAAAACCATCCCATATGCACAGTCAGTGTGGGGTATGGACAGATCAGTTGAAAAAGTTACATTTTGGGGTGTTTTAATGGGTGCTTATTGGACAAAAGTTGCAGCTTTCACAAAACTCAAAAACGAAGTTGTGCCAAAACTATGAGAGCTACATGGCCAATTCTTGCTCACCTAACGCAACGTGGGGCCCTGTATAACATACTGGAAAATTAGCCTTCTAGCCTTTATGGTTTTGAAGAAATTGGCAATTCATTTTTTTATTGTCGCAAACGCATTATCTCAAAGAGCAAACACCTATTTTGGAAAGTAGTTGATATTTGTATTCTCACTGCTAAAAACCATCCCATATGCACAGTCAGTGTGGGGTATGGACAGATCAGTTGAAAAAGTTACATTTTGGGGTGTTTTAATGGGTGCTATTGGACAAAAGTTGCAGCTTTCACAAAACTCAAAAACGAAGTTGTGCCAAAACTATGAGAGCTACATGGCCAATTCTTGCTCACCTAACGCAACGTGGGGCCCTGTATAACATACTGGAAAATTAGCCTTCTAGCCTTTATGGTTTTGAAGAAATGGGCAATTCATTTTTTTATTGTCGCAAACGCATTATCTCAAAGAGCAAACACCTATTTTGGAAAGTAGTTTATATTTGTATTCTCACTGCTAAAAACCATCCCATATGCACAGTCAGTGTGGGGTATGGACAGATCAGTTGAAAAAGTTACATTTTGGGGTGTTTTAATGGGTGCTTATTGGACAAAAGTTGCAGCTTTCACAAAACTCAAAAACGAAGTTGTGCCAAAACTATGAGAGCTACATTGCCAATTCTTGCTCACCTAACGCAACGTGGGGCCCTGTATAACATACTGGAAAATTAGCCTTCTAGCCTTTATGGTTTTGAAGAAATGGGCAATTCATTTTTTTATTGTCGCAAACGCATTATCTCAAAGAGCAAACACCTATTTTGGAAAGTAGTTGATATTTGTATTCTCACTGCTAAAAACCATCCCATATGCACAGTCAGTGTGGGGTATGGACAGATCAGTTGAAAAAGTTACATTTTGGGGTGTTTTAATGGGTGCTTATTGGACAAAAGTTGCAGCTTTCACAAAACTCAAAAACGAAGTTGTGCCAAAACTATGAGAGCTACATGGCCAATTCTTGCTCACCTAACGCAACGTGGGGCCCTGTATAACATACTGGAAAATTAGCCTTCTAGCCTTTATGGTTTTGAAGAAATGGGCAATTCATTTTTTTATTGTCGCAAACGCATTATCTCAAAGAGCAAACACCTATTTTGGAAAGTAGTTGATATTTGTATTCTCACTGCTAAAAACCATCCCATATGCACAGTCAGTGTGGGGTATGGACAGATCAGTTGAAAAAGTTACATTTTGGGGTGTTTTAATGGGTGCTTATTGGACAAAAGTTGCAGCTTTCACAAAACTCAAAAACGAAGTTGTGCCAAAACTATGAGAGCTACATGGCCAATTCTTGCTCACCTAACGCAACGTGGGGCCCTGTATAACATACTGGAAAATTAGCCTTCTAGCCTTTATTATTTTGAAGAAATGGGCAATTCATTTTTTTATTGTCGCAAACGCATTATCTCAAAGAGCAAACACCTATTTTGGAAAGTAGTTGATATTTGTATTCTCACTGCTAAAAAACATCCCATATGCACAGTCAGTGTGGGGTATGGACAGATCAGTTGAAAAAGTTACATTTTGGGGTGTTTTAATGGGTGCTTATTGGACAAAAGTTGCAGCTTTCACAAAACTCAAAAACGAAGTTGTGCCAAAACTATGAGAGCTACATGGCCAATTCTTGCTCACCTAACGCAACGTGGGGCCCTGTATAACATACTGGAAAATTAGCCTTCTAGCCTTTATGGTTTTGAAGAAATTGGCAATTCATTTTTTTATTGTCGCAAACGCATTATCTCAAAGAGCAAACACCTATTTTGGAAAGTAGTTGATATTTGTATTCTCACTGCTAAAAACCATCCCATATGCACAGTCAGTGTGGGGTATGGACAGATCAGTTGAAAAAGTTACATTTTGGGGTGTTTTAATGGGTGCTTATTGGACAAAAGTTGCAGCTTTCACAAAACTCAAAAACGAAGTTGTGCCAAAACTATGAGAGCTACATGGCCAATTCTTGCTCACCTAACGCAACGTGGGGCCCTGTATAACATACTGGAAAATTAGCCTTCTAGCCTTTATGGTTTTGAAGAAATTGGCAATTCATTTTTTTATTGTCGCAAACGCATTATCTCAAAGAGCAAACACCTATTTTGGAAAGTAGTTGATATTTGTATTCTCACTGCTAAAAACCATCCCATATGCACAGTCAGTGTGGGGTATGGACAGATCAGTTGAAAAAGTTACATTTTGGGGTGTTTTAATGGGTGCTATTGGACAAAAGTTGCAGCTTTCACAAAACTCAAAAACGAAGTTGTGCCAAAACTATGAGAGCTACCTAGCCAATTCTTGCTCACCTAACGCAACGTGGGGCCCTGTATAACATACTGGAAAATTAGCCTTCTAGCCTTTATGGTTTTGAAGAAATGGGCAATTCATTTTTTTATTGTCGCAAACGCATTATCTCAAAGAGCAAACACCTATTTTGGAAAGTAGTTGCTATTTGTATTCTCACTGCTAAAAACCATCCCATATGCACAGTCAGTGTGGGGTATGGACAGATCAGTTGAAAAAGTTACATTTTGGGGTGTTTTAATGGGTGCTTATTGGACAAAAGTTGCAGCTTTCACAAAACTCAAAAACGAAGTTGTGCCAAAACTATGAGAGCTACATGGCCAATTCTTGCTCACCTAACGCAACGTAGGGCCCTGTATAACATACTGGAAAATTAGCCTTCTAGCCTTTATGGTTTTGAAGAAATGGGCAATTCATTTTTTTTATTGTCGCAAACGCATTATCTCAAAGAGCAAACACCTATTTTGGAAAGTAGTTGATATTTGTATTCTCACTGCTAAAAACCATCCCATATGCACAGTCAGTGTGGGGTATGGACAGATCAGTTGAAAAAGTTACATTTTGGGGTGTTTTAATGGGTGCTATTGGACAAAAGTTGCAGCTTTCACAAAACTCAAAAACGAAGTTGTGCCAAAACTATGAGAGCTACATGGCCAATTCTTGCTCACCTAACGCAACGTGGGGCCCTGTATAACATACTGGAAATTAGCCTTCTAGCCTTTATGGTTTTGAAGAAATGGGCAATTCATTTTTTTATTGTCGCAAACGCATTATCTCAAAGAGCAAACACCTATTTTGGAAAGTAGTTGATATTTGTATTCTCACTGCTAAAAACCATCCCATTTGCACAGTCAGTGTGGGGTATGGACAGATCAGTTGAAAAAGTTACATTTTGGGGTGTTTTAATAGGTGCTCAAAAACGAAGTTGTGCCAAAACTAACTTTTTCAACTGATCTGTCCATACCCCACACTGACTGTGCATATGGGATGGTTTTTAGCAGTGAGAATACAAATATCAACTACTTTCCACAATAGGTGTTTCCTCTTTGAGATAATGCGTTTGCGACAATAAAAAAATGAATTGCCCATTTCTTCAAAACCATAAAGGCTAGAAGGCTAATTTTCCAGTATGTTATACAGGGCCCCACGTTGCGTTAGGTGAGCAAGAATTGGCCATGTAGCTCTCATAGTTTTGGCACAACTTCGTTTTTGAGTTTTGTGAAAGCTGCAACTTTTGTCCAATAAGCACCCATTAAAACACCCCAAAATGTAACCTTTTCAACTGATCTGTCCATACCCCACACTGACTGTGCATATGGGATGTTTTTTAGCAGTGAGAATACAAATATCAACTACTTTCCAAAATGGGTGTTTGCTCTTTGAGATAATGCGTTTGCGACAATAAAAAAATGAATTGCCCATTTCTTCAAAACCATAAAGGCTAGAAGGCTAATTTTCCAGTATGTTATACAGGGCCCCACGTTGCGTTATGTGAGCAAGAATTGGCCATGTAGCTCTCATAGTTTTGGCACAACTTCGTTTTTGGGTTTTGTGAAATCTGCAACTTTTGTCCAATAGCACCCATTAAAACACCCCAAAATGTAACTTTTTCAACTGATCTGTCCATACCCCACACTGACTGTGCATATGGGATGGTTTTTAGCAGTGAGAATACAAATATCAACTACTTTCCAAAATAGGTGTTTGCTCTTTGAGATAATGCGTTTGCGACAATAAAACAATGAATTGCCCATTTCTTCAAAACCATAAAGGCTAGAAGGCTAATTTTCCAGTATGTTATACAGGGCCCCACGTTGCGATAGGTGAGCAAGAATTGGCCATGTAGCTCTCATAGTTTTGGCACAACTTCGTTTTTGAGTTTTGTGAAAGCTGCAACTTTTGTCCAATAGCACCCATTAAAACACCCCAAAATGTAACTTTTTCAACTGATCTGTCCATACCCCACACTGACTGTGCATATGGGATGGTTTTTAGCAGTGAGAATACAAATATCAACTACTTTCCAAAATAGGTGTTTGCTCTTTGAGATAATGCGTTTGCGACAATAAAAAAATTAATTGCCCATTTCTTCAAAACCATAAAGGCTAGAAGGCTAATTTTCCAGTATGTTATACAGGGCCCCACGTTGCGTTAGGTGAGCAAGAATTGGCCATGTAGCTCTCATAGTTTTGGCACAACTTCGTTTTTGAGTTTTGTGAAAGCTGCAACTTTTGTCCAATAGCACCCATTAAAACACCCCAAAATTTAACTTTTTCAACTGATCTGTCCATACCCCACACTGACTGTGCATATGGGATGGTTTTTCGCAGTGAGAATACAAATATCAACTACTTTCCAAAATAGGTGTTTGCTCTTTGAGATAATGCGTTTGCGACAATAAAAAAATGAATTGCCCATTTCTTCAAAACCATAAATGCTAGAAGGCTAATTTTCCAGTATGTTATACAGGGCCCCACGTTGCGTTATGTGAGCAAGAATTGGCCATGTAGCTCTCATAGTTTTGGCACAACTTCGTTTTTGGGTTTTGTGAAATCTGCAACTTTTGTCCAATAGCACCCATTAAAACACCCCAAAATGTAACTTTTTCAACTGATCTGTCCATACCCCACACTGACTGTGCATATGGGATGGTTTTTCGCAGTGAGAATACAAATATCAACTACTTTCCAAAATAGGTGTTTGCTCTTTGAGATAATGCGTTTGCGACAATAAAAAAATGAATTGCCCATTTCTTCAAAACCATATGTCATGTCTGGTTAAGTTGTGTTCTGTGATGTAAAGCTGTTTTGTTTTGAAATTTGTTTCTCGTTAGACTTCCTTCCTGCTCTTCCCTGTTTCCCCGCCTATGTGATTACCTGCCTCGCCCCTAATGTGTGACACCTGTGTCCTTGCCCTCCCCTCTGTGTATATAAGCCTGTATCTTCCCCATTGTCTCTGTCAGATTGTCTTTGTCCATGTGCAGGTAATCATATCAGTTTGTTCTTGTATGTTTTTCAGTTTTGACTGGCTTTCTTTTGTTCTTTGTCCATGTGCAGACTCTGTGGGAATTTTATGTTAACGATCCTGATTTCTGACCACGAAAATAAAAGAAACTGCGCAACGCAGTTGGGTCTCCTGTGCTGAGTCTGATACCATAAAGGCTAGAAGGCTAATTTTCCAGTATGTTATACAGGGCCCCACGTTGCGTTAGGTGAGCAAGAATTGGCCATGTAGCTCTCATAGTTTTGGCACAACTTCGTTTTTGGGTTTTGTGAAATCTGCAACTTTTGTCCAATAGCACCCATTAAAACACCCCAAAATGTAACTTTTTCAACTGATCTGTCCATACCCCACACTGACTGTGCATATGGGATGGTTTTTAGCAGTGAGAATACAAATATCAACTACTTTCCAAAATAGGTGTTTGCTCATTGAGATAATGCGTTTGCGGCAATAAAAAAATGAATTGCCCATTTCTTCAAAACCATAAAGGCTAGAAGGCTAATTTTCCAGTATGTTATACAGGGCCCCACGCTGTGTTATGTGAGCAAGAATTGGCCATGTAGCTCTCACAGTTTTGGCACAACTTCGTTTTTGAGTTTTGTGAAAGCTGCAACTTTTGTCCAATAGCACCCATTAAAACACCCCAAAACCTAACTTTTTCAACTGATCTGTCCATACCCCACACTGACTGTGCATATGGGATGGTTTTTAGCAGTGAGAAAACAAATATCAACTACTTTCCGAAATAGGTGTTTGCTCTTTGAGATAATGCGTTTGCGACAATAAAAAAAATGAATTGCCAATTTCTTCAAAACCATAAAGGCTAGAAGGCTAATTTTCCAGTATGTTATACAGGGCCCCAGGCTGTGTTATGTGAGCAAGAATTGGCCATGTAGCTCTCACAGTTTTGGCACAACTTCGTTTTTGAGTTTTGTGAAAGCTGCAACTTTTGTCCAATAGCACCCATTAAAACACCCCAAAATGTAACTTTTTCAACTGATCTGTTCATACCCCACACAGACTGTGCATATGGGATGGTTTTTAGCAGTGAGAATACAAATATCAACTACTTTCCAAAATAGGTGTTTGCTCCTTGAGATAATGCGTTTGCGGCAATAAAAAAAAATAGAATTGCCCATTTCTTCAAAACCATAAAGGCTACAAGGCTAATTTTCCAGTATGTTATACAGGGCCCCACGTTGCGTTAGGTGAGCAAGAATTGGCCATGTAGCTCTCACAATGTAGCTCTCACAGTTTTGGCACGACTTCGTTTTTGAGTTTTGTGAAAGCTGCAACTTTTGTCCAATAGCACCCATTAAAACACCCCAAAACCTAACTTTTTCAAGTGATCTGTTCATACCCCACACTGACTGTGCATATGGGATGGTTTTTAGCAGTGAGAATACAAATATCAACTACTTTCCAAAATAGGTGTTTGCTCATTGAGATAATGCGTTTGCGGCAATAAAAAATAGAATTGCCCATTTCTTCAAAACCATAAAGGCTAGAAGGCTTATTTTCCAGTATGTTATACAGGGCCCCAGGCTGTGTTATGTGAGCAAGAATTGGCCATGTAGCTCTCACAGTTTTGGCACAACTTCGTTTTTGAGTTTTGTGAAAGCTGCAACTTTTGTCCAATAGCACCCATTAAAACACCCCAAAACCTAAATTTTTCAAGTGATCTGTTCATAACCCACACTGACTGTGCATATGGGATGGTTTTTAGCAGTGAGAATACAAATATCAACTACTTTCCAAAATAGGTGTTTGCTCCTTGAGATAATGCGTTTGCGGCAATAAAAAAATAGAATTGCCCATTTCTTCAAAACCATAAAGGCTAGAAGGCTAATTTTCCAGTATGTTATACAGGGCCCCAGGCTGTGTTATGTGAGCAAGAATTGGCCATGTAGCTCTCACAGTTTTGGCACAACTTCGTTTTTGAGTTTTGTGAAAGCTGCAACTTTTGTCTAATAGCACCCATTAAAACACCCCAAAACCTAACTTTTTCAACTGATCTGTTCATACCCCACACTGACTGTGCATATGGGATGGTTTTTAGCAGTGAGAATACAAATATCAACTACTTTCCAAAATAGGTGTTTGCTCCTTGAGATAATGCGTTTGCGACAATAAAAAATAGAATATCCAATTTCTTCAAAACCATAAAGGGTAGAAGGCTAATTTTCCAGTATGTTATACAGGGCCCCACGTTGCGTTGGGTGAGCAAGAATTGGCCATGTAGCTCTCATAGTTTTGGCACAACTTCGTTTTTGAGTTTTGTGAAAGCTGCAACTTTTGTCCAATAAGCACCCATTAAAACACCCCAAAATGTAACCTTTTCAACTGATCTGTCCATACCCCACACTGACTGTGCATATGGGATGTTTTTTAGCAGTGAGAATACAAATATCAACTACTTTCCAAAATGGGTGTTTGCTCTTTGAGATAATGCGTTTGCGACAATAAAAAAATGAATTGCCCATTTCTTCAAAACCATAAAGGCTAGAAGGCTAATTTTCCAGTATGTTATACAGGGCCCCACGTTGCGTTATGTGAGCAAGAATTGGCCATGTAGCTCTCATAGTTTTGGCACAACTTCGTTTTTGGGTTTTGTGAAATCTGCAACTTTTGTCCAATAGCACCCATTAAAACACCCCAAAATGTAACTTTTTCAACTGATCTGTCCATACCCCACACTGACTGTGCATATGGGATGGTTTTTAGCAGTGAGAATACAAATATCAACTACTTTCCAAAATAGGTGTTTGCTCTTTGAGATAATGCGTTTGCGACAATAAAACAATGAATTGCCCATTTCTTCAAAACCATAAAGGCTAGAAGGCTAATTTTCCAGTATGTTATACAGGGCCCCACGTTGCGATAGGTGAGCAAGAATTGGCCATGTAGCTCTCATAGTTTTGGCACAACTTCGTTTTTGAGTTTTGTGAAAGCTGCAACTTTTGTCCAATAGCACCCATTAAAACACCCCAAAATGTAACTTTTTCAACTGATCTGTCCATACCCCACACTGACTGTGCATATGGGATGGTTTTTAGCAGTGAGAATACAAATATCAACTACTTTCCAAAATAGGTGTTTGCTCTTTGAGATAATGCGTTTGCGACAATAAAAAAATTAATTGCCCATTTCTTCAAAACCATAAAGGCTAGAAGGCTAATTTTCCAGTATGTTATACAGGGCCCCACGTTGCGTTAGGTGAGCAAGAATTGGCCATGTAGCTCTCATAGTTTTGGCACAACTTCGTTTTTGAGTTTTGTGAAAGCTGCAACTTTTGTCCAATAGCACCCATTAAAACACCCCAAAATTTAACTTTTTCAACTGATCTGTCCATACCCCACACTGACTGTGCATATGGGATGGTTTTTCGCAGTGAGAATACAAATATCAACTACTTTCCAAAATAGGTGTTTGCTCTTTGAGATAATGCGTTTGCGACAATAAAAAAATGAATTGCCCATTTCTTCAAAACCATAAATGCTAGAAGGCTAATTTTCCAGTATGTTATACAGGGCCCCACGTTGCGTTATGTGAGCAAGAATTGGCCATGTAGCTCTCATAGTTTTGGCACAACTTCGTTTTTGGGTTTTGTGAAATCTGCAACTTTTGTCCAATAGCACCCATTAAAACACCCCAAAATGTAACTTTTTCAACTGATCTGTCCATACCCCACACTGACTGTGCATATGGGATGGTTTTTCGCAGTGAGAATACAAATATCAACTACTTTCCAAAATAGGTGTTTGCTCTTTGAGATAATGCGTTTGCGACAATAAAAAAATGAATTGCCCATTTCTTCAAAACCATATGTCATGTCTGGTTAAGTTGTGTTCTGTGATGTAAAGCTGTTTTGTTTTGAAATTTGTTTCTCGTTAGACTTCCTTCCTGCTCTTCCCTGTTTCCCCGCCTATGTGATTACCTGCCTCGCCCCTAATGTGTGACACCTGTGTCCTTGCCCTCCCCTCTGTGTATATAAGCCTGTATCTTCCCCATTGTCTCTGTCAGATTGTCTTTGTCCATGTGCAGGTAATCATATCAGTTTGTTCTTGTATGTTTTTCAGTTTTGACTGGCTTTCTTTTGTTCTTTGTCCATGTGCAGACTCTGTGGGAATTTTATGTTAACGATCCTGATTTCTGACCACGAAAATAAAAGAAACTGCGCAACGCAGTTGGGTCTCCTGTGCTAAGTCTGATACCATAAAGGCTAGAAGGCTAATTTTCCAGTATGTTATACAGGGCCCCACGTTGCGTTAGGTGAGCAAGAATTGGCCATGTAGCTCTCATAGTTTTGGCACAACTTCGTTTTTGGGTTTTGTGAAATCTGCAACTTTTGTCCAATAGCACCCATTAAAACACCCCAAAATGTAACTTTTTCAACTGATCTGTCCATACCCCACACTGACTGTGCATATGGGATGGTTTTTAGCAGTGAGAATACAAATATCAACTACTTTCCAAAATAGGTGTTTGCTCATTGAGATAATGCGTTTGCGGCAATAAAAAAATGAATTGCCCATTTCTTCAAAACCATAAAGGCTAGAAGGCTAATTTTCCAGTATGTTATACAGGGCCCCACGCTGTGTTATGTGAGCAAGAATTGGCCATGTAGCTCTCACAGTTTTGGCACAACTTCGTTTTTGAGTTTTGTGAAAGCTGCAACTTTTGTCCAATAGCACCCATTAAAACACCCCAAAACCTAACTTTTTCAACTGATCTGTCCATACCCCACACTGACTGTGCATATGGGATGGTTTTTAGCAGTGAGAAAACAAATATCAACTACTTTCCGAAATAGGTGTTTGCTCTTTGAGATAATGCGTTTGCGACAATAAAAAAAATGAATTGCCAATTTCTTCAAAACCATAAAGGCTAGAAGGCTAATTTTCCAGTATGTTATACAGGGCCCCAGGCTGTGTTATGTGAGCAAGAATTGGCCATGTAGCTCTCACAGTTTTGGCACAACTTCGTTTTTGAGTTTTGTGAAAGCTGCAACTTTTGTCCAATAGCACCCATTAAAACACCCCAAAATGTAACTTTTTCAACTGATCTGTTCATACCCCACACAGACTGTGCATATGGGATGGTTTTTAGCAGTGAGAATACAAATATCAACTACTTTCCAAAATAGGTGTTTGCTCCTTGAGATAATGCGTTTGCGGCAATAAAAAAAAATAGAATTGCCCATTTCTTCAAAACCATAAAGGCTACAAGGCTAATTTTCCAGTATGTTATACAGGGCCCCACGTTGCGTTAGGTGAGCAAGAATTGGCCATGTAGCTCTCACAATGTAGCTCTCACAGTTTTGGCACGACTTCGTTTTTGAGTTTTGTGAAAGCTGCAACTTTTGTCCAATAGCACCCATTAAAACACCCCAAAACCTAACTTTTTCAAGTGATCTGTTCATACCCCACACTGACTGTGCATATGGGATGGTTTTTAGCAGTGAGAATACAAATATCAACTACTTTCCAAAATAGGTGTTTGCTCATTGAGATAATGCGTTTGCGGCAATAAAAAATAGAATTGCCCATTTCTTCAAAACCATAAAGGCTAGAAGGCTTATTTTCCAGTATGTTATACAGGGCCCCAGGCTGTGTTATGTGAGCAAGAATTGGCCATGTAGCTCTCACAGTTTTGGCACAACTTCGTTTTTGAGTTTTGTGAAAGCTGCAACTTTTGTCCAATAGCACCCATTAAAACACCCCAAAACCTAAATTTTTCAAGTGATCTGTTCATAACCCACACTGACTGTGCATATGGGATGGTTTTTAGCAGTGAGAATACAAATATCAACTACTTTCCAAAATAGGTGTTTGCTCCTTGAGATAATGCGTTTGCGGCAATAAAAAAATAGAATTGCCCATTTCTTCAAAACCATAAAGGCTAGAAGGCTAATTTTCCAGTATGTTATACAGGGCCCCAGGCTGTGTTATGTGAGCAAGAATTGGCCATGTAGCTCTCACAGTTTTGGCACAACTTCGTTTTTGAGTTTTGTGAAAGCTGCAACTTTTGTCTAATAGCACCCATTAAAACACCCCAAAACCTAACTTTTTCAACTGATCTGTTCATACCCCACACTGACTGTGCATATGGGATGGTTTTTAGCAGTGAGAATACAAATATCAACTACTTTCCAAAATAGGTGTTTGCTCCTTGAGATAATGCGTTTGCGACAATAAAAAATAGAATATCCAATTTCTTCAAAACCATAAAGGGTAGAAGGCTAATTTTCCAGTATGTTATACAGGGCCCCACGTTGCGTTGGGTGAGCAAGAATTGGCCATGTAGCTCTCATAGTTTTGGCACAACTTCGTTTTTGAGTTTTGTGAAAGCTGCAACTTTTGTCCAATAAGCACCCATTAAAACACCCCAAAATGTAACTTTTTCAACTGATCTGTCCATACCCCACACTGACTGTGCATATGGGATGGTTTTTAGCAGTGAGAATACAAATATCAACTACTTTCCAAAATAGGTGTTTGCTCTTTGAGATAATGCGTTTGCGACAATAAAAAAATGAATTGCCAATTTCTTCAAAACCATAAAGGCTAGAAGTCTAATTTTCCAGTATGTTATACAGGGCCCCACGTTGTGTTAGGTGAGCAAGAATTGGCCATGTAGCTCTCATAGTTTTGGCACAACTTCGTTTTTGAGTTTTGTGAAAGCTGCAACTTTTGTCCAATAGCACCCATTTAAACACCCCAAAATGTAACTTTTTCAACTGATCTGTCCATACCCCACACTGACTGTGCATATGGGATGGTTTTTCGCAGTGAGAATACAAATATCAACTACTTTCCAAAATAGGTGTTTGCTCTTTGAGATAATGCGTTTGCGACAATAAAAAAATGAATTGCCCATTTCTTCAAAACCATAAAGGCTAGAAGGCTAATTTTCCAGTATGTTATACAGGGCCCCACGTTGCGTTATGTGAGCAAGAATTGGCCATGTAGCTCTCATAGTTTTGGCACAACTTCGTTTTTGGGTTTTGTGAAATCTGCAACTTTTGTCCAATAGCACCCATTAAAACACCCCAAAATGTAACTTTTTCAACTGATCTGTCCATACCCCACACTGACTGTGCATATGGGATGGTTTTTCGCAGTGAGAATACAAATATCAACTACTTTCCAAAATAGGTGTTTGCTCTTTGAGATAATGCGTTTGCGACAATAAAAAAATGAATTGCCCATTTCTTCAAAACCATATGTCATGTCTGGTTAAGTTGTGTTCTGTGATGTAAAGCTGTTTTGTTTTGAAATTTGTTTCTCGTTAGACTTCCTTCCTGCTCTTCCCTGTTTCCCCGCCTATGTGATTACCTGCCTCGCCCCTAATGTGTGACACCTGTGTCCTTGCCCTCCCCTCTGTGTATATAAGCCTGTATCTTCCCCATTGTCTCTGTCAGATTGTCTTTGTCCATGTGCAGGTAATCATATCAGTTTGTTCTTGTATGTTTTTCAGTTTTGACTGGCTTTCTTTTGTTCTTTGTCCATGTGCAGACTCTGTGGGAATTTTATGTTAACGATCCTGATTTCTGACCACGAAAATAAAAGAAACTGCGCAACGCAGTTGGGTCTCCTGTGCTGAGTCTGATACCATAAAGGCTAGAAGGCTAATTTTCCAGTATGTTATACAGGGCCCCACGTTGCGTTAGGTGAGCAAGAATTGGCCATGTAGCTCTCATAGTTTTGGCACAACTTCGTTTTTGAGTTTTGTGAAAGCTGCAACTTTTGTCCAATAGCACCCATTAAAACACCCCAAAATGTAACTTTTTCAACTGATCTGTCCATACCCCACACTGACTGTGCATATGGGATGGTTTTTAGCAGTGAGAATACAAATATCAACTACTTTCCAAAATAGGTGTTTGCTCATTGAGATAATGCGTTTGCGGCAATAAAAAAATGAATTGCCCATTTCTTCAAAACCATAAAGGCTAGAAGGCTAATTTTCCAGTATGTTATACAGGGCCCCACGCTGTGTTATGTGAGCAAGAATTGGCCATGTAGCTCTCACAGTTTTGGCACAACTTCGTTTTTGAGTTTTGTGAAAGCTGCAACTTTTGTCCAATAGCACCCATTAAAACACCCCAAAATCTAACTTTTTCAACTGATCTGTTCATACCCCACACTGACTGTGCATATGGGATGGTTTTTAGCAGTGAGAATACAAATATCAACTACTTTCCAAAATAGGTGTTTGCTCCTTGAGATAATGCGTTTGCGGCAATAAAAAAATGAATTGCCCATTTCTTCAAAACCATAAAGGCTACAAGGCTAATTTTCCAGTATGTTATACAGGGCCCCAGGCTGTGTTATGTGAGCAAGAATTGGCCATGTAGCTCTCACAGTTTTGGCACAACTTCGTTTTTGAGTTTTGTGAAAGCTGCAACTTTTGTCCAATAGCACCCATTAAAACACCCCAAAACCTAACTTTTTCAACTGATCTGTCCATACCCCACACTGACTGTGCATATGGGATGGTTTTTAGCAGTGAGAAAACAAATATCAACTACTTTCCGAAATAGGTGTTTGCTCTTTGAGATAATGCGTTTGCGACAATAAAAAAAATGAATTGCCAATTTCTTCAAAACCATAAAGGCTAGAAGGCTAATTTTCCAGTATGTTATACAGGGCCCCAGGCTGTGTTATGTGAGCAAGAATTGGCCATGTAGCTCTCACAGTTTTGGCACAACTTCGTTTTTGAGTTTTGTGAAAGCTGCAACTTTTGTCCAATAGCACCCATTAAAACACCCCAAAATGTAACTTTTTCAACTGATCTGTTCATACCCCACACAGACTGTGCATATGGGATGGTTTTTAGCAGTGAGAATACAAATATCAACTACTTTCCAAAATAGGTGTTTGCTCCTTGAGATAATGCGTTTGCGGCAATAAAAAAAAATAGAATTGCCCATTTCTTCAAAACCATAAAGGCTACAAGGCTAATTTTCCAGTATGTTATACAGGGCCCCACGTTGCGTTAGGTGAGCAAGAATTGGCCATGTAGCTCTCACAATGTAGCTCTCACAGTTTTGGCACGACTTCGTTTTTGAGTTTTGTGAAAGCTGCAACTTTTGTCCAATAGCACCCATTAAAACACCCCAAAACCTAACTTTTTCAAGTGATCTGTTCATACCCCACACTGACTGTGCATATGGGATGGTTTTTAGCAGTGAGAATACAAATATCAACTACTTTCCAAAATAGGTGTTTGCTCATTGAGATAATGCGTTTGCGGCAATAAAAAATAGAATTGCCCATTTCTTCAAAACCATAAAGGCTAGAAGGCTTATTTTCCAGTATGTTATACAGGGCCCCAGGCTGTGTTATGTGAGCAAGAATTGGCCATGTAGCTCTCACAGTTTTGGCACAACTTCGTTTTTGAGTTTTGTGAAAGCTGCAACTTTTGTCCAATAGCACCCATTAAAACACCCCAAAACCTAAATTTTTCAAGTGATCTGTTCATAACCCACACTGACTGTGCATATGGGATGGTTTTTAGCAGTGAGAATACAAATATCAACTACTTTCCAAAATAGGTGTTTGCTCCTTGAGATAATGCGTTTGCGACAATAAAAAATAGAATATCCAATTTCTTCAAAACCATAAAGGGTAGAAGGCTAATTTTCCAGTATGTTATACAGGGCCTCAGGCTGTGTTATGTGAGAAAGAATTGGCCATGTAGCTCTCACAGTTTTGGCACAACTTCGTTTTTGAGTTTTGTGAAAGCTGCAACTTTTGTCCAATAGCACCCATTAAAACACCCCAAAACCTAACTTTTTCAACTGATCTGTCCATACCCCACACTGACTGTGCATATGGGATGGTTTTTAGCAGTGAGAATACAAATATCAACTACTTTCCAAAATAGGTGTTTGCTCTTTGAGATAATGCGTTTGCGACAATAAAAAAATGAATTGCCCATTTCTTCAAAACCATAAAGGCTAGAAGGCTAATTTTCCAGTATGTTATACAGGGCCCCACGTTGCGTTAGGTGAGCAAGAATTGGCAATGTAGCTCTCACAGTTTTGGCACAACTTCGTTTTTGAGTTTTGTGAAAGCTGCAACTTTTGTCCAATAGCACCCATTAAAACACCCCAAAATGTAACTTTTTCAACTGATCTGTCCATACCCCACACTGACTGTGCATATGTGATGGTTTTTAGCAGTGAGAATACAAATATCAACTACTTTCCAAAATAGGTGTTTGCTCTTTGAGATAATGCGTTTGCGACAATAAAAAAATGAATTGCCCATTTCTTCAAAACCATAAATGCTAGAAGGCTAATTTTCCAGTATGTTATACAGGGCCTAAGGCTGTGTTATGTGAGCAAGAATTGGCCATGTAGCTCTCATAGTTTTGGCACAACTTCGTTTTTGAGTTTTGTGAAAGCTGCAACTTTTTTCCAATAAGCACCCATTAAAACACCCCAAAATGTAACTTTTTCAACTGATCTGTCCATACCCCACACTGACTGTGCATATGGGATGGTTTTTAGCAGTGAGAATACAAATATCAACTACTTTCCAAAATAGGTGTTTGCTCTTTGAGATAATGCGTTTGCCACAATAAAAAAATGAATTGCCCATTTCTTCAAAACCATAAAGGCTAGAAGGCTAATTTTCCAGTATGTTATACAGGGCCCCACGTTGCGTTAGGTGAGCAAGAATTGGCCATGTAGCTCTCATAGTTTTGGCACAACTTCGTTTTTGAGTTTTGTGAAAGCTGCAACTTTTGTCCAATAGCACCCATTAAAACACCCCAAAACCTAACTTTTTCAACTGATCTGTCCATACCCCACACTGACTGTGCATATGGGATGGTTTTTAGCAGTGAGAAAACAAATATCAACTACTTTCCGAAATAGGTGTTTGCTCTTTGAGATAATGCGTTTGCGACAATAAAAAAAATGAATTGCCAATTTCTTCAAAACCATAAAGGCTAGAAGGCTAATTTTCCAGTATGTTATACAGGGCCCCAGGCTGTGTTATGTGAGCAAGAATTGGCCATGTAGCTCTCACAGTTTTGGCACAACTTCGTTTTTGAGTTTTGTGAAAGCTGCAACTTTTGTCCAATAGCACCCATTAAAACACCCCAAAATGTAACTTTTTCAACTGATCTGTTCATACCCCACACAGACTGTGCATATGGGATGGTTTTTAGCAGTGAGAATACAAATATCAACTACTTTCCAAAATAGGTGTTTGCTCATTGAGATAATGCGTTTGCGGCAATAAAAAAATGAATTGCCCATTTCTTCAAAACCATAAATGCTAGAAGGCTAATTTTCCAGTATGTTATACAGGGCCTAAGGCTGTGTTATGTGAGCAAGAATTGGCCATGTAGCTCTCACAGTTTTGGCACAACTTCGTTTTTGAGTTTTGTGAAAGCTGCAACTTTTGTCCAATAGCACCCATTAAAACACCCCAAAATCTAACTTT
Source organism: Proterorhinus semilunaris (assembly GCA_021464625.1). Classification (NCBI taxonomy): domain Eukaryota; kingdom Metazoa; phylum Chordata; class Actinopteri; order Gobiiformes; family Gobiidae; genus Proterorhinus; species Proterorhinus semilunaris. The sequence continues at coordinate 32,815,034 of CM038360.1, read as the reverse complement.
TTCAACTGATCTGTTCATACCCCACACTGACTGTGCATATGGGATGGTTTTTAGCAGTGAGAATACAAATATCAACTACTTTCCAAAATAGGTGTTTGCTCCTTGAGATAATGCGTTTGCGGCAATAAAAAAAATAGAATTGCCCATTTCTTCAAAACCATAAAGGCTACAAGGCTAATTTTCCAGTATGTTATACAGGGCCCCACGTTGCGTTAGGTGAGCAAGAATTGGCCATGTAGCTCTCACAATGTAGCTCTCACAGTTTTGGCACGACTTCGTTTTTGAGTTTTGTGAAAGCTGCAACTTTTGTCCAATAGCACCCATTAAAACACCCCAAAACCTAACTTTTTCAAGTGATCTGTTCATACCCCACACTGACTGTGCATATGGGATGGTTTTTAGCAGTGAGAATACAAATATCAACTACTTTCCAAAATAGGTGTTTGCTCATTGAGATAATGCGTTTGCGGCAATAAAAAATAGAATTGCCCATTTCTTCAAAACCATAAAGGCTAGAAGGCTTATTTTCCAGTATGTTATACAGGGCCCCAGGCTGTGTTATGTGAGCAAGAATTGGCCATGTAGCTCTCACAGTTTTGGCACAACTTCGTTTTTGAGTTTTGTGAAAGCTGCAACTTTTGTCCAATAGCACCCATTAAAACACCCCAAAACCTAAATTTTTCAAGTGATCTGTTCATAACCCACACTGACTGTGCATATGGGATGGTTTTTAGCAGTGAGAATACAAATATCAACTACTTTCCAAAATAGGTGTTTGCTCCTTGAGATAATGCGTTTGCGGCAATAAAAAAATAGAATTGCCCATTTCTTCAAAACCATAAAGGCTAGAAGGCTAATTTTCCAGTATGTTATACAGGGCCCCAGGCTGTGTTATGTGAGCAAGAATTGGCCATGTAGCTCTCACAGTTTTGGCACAACTTCGTTTTTGAGTTTTGTGAAAGCTGCAACTTTTGTCTAATAGCACCCATTAAAACACCCCAAAACCTAACTTTTTCAACTGATCTGTTCATACCCCACACTGACTGTGCATATGTGATGGTTTTTAGCAGTGAGAATACAAATATCAACTACTTTCCAAAATAGGTGTTTGCTCTTTGAGATAATGCGTTTGCGACAATAAAAAAATGAATTGCCCATTTCTTCAAAACCATAAAGGCTAGAAGGCTAATTTTCCAGTATGTTATACAGGGCCCCACGTTGCGTTAGGTGAGCAAGAATTGGCCATGTAGCTCTCACAGTTTTGGCACAACTTCGTTTTTGAGTTTTGTGAAAGCTGCAACTTTTGTCCAATAGCACCCATTAAAACACCCCAAAACTCAACTTTTTCAACTGATCTGCTCATACTTCCTACCTTGTTTCCTTCCTTGTTTCCTTTGTTGTTTCCCTCCTTCCTTCTTCGTTTCCTTGTTTCCTTCCTTCCTTGTTTCCTACCTTGTTTCCTCGTTTCCTGTCTTCCTTCCTTGTTTCCTTTTTTCCTTCCTTCCTTGTTTCCTTTTTTCCTTTCTTGTTTCGTTCTTTCCTACCTCCCTTCCTTGTTTCATTGTTTCGTTTCTTGTTTCCTTCCCTAATTCCTTGTTTCCTTTTTTCCTTTCTTGTTTCGTTCTTTCCTACCTCCCTTCCTTGTTTCATTGTTTCCTTTCTTGTTTCCTTCCCTAATTCCTTGTTTCCTTGTTTACTCCATTCCTTGTTTCCTTCCTATCTCCCTTCCATTTTTCATTTTTTCCTTCCTTGTTGCTTTTTTTCCTTCCTTGTTTCATTGTTTCCTTGTTTCCTTCCTTGTTTCCTATCTCCCTTCCTTGTTTTCTTCCTATCTCCCTTCCTTGTTTCCTTCCTTCCTTCCTTCTGTCCTTCCTTGTTTCCTTATTTCCTTCCTTGTTTCCTTCTTCTTTCCTTGTGTCCTTGTTACCTTTCTTCCTTCAAATCTCCCTTCCATGTTTACTTCCTTGTTTCCTTCCTTCCTTCATCGTTTCCTTCCGTCTTTCCTTGTTTCCTTTCTTGTTTCTTTGTTTTCTTTCTTGTTTCCTTCCTTCCTTCCTTGTTTCCTTTCTTCTTTTCTTCTTTCCTTCCTTCCTTGTTTCCTTCCTTTCTTGTTTCATTGCTTCCTTGTTTCATTCCTTTTTACCTTTTATAATTTCTTCCGGCACGGTAGCGCAGTGGTTAGTGCTCTGGCTTCACAGCTAGAAGGTCCCAGGTTCGATTCCCACCTGGACGGGGCCTTTCTGTGTGGAGTTTGCATGTTCTCCCCGTGTCTGCGTAGGTTTCCTCTGGGTACTCCGGTTTCCCCTACCACCAAAAACATGTACAATAGGCCAGGATGAATGATGTGTGTGAATGCATGGTGGTGGTCAGAGGGACCGTTGGCGCAGATGTGTGTGTGCTTCTGTCAGTCTCCCCCAGGGGAAACTGAAGCTACTAACGTAGTTTACCATCACTGAGTATGGAGTGAATGCAATTGCTCTCATGTAAAGCGCTTTGTGACCATGTTTCTGGGGTGAGCGCTTATAAGCCTTTGGCTTCGGCCTACTCCTTTTGAGCAGACAAACTGCTCAAATAAATAAACTAACTAAATGTCTGTGAAAGGCGCTATATAAATAAAGATCTTCTTCTCCTTCCTTCCTTCCTTCCTTTTTTCCTTCCTTGATTCCTTGTGTCCGTCCTTGTTTCCTTCCTTCCTTCCTTCCTATCTCCCTTCCTTGTTTCCTTCCTTGTTTCCTCCCTTCCTCTCTTGTTTCCTTCCTTCCTTTCTTGTTTCCTTCCTTCCTTTCTTGTTTCCTTCCTTCCTTGTTTCCTTTTTTCCGTCCTTGTTTCCTCCCTTCCTTGTTTCCTTCCTTCCTTCATTGTTTCCTTCCTTCTTTCCTTGTTTTCTTCCTTCCCTGTTTCCTTTCTTCCTTTGTGTTTCCTCCCTTCCCTGTTTCCTTCCTTCCATTTGGTTTCCTTCCTTGTTTCCTTTCTTGTTTCCTTGTTTCCTTCCGTGTTTCCTTCCGTGTTTCCTTTCTTGTTTCCTTCCTTCATTGTTTCCTTCCTTTTTTCCTTGTTTTCTTCCTTCCCTGTTTCCATCCTTGTTTCCTTACGTGTTTCCTTTCTTGTTTCCTTCCTTCGTTGTTTCCTTCCTTCTTACCTTGTTTCATTCCTTGTGCCTCCTTCCTTCCATGTTTCCTTCCTTGTTTCCGTCCTTGTTTCCTTCCCTCCTATCTCCCTTCCTTGTTTTTTTCCTTCTTTCCTCCCTTCCTTTCTTGTTTCCTTCCGTCCTTGTTTCCTTTCCTGTTTCCTTCCTTGTTTACTTGTTTCCTTTCTTTCTTCCTTGTTTCCTTCCTTCCGTGTTTCCTTTTTTCCTTCCTTAATTATTTCCTTGTGTCCTTCCTTCCTTTTTTATCTTTCATGTTTCTTCGTTTCCTTCCTTGTTTCCTTCCTTCCTTTCTTGTTTCCTTCCTTCCTTCCTTCCTTGTTTCCTTCCTTCCTTTCTTGTTTCCTTCCTTCCTTGTTTCTTTCCTTTCTTGTTTCTTTCCTTCCTTGTTTCATTCCTTCCATGTTTCCTTCCTTGTTTCCGTCCTTGTTTCCTTCCCTCCTATCTCCCTTCCTTGTTTTTTTTAATTCTTTCCTCTCTTCCTTTCTTGTTTCCTTCCTTGTTTCCTTTCTTGTTTCCTTCCTTTCTTTCTTTGTTTCCTTGCTTCCCTGTTTCCTTCCTTCCTTGTTTCCTTCTTACCTTGTCTCCTCTCTTGTTTCCTTCCTTGTTTCCTTGTTTCCTTTCTTGTTTCCTTCCTTCCTTGTTTCCTTCCTTGTTCCCTTGTTTATTTTCTTCCTTCCTTGTTTCCTTCCTTCCGTGTTTCCTTCCTTGTTTCCTTTCTTGTTTCCTTCCTAGTTTCCTCCCTTCCTTTCGTGTTTCCTTCCTTCCTTCAGTGTTTCCTTCCGTCCCTGTTTCCTTCCTTCCTTGTTTCATTCTTTCCTTGTCTCCTTTCTTGTTTCCTTCCTTGTTTCCTTTCTTGTTTCCTTCCTTGTTTCCTTGTTTCCTTTCTTGTTTCCTTCCTTCCTTGTTTCCTTCCTTCCTTCCTTCCTTGTTCCCTTGTTTATTTTCTTCCTTCCTTGTTTCCTTACTTCCGTGTTTTCTTCATTGTTTCATTGTTTCCTTCCTTGTTCCCTTGTTTGTTTCCTTCCTTCCTTGTTTCCTTCCTTCCGTGTTTCCTTCCTTCTGTGTTTCCTTCCTTGTTTCCTTTCTTTCTTCCTTGTTTCCTTGTTTCTTCCCATCTCCCTTCCTTCTTTCATTATTTCCTTCCTTCCTTCCTTGTTTCCTTTCTTGTTTCCTTCCGTGTTTCCTTGTTTCCTTCCTTTCTTGTTTCCTTCCTTCCTTCCTTGTTTCCTCATTTCCTTCGTTCCTTCCTTGTTTCCTTCATTACTTGTTTCCTTCCTTCCTTTATTCCTTTCTTCTTTCCTATATCCCTTCCTTGTTTCCTTCCTTGTTTCATGGTTTCCTTCCTTCCTTCCTTGTTTCCTCAATTTCTTCCTTCCTTGTTTCCTTTGTTCCTTGTTTCCTTCCTTCCTTCCTTGTTTCCTTCCTTCCTTATTTCCTTCCTTGTTTCCTTCCTCCTGCTATATTTACTTGCTTCCTTCCTTCTTTGTTTCCTTGTTACCTTTCTTCCTTCCTATCTCCCTTCCTTGTTTCCTTCCTTGTGTCCTACCTTTTTTCCTTGTTTCCTTTCTTTCTTTCTATCTCTCTTCCTTGTTATTTTGTTTCCTTCCTTGTTTCCTTCCTTCCTCTTTTCCTTCCTTCCTTGTTGCCCTGTTTCCTTCCTTCCTTGTTTCCTTTCTTCCTTCCTATCTCCCTTCCTTGTTTGCTTGTTTCCTTCCTTCCTTCCTATCTCCCTTCCTTGTTTCATTGTTTCCTTCCTTCGTTTCTTGTTTACTTTTTTTCTTCCTTCCTTCCTTGTTTCCTTCGTTCCTTCCTTGTTTTCTTCCTTGTTTCCTCATTTCCTTGTTTCCTTTCTTCCTTCCTTTGCCCCTTCCTTGTTTCCTCGTTTTCTTTCTTCCTTCCTATCTCCCTTCCTTGTTTCCGTCCTTGTTCCCTTCCTTCCTTCATTGTTTCCTTCCTTCCTTCCTTGTTTCATTCCTCCTGCTATATTTCCTTGTTTCCTTCCTTCCTTCCTTGTTTAATTCCTCCTGCTATATTTCCTTGTTTCCTTCCTTCCTTTTTTCCTTCCTTGTTTCCTACCTTTTTTCCTTGTTTCCTTTCTTCCTTCTTTAACTCCCTTCCTTGTTTTCTTGTTTCCTTCCTTCCTTGTTTCCTTCCTTCCTCTTTTCCTTCCTTCCTTCCTTGTTGTCTTGTTTCCTTCCTCGTTTCATTGTTTCCTTCCTTCTTTCCTTCCATCCTTGTTTCTTACCTTGTTTCCTTGTTTCTTTCCTTCCTTCCTTGTTTCCTTCCTTCTGCCATGTTTCCCTGTTTCCTTCCTTCATTTTTTCCTTCCTTGTTTCCTTTCTTCCTTCCTATCTCACTTCCTTGTTTCCTTTTTTCCCTTGTTTGTTTCCTTCCTTCATTGTTTCTTTCCTTCCTTCCTTGTGTCCTTCCTTCCTTCATTGTTTCCTTCCTTCCTTCCTTCCTTGTTTCATTTTTTCCTTCCTTGTCTCCTTGTTTCCTTGTTTCTTCCTATCTCCCTTCCTTGTTTACTTCTTTGTTTCCTTCCTTGTTCCCTTGTTTGTTTCCTTCCTTCCTTGTTTCTTTCCTTCCTTGTTTCATTCCATCCTTGTTTCTTACCTTGTTTCCTTGTTTATTTCCTTCCTCCTGCCATGTTTCCCTGTTTCCTTCCTTCCTTGTTTCCTTTCTTCCTTCCTATATCCCTTCCTTGTTTCCTTTGTTCCTTGTTTCCTTCTTTTACTTTTTTTTCCTTCCTTCCTTCCTTGTTTACTTACTTGTTACCACGTTTCCTTGTTTCCTTTCTTCTTTCCTATCTCCCTTCCTTGTTTCCTCGTTTCCTTGTTTCCTTTTTCGTTGTACGCTTGTACAATGACAATAAAGCACTTACTTACTTACTTTTATGATATTTGTCAGTTCGGCTTTAACATGTGCATTGCTTGTGTAGCTCCATTGGTAGAGAGCTGGGTTCCCTACTGTGAAATGGCTGGTTCATTTCCCACCTTGACCCTTTTTATTTTGGTTATTTTTTTTGACTCGGCACCTACTGGGAAGAACATGAATCGGCGCCTGTGGTCCCACCCTCATTAAAAACAAAGAAAGAACAGTTTAGAAATATGAGGAATTACTCAGAAAGACCTGGGGCGACAGTAGGGAAACAATAGAGATAACACTGGGGGGAAATGTCTAAAACAATCAATCAGTTACGGTTGGGTTACTTGTTTCATAGCTGAAAAAGCAGCCACTGCTCCTGCTGCAGCCCAGGAATGGCATAACTGTGCGTCTGACCAATGGGTCTGACCAAAATATTTTTCACCCATCTAGGTTGCTGCATGGCTGGAGCATCCTTAAATATTTGGACTCGAAGGCCAATTTGCCTAAATGAAAACATGATTAAATTAATACTGACTAAAATGTAAAGCTATCCCTCCATTTTATATTAACATTACTCCAAGTCTATTTGAGCTATAGCTGTCTGTCTAGCTCCAGAGGTAGAGCACTGGACTCACAATCAGTAGGTTACTGAATCAAAAACAAAACGAGAGAATAGAGGGGGAAACCTGACCTGAATTTACCTTTTTCCTCCAGTGGCATGCTAGGACTTTCAGTCTGGTCATTTCAGCCCGATAATTTAGACCAAAGTAGCCCAGGTCAGGGCTTTACAGTATGGAGTTATAGCTCAGTGACAGTGTGCTGGTCTTTGGTGCAGGAGGTTGCCAGTTCAAACATGGGTTAGACACTATTCAAATGCTTTTTCTTTTCACATGGCCGCTGCACAAACGCCTTTCACATGGCCGCTGCACAAACGCCCCATATTTTTTTTAACTTCAATGGATCATTTTGTCCCTTGTGTAGTTTTTTTATATATAAAAAAAGAAAATGTATGGCAAAGTTTGCTGAAGTTTGAAGTACATTTAGGTGGTCCACCATTCAAATGAATTTGGTAAAAATATCAAATTCGCCATTTGGCGCATATTTCAATCAATCAAATCAATCAAAACTTTATTTATAGAGCGCTTTTCATACAAGATGTAACACAAAGTGCTTTACAGTGCTTAAAAATCATTAAAAATAATAAAAATCGTCCCCACCAGTAAATATACATAAATAACTACAACCCCACCACCCACCACCCGCACACACAGACACACAGACACATATACGTACAGACAGCCCAGCAGTTAAAAGTCTTAAATAAAAATGGACATAGAGTTGAGTATGTAAGGCTGGGTACAGATGACAGATTTACAGGTTTCCGCTAATTTTATGTCATTATGTTGAAAAATACTGCATGCAGAGTTTTATATAGATATTGCAAAAGTACATGCCAAGTTTTGATCTGATTATATTCAATAGTATGATGCTAAATTTATGCAACGGGTGCTAGAAGTGTATTATATAATATATTAACCATTCAATACATCTTTTAGGGTTAGATGTCTCAACTCATCGGAGACAATAGTTTCAACGCAATAAATTCAGATAGTATATGTTGTTTTCAACATTGTTCTAAATGATTTGTCCAATGTTTAAAATGTTTAATCTAGTTACATTTATTCTACATTCAGCAATGTTTTAAAGTCAATGGTAGTTATTTGGTAGATTCTTCAGATAGTCGCTATGTCCTTTCCGTTTTGGGCTGTTCTTTACGGTCCTTCTCAACCACTTGAGCACATTCTGGTAATGTTCTTCACCCTTTGCTGATGCCAAAAAATCTGAGCTGAGCTTAACACCTCTCAGCACAGTCATTGACAACATTCAGTGATTGAAGGTTGCAGAGAGAAGTTTGGTACGCAACAGAATTTGGCCATTTCACGACTTCTTCAGTCATGAACTCAGCTGAAGAGTGAATGTGTACCAGCAATCAATACTAGCTAAATCAGCAAGAGTTGTGGTCAGAGTAACAGTTGCTGGAAACTTTGGCTTCCCAATGGCCTTCTGTATGGAACAGTTTTTTAGTCGACTGGACCTGGACCGTAGATTCTACAGTCACCTCCCTGAAGGCATTACCTTGAAGAGACTGTGTGATGGGTGCGTAGGGTCCCTGGTGATTCTGACGGCTTTGCGGGTGAGACGGGTGGAGTACATGTCCTTAATGGAGGGGAGAGGAGCTCCACAGATCTTCTGCTCGCATGATGCACTGGAGGCTCCTTCGGCAGGAGGCAGTGCTAGCGCCGTGCCACACAGTGATGGAGCTGGTCAGGATGCTCTCTATAGTCCCTCTGTAGAAGTTGCGCATAACGGACGCTGGGACTCTAGCTCTTCTTAACTTGCGGAGAAAGTAGAGACGCCGATTACTTTTCCTGACCAGTGATGTAGTGTGCATGGTCCAGGAAAGTTTCTCTGTGATGTGCACACCCAGGAACTTAGTGCTGGTCACCCTCTCCACTGCAGCACCGTTGATTGTTAGAGGAGCATGCTGGACCCGCGCTCTTCGAAAGTCCACAACAATCTCTTTTGTCTTCTCCACATTTAGAGAGAGATTGTTCTGTGTGCACCACATGGCCAGACTGCTCATCTCACTCCTGTAGTTTGACTCGTCTCTGTTGTTGATGAGACCCACCACTGTTGTGTCGTCTGCAAACCTGATGAAGAGGTTTGAGTCGTACTTTGGAGCGCAGTCATGGGTCAGCAGAGTGAACAGGAGGGGGCTCAGCACACAGCCTTGGGGATCGCCCGTGTTCAGTGTGATGGTTCTGGAGGACTTTCCGTCGACACGTGCAGCCTGTGGTCTCCCCGTCAGAAAGTCCAGCAGCCAGTTGCACAGTGATGTGTTGATCCCTAGGTGGAGCAGTTTGTGTATTAGCTGCTGTGGGATTATAGTGTTGAATGCTGAGCTAAAGTCTAAAAACAGCATTCTAACGTAAGAGTCCTTTGTTTCAAGGTGAGTGAGGGCTGAATGAAGTGCAGTGGAGATGGCATCTTCAGTTGAGCGATTGGACCGGTAAGCAAACTGGTATGGGTCCAGGGTGGGAGGGAGAACAGACTTGATATGTTCCATGACGAGCCACTCGAAGCACTTATGTATCTACAATCTGAAGTGCCTCATGGTTGAATGATGTCAAGTTCAATCGAGATAGCTGTTCATCAGTGCTTTTAGATGGCACCATCAACATTTGGTAACTCTTACGAAATCGTGTAAAAAAGGTGACGTCTGGAGACTTGGATGCCTCAATCTTCAGAACATCAAAAACAAGAGACAGGATAATCTCACCAAAGAAGAGCTCGTCCAAGCTGCTTCTGGACTGTCACAAAGGCTGCAGTTACATGACCTGTATTCGATGCTGTGGTCATGAAAAAATTGTCTGGATTATTGGCACTCTACAGCTAAATCCCATAACAGTGCGGCACGCAATGTGTTAACAGTCTACATGTGCTAAATCTAACAGCTCTGTAATGACTAATAACAGTTTCCATATGACATTTGTAAAACAGGCTCTAGAATTGCGACAACATGAAAGTATAACATAATAAGTTCAATAAAAATAAAAAGGTTTAATACAAAATTAAATTAAAATTGAAATATTTTGTAAAAACTCACTTTCAAAGATTGTAGACTTCACAAACAACTTAAATAAACAAGCAAAGAATAGTTATTTAATCAAATTCAGTACCATGGTAAAATATTAAATATGTAAAGAGGTCAACAGCAAATAACATTCAACTAAATGGATATCGCAATATAATGCCCATATAACCCAATGCAAATCTTGCTTATTGAGGTGGACCCCCTAAACAATGTTTGGATTGGACAAAAATGTGTAAAAAATATTGTTATGACCAAAGGAATGTTTTTAAACTGGGGATAGGATAATTGGTTGACATTGGGGCGTTTGATGCACCACATATAAGAAAAATCATAATCTCATAGTGCGCAAGCGCAGCGCTTCCAGTCAAAGGTCAATCGGGATACATGCATTCATATGCATGAATACAGATTTTTTTACTACAGGTTTGGCCATATTTCCTGAATCATTTTTGAATCAAGGCAAATTCGCCAGACCTGCAGCACCCATGGGTTCGGTGCCTATACTACAAAGAGAAATATGCGGAAAATACTTCTGTGGAAGTTTGCACCTCGGTCCAGGTGCTGTTTTGCCTGGTGGCTTCTTCCTAGTATTGCAGTTCACTGGCCATAGAAAGGATTTTAACTATACAGCGTGTGAAAAGCACAGCTGCGGTGTAATGAGATGTATATGAGCCCTATTGTCACTCCAGCAGCAAAGAGAGGTGAGAACTGCCCAAACGTTTAGACGGCTTTTCCTGCCCTTTGGGCTTTTTTGGAGTTGTTAACTTCAATTTGCCACATCTTCTCCAAATATTATCAGATCCATGTTTTACACATCATTGGAAAGCTTGGAGACTACACTTTCTCAAGCTATGTCTCTCTCAAAATGACCCAAAAAGTTGTGTCCCTGGATTCCACGGCGGGTCACATATTGCTTTTTTTTTTAAATTATAGTCTGTTTATTCTTATTTTTTGCTGTTTATACTTCTTCCTACTTCCTTAAAGTTTTTGGTAGTCTACTTAATATTTACTATTTAATTGTTTGCACATCTCCGGTCTATTCAGTACACCCTAAGTGTTTCTGATAGCTGAATGTAACAAGTGAATTTCTCTATTGTGAGATCAATAAAGGCTATCTTATCTTATCTTATCTTATCTAAGAAATAATCAGAGCTAAAGGAACAACCAGAGATTACAGCGTGGACTTTTATTTGTGAATAACTCTTAGTGATGTTTTATTGTAACTGTTTGACCTGATCCTGTGAGTAATGGGCCAATGACTTTGAATGAGTTTTTGACAGTTTAAAAAAAAAATCATCTTTAAATTATGTTTTTTCTCATATTTAATAAAATAACTAAACTAGACTTCACATGAACTCATCACAGTCAGAGCAAATATTTTTCGCAGACCTGGTTTAGACCCGGTTTAGACCTGGACCTGGTGACGAGCTGGACTTGGAATACAGTTCTTTAAAGTCACTGTCTTCTGTTCGTCCAATCAGGGCCGAGGGACGGCGGGTGGCGTCATGTGACTTAGACGCTGCTGCAGCCAGGTCATGTGACGCGACAGTTTGGTGAAGACCAGGACGTCAGCGTTGCCCCCTGCTGGCGCTGAGGTGGTTAGCAGCCCCACAAGGTACGCAGTTCCCCGATCCACGCTGACCACCGGAACCCCTCCCAGCAGCACTGGGGGGCGGGGAAGAGTGGGCACCGGGGGGTCCGGCTGGTCCAGGTCTGGTCCAGTTGAGGTGAAGTCCAGGTCAACAGTCTGTTGGTCCTGATGTGGGAGGAGCTTCCTTTTGACGTGGATCATTCTGGTTTGACTCGAGTTTAGCTCCTGTCCTTCTCTCCTCAACTCTGTGGTCCGGTTTATGGTCTGGTCCATGGTCTGGTTTATGGTCTGGTCTGTGGTCCGATCCGAGGTCCGGTCCATGGTCCAGTCTGTGGTCCCGTCCGGTGCTGGGTAAGACCTGTACAGAAGAATATTTCAGTCCCTCTGAGGACGGTCTGCAGGAGCGGCTGAATCATATAAACTTAAAATAATGTAACATCTCTAATCCCAGGATGTGTCCCATAGCCTAGGTTCCTTGCCTTGCCTTGGTGTTGAAGGCAGTGCCTCCAAACTCACTTCCTTCCAGACCAAGGCAAGTGTACGGCCTTGGTCCAAAAAGATAGCCTGGCATACAGCCAGACTGACTTTATTTATCTATTTATAAATACATATAAAGACAGTATGGAATTATGGTAATAGGATGCAATTTCCAAATCGAGACTCGAGGAGAGGCTAACGATTACAGTTTGAACAAGAGCGAACCATCCATCCATTTTCTCCCACTTGTCCGTTGCCGGGTCGTGGGGGCAGCTGTTGGAGCTGTCCAAGTCACAAGAGCGAACCAATCAAACACAAATGTTTTTTGTAGTCCACACCTGGAGTTGAGTAAATGTTCTGGTGAAAGCCCTCGGAGCAGCTTCTGTGGCAATTACAGCTAATTTAAAACAGAAGAAAGGGCACTGGCAAAAGATCGTTGTGTCGCGGCCGCCATCTTTACTGTTTTGGTTACGACCCGGAGGAGCTCAGGTGTTTGATGGGAAATCGTAGCGCGGAAGAACTCCCGCCTCTCGTGCTATGATTTGCTGGTTGATGGTTTTGCCAGAGTCAGCAAGATTCAAACCGCACAATTCCAGACTGTATCCCCATATAGCTCTTAACATAGTGGCCTGGCTCGCGAAAAGAACTGCTAATGGAACACACTTCAGAGGTAAAGGAAGTGACATCACTAAATAAAAAAGAACGTTGTTTCATCCAAGGACAGTGGAGGGTCTGCTGAGGAGGGGGGATTGTGAAGCGCAGAGAGGTGAACATGTTTACTGACTACAAATAAATAAATAAAAGCAGTCAGAGATAATGAAAACAATTAAAAGGGGGACTAACAACTTTAGAATAAAACCTTTGAAAGTGCCTTATATCAACAAACAAGTCTGGTTTGTTGCTGCTCCATGAAACAGTGACATTTGTCTGAATGGTTGACTCAAGTATATAATTATAATATATAAATTCAAATATATATTTGACATAATAGATTCCGTTTTTCTATTCTTGATTATAATGACAAACACCTAAAATGCATTATTTAATAAAATCTTGATAAAAACTTAAATTAGCACGGGCTGCAGAGCCATTAAATTAGTTAAAGCTAAAGTCATGTACACAAGCCAGCTCCACCTTTTTCTCACATTTTTTTCCCTAAGAGCCGTGGTGCATTATGGGTGATTTTGGCTTGAGCAAGACAACAAAGGCTACACTGATGTGTATCCTTGGTAAATTAGCCACATGCTAACCAAAGGGAACACATGCCTCCAGACGACTTGAACATTGGAACAGCACTTGGGCAGCAACTGATGACATAGATGCCTGGCCACACCCACATCAGACTAAGGCAAGGCAAGGTACCTAGGCTTTGGGAAACAGCCCCAGAGTCCGACTAAATCATCTCTAACCATTGTTTCTGGTAAGCTACTTTTAGTCAACAAAAAAGTCAAGAAGCGACTTGTGTTTAGAAGAAGATTCTCAGGAGGAGTTCACTTGGAGAGGAAGATGGTATTTGAACATAAGATTCTGTTCAAAATGCTTCACAGACCACCACTGAAAGGTCCAAGGGGTCCGCAAGACAAAAATGGTTGGGAACCATTGCACCAAAACATCTTGTAAGGACGAACTTTGCTACTTATAGAGCCTCGTTTTAAACCGCAGAGGCACTTTGCACACCTCAGGTCAGGGGCCAGTCCCGGGTGGGCGGAGCTGAGTCCCATATGGGCAGAGTCCAGTGGCCTGTAGACGGTCTCCAGGCAGAACATCTTGTTGGTGACTCCGCGGCGGACTGTTTCCCGACACTCATTCAGCGGCACGGATTTGGCGCCAGGTCCGCGCACCCCAACCAGCAGCGGTTTCTCAGCATGCATCAGGACGTTCTCGGCGTGGTCGCGGTGGGTGGGGACACACAGGTGGAAGGGGGCGGGGCCCAGGTGCAGGGGGAGGAGCATGTGCAGCATGGCAAGGTCGTAGTCGAGATGAGTCAATGAGAATCGCTCGTGTACATCGACGGAGTGCACCTGCTGCGCCCTCCGCTGGCCGCCTGAGGAACATACCACACTTTTACAGAAATTTTACAGCTGTTTGTCTCACAGAAGTTTGTTTTACAGATGTTTGTTTTACAGATGTTTGTTTTACAGATGTTTGTCTCACAGATGTTTGTTTCACAGATGTTTGTTTCACACATGTTTGTTTCACACATGTTTGTTTCACACATGTTTGTTTCACACATGTTTGTTTCACACATGTTTGTTTCACACATGTTTCTCTCATACCCAGTTAATTAAAGATAATTAAAGTCTAAATAAAAATACGTCTCACTGTGGCGGATGAAGACGAGTTTTGGGTCCGGGTTTGGTCCCAGCGCCGACAAAATACACCAAGCCGAGGACAGAACCAGACTGTGTCCGAGGACCACCCCCTCACAGAGCTCCGCCCCCCAGGAGTCCAACACCGACACCTGCAGAGACAGTGACATCATCCTCATACCCCCCTCACCGACACATGCAGGGACTTGACCGGTGCAGGGGGCGGGGCTTACCTGCCAGGGACACCTGTGGTTGGTGCAGAGAAAATGTGAGGAGTTGGACTGGTCTGGGATCTGTCCACATGGGAACTCTCCTGAAACAGACCCAGAAATACATATGTAAACACATAAACATGTAAACAAACACAACCCAGTGCTAGAAACGTGAGTAAAAATATTAATATTAACACTACTGCGATTAAAAGAAGCTCATTTTTGCAGGGAAAGAAACACATTAGTGATTTTGGGCTGTCAGGATAAAATAATGAATTAATAACAGACTCACAGTTGTGCTATTGCATGCCTAAAGGCTTTAATTGGGCTCCAACAGGAGCCTGGGCTGCTGTTCCAGACACAAATTAAGGAACACAAGTGTAATTATCAGGTAAATGCTTGATAAAGTTTTCTGGCTTTAGGGTAAACCACAACAACGAGACGGCCCTTTTAAAGATTTTAAACGATTTTAGATTAAATTATGATTCCAAAAAGTTGATATTGTTGGTTCTATACTGGATCTGAGTGCTGCCTTCGATACATTAGACCACACTATTCTTTTAACTGGTTTAAAACAAATTGGCCTCTATGGTGCTGTCCACAAATGGTTTACATCCTACCTCAGAGACAGGACATTCATGGTAAGTGTGGATACCTGCTCCTCTAAGAGGAAGAAGAAACTTTATTTATATAGCACCTTTCACAGATAAAATCACAAAGTGCTTCACAGCGGCACAAAATAACAGATTATATGAAATGTATTGAAACAAATTAATTAAAACAATCACAGCCTTTTCAACTAAAAGCTCGTCCAAACAGCCATGTCTTCAGCTGTTTTTTAAAGGAATCGACAGTGTCTGTCACACATAGCGACAGAGGAAGGTCATTCCACAGTTTAGGAGCAACAGCTGCAAAGGACAAGTCACCTCTGGTTTTAAAGTGGGTCTTTGGGACAGTGAGGAGGTTCTGGCAAGAGGACCTAAGGGGGCGACCGGAGACCGTATTTTGGAGCCTGACCATGCAACGCTCTAAAAGTCAAAACTAAAATGTTGAATTCAATTCGAAATTTGAATTGCAGAGAGGATAAAATGGGAGTAATGTGTGACCTTCTGCTAGAGCCTGTTAAAAGCCGCGCTGCAGCATTTTGAACCATTTAAAGACGATTCAAAGCGAATTCGTTAAAACAAGTAAAAAGGGAGTTACAATAATCTAAACGAGACGAGATAAAAGTATGAATCACAAATTCTAGATCAGAGTTGGATAAAATTGGCCTCAACTTGGCAATGTTTCTCAAATGGAAAAAACAGTTTTTGGCCAAGTGTCTCGAGTGGATGTCAAGAGACAGAGACTGGTCAAACCAAACACCAAGTTTCTGATGCTCGACTGAACCGAGAAGCCCAGAGAACCAAGGTGCTTTACAATTGAGGGGATTTTTTAGCTCAAGAGCAATTATCAAAGTCTCAGTCTTTTTAGAATTCAACTGAAGGCAGTTTTCACGAAACCACAACTTTACATTTGAAAGACAATCCATTAACTCTGCCAGTCTGTGCATCTCTGACTCCTTAAACAAAAAGTACAGTTGAATATCATCAGCATAGAGATGGTAATACATTTTTAAAGCGGCTAATGGTTTTTCCAAGAGGGCTGATGTACAACAAAAACAAAATAGGCCCTAAGACAGATTATTATAAAAAATATTTCAAATTGGGTAAGGTGTTTATTTTTATTAGGCCTCGGGATGGGTCAAAGTTTAGTGGTAAAATATTTTTTTACAGGTTTTTTGTTTTTCTGTAGTGACAAATTGTCATAAAAAATCACACTCAACACCCTAAGGCCCAAAACGGGGCCTCTACTTTTAACAGCCATAAAATCACTATACTTTCATATTTTTTCACACTTTAAAAACTCAGACTCATAGAGCTATATCTGCTTGACACATACATACCAAATATCTGTCATATCTTTTTATATTTTTAACTCTTTATGTGCCAAAATGCATTCTTAACTCCTAATTTTTGTTCTTGCAGAGTCAGTAATACTTGTATAACCTTTATAAATGTGATCCAAATTGAATGAGCTTCATTTGTTCATTTGCCCTAAGGGTTGGTCATACAATGGTAGTAACCTTGTGTTTAACAGTTTTTAAATGTTTCTGTAGAGCCACACTAAAATGAACAAAATGCTGTCATCCCATTCTTCTGTGGTTTTATCTCAGGAGCAGTTTGCAAATGTGGGCACATTTTTATATGAGTTGGATGACTGTGCATAAGATAAACATTTGGAGGGTGTGGGTGTGGTGTAGTGAGGGGGGATTAGGGGGTGTGGTGTGTGGCATCAAAAGCCTCTTGACAACTAAACACAACAGCAATAACAACAGTAAGAAAATGGAAACAAAAGCTCTGCTGTTTAAAAGAGAGGGACACATATTGTAGACTATTTTGAGTATAGAGCTTTGTTTAATTTTAATTTTAGCATAAAACATAAGGGCTCACACCGATGTAGCCATGAAGCCACCATGCTCCAGAAAGCCGTAAATCAGTTTGGGACCAGGTCACCAGTCTATGTCTGTTTTACAGATAGCAAGTATGGGTTAAAGCAAATAATCTGCGGGTTACTGTGAATAGCTGTTTTTTCATGTTACTTTTAATTTTGAACTTTGTGCTGAATATTGAGTCGGTAATAATTACATAGGCCATGTAATTAATTGCTTAGACAGTTGGAGTTAGAACTACGTCACAGTCAGGGGACTGTGACCATACGCTGGTGTGAAAACTTGAATAGAACTACTTGTTTTTTGTTTTGTTTTCATAAAAGCGTGTGGCTTAAAATTCATCTGCTGATTTTTCTTCTGACTATAGAATAGTTAGAGGAAACATAGTTGTTCAGGCTAAGGGATTATGGGTAGGAGAAAACCTAGGATAATTTCTCCTATAATAAATAACCCGCTTAGCTGATTGCTTAGGGATGTGCACATTGATAACACTTCTGCTCCATATACAACCTATGGCAGCTCGTTGTGTTCGGTTCTAATCTAACTGTGAAACTCCAGAATCAACTAATGAACATTGAGATAAATATCACATTACCATTTGAAATAATAGAGATGGCTATAGTTTGGATGCAGCAAGGAGATCTTTATTTCCATGTTTGTATGTTTCATATTCTGTGTTTGTTTTGTTTGCTTTGTTTGGTTTATGTGCGGTCAGTTTGAATGTTTTCAGTCAGGTTTATTAGAGAAACAGGGGAGTTTAAAAGTGTAGTAAATCATTTTGCATTATCAATGCTTATTTGAATAAAACTACTGATTTTGTTAATCGGATTACAATGAAGAAACAAAGAAACAAACATTAAAATAGATGCCGATACCATTATTAGCCATTCAGTGCTCAGAGCATTGGCGTACCCTAAGCGAGTAAAAAAAGTACTCACTACTCTTACTTAAGTATACAAGATACAGGGCCACAATGTACTTGAGTAGAAGTGAAAGTGTCTGATGAAGATCTTGACTTAAGTAAGAGTATATAAGGTACGCATTGTAAGTTATACTTTACAAATCAAAAGGTATTTAAGAGTTTAATGTGCAGGATTTTTAAAATCATTTGAATCAAACCACTAAACTGGGTCTAAACCTGGTCTTAACCAGGACTGAATATGGTTTAAAGGAGTAAATCACTAAACTAGGTCTAAACCAGGTCTAAATTAGATGCAATGACATAATAATATAAGTAATTATGTGAATCCGCCTTTATTCAAAGTAAAGAATCTAACGATTTGGGGGAGAAGCGATGTTTTCATTCCGTGTCTCCGTGTTGTCTCCTGTGTCCACATCTGCTGCTTTCTCTTATCTATGTTGTTTTGTCTCTGTCTGTGAAGGTCCACGAGCAGAGCGGTCTCTGCCTAGAGAAAGATTGCTAAGTCAGTTTAACAAAACAAAACCAAATGCCAACATTGTTTACTAGAACTGCATAGATTTCTGGGGCATGCTTTTTGAACGATGATAAATGCATTACTAAAGCTATGATACAGATTAAGAGTCTCTGTAGGGTAAACAATGTCCGTATTTTGAACCACAATTCAACTAATGATCACAGTGTGATAATGAATTGAGAAGATGTGTTATTTTTGAAAGTTGATGCTGCTCTAATCTGATTCCAGGTTTCGCGAGCTGTGAAGGAGGACCGATTTCCGGTGTCGCTTGTCGCAATGTATTTGTTTAACTACAACTAGTGAGTATGACAACTGGGTTTCAAACACATAAGGTTAAACAAATCCAAGAGGGAAAGATGTATAATTTTTAGGTATTGTGCTAAAGAAATAGGGCATAATTTGTGCTTATCAAACAATCAAAACAAATAATATTGATAACGGCCAAACAAAATTAAGAGGTAGAATGTGTAAAGTGTCTTGCATTTTTTGTTTTGTTTTATACAATAGACCCATTCATAGCCTACGTCATCAAGGGGCTGCGTGCGCATTCGTGAAACGGAAGTACTCCGCCGTGGACTGTTGACCCGCTATTGTTTACACCGCTCGAGGAAACAGAACAAAGGCTAACGCTGAACAATCAGCATTACAATGTCAGGTTGTTGTGTTTACGGTTGTACAAACCGAAATACTCAACCGGGACTTAAGTTATACCGTATTCCAAGGGGCTCTCGGCCCCTTCAGAGCAACCGAAGGCGGCTGTGGCTTCAGGCTATCAAGCGGGAGGATTGGTCCGAGGATACCATCAAGAATGCACGCGTATGCGGTGCCCATTTTATATCAGGTAAGAGTTATTCTCATAAATAATTGTTTGAAAAGCGTCTACTCACAATTTGATGCAGTCAAATGTGAACATACAGTGTAGTGGCTAAAAAAACGTGTGTGTGCAGGAGAAGTGTCGCTGGACTGGCAAAGTCCTGATTTCGTGCCATCAGTCTTTGTGTACACCAAACAACGCCAGAGACCCGAGGGAAAGATGGAAAGGTAGCGATAACTAGTCTTGTAACTAGCCCTGTAACTAGCCTTTTAACTAGCCCTGTAACTAGCCTTGTAACTAGCCCTGTAACTAGCCTTGTAACTAGCCTTGTAACTAGCCCTGTAACTAGCCTTGTAACTAGCCTTGTAACTAGCCCTGTAACTAGCCGCTTTACTTTTGTAATGGTTATTCGCCCTTCAATTGCCAAAATATCTAATATGCTTAGATGCTGGCTTTGAAAGAAGGATACGTAAAAAAGGCATGTGCAAATGTTTATCCACAAGTAGTCGCTCTACAGTTAAATGTATTGTTGTTGTAGGTACCATCGGAAAAGGAAGAGAGATGACAGGACAAAGAAGCCACCAGTTCAACCTGGTCCTTGTGACACTCCAGAAGAACAAGGAGAATCCAGCATGGAACACTGCCATGGAGGTTAGATATTTTTCTTATATTATATAATGGTTGTGAAATTCAAGGAAACGGTAAGTAATTATAAACAAAATTCCAGGTCTGGAAATGGAATGAACATAATGCTTAGCAAAAGTTGTAGTCTGTCAGTGTTTTTTGTTTTTTCTCTGCTACTACTCTTGTCCAACTTCATCTCCTGTACTATACTGTTTAGTTATAGAACAGTTTATAATTGTTTTAGTATATGCCAGTAGGTATTATTTCAGAGTATCTATTAAGTACTAGGATGTCTCCTACATTCTGGTCACATTTTTCCATATTCAAGCCAGCATGCCTTTCTGGCTGTTCTAATCTAAATAATACATTGCAAGAGAACAGACCAATCACAGATCAAGAACATGTCCCCATTTTATGAAGAGTAGGCTTATTATGTGTAACAGCAGATAGGCCTACTCCACTTTATACTTAATATATTTTTGGTGCATATACTAACTGTTTGCCATTTTTTATATTCCAGCACAAGAAGACATCCCAGTCCCAAGAAATAAATATGATGAGCTCAACCTGCGGCACCGTCAACTTCAAGATGAATATGTCAACCTGCAGCAGGACTTTGATAAACTGCAGACCGAGAACCAAAGGTTAAAAGAGGAACTGGGAAAATCTATGTTTTCCTATGCAACTGTTAAGTCCAACATTGCAAAACTCACTTTTTTCACAGGACTTACATCTGTTATGTTTCAGTGGCTGCTTTCAAAGATATCGGGCAGGGTAGAAGGAATGAGCAAAAAAATGTGTCTGGAGGACCACTTATTGATTGTGCTTATGAAATTAAGGTTGGGCCTAAGTAACATTGACTTGGCATATAGATTCAATGTATCCAAAACCACCATATCAAATATTTGTCGGAGCTGGATCCCTGCCATGGCCATGATTCTCAAGCCACTCATTAAGTGGCCAAGCAAGGGGGCCATACTTAAAAATATGCCCAAAATATTCAAGCGTAACTTCAAAAAATGTAGATGCATCATAGAGTGTACAGAAATATTTATAGCCAGACCCAGTAATTTGACAGCCAGGGCCCAGACATGGTCAAATTATAAACACAACAACACAATCAAGTATTTGATTGGCATCACTCCAGCAGGGGCAATTTCTTTTCTGTCTCCTGGTTGGGGTGGGCGGGTGTCAGACAAACAGATAACTATGGAATCTGGTTTCGTTAAACTTTTAGAGCCCAGGGACGAAGTATTAGCAGATAGGGGGTTTCTTATTAGAGACGAACTCGCTGCTCATGGTGCAACTCTTCGCATCCCTCACTTCACAAAGGGAAAGAAGCAACTATCTGCAAATGAAGTGGACACATCTCGACAGCTTTCTCGTGTTAGGATTCATGTTGAGCGAGTCATTGGTCGGTGGAAGAGCTTTAAGATTTTGCCATCTGTAATACCCGTGTCACAAGTTACAATGTTAGATGATATTGTTGTTGTATGCGGTGCCTTGACAAACCTGTGTAAAACTGTAGTTCCAAAATAAGTAACTACTGAAAAGATAATGATGGTTAGTTGCTTCTCTAAATGCCTAAATTGTGTATATACATATTGTATTTTGTTTACATTCACATAAAATGTATTTACTTGGATGCTTATTATACTCCTGTTTCACTCAAAATGATATGTACTATAAGAAATGTCTTGATTTGCTGAAGTGCATCAATTATTAGACAGCAGTCAAAAACAATAAACAACATCAGAAGTAATGCTAATGAAATGATTTAATCGTAAACAAGGTTCAAAGTTTGCCAGGTAAATCCAGAACATAACTAATGGCATTTGTCATTCAGGCCTCAACTCGAGCATTTCCCACAGGACCATGCAGCTGGCTTTCTTTTGATTTTGGCACAGCTGTAATGAAAATTGTTGTTGCATTTGACACAGCTGATCATTTTGCCAAAATCTGGCCTTTCACAAACCTTGCAGGCTCTCCGAAAGTCCAAGGCAGGGTCATGTCTTCTTGTCAGGAGTTCAGGCAACACACTTGAAATAAAAAAGTCTTGTGCCTTCAGCAAGGTCACCTGCAGAAACGCTTGGTTTCTAAAGATGCATTGCACAATGAGTTCCTCCTTTGACCACAACACAAAGTCACAATAGTTTACGTCACACACAAACATGTGGAGCTGGGTTTGGTAGTAGTACGGGTGTGATTGTTTTAAAGCGTACGATTTATCCAAACAAAACTGACTGTCTTGTGTGCATCCATGGAAGTTGTGACAGTATTTGTATGGACACTTTATTTCTACCACACCCTTGCCACAGCAGGTGCAGCTTGCTATGCCATCTGGTGATGAGCCAAGGTGTGGCTCAGATGGAGGCACCATTAAGCCACAGGACCGTACACTGAAATCTGCGTGACTTTTGGCCATAAAAACTGTGTACGCTTGTCGTGCTGTTTCCTCCATGTTTTGTCCCCACACCACAGGTGGAACATTTAATGTTTTTGTGCTGCAATGCATTATATCCATCAAATATGTTTCGCTCATCTTATCAGTTGTGGTTGCATGATGAAATTTAGTGCTTGTGATCCGACCAGCCCTATGGATGTGCCACTCCCTTGACTTTGACTGTTGTCGGGTAACATCTTCCAGTCTTTCACACTGATGTGGCTGTGGTTTAGTTTTTAGTCTGTGAAATGTTTCCCTGCTTCTATCCTGTAATTCCTGAGGCGATAGGTCCCTGTATGATGCATTAAATAAAGCAGTCAAGGGCTCAGGTAAGCCTGGATGCTCCTCTTCATCATCGTCGGATGATGCGGTGTCTGTGTCGCTGTTCTCCAGACTTGTCACCACAGCAGCCTCTGGTGCCACAACCCGCAGCTCCTGTATGTCCTCCTCTGTCAGCACTGATGGTAACAAAAAGCAACAAAAAGACAATTATTATGCTGCATAATATCCGGATTTTAAAGAGTGAGGAGAACATTTAAAGGTGGAGTTCCAGACTGCCCCTAAATGGGTATTTTGTACCTAAATTTCGAGACTGCAAGAAAACTGATTGAACATATGAACTGCTCTTGGGGAAAGCTAGTCTGGAGCCCCAGACAGTTACATACACAAAATGTAAAACCTATCTAGCCTTTCTGAACTAATACATGCCTCTGGGTGTGATGATGTTCTTCTGAGCAATTTTTGAAGCTGCTGGAAACTTTCTGGCTAGCGTCTTTGGTTTGTGGAAGCTTATTTCCCTCAGTGGAGCTGGCTTGACTTCTTTCCTACTCTGTTTCCACATGCACGCACCAGAAGTAACGGCTGCTTTCTCCGTCCTTCCCATTCTAACACAGAGCTCAATTTTGAATAGAATCGCAGCAGCATGGCTGCAGCACGATGCAAGACTGTAATGTAAAAAGACATAAAATGTATATATAGATAGCCTTCTCCAATACATACAATTTAACATTACAACCAGGGCTTGAACTTAACACTTGCTTTCAGCTATGTTTTTATTACTACGATGCTAATTAGCTTCTAAATTAATAAACATTCTTCAATGTATCCTGAATCAAGTTCAATCAGGTTCTGAAGATTAAAACCACTGAAATTTTGACAGCAGACAGCTTTTGCCTCTGTATAGAGATTGTGAAATCGTTTCAAACCCTGACCAATTTATATAAGCAATATGTTAATGTTTGTAAGCTACGAAAACGAATAGCTTACTTACCCTGCCATACAGGTGCAGTTTGCTGTCAGTATGTAGTTCTCGCCTTTGTTGATAATCACCCATGCCTTATACATCGTAGTCTTGTGCCCTTGCCTTTGACTGGGTAGGATTTCAGACTTTAGAACACAAAAATCTTCATCGATGTCGTGGTATCTAACGTCCTGTACATGTCCGCAAATTACGTAGTCATACGCGTCAAGAGATTTGTATGCTCGTAGCTTCTCTAGTGTGTACACGCTAGGTTTTTCAACCAAATACAAATATATATCGAGCCACTGAATATCTGGCCACTTACTAACATCATGCTCCCATTCGGTAACACTACAGGGATCTGGGAGCCGCTTGCCATTTGTTAAAGTTAGCTTTTTAAAGTAAGCTTCGCGATCTTTCGCTGATAATGCACCCGTGTAGCTTGACAATCCGCCGCTAGTAGCCGCCATCCTTGTTGCCAGGATGCGCGCGCAGCCTGCTGTGTTTACCAACAGTAAATGGATCTATAGGGTGGACAATAAAATGTTGTTCTGCTGTTATTTGTTTCAGAATTCTGAGTTTGTAAGTCTGGTTCTAAGAGTACCAGGACCTGAAAAAAAATATAATATATTGTCTTTATTGTTTAGACTTGTGGTAAAGTGAAACTTAGCTCTATCTTTCTAGGTTCTAAGTGTCTGTAGGCTCTCAGTTGTACAGCAACGGGTACATCGATAAAATGAGAGATGCCCAGGTTACGCAGGATGGCTTTTCCTGGTTCCTTTAAGATAGTTTAAGTAATTGCTTTGGTAACTTTCGTACATCTTCAAAGTTTGTGCCCAAGGTTAGATCGGAGAAGTAGTCACAACACTACCTTTGCTCTTCTAAATAATGCTTCGAGAAGAAAGTTCAAGACAAGGTCACCTGGAATCCAAACTGTGTTTAGGAGAAACATATTTTTGATAAGACGGCCATAGCGTTATAACTAGGGGTGGGCATAGATTAATTTTTTTAATCTAGATTAATCTAGATTAATTTTGAAATTAATCTAGATTAATCTATAGATTAAAATTGTTTATTTTATTTCTGCCGGAATATGTGCTACCCAAAATAATAACTAAAATTGAGACCAGTTGTTTACAAAATGCATCACAAGCTGCTTAAGAAAGCTGTTAAACTATGATAATTGGTGATGAAAATAAATCATGTTCAATAAGATGTAGCCTACCTAAAGCGAAGGAGTGAGAGAAAAAAATATTTAAATATAGTCGGACTCGGCGCGCAAGGGACAGCGGCGCCCCACAGCGTCAATGTGCTTATTTTGCGTAACAAAAGTCACTGCTGGAGGGGGGCGGAGAAAGAAGTGTAGGATTGACAGAGGGACGGTTTGTGAACGCACGACCGCGGGACGTGAGCGCGGCCTGCGGGCAAACTGTTTCAGAGTGCGGCTCTGGGGAAACGCTCCCAGCGCCAGCGCTGTCCCGGGCCATAGGAGAGTAAAAGGCGCGCGGGGTCCGTGAGTGACGAGGCGGCTACAGGAGCCCCGTCACTCACGTCTTCCACCTGTTCGCTCAGCGACATCACCGCACACAGTCTCCTCCTCAGCCCGCCCCGGTCATCTCCCCCGCTGCTCCACGAGGAGCTCAAAGTGAGTCATCATAGCTTAGTATAGATCCCACTCCCAACTCAACTTGAGAATAGATTAATGCCGATATTTTTTTATCGCCCGACAAGACTGTCGCGTTAACGCAGCACGTTAACGCCGATAACGGCCCACCACTAGTTATAACGTAAACTAAGAGTCTGATATATATTCTAATATTAGTCGGAAAGGGTTAGGATCCCCCAGGAGATAGTGGGCCCCGAGATATGAATTTAAAATAATTCTTAATTGCAAACAGCGTTGATTTTGAATATATAGGTCAAAAAAAAAAAAAAAAGATGCAAATAAGTCTAAATACAACAGAGCTTAAGTGTTGTTTTGCGTGAATTCGTCTAAATTACTAATACACTCTACATCTCGGACGGCTTGCAAAGGTTTTTTTGGGGGTCCTGACAAAGAATATGTGTAAAATAACCTTTAGAGACCAATTTATTTGAAGTCTACAATAGACAATTGAATTTAATATATGCATAAACTGATCGCTAATCAATATAAGCATGTCGAATAAATAGTTAAAGAGACTTGTCATTAGATTGTTATCCAGTATATTAATTCCTGAAGTTTTAATGTTAGTGATGTGGTTTTAACAACCTGAAAGCAGCTACAATATAATATATATTGAAAATAAAAGGACAAATCAATAGCACTATGCTTATTTTAAGGCAGGCTGTTTTGAAGTAAGCATAGTGACCTTTTGAAGATGAGCCTTTTTGATAGTGTATTATTATTATTTACTCATGTATTTTTTTCTTCCAAACTCCTTTCATGTTTTAACTTTTGTTAGTATTTTTTGAATGTTACCCTATTTTTTAATGCTGAGCGTAATAGGATATGCTGATTTTTTAATTTTACTTTTACTCTGCCATCTTTGGTGGTGATGGGAAAAAGGCGGGGGGCCTGTTGTGCTTTGCGTGGGCATTGGTCCAAGTGCATTGGAAGAGAAAGTCCGCCAAACTAAAAGTCTGCTCTGCTCCTGCCTTGCTGAGAATATGCCCTCGAAACATGTCAACAAATACGCTCTCCTTCTGCTGCCCCCAGAAAGCCCCTGAAAAGTCGCCTGCAGGAGGACTAGTGTTCACAATTTGCCACAGGTCTGATGCCTTGATCCCTGTACCACTCGGACTTAGATGTTTGAATTTATTTAGCAAATATACATACTTTTATATTTTGTTTTTAAAAAAATTATTTGTGTTTTGCCAATGGGCCAGGGCCCATGGGATTCCGTGTTGCTGTGATTTTTCTTTATTTTTCTCATTTTTATTTTTTGATCTTTTAGAATTGTGATTGGGGAGAATCACGCAGGATTTTGTCTGTAAAGAGTAGGCTACACTATGTCCATCACTATGGCCTAGTAAACATCAAAGTTTGTCATTTTGTGTTCATTCTAAAAACACAATACGTTCTCATGTTTAGACTTTCGCATACCTATTGTTATTAGCTAGCACAGGACACTCGTTCTGTGCTAGCTATCATGTTTAGACTTTCTCATACCTAATGTTGTTACGAGTCCCCGAGTCACTCGGGACCCTAGTTAGCATCACCACAGGCTTTCGCTTCCACCCAAACACACTTATTATATATCAAAATGTCAAGCAGAGACTCCTCAACAAAAGTATCCAGTCCAAACTCAAATCAATCTAACAGCTCAAACCCCTGTCAGCATTCTTGAATTGAATGTGATGCTAATAATTTTAGCCAGTGGTGGAGGAAGAACTACTTACTTTTCTTACCACGGATTTAATAACGTTAAAGTAATTCCTACTCTTTTTCTTTCTTCTTTTTCAGCATTGGCAACAACACACTGGCGGAGATAGTTCAACACTATGAGGAGAATGGAGCAAAACCACGTTTGAGGAAGAGGCTCTCACTGCGTCCACCAGCCAGGTTCATCAGTCCTGTGGAGATCAATAGAGTTGTGGACTTCATAAAAAACTATGCAGAAGACAATGCCATCATGTTGCCGACAGCCTGGGCATAAACTTTGGCATGTGAAGCTGCTGCCAACTCATGTGTTCAAGGCCTCAGTGTGGCGACTGCTAAAGAGCTTGGTATGTGTAAACATTTATTTAGACGTTAGTGCAGTATTAATTAGGGATGGGACGAAATATCGTTTGGCGAAATTTCGCGATACAAAATGTGACGAAATGCATCGAGTTAAAAAAAAATGGATCGCGAAATTAATTTTTAATTTAAAAAAAAAAAAAATATGTAAAGCAGGGGTGGCCAACACGCGGCTCTCGAGCCGCATGGTAGCCTACATATTCCCCATAAACTGTAACAGTCTTTAAGAATCTTGACCAAAAATCCAACCATAGTTCATGTGTTCCCATCTCTACACGCATGAATGTCCGTCTCTTCCTCCTTTTTGAGGCGGCGCGTAAAAGGTGCCCGTGCAGCAGCCTCACTCAAAGCGGGATGTAGGTTAACCAACAGTCAGGCAGATCGTGGCACTGGGATCAGCTTCTGTGCATTTCAAGTTTCTGATTAGCCTACTCTTTATTTGATGAAAGTTGGCCTCATATTCACAGAAAAAGATAAAAATTAGGAAATAGAAAAAAGCGGAGCTCTAATGAAGCATATGATGCGAAGCGCGACATCGTAACGCGGAAATACGCAAAGTCATTGACTTTTCTTTCACGTGTGCTGTAACTGTAACAAATGCAACATAAAACAGACTCTCAGTCGTCCTCCAGAGGCTCCTGATTAAAGCTTATGAACTTTGTGCAGCCTATAGTTCTTTCTCTGCACAGTCCAGTCAGGACCATGCTGCGGGCACTGAGCGCACAGGCCAGGGGCGAACCAGAGGAGGGGGCTCAGTGGGCAGGGCCCCTCACACTAACACGCTCCAGCATTAACAATAAAACAATATAATTCTATCCCAGTCAGAGCAGAACAGCACAAAATGTCAGTTTATTTAATATACATTTATTTCAATCTTGGTGAGGAGTAAAACTATTACATCTAATACAATTATTAAAACTAAAGAAAAAGGCCAGGCATAAAGTTATACTTTATTGTGATTAAATATAACGGTCATATTATATTTAATCACAATAAACTACCGCCCCTGGATCTCGCGAATGATCGGTGCCTTTGTGGCTCTTCACAGGATCAAGGTTGAACATTTCGGCTCTTGGTCTCCGACTAGTTGGCCACCCCTGATGTAAAGCGTCTTTGAGTGTCCAAAAAGCGCTATACAAGTTCGATTATTATTATTATTAAATGAAAAATATATATATATATCCGGGGAATGGTGCAGTGCGTCGTCATGTCAAGTCACAGGAATGATATGTTATTTTTTTTTTTTTTTTTTTTTTTTTGATATCGTATCGTGACTCTGACATATCGAGGTGCATCGTATCGTGAGTTTAAGTGTATCGTCCCATCCCTAGTATTAATGCAGTATTAGCAATTACAATACAATTAATCATAAGCAATATCTGTTTTTAGGTTAGCGTGCAGTTGGTAAAACCAGCTTCAAAGCTCTGGAACCAACTTCTCCCACACATCAAAAGTTGCCGGCCGCGCACAGATCTCCGCTGGCAGTGCCAAAGCAATAACGAGCAGCTGATACGAAGTGCAGTTTTGATTTTGCCCAGCAGGTAATATTTCACACACATTCACCTTACTTTATTAATGTCCCTTAAATGGCGATGTATGCATGAGAATTAGACACCTGATAGTAGCGCAAATTAATGCAGAATAGCATGAAAAGACACATTTCATTTAATCTAATCCAAGTTCCCTCTCTTCCCTGTCTCCTACAGTTACACTTTCCCTCAAACCCTCTCCTGCCAGGACCAATGTACTTCCTGACCCCACGGAAATGTTGAGGTACATTCACTTTACTTTACTGACTTCAGTGCTGTTTTCTGATTTGCTTCAATAAAACATTTAACTAAAGATATATTTTTCTTCTTCCTGTCTCTTTTTTTGTCATCAGGTTGTGGAAAACAGCTCTCCTGTGAGTCACCTCAACATACCACAGCTTGTTGGAACAGCAGAGGGCAAAGTTTTAGTCCAGATCTACGACTGGCAGCAGCATTTGACTCGCCATTTCCGTAGACTCCCACAGATCAAGAGTTATCAGCACTTCAGGTACTTGTATTCAAACTTTCACATTGTGTACATTAATAAAGCATAGCAACTACATACATTATGACAGTTTTATATGATAAAATACTTTGCCATGTTTTAAGTGTCTTATGTGCTTATTCTGTCACAGCTTTGACGCCAAGAGACCAGGTTTGGTGCTTGCAAAAACTCACTGTGATGCGCAACCTGTCGAATATCAACTGTTGCGCGACGGAGCAGATCTTCCCCCTATGGACGGTCTTCCTGTCCTGGCCCCACCTGGACTAAACATGGACAGACAGACCTATCTGTATGGAAACATCAGGCCATTCTGTGCTGACGAGGCTGGAGACGTCACATGCCCAGCACCAAGAGTCACAACACAGAAGAGGATGCGAATGTGATCTCATTGGACTGTGTCACAAAGACCACATCTAAAAGTGGTCAGGAAGTTGTGGAGGAGGAGAGTTCAGCTCTGTTTAAAACACCTGCAATGTAACTTGTGTAAACAGATTGAAGCAAAATAAACTTGTGCATTATTTTGACATGATTTTTTTATGTTTTCATGAAGTGCAAATGACACTGTGCATACTATTTGGAGGAAAATATTGTTTAAGAACAGATGGTGTTGAGTGTAAAATAAGCAGTAAGGTTAAAGCACTGAATAAAAATCAACCTCCATTCGCGACAGTACAAACCTCATGCAGCAAATGTGATGTAGTAAATGGGGTAAATATTAGGTATTGATCCTTTATTACAGAAAAATTTAATCTCATTCACTCAATTGGCTTTTTTCTATGGCTTAAAGTAAAGTTGTAACTCAAAGTATTCACAATATGTGTAAATTATGCATTTTTTGGGGGGATGATGTGTAGAAACAGTGTCAGAGCACTGCAATAACATTAAAATACCCAAACACCAGATCTCTTCTGTTGTTTTTTAAATATATTGTAAACTTATCTTGTCATTCTGGTATGAAAAGCACTCTCTAAGCAATGTTTGAGGGATTTGCCTTATTGGTTGATATACTTTTTATTTCCCCTAGTTTATTGATTATTTATCATTAGCAAAAAACGACAATGGCAATAAAATCGATTCTGATTCATACTTGGATCCATACTAATACTGTATATAATATATCACTTTTTTATTTGAATATAAACGTTACAGATGTTGAACAACACATTCTCAAGCCAGTGACAGTTTATCAGTTGATATTAAAAAATGTAAAAGAACAATAACAACCTTCTGCTGTGAGGTGAGATGAATAAATAAAACCAAAAATAAAACCGATACACATAATGAAACTGGTAAACAATGGTTTGTTGTGGAAGCAATAACCTCTGTGCTCCCTCTCTGTGCTTTACTGCTTTGAGGGGGAGTTTGACAGGGGGTGTGGCTTATGCAAATGAGATGTAAATGAGCCCTATTGTCCCAACAGCAGAGAGGTGAGAATGGCCCAAAACTTCAGAGGCCATTTAATCCCCTTTGGCATTTTGGGAATTGTTAACTTCAAATTACCGCTACACCTCCAAATATTATCAGATGTCCATGTGTTACACATCATTGGAAAGCTTGGAGACCACACTTTAACAATCTGTTATTATCTCATAATGCCCCAAAACCGACTTGTGTTTTTGGTTCCTGTGACTGGTCACATATTTGACGATATAATTGACAATGGACGAATTACTTCAACATCCCAGCCTTACACCTATTGGGAAGATTCATTCAGTGATATTTAATTCTTTTTTTTTTTTTTTTTACGGCATAATTGTCTTCCAAATATGATCTACTCAAGCAGTTTACATCCTTCATTTCATTTTACTTTTTCAGCACGTGTCCCCGTGTTCTACAGTCACCGTTTATGCTGCTCTGATGGAGCAGAGCGTAACATAAATTATATTGTGTCCACAACGATATCAAAAATTACAACGATATCAAAACATATCACGATAACGATATGCGATACGATATGGCCCAACCCTAATCTCATCACATATTTTAACTTGCAATTGATAGTAATGATTGATATTCATGTCATGATTACTGAACCCACTCTGATGAAAAGTCATACTTGGTCAACAAGCTTGTAGAAATTATGCTGATATGTAGATGTTTGCAAGGTATAACATTGTTTCCACAGGAAAGCTGAGAGAAAGTTGTCAGTTGGATCTGACAAAAAGACAATCAAGCACCCATTGGAGCTTGAATGGTATTGGTGGTGGAACTTTCCAAACTGGACTAAAGTGTAGAGGCTTTTTGTTTAAGAAAACATAATGTATCAGTGTACTTCATACAAATATGAGCAAGATAATAGGTTCTACATTTGCGAGTAGAAGGACCTTTCTAACAAACAGAACTAAAACCGTAATTGGCTCGAAGACAATGAAAAAATATATTGTCCAAATATAGTCATAATGTCTCAAAGGGAATTTGTGATAAAACAAGGTAAGCAGAGTAGGTAAAGGCCAAGAGCTTGTAATTGTTTTAATAATAATAAAAAAGGGGTTGACGTATAATTAGGCTTACATACGAAGCATTTATTTTATGGTGTCGCTACAATACTTAGAGAGTTCACATTGGTATATTGATAAGTAAAAATTGAGTTTATCCAGAAGTAACTGTATGATATGGCTTTGAATGCAGTTGTCTGACGGAGATTCTCATCTGGAAAGAAATGGACAAGTCATCTAACACACTCTATTTGTTTCTTTTACATTTACTTCATTTCCTATAATCATTTTCATTTTTACATTCATAAGTGCTTTCATTTTATATTTACCTATATTTACTTATTTTATAGTTATGTGTATTCATATTTACTTTATATTTACATGTATTATTACTTTTATTACTCTTTTATGGTCAATAAGTTTTCATGTATTTTTAATTTAATAGCATGTATTGAGATTTTATTGTGTTTATTATTCTAGTTTATTGTTATTATATGCTTTTAATATTTTTGCTCATTTATTATTATTATTATTATTATTATTTCCTTTTTTATTTTTATATAACTTTTTCTGGCCATATCACTGAAGTCCAACATCAGTGGCCAACACCGAGTGAGCGTTAAAGCCAGGACTTCCTGCGGCTCAAACCACTGATGGATGGCATTCTGTTTCGGTAAATTGATTGATTGATTGGGCCTTAGTGGGGGGGCTATTTTAAAATACCTTTATTTCTATATTTACCTAGTTTTTAATGTTTCATATTTCATGTTTTTATATTTCTGTTCTTTCTGTTTATTATATTATTATTATTATTATTATTATTATTCATTTTGGTCCAGTCAATTTTCAGCCTTTATTTTGATTTTGCATTTATATTTTAATCCGTGGTGCTTATTTCTTTATGAGTTACTTATTAAATTACTAATTTCTTTTGCATCTAATTCATAACTTTGCAGGTACAGATCCACAAGATAAAAAGAGCAGGTATTTAATACTTGGTTATCTTGTGGAGAGGTTCTTTCATGTTATGTTTTGTGTGTGTTGCTCATTGCGGTTATGTTTAGGTCGAAGGAGGGTTTTAAGCTCTACTTCAGAAGCCGATACGCCTGAAGTATACGAGGATTGAATATGTTTTTGTCTTTGTGGAGGGTTCTTGCTTAGCAGTTTTCAGTAACGTTATTTTTAATATTGATTAAAACATGGGAAGCAAGTGAACTGTATTTTGTCTTAAGCTGGTTAAGATAAAGAGTAATAAGGGTTATGATCTCGTTAGATTTGAATTTTGGGAAATTCACTGTGCACGAGGGTTGAGCTTTCACTTTTCTCCTTGGATTCCGTTCATTCTCCGCGCCATCCTACTTCAGCATGGAGACCTGAAGACCATAGAGAACTCTTGGTGTGTGTGGGCAGATTAATCCCGAATACACACTAAGAGGTGTTACGGCACGACGGTCTTCTCGTGATCCGTGATCTGATGCACCTGGAGGTGTTTGACGTCTTGAGTGTGAACGTGATTTCCTGAGAATTTAAACACTTAATGTCTTTGAATATTTGTGTTGTGTTTGCATTTTTGTTGTTTGTAAATTTTCTGACTTGGACCAATGATATATAATTTGCAGGAGAAGCTGTTTGGCCGCCATGATCTTTTACTGGTCCCCTGACGATTGGCAGATATGTCTGGGACTTGAGGTTTGATCATGGTACCCCCTCTTACACGCCTGTAGTACTTGATGCATGTGTTTTTATTGGTAGCGGTATTTGCCCCGATTGGGTGATTAGTGAATCTAGTGATGCACATGCCTCAGTACTTTGGGTTCACTGGGGGGGGGGGGGGGGGGGTCATTTAATTCCATTACAATGACCGTATACTGTGTATAGATGTCGGGGAAGATGGCGCCAGCAGTGTGCACGGTGAAGCATCTCCCTGCGCTCAGTGTTTTGTTTCTGTTTCTACAGTGTCTTTGGCATGAAAATGTCTCAGCTCTAATTGTGTATGATCGCCTGTCACTTCTCAGTATTCGTGATCAGCATGAGATGTTTTTAAAACGAGTAATTATTGGAGATCAAGCTTCGTTTCCACCGCCACCACCATATGTTTCAGAGGTGCCAGCTTACCTGCGGCGGGCACTCGTGCCCGCTCCCCGAAAGAAACGCCCCAGAAGACAGGGAAAGCGTGGTGGTGTGATCGCGAAAGTAAGAGCCTACCTCCGGTCTCTTCGTGGTCAGAATATCAGCCTGCAGAAGGATTGTGTCCTGTCGGTTCGCCAAACTTTTCCAACGAAGCGGCATAGACGGCAACGCCGCAGTGGATCAGCTGTGCGCAACAGCGGAGTACCTTCTCCGGCTTCCTCGAGCGGCTAATCGCGGTGTGGATCTTGGGAACCTCCGCCCGCTCACCCTTCATCCAGCGCTGATAAACGCCAGATCTTTAAGTAACAAGACTCAATTACTTCTTCACGTCCCTGGAGCTTGATGTTATGCTTTTGACAGAGACATGGCTACGAGCTGGTGAGTGTTTCGCATTTTCAGAGCTTCTCCCTCCGGCCTGCTCTTTCTTCAGCTCCCCTCGACTTACAGGCAAGGGCGGAGGTTTAGCCACGGTGTTTAAAACTGACTTTGTCTGCTGTTTGATTCCTATCAAAACTTACAAGAGTTTTGAGCTACAGCTCTTCGAAATCAAACTGGATCCACCCGTCCTGTGCGCGCTCATCTATCGTCCTCCCAAATTTAACAAGGATTTTATTAATGATTTTTCTGACTTTGTTGCAGGCATTGCACTAAATTGTAGCACATTTTTAATTGTTGGAGACTTTAATATTCATTTGTGTTGCCCCTCAAAGCCCTTGGTCAAAGGCTTTTTAAATGTGTTGGAGTCTTTTAATCTTAATCAAGCGGTAAACGCACCGACTCACGACAAGGGTCATATTCTGGACCTTGTTTTATCTTGCGGTTTAAACGTAAACCTGACAGAGATTTGTGACGCTGGTATATCAGACCATTTCCCTGTGCTTTTTTCTCTGGTGATGTCCTTATCCAAAAGTAAATCATGCGTCCCAGCGCGTCAGCGGCGCGTCATCTTCCCATCCACAGCCCCACTTTTTTCTACGGCCTTTGCTGCCTCTGATCTCAACGTTCAGCTAATTTCTTGCAATCCTGCTATGAACATTGATGAGTTGGTTAGCTTATTTGACTTGACGTGCGGGGGCATTCTCGACACTGTTGCACCTTTTAAAATTCGGCGTTCACAGCTTGCAGAGCCATGGCACAATGACACCACTCGTGCACTCCGACGCAATTGTCGCCGTGCAGAAAGGAAATGGAAAAAGGACAAACTTCATGTATCACTGGGAATTTTAAGACAGTCCCTTGCTAAGTATCAGGATGCTGTCAGGACAGCAAAGTCTCGGTATATGGCAAACATTGTGTCTTCAAACTGTCATAATCCTCAGGTTATTTTTAATGTTTTAAACAAGATTATGAATCCAATTGAAACCACTGGTGTTGTTCCTTCTGCTTCTTTGTGTGAGAAGTTTTGCCAGTTCTTTATCGACAAAATATTGAATATACGGTCATCTTTGCCTTTTGTACCCACTGATCCTAGTGTTGCCCTTGAATGCTCAGCTGTTTTTAGTGACTTTGACTGTATTTCATTGTTTGAACTGTTAAAGGTTGTCCAGAGCTTAAAACCGTCTAACTGTCCACTGGATAACCTTCCAGCTAGACTGTTAAAGGATGTTTTTGACTCTGTTGGTCCTTGCATTTTGAATTTGGTAAATGCTTCCCTAACTTCTGGTATTGTTCCCAGTGCTTTTAAACAGGCCATTGTCCCATTGTCCCAGCAGTGGGACAATGGGATTGTCTCCTGGACTGACTACAGAAAAAGAAGCCCGACGTAAAAAAACATTTCCAGCATGTCCTAATCTCGCCAATTTTTAATTTCAAGTTTGCAAGTTTGTCGTTGCCAATAACTGATCTCAAATTATACAGCACTTTTCTACCTTCATCAAGCCCAAAGCGCTATAATAAATGCTTCATTATTTCATCAGTTAGAAACATCCTGATGTTAGACAAAGGATCACTTACTCGCATGACAGCATAGGCAGTAGGTCCAGGAGACAATCCTGTTGGGTCGAGTACATACCGGAGCGAGTACCACACAATGCTTCGACTTTTGGATATCCATCTCAATTCTTTCCCAAATCTCCTCTACGCTGTCATCTTCAGTGTGGTCTTCAGATGAGTCCTCCCTTGAATCAGAGATTAATTTCATTTGGTCATTCTCTAAATCAGAATCCTCGATGGTCTAATATTTTTCTCCTCATCCTCTCTCCCAGAGCTTATGATCGCATCCAAAGCCTCATGGTGTATCTTCAAATGTCGCCTCATTGTCCCACTGCTCTGATGAAATAATGATGCATTTATTATAGCGCTTATAAGCAGACATAGATCCATGAGTCTGAGTTTTTAAAGTGTGAAAAAATATGAAAGTATAGTGATTTTATGGCTGTTAAAATAGAGGCCCCGTTTGGGGCCTTGTTGAGTGTGATTTTAAATGAAAATCTGTCACTACAGAAAAACAAAAAAACTGTAAAAAATAATTTTACCACTAAACTTTGACCCATCCCAAGGCCAAATAAAAATAAACACCTCATTCAATTTGGAATATTTTTTATAGAAGTTATGCAATTATTTCTGCATTACAATCAGCTCAACAGTTGACTTTTGTGTGCATTTTGGCCAATAAAGGGTTAAAAAATCATTTAAAAATTACAAATATTTGGTATGTATGTGTCAAGCAGAAGTAGTTCTATGATTCTGAGTTTTTAAAATATGAAAAAATATTAAAGTATAGTGATTTTATGGCTGTTAAAAGTAGAGGCCCCTTTTTGGGCCTTAGGGTGTTGAGTGTGATTTTTTTAAAGGGAGCCCTGAGGGTTAAGTTATGAGACTGCCACCACATTCTTAAATTGGAAAGATCAACTTAAAGATTCAAGTTCTGAAAAACAGTTCATCTAACTCACATTATTTTGTTCATGTAATTCATGCATTATCCTTCTCTCAACTTATATTTTTCCCCATCCACAACTTGTTTTCTAGTATTAGCACTGTGAAAATTCTATTGCTCACTCAATTAATTTTTTTTATTGGCACAAGGTCATTTTTGTTTCTTGCTTAACGTAATTTCTATAGCTTGCTCAACTTAATTTATTTTATTGGCACAAGGTAATCTCATTTTCTTGCTAAACTTAAATTTCACCCATTGATCTATAGAACAATGTAATTCCAACTGTGTACTTATTTGTCAGTCTTTGCAAAATCATACGATTTATGCAAGAAGTAAAAATGTAAAAAAAAGACAAACTTATATAAAACAAACATGCACTTTATTAATTGCAAAACATTTTTTGTTTTTGTTAAACATTAGTTAAGTCATGACAGATTTCAAACCAACAGCTTAGGTTTGAGGCTTCTTACCCGTCGAGAGCAGTTGGGCGTTAGTTCCACGAAAATGTGTTGCACCGCTTCAAATGTGTACCTGAGCTCATGTTGAGTCCATAAAGGAGTCCAAACAGGTAGGCAAAGGCAGAAGGAAGGTCTGGTAGATCAGCAAGAACGATGTCCTCCTCTAACACAATGGCAATGTTTACCACCGTGGGCACTGAAGCAGGTCCAACGTCGTCCTCCAGAACAGTGAGGATGCCCACCTTCGAATGATCTCTCAACTGGATCTGTGTCCTGTTAAAAAATAAAGAAAAAGGGTTGTAAAAACATCCCCAAAACAAGTAAGAACTAATCCTAATTCTCATTTAAAGTCCTACCAACAGATCTATAATACTCTAGGATAGGGGTCTTCTACCTCTTTTTATTTGGTGAACTATTTTTGCCTAACAAAAATGGCAATGAGCTACTTGTGTGTGTGTATGTATATATATATATATATATATATATATATATATATATAAAATCAAGGTAAACATAAATGATTAATCAGTAAAGAAATGCTGGCAAGTACAGCGGTTAGTTTGTGCTTCACAGCTAGAAGGTTTGTGTTTGATTCCTACCTGGATGGGCCATTCTGTGTGGAGTTTGCATGCCCTCCCCGTGTCTGCGTAGGTTTCCTCCGGGTACTCTAGTTTCCCCTACCACTGAAAACATGTACAATAGACCAAATAAACCAACCAATAATAATAATTTAAAAAAAAAACATACAACCAAAGATACCCATTTGGCTTTCGAGTAAGAACATACCTGTTCTTCCAAGAAGAGTGTAGGCCATCTGAGCTGCACTTCCATGACCAGGGGCTGCATCTCCATGATTTCTTTTCTTCTGAGAGAACGTCAGGTCCATCTTTTGTTCGATGAGTGGCATGTCCTTTCCCCTCTTTTTCATTTCATCCACTGAGATGCATCTTTTTTCTTCGAGGGCATGGTCATTATATTTTCCTGGATGTTGAGGCATAAAATTATTAAATCTTGTAATTAAAATCTTCAATAATTCTTTGAGAAGCACTTTTCAAAACGTATAACAATGTTTGCATGTATAGAAAAAGACTAGCTGCTTTGTGCTTAATAGACTCATAATTTGCAGACTCATTATCCTCTTCATAATTTGGAAATTCACGTGAAACACTTTGTAATTCTTCTGCCTCCTCAGATGTGTTTACTATCTGACAGTTACTCCCCTAGCCAGAGTTGCAAAGAGTCTCTAGGGATTGCGCTCTAATGCAGTTTTTTTTTATGCCCTTTGCATTTCTGTGCTTCTTACTTGTGTGTGCAGTAAAGGGTTTTGGATTGTTTGTGGTAAATTTACAATGTTTGAAAGGACAGCACAGAGTTTCTTGATTTTTATGTCTGAAATAAAAGTATTCTGTGAGCTGATTTCTTTGAAATTACGAAAATAAGTGAAAAACTCCTGCCTTTTTACAATCGCGTGTGCTTTTCCGAGATGAGTTTTTCGTCCACTTTGTATCTTGAAGGTGCACACACAGTCACTGTGAATACAGGGCCAGTGGAAACCTCTTCTATGACTGTGGCGATGATCCCTGAGAAGAACGTCTTTGCTTGACCCAACAAAGCTGCTGATGCAGCACTTCAACAGCTAGAACGACAAATGGACACCAAGTTAATAATGAGAAAAGACAAAAGCTTATCTGCAAATACAAGTAAATTACATTTCAGTAATTTGACTAATTTTGAATTTTGATAACTTACTTTTGAAAATATACATTAACATAACTTAGGTGGCTTTTCTCCTTTTAACAATGTATACGTTGGTTACTTATCAAAAGAAGGGGTACAGGTTTGATTAATTCATTACACAACAGGAATAGTGTTCAGGATTAAATGTCGTAAATCCATGGTTACCATGGAGCTCTGCCATGTGTCTAGAGCAAGCCAACTTTTTTCAGGCAAAAAAAACACTCTAAAATTTTATTTTATTTTAATAAAAGCGTTTTAAGCCAACACAGTGTAGTATCCAAATGCTTGAATGTGAATGTGAACAATAACCCGCATCATGTTCACATCAAACCATTTTGAGACTACATAGTGAGATGGATTTACCAGAACCAGGAGTTAAGGATTTGTCCCACAACACCTGAAATTACATGCAGACATAGCCACTTAATGCAAGTAGAGGTTGGCACACTAACCTCTATTTGCATTGTGTTTAATGTGCACCCACACACGCTCACCCGCCCTCTCAAAGCCCCTAAAATAAAAGATACATCTTTAAATTATGTCATGGCCATTTCCTTTAATAATTTAGCGTTAGCAAATCTGCTATTTTGTTTTAAAGATGATTTGCCACGTTAGCTGTTTGTGCTGCGTCTATGCCACTAAAGGACAAGCTCTTACCATCGCGGGTACAATCACATTCGACATCCACCAAGTCCGCTTCCCGGTGAAAACGGGCAGATTATATTATTTGTGCAGGCGCTGTGGCTGCTTGTTGCCTCCGCGATGTCTATTTTCGAAGTCAAGCAGCAAAGGCAGTGAAAGTTAGCTTACGTTAGCAAAGTTAGCCCTGCTAGCAGCCTCATATGATTATGAGCGGACCTGCCGTAGCAGGAATGCCGATGATGGTGCTCGGTTGCTACTCTTGCTAAAGTCCAATATTCAATCTCGTAGATGAATAATCCGCTAATGTAGAAATATTAGCAACATCACCGAGGCGGGCTTTCCTTCTATCTATAGCACTTTTACAGGAGCGATTACTGTGGAGCGATCTACTAGTAGTAGATCGCTCCACAGTACATTACCTGAACTCACTTGACCTGGTTACATTTTTATACGTACCAGACGGGAAATCAATACACCGTTTAATGTTAAAGGTTGTTAAACATCAGGGGGAACTCTGTTGTTCTATATTAAAAGAGCAAAATACTTGCCTCATTGATCCCTTGAGTGAAGAGTCAAGTTGCGGTGACGGTGGTGGTGGTAATGGCGGACCGAATCCTTGAAAAATAAATTCAAAAAATTCCGAGTAGGGTCAAATGCGCATGCGTGTGCAAGCACAGTAAGGGATATTGCCTCGACTAATGTAAAATAACAGTTTCTTCATTTGGCCAACAAAAAATGTAAACCTAGACACACGTTTGACCCTTAACACATTTAATTCATTTGATCCAACTAAAGTTGTACAGTTTACCAGGCAATTTGTAATTTTGTGTTGTAGTAAGTGAATAATACAAGTTAGCTCGGCAACATCAAGTTGGATTTATTAGAGTGATCCACTCTTTCCACCACAACACAAGGTTATACATCCCATCACAGCCTCTCCCCTTGGACCCCCCAGTCAGGGTGGGGAAGACAGTCATAAACATTTTAACCCCCCTGCCACCTGAGAGGGGGTGTAAATAATTTTACCCCTCCTTTCCTGAACCCACAGCCCCCAAAGGATGGGGTGTGTGATCTCCTTGGGCCATTTCCTCTCGTAAACAAGACTTTACATATTTGTTACTGCCCTGTGTTCCTCACATCAGTAGATTCACAGTTTTATGACCCAAACTGAGATTACCACAACAGGTAATTGTCTACCATGGCCATTTTGAAGCTTGAAGTCAAGCTTCAGTGCTCAGATTCTTCCCTGTGCTTATCTTACCAGACCATCCCCCTAGGTCAGCTTTTGCAAGCTCCACCAAGACAAACTTCAATGAACAATAAATTGACTGTTTACAAAACACAGATTTAACAGTCAAACTGTAAATGTAATACTTCATGTTAACATCAAATACAGAATTTCTTAACATAAAGTAAATGGTAAAATGGTCTCAACTTATATAGCGCTTTTCCACCTACATTAGGCACTCAACGCACTTTACAGCAAGGAACCTCTCACCAATGTACGCAGACACTGGAAGCAAGGTGGGTGAAGTGTCTTGCCCAAGGACACAATGACAGCATGCACCTTCAGGAGGCAGGATTCGAACCCCCGACCTTCCGATCATGAGACGACCCCACCCGCTCTACCATCTGCTCTACCATCAGCGCCACCATCGCCCCCAGGTCTTGGCAACGAGGGCCTCACGGTGTAAAAAAACAGTGCATCACATCTGGGTTCCTTTCCTTCACTCTGCTTACAAAGCCTTATGTGCGCCCGGCCATGGCTGCAGCTCCATCAATGCAGACACCTGTGCAGTTTTTCCACTTAAGTCCTCCTTGTTCAAGATATTCTGATCTGACCCATTTCCTTTCCCGTTGTTTTTTCTGGTAATGCCTTGCAAAAAAGGAAGTTTTCTTTGATTGCGTCTCCATCCACAAAACGCACATTGGCCAAGAGTTGAGCATGCCCGCTAATATCAGTGGACTCATCAAGCTGTAATGCAAATTTCTTACTGATACGGATCTTTTCCAAAACCACACTTTCGATGTCTGCAGACATGTCATCAATACGTCTGGAAATGGTGTTATCAGAGAAAGGGACGTTGGCTATTTCTTTAGCTGCTTCAAGTCTGAGCATCTCATTTACTATGGCTTTGCAGGCGGGAAGTATTAATGTCTCTGCCACAGTGTGCGACTTTTTTGACTTAGCTATAAGTTCAGCAACGTGATAGCTAGCTTTAAGGGCTCTCTCATTTACCTTCGTGGTTTTTCTCATTAAAGTTGCCTGTGTCTCTGTGTTTTCACACAGGCGAACAAAATAGTTTACGTTGTTATGAATTAAAGGAACTTGAGAGAAATGAACAAGCCAAAGATAACTATGTTGTAACAGCCTGTTTCCACTGGTCACTATTAAACAAAATAGAACGAGGGCCGGCGAGAGATAGACCAGGTGGTCTTTCAACAGGTTCATATTACCTTATTAAGAAGAAGAAGATCTTTATTTATATAGCATCTTTCACAGACATGGTCACAAAGCGCTTCACATGAGAGCATTTTACATTCACTCCATACTCCATGTTGGTAAACTATGTTAGTAGTTTCCCCTGGGGGAGACTGACAGAAGCGCTGTCGCGACTGCACACATCTGCACCAACGGTCCCTTTGACCACCTCCATACATTAACACATCATTCATCCTGGCCTATTGTACATGTTTTTGGTGGTAGGGGAAACCGGAGTACCCGGAGACAACACACGCAGACACGAGGAGAACATGCAAACTCCACACAGAAAGACCCCGTCCAGGTGGGAATCAAACCCCGGACCTTCTAGCTGTGAAGCGAGAGCACTAACTCTGCGCTACCGTGCCGCCCATTAAGTAAGCGAATGGGAAAGAGGAAAAGAAAAGTAAAAGTACAAATTGTAAATACAAATAACATTTAAATAAATGTTTATATATATTGGTAAACTGCACGCATTTCTATCTTCGTGTTATGCCTTCTTACTTTGGAAGTTTTGTAAACATGTGATTTTCTTCTTGTCACTGTATCTGGAATGTAAATTAATTTTGAATATGGGGTAGGCACTCATAAGCTTTCTTACTTCGGCCTACTCCTTTTGAGTTTTTGTTACTGTATTTATGTTCTGCACTGCAACAATGTTAATGTAAATAATGTAAATAATCACTCAAATAAATCCAATCAATCAATCAATCAATCAAAGTTCCCTGTTTGTCAAGTAGCATAATAAGAACTGAGTGCTTCCTGCCTTTCAAAATAAAAGCAAAAGCCTGTGTTGTGAAAGGCATGAGGATCTAAATATACATGCAAATACACCCCTATCTCCGTTTTGATTTTCTTTCAAAATCGTTTTGGATATTTGTTACTAGTCCACAGATGACACATGTGAAAGTAAAGTTGTGCGTATTTAATTAAGAACAAATATTTGTATGCCGTTGAAACAGATTTGGTTATGAAAACACTCTTATATTCAGTGTTGGTAGTAACTGAATACATGTATGTAGAATATTTAGAATACTCATTTTGGGCAACTGTATTCAGGTACAGTTACTGAATATAGTAATATAAAAGGAATATGTCAAAGTACTCCTTCATTAAATTTCAGTTTCATAATGTTATCATTAAGAAGACCAAAAAGGTCAAAATGGCCTAGGAAAAGTTTAGCTCCGGCCCTTTGGGCTCTGGGCATTTGCAAAGTGCTTTTTTTGCATTCCACATTAGTGACAAAATAAGTTGGTAACAGGCATTTAACAATAGCCTAAACATCATCAATTAACATTATGAAAACGTCATCAACGTGAAAGTATTCTAAGTATTCAGAATACAGTACTCTGTTTGGACTAAGCAGTGGAAAACGTAACTAAACTATTCTCCCAAAACTGGCTATATTATTTATTTATTTGTCTAATATATGACATATTACCGGCAAGAAAAAAAAGCTACTTTCTCCCGAGTAGTAGTAGTAGTGGTAGTGATAGTTATAGCAGCAGTAGTAGAAGTAGAAGCAGTAGTAGTTGTTATAGTAGTAGTAGTAGAAATAGGAGTAGTTATAGCAATAGTAATAGTAGTAGTAGCAGTAGTAGTTTTTATAGCAGTAGTCGTAGCAGCAATAGCAGTAGTAGTTATAGTAGTAGTAGTATCAGTAGTATACCAGTAGTAGTAATAGTGGTAGTTATAGCAGCAGTAGTAGAAGTAGTAGCAGTAGTAGTTGTTATGATAGTAGTAATAGTAGTTATAGCAATAGTAATAGTAGTAGTAGCAGTAGTAGTACTATAGTACTAGTAATAGTATTATTCCTTCTTACCGTCTGGTTCGCAGCTCCTCCCGTCGCTCTTCAGTCTGAAGCCGCTCAAACAGGAGCAGATGAAGC
The DNA here is from genome assembly GCA_021464625.1 of Proterorhinus semilunaris. NCBI lineage: Eukaryota > Metazoa > Chordata > Actinopteri > Gobiiformes > Gobiidae > Proterorhinus > Proterorhinus semilunaris. The sequence continues at coordinate 32,771,324 of CM038360.1, read as the reverse complement.
TGAAGTCTGAGGCCGTGCACAGCTGCTCACAGGAGGCAGGGCCAGAGGTGCGACAGGCGGGCGGAGCTAAGACAGGGTCAGGGTTAGGTTTAAACCAGAGGCCCTCCCTTCCGCAGAGCACCCTCTTGTGGACTGACCTTTATGCTGTGGCGCTGAATCCGGCTTGTTGTCAGAGTCCGGTCTGGCCTTAGGCCTGGACTTCAGTCCCAGTTCACATGTCACTCCGTGAAAGGGGGCGGGGCATGTGCAGTGGAACCCGCCCAACAGGTCGGTGCAGTTCCCTCCGTTACCACAGGGGGCAGACTCGCACTGGTCCCCGTCGTGATACTGCGCCCAGAACATGGCCTGGACCGGGAACAGACTCAGACTGTTAATACGGCAACGGGATCAGACTCAGATTGTTATGACGACGACGGAGTCGGGATTCGAGCGTTACTGCGACAACAGAGCTGGGATTACAGCGTTACTACGACAACGGAGCTGGGATCTGTGTGTTACTACGGCAACAGAGCCAGGATTAGAGGGTTACTATGACAATGGAGCCGGGATCAGAGCATTACTACGACAACGGAGCCGGTATTGCTGGGTTGCAGGTGACATCACAGCATTGTAAAGGCCAATACTATTATATGGAGGAAAAATTATTTTGTTTTTGAGGAAATGTTTGGTCTTGTACCGAGAGATTTTGGACCCAGTGACTGATACTAATGATTATTTTTGTAATTCATACATTTTCTTTTGAGCTATGACTTGTGAAAGTGTAATGCTGTTAATAGGGAAAAACTGGCTCCCGCCCCCGCTGGGTCCGGTGACATCATCACATTGTAGAACCTGCAACCCAGCAATACAGACGGCATCGTGTCATAGAAGGGGGCGTGGCCTCACCAAGGAGGAAGGAAGTATATTTTGGGAAACACCATGTTTTACTCTTTTAGCCATTTTCTGGCGGATAATAATTTTCTATCCATCCATCCATTTTCTTCCACTTGTCCGTTGCCGGGTCGTGGGGGCTGCTGTTGGAGCTGCCCAAATCACATTGCACCAGCCCCCTATGGCTCCTCCTGCAGGTGGTGGGTCCACGGGAGGACGGCCTCATGGTTCTAACTGGGCCTGTTGGCCTCTCAATCTTGTTATTGATGAATAAAATTACAATTGTATTCATCAATTTTTATTTATGTTTTTTCACAGCAGATTGTTCAGTATAGAAGTGAATAAAAACGACTGTTATAGCTAGCATTAGCATGTAGCATGATGCTAACATGAAGCATCATGTTAGCTTTCAACATGTTAGCATTCAACATGATGCTTCATTTTAGAATACTAACATGAATCATCATGTTAGCATTCTACATTATTTATGTAATTATGGGCTGTTGCTCCTCCCCATGTCTTTGTATCTTTATTTAATAGAAAACTATATTCAAAATACAGTATTTGTTAAAAGTTTATATTATTCTCCTTTTTGTTTCCCCCCTCAACTGCTTAAAAACATGGCCAAATATGGGCGAATCAAGAGATGCCGTCTGTATCCATCAGAGCGTTACTACAACAACAGAGTCAGGATCTGAGCGTTACTACGGCAAAAGAGTCAAGATTAGAATCAAACTCAGAATAGTGTTTATTGCCATTGTTTGGAACAGGTTCACAAATTAGGATTTTTTTCCTGGTACAATCGTGCAACATAAAACATATAAACAGAATAGATAGAGCGGTCCTACAATGACAGAGTCGGGATTAGAGCGTTACTACGGCATTACTACTAGAGATGCTTTCTTGCGATACCGATACTGGAGGTGTGAGTATCGGCCGAGATCCGATATTAACTGATACCAAAAGACCAAAAGTGAAGGGTCCTCTTTTGTCCAGTTTCAGATTATCTATACCTTATCTTGTGTAATTATATTTCTGAATAAACTAACAGAAACACATTACACAAGGATCGCTGGACTTTTCTCCCAAAATATCTTCGGCTTTTCACGTAAAGCAATCTGATCATTTTTTTCTAAAGTGTTTCTTTAACAGTATTTCATAAACTAAAATACTAACACTTAGCCACTGCTGTTGCGTGGCGATTAAAACAAATTTGCAGAAGTTAAAACTAACTCAGTGACTGAATTCTCCTGGGTCTAAGCTTTAAATTACAAACAGCATGTTACTGAGGTTTTGTGAAAGTTGTGTTTTTAAGACAGAGCCGAAACTGGTATTGGTTCAGTATCGGATATTGATGATATCTGATGATGTTGTATTTTTTTCCAGTATCTGCTCCAATATCGGTGCATCTCTAGTAACTACGACAACAGGTGAATCAGGGTGAGTTCATGCTTAGTTAATATGTAGTTATTATTCTTACAGCTGACTTATGTCTTACTATACAATATTCATTTTATCTGTAGTCTGTTCATTACTATTCACATGGTGTCTCCTGTCTCACTCCCCCTCGGGAGTGCTTGTGTAGATCAAACGGAGAAACATGGCTGAACAGAAGAACCCTGCCTATACTGGAATACCAGGACTGGACGGTCTGTGATCTTGGCCCGTCTGTTGAGGGACTCCTTCGGCCCTGGGTCTCTATAGCCTGTTTGTCCATGGGAGTCGATTTCTCCTTCTGTGGTTCTCCCCAAGGTTTCTCTTTTCTCCCCCTGGGTTTTTGAGTTTATAGTTTATAGTTTTTTTTTTTTGCTGTTTTCTTTCAATTGTGAGATGACCTGTTATGGCTTTTTCATCAGATTTTGTATTTTACTGCTTTTGTTTGTTTGTTTTTATCATAATCTTGTCACAACTCATTCATCTGACCACAACGGTAGGCCATACATGTTATGACTGAAAGGTTGCCGGTTCCAATCTATGTTCCCACAAATGCATGATGTCGCTGTGCCCTTGGGCAAGGCATTTAACCCCCCTTGCCTGTGGTATGAATGTGGTGCATGTGAGAGTGCGTGGCTGGTTGTGGCCCAAGTGGCTGATCAGACAAATACACTGTGACAAGTGCTGCAGACCAAACTTTGATTTAAAATATTTTAAGTAATTACTATATACTTAATTTTGTATTATTTTAAAATTTTGGTTGATAATTAAGTGCTATATATCATTATCATAGCACCATGTACAATACAGATTTTATTGATTTAAGTGAAAACACTTTAAGTATTTATTTTATCAGAGTGGTGGTCCTGTAATGACAAAACAAACATAATGTGTTGATCGAAAACAAACTTTATTGGGCGGGTTTGTAGGCTGGCTTTCAGACCAGTTCAAGCCAGTCTAGCACTGCATCTCGGAGCCTGAGCAGAAGTCTGCCTTTGCCGTCGCGGTGGCTCGAAAGATTTTCCAGGTGAACAAGACAAGGTAGGTGTATCCTTTACTGCAAAACGGTGGTTATTATGTTTGTCAAATCTGGGCAAAAATGTGGCCCTACTTATGTTCGAAATACGTGCTCTCAGCTAGCATTAGCCGATGTTTACATATTGTTGGTCGTTAGAAAGAAATGTTTTGGAAAACTTTGTTGCGTTTATGTGTTAAACGTTTTCAATAAAATGGAATCGAAATAGCAAAAATACAAATAATATTGGCAGAGAGTCTGGTTGGCAATTTGGAGAATTAATTTGGTTTAACATTGTAAGTGGCCGTGAAAGCTAGCGTGTTGGGGAGGACTATCTGAACAGAGAGAGGATCATACTAAAGTCTATACGACACGGGTCTGTTCGTCCCGAGAGGTCTTCATAAAAGACGAGAATATTACACATCTCTAAAAAGTCAGAGCACGTGTAGATCAGGCGGAGGCGAAACGAAATTACACTCGGATCTGACGGCACAACAGCGTTAGCTCAACGAGCTCAGAACCGGTGTTAGGGATCAACGTGGGCGGGATTAATTCGGGTTTGTTTATCGGCGTGTCGCAGGACAGTCCTATAAAGACTCAAGGACACCTCCTTATAAGTCCATTAGATGGCGCCATACACCTCAATAGGCTCACCTCAAGCAGATACACTTTCACGTACGCTACAATAAAGGACATTTGAATAACAGACGGCTTTAATATTAGGTAATAATGACTAAATTGTGAAAATACATTATAAAAAGTGTCCAGGAAAATATAATAAACAGCAAATGAATAAAACCATGGAGGCAAAAACACACGGGGGATCGAACCACCAACCTCCTGTGCATGAGACCACCCACTCTACCAGCTACGCCACCACTCGTTGAAGATGTTTTACTCTGGCCCCACATAAAATCCCTTCAAATTAAAACACTATAGTAAGTTCCCTGCTCCTGTATCGGAATCTGTATCCTGTGGGGACTTCTTATGTAAAGTGTCTTTGAGTGTCCAAAAAAAGCGCTATACAAGTTTGATGTATTATTATTATTATTATTGTTATTATTATTATTATTTGTCCGCTGACTAAAACACAGCTTGGTACAATGATAATAGGAGAATGATAAATTAAAAAAATCCTATATGATGATGCTAGTTCTCTTGATAAAATCTTTCCCTTTCTGCTACAGATATATTGTAGCCACAACTGTGTCATTAGCCTCTCCGACCACGTCTCACATATGCAATGTGAGGAAAGCACCTTGTCTACGGACACAGCGACGTCATGCCCTTGTTAGAGGAGGGACTTGAACCGGCAACTGTTCTGTCATAAGACGACCCCTTTGCACTCTAGGCTACTGTCGTAGGAAAAGACATGTGAGATGCGACAAGTTACCGGAAGTGAAAAAATAAAACAGTAAAAGTAGCAAAATACAAAAGCCACAAAATAACAGGTCATCTAACTATTTACTGAAAACAGCACAACAACGGTTTAATGTGTGATGTATTATTACATTATTGGTTGAATTTATTACATTTGTGAACTCCTTGTGAATTATTACATTATCGGCCGGTAAAGCGTTAGTACGTTATTGGCTCAACAGAGTTATTACATTATCGGCTGTTAGTACATTATCGGTTCCTACATGGCCATTAGTACATTATCAGTTCCTACACCCGCCTCCTCGTAGTTGGTTTAGTTAGTTAATGCTTAGATCATGTTATTTACGGTCAGGTGGTGGTCCTCGAACACCTCCCGCGCCTCCTCATAGCTGCACACCTCCTCCACACACTCTCGCTCCAGGTTTCCCTGAAGAATCTCTTCCAAGAGAAAGGAGTTTGCTCGTTTGGATCTCAGGAACAAATCTGGAGCTGCAAACCAACAATTCTGCGTTTGACTCGGAGAAAAAGTCCATTCAGACAACTTGGACCCGAGGCCCGCGATAGAGCTACATTATAAACACAGCATTTGTGAAAGAAATGTGGACGGTTGCTATTGAAAGCACATTTTAACAACCGTTTGTAACATTTGTAAATTATCCGGCTTTTTCTTACTTAAATATATAAAACCCACTCTAACCAGGATTAATTTAATCAACTAAAATGGTTTGTTGTAATTTTGGTCAGTAATATTTTGGTGATAAATTAAAAGATGTTTATAAGACAAAAAATGTAAAAATAAGTTACAAAAAAGACACTAAAATCGTCTAAACTTCACTGATGGTTCATCTTTAATTTGTCTGCCAAATTTTAAAATGTATCCATCCAACACTGACTGAACTCAGGGCCTTCTGACTGTGGGCGTTAGAGCTAACCACTCTGCCCCCTTTCCGGAGCCTCGAGCGGACCCTGGACCTCGCTTTGGATGGGGTCAGATTCAGATGATTGACAGCACGGTTAGCCCTTTGTTTACAGAATGAATCAGGACGAGCTTTTCCCAAAGACTGGACTTATTTCTTCTGAGTTTAAACATTTAACAAAACAAATTAAATATCTTTCTAAACGTGAACATTATTCCAGTAAATAAACGTAAAGGTGGAAGTTTCTCACCGCGGTTTATTCCAGAAACATGAAGCAAACAAAACGTCAGCGTCAGCAGCAGAGACGAGAGACCGACAATCAGCGCCATGACGACCAAACCTGTCAGTCACCGGAGACCCGCCTCTCCCCTGCTGTTATGAAACCCCGCCCCCTGCTCTTGTTAAGCCCTGAGGAAAACGTAAACATGTTTGATTGATTTTGTGTCTGTCGCTGTTTCCCACCTTTGTAACACTTTATTTTACACTACCCTTGATACATTGTACTTGCCAAATTTAGTACAATGTAATGGGCTTTGTAAAAAAAAAGAAAAAAAAAAGAGTAATAACGTGTACCTAAGGGATACACAATGGAATAATGTTACTTTGCAGGTACGTAATGTAATAAGGCATAAGACCCCACCTCTAACCCTGACCTTAAGTCCTAACCCTGAAGGTCATCGTATTACATTATGTACCTGCAAACTACTAAGACACATTATTCTATTGTGTATGTACTACATAGATCACATTGCACAACATTGTGTTAGGTATAATGTATCATGGTAGTGTAAAATAAAAAACACCTGTACCTTTTTACCATTATCAAAATATTATTTTAATTTTCTATATATTTTAATGTATTTTATTATTACTATATACATTTTTCAAAATGTAATGAATTTATCTTAATATTGATTTTTTTTATTGAGATATATTTATTGAATTAATTATTTATAAAAAAATTTAATGTATTTATTTAAAGGGACAATGCATATTAATGAACATATAAATGTAAATATGCCAGAATTAGCCAATGGCTACTTTACATCTGTAGTCCCTGGCAGATCAAGAAAATACAAAGACCAGTATACAACATTAAAGATATAAGATCATCACACAGATCATCCACACAATTAAACTTGAGACATACAACAAAGATAATGGTCAGTGGTCACACGTCTGATTCCCCTTCAGCCAACCTTTAAGTTTAGTTTTAAATACTATGAATGTGGTACAGTCTCTAATGTCTGCTGGGATGCTGTTCCATACCAATGTCCCTTTCACTGACAGCACCTGTTGACTAAATGCTGTGCGTCTATAAGGAACCACACAGTCGCCTCTGGTGGCGGCTCTGGTCACTCTACCATTTGTACTGGATATTTATTCTATTATTATTACTATATTTATATTATTTTTTTATTGTTTTACATAATTGTATTAATATTATTATTTCTTAATAATTTCATGATTTATTTGCATGTATTTATAAAAAAAAAAAATTATAGTATTATATATATATTTTTATTATTATTTCATGATTAATTGGGAGGGCTTTTATTTGTGATAAAACAAAGGATATAAATGTATTTTTTGTGACTTTCTGTCTCTGTCTGACGTCTCCAACACTCGCTGTCACAGCATTGTGTTTTAAAATCCACTCACAGAAAGATCTCTAAACCAGTCATTTCTGTCTATATTTAGTAATAAAATATTATAAATCTCTGTCCTATTCAGGTCATAGCTCGCTTCGGGAGCGAAGATGTTCTTTTCAGTTACTGCCTGATCTTTTATTTGTTTTTCTTTGCGACTCTGGTCAGAGCCGGACTTTGGAACATTGCAAAACATCAATATTCACTGTTTACAGACGAACTCAAACACAACTTTATCGTAAACTCTGACTTTATCTGGACTTTACCAACACCCAACGCCAGAAGCAAAAACACACGTGGGAAAGACAAAATGAAGGAGGAACGGATTTGGACAGAACTTTATTAAACAAAAGCTTCTTAATGGTATTAATGGTAAAAGACAGTGAAGCCTCTGGTCCTGGGCTTGTCCTGGTCTTGCTGAGGGCCACTCCCTCTGGTTCCGGGCGGGCAGTGGTCTCGCACGGGGCCGCTGCTCCTCTTCATCTTGGGCTGGTCCTGGCTCTGGCCCCCTCTCTTTGGGATTAAGACCTGGATGCCTTCCCGGATCCAGCCGATGTACTTGGACACCTGAAGGGACAAATCGCTTTGTGAAAGAGGAAAGAGCTCTGCATCCGGCCCAAAAGAAGAAAACAACTCCAAGACCCAAAAAAGGTCCTGCACCTCAAAGGTGCTCTTTGGAGAACAGAAAACAGAAAAACCCTTAGCCGACGGCGGTCACTGTGAAATAAAGTCGATTTATTGTTTATGGCACGTCTTAGGCCCTGTCCATACAAAGTCAAGCTGAGGACCAAACGCAAAGATATTTTATCAGTCCAGTGTATCGTCCATACGAGTCCGGCGTTTTTGGGGTTTGTAAACGAACATTTTCCAAACTAGGTCCCAGAGTGGAAAGATCTCAAAACGCCGTTTACGTGGCGCCGTTGTTACAACGTCTCCACAACTTTTACTAAAACGATGACATCACACACCAGAGTGGAGTCTGTTATCCATAATCTACTGACCTTAGAATGAGTTTTACTCATGGATCTATGATGGTTTTACTCTGCTTCTCTTTGTTCCTCTTTGTTCCACTGGAGTCCGTGAGCCACAAGTAGAAAAACACGGCCGAGTCAGTCTGTGTTTTTGGACTGACAGTCAAAGTCCGGTCACTGACAGGTTTTTCTGCTTTAGTCCCGTTCCGTCTGAAGAATAAACTCGCCTCCTCGTCTCTTCTGTTAATCATAATCCTTGAATCTGTTTCATTTTCACTGTTTACATTCCACACAAGTTTACTGTGCATGCGCCTCTATATCTGGTTCTATTATCTGTGTTAGCGTCACAGCGCCACACACAGGCCTGGCAGATGAATTGCGCCGTTTTCACAGACCTGAGTCGACCCATGTGGACGCACACATTTACTAAGCTGGCTTTGTGCTTACAAAGAAGTAGCCTTAATAATAGCCTTAATAATAATGGTAATAGTAATAATAATAATAATAATTATAATTATAAAGGCCCTGGCCCCTGGCGCAATCCCCCCCGTGCAACCGCCCCTGCTCGCTCTCATCCAAACCTGCTCTCGCCTCAGCCTCACACCCAACATGGTTTCTTGCGGCAGTAAACTCCGGCCCACTCTTGCCGGTCTCAATCTTGCCCCAGGTAGCTCCGGTGCCGGCCCACTCTTGCGTCAGCTTCAAGGCCCCGGCCTCACGCTCGCCTCAGCTGTGCTTCTCACTCGTTCTATAGTTGAAATACTTTCTAAGGCCAGTGAACTGCAATACTCGGGAGAAGTCACCAGGCAAAAGAGCATCTGGACAAATGTGTCAAATTCCATGGAAGTCCTTTCCATGTACTTCTATTTCTAGGCACCGAACCCGTGGGTGCTGCAGGCTGGAGCACCCACTCAAATCTTTGGGCACCCAGGCGAATTGGCCTTGATTACAAAATGATTCAATGAATATCGCCAAATCTATAAAGCCGCTACTCAGTGTTCAGCAAATACACGAGCAGGGGGCGGTACCTAATATACATGTAACACATGTACATGTACATGTGTACTTTGCACCACCACCTAGCTACATAAGTAGAGTGTCGGGCTCCCGACCATGAGGTTGCAGGTTCTATCCTGACCTCAGGTGTAGTTAGGAAGTGGGACCACGTTTTTAGCTCCAAGCTAATCCACAATTTAGAAAATTGAAACTGTTTTGTCCCAGTGTTTGTTAAGGGTGGGACCATAGGCACCAATTCATGTTCTTCCCAGTAGGTGCCGAGTCCGGCTCGGGCCTAATTATAGAAAGAATTAAAGCTGCTGGGAACGTAGATTGATCGGTAAATCGAGAGCTTTGCCTCAGACTCAGCTCCCTCTTCACCACAACAGTCCGATACAGCGACCGCATCACTGCTGACGCCGCACCGATCCGTCTATCGATCTCCCGCTCCATCCGTCCCTCACTCGTGAACAGGACCCCGAGATACTTGAACTCCTCCACTTGAGGCAAGGACACCCCACCGACCTGAAGCAGGGAAGCCACCTTTTTCCGGTTGAGAACCATGGCCACAGATTTGGAGGTGCTGATCCTCATCCCGGCCGCTTCACACTCAGCTGCAAACCGCCCCAGTGCAGCTGGAGGTCCTGATTTGATGAAGCCAACAAAACAACATCGTCTGCACACAGCAGAACCGGTGACAAAGGGCAGCCCTGGCGGAGCCCAACACGCACCGGGAACAGGTCTGACTTAATGCCGGCAATGCAAACTAAACTCTTGCTGCGGTCATACAGGGAACGGACAGCCCTTAGTAGAGGGCCCCGGACCCCATACTCCCGGAGCACCCCCCACAGGGCACCACGAGGGACACGGTCGAACGCTTTCTCCAGATCCACAAAGCACATGTGGACTGGTTGGGCGAACTCCCACAAACCCTCGAGCACCCGATGAAGGGTATAGAGCTGGTCCAGTGTTCCACTACCAGGACGAAAACCACATTGTTCCTCCTGAATCCGAGGTTCGACTATTGGCCGGATCCTCCTCTCCAGCACTCTGGAGTAGACCTTACCAGGGAGGCTGAGGAGTGTGATCCCTCTGTAATTGGAGCACACTCTCCGATCCCCCTTCTTGAAGAGAGGGACCACCACCCCGGTCTGCCAATCCAGTGTCAGCCAAGACTGCCCTACAACATCCAGAGACATAAGGTACTCGGGACGAATCTCGGTGACTTCAGCCTGGGTGATGAACGATCCCCCCTCCGAGTCCCCAGCCTCTGCCTCCTCATCGGGAGACGTGACAGTGGGATTGAGGAGATCCTCGAAGTACTCCTTCCACCGCCCGACCACATCCCCAGTCGAGGTCAGCAGCTCCCCATCCACACTGTAAACAGTGTTGGTGAGGCACTGCTTCCCCTCCTGAGGCGCCGGATGGTTTGCCAGAATCTCTTCGAGGCCGACCGATAGTCCTCCTCCATGGCTTCTCCAAACTCCTCCCAGACCCGAGTTTTTGCCTCCTTGACCGCAAGGGCTGCAGCACGCTTGGCCTGCCGGTACCTCTCAGCTGCCTCTGGAGTCCCACAAGCCAACAAGGCCAGGTAGGACTCCTTCTTCAGCTTGACGGCATCCCTTACCTGCGGGCACCACCACCGGGATCGGGGATTGCCGGCGCTACAGGCACCAGAGACCTTACGGCCACAACTACGAGCAGCCGCATTGACAATGGAGGAGGAGAACATGGTTCACTCGGACTCCATGACCCCAACCTCCCTCGGAATCTTGGTGACGCTCTTCCGGAGGTGGGAGTTAAAGACCCTACTGACAGAGGGATCCACCAGACGTTCCCAACAGACCCTCACAACACGTTTGGGCCTGCCAGGTCTGACCGGCTTCCTCCCCTGCCAGTGGATCCAGCTCACCACCAGGTGGTGATCGGTTGACAGCTCAGCCCCTCTCTTCACTCGAGTGTCCGAGACACGCGGCCGGAGATCAGATGACACAACTACAAAGTCGATCATCGACCTCCTGCCTAGGGTGTCCTGGTGCCACGTGCACTTATGGACATCCTTGTGCTCGAACATGGTGTTCGTTATGGACAAACCGTAACCAGCACAGAAGTCCAATAACAGAACACTACTCGGGTTCCGACCGGGGAGGCCGTTCTTCCCCATTACCCCCACCCAGGTCTCACTGTCATTACCCACGTGGGCGTTGAAGTCCCCCAGTAGAACAATGGAGTCCCCAGCCGGAGCACCATCTAGTACCCCTCCCAGGGACTCCAAGAAGGCCGGGTACTCTACACCGATGTTGGGCCCGTTGGCCGAGACAACGGTGAGAGACCTGTCCCCGACCCGAAGGCGTAGGGACGCGACCCTCTCGTTCACCGGGGTGAACTCCAACACGTGACGGCTGAGCTGGGGGGCAATAAGCAAACCCACCCCAGCCCGCCGCCTCTCCCCGCGGGCAACTCCAGATAAATGGAGCATCCAGCCCCTCTACAGGAGTTGGGATCCGGAACCCAGGCTGTGCGGGGAGGTGAGCCCGACTATATCACGAATACAAGCGGCCGAAATGAGTTTCCTTCGCAGGGTGGCTGGGCGCACCCTCCGAGATCGGGTGAGGCGCTCAGTTACCCGGGAGGAGCTCGGACTCGAGTCGCTACTCCTCCACAATGAAAGGAGCCAGCTGAGGTGGCTAGGGCATCTGTTCCGGATGCCTCCTGGTCGCCTCCCTCATTAAGTTTATAAGTGGTACAATTTCCAACTCAAACTCACAAGGCACATTCGAATTAAAGAGGATAATGTGCAATTGTGGAAACATTTAGCATGGCCACGCCCATATTTTTATAAAATATAATTTAACTGTAATATATACTTTTTTTAGTGCTGTCCAATGATTAAAATATTTACTCGTGATTATTTGCATGAATGTCATAGTTAACTCGCGATTAATTGCAAATTAATCACATATTTGTATGTTTGGCCTCAGATCCAGGCAAATAGACGTGAATACTGTAGTTCTGCACTTGTGTTTGCTGAATGCGCTTTTGCATTTCTGTTTGTTTTACAGTTGGCTAAACCGGGCAGAATTTGTTCTATACTATGAGTTGTCCGATATCGTCAAATGAGCCGCGCCTGGACTCTCATTCAAATACATTACAAACCCATTGCGTCAATGGATACGCAAACGGGTACCTTTTGCGTTCTATATTACGCATAAGGCGAGTGACTGTTCGTCAATTTATGACGCTTTCGGAGTGAGACTGTGTTGGTGAGAACGCGTCACGTGGCCGCAAGTTTACAGGAAGAGAGGAGCACGTTGGTTTGTTTTGCTACTGCACGCTGAGGAAAGCTTTGAAATTGTATATGGACTAATTAGGAAACAAGGAGCAGACACTTTCCCCATGAGGCTTTACTTTTACCACGTCATGGACAGCTCTTTTTGTTAAACAAAACCAAGTTTGGAACTAAAGTGAAGCAGTCCTGACGCTACGAAGCTGCTCTCCTCAGGTCCGTAAGAAGAGGTCCCCTCGTTATTCAAATCTGCTGCTGCATTATTTTCATCACATGTGCCTGTCATGTACAGAGCGCATAGTTGCGTTCTCCAAGAAGTCGAAGAGCTAAACTCTTTTCTCGAAACTCAAGAAAACAAAACATGCTAATGGACATTCAACAATACATCGTCTACTCTGAGGGACATTTATGGATAAGAATGAACTTAATGTTGTAAAACAACAATGTAAGGACAAAATAAACAACATCAGTGTGCTTTCTAACCCGACCTGCCCGCTCCCCAAGTGTGTGCTGTAGATTTGAGGAACCCAATAAGAGTATCAAAATGATAATTCAAGGGACATTTAGAATAGATAAAAATGTGTGATTAATTTGCAATTAATCGCGAGTTAACTATGACATTCATGCAAATAATCACGAGTAAATATTTTAATCATTGGACAGCACTAAAAATATATATATTACAGTTGAATTTTATTTTATAAAAATGTGGGCGTGGCCAATGGCCATGTTTCCACAATTGCACATTATCCTTTTTAATTCGAATGTGCCTTGTGAGTTTGAGTTGGAAATTGTATCACTTATAAACTGGATGAGAAAGAATCTCTATGACAACACTTATGGTCAACACAAAAAATGTAGTCTGCCGAAATAGCTGACACTTAGCAGACAATTCTTTTTGCTGTAACATGTTCAGGGTTGCTGGTCCAAGGTCATATGTATCCCCTTATAGTCTAATGGAGTCACTGCACTTTTTCGCACCCCAAAATATTTTGACAAAAAGGCAACAAAAAAAACTCAAACTTGGTTATTATCACCGAGAGAGATAGGGCTGCAATGTTTATCCAATTTGATCTCATTTTGGTCAAGGGAAACGTTCATGTTGATGAAAGTCAGCCAGGCCAGTGTGAATTGTGAGGTTGAGTTTGGGTAGGCGCATTGCTGAGTGGCTGCAACGCGGGAAAGAAAGCAAGACGGGGCGGTCGCATGGGAGGGAGTTGCCCAAATGGCGAAGCTTGCGGCATTAATCCTTTCTATAATTAGGCCCGAGCCGGACTCGGCACCTACTGGGAAGAACATGAATTGGTGCCTATGGTCCCACCCTTATTAAAAACGGGGACAAAACAGTTTAAATTTTCAAAATTGTGGATTAGCTTTGTTTTAATGTCTATAATATACCTGCAATGACACGAGTGTGAGCTCAATATTTCAATGCATGTTCGATTTATAAACTATAATGTGCCATTTTTGAGACATTTACCTTGGCCACGCCCACATCTTACAAAATATGACATGACTGTAATGTATTTTTTTGTTTGAGTAAGTGTTTAGAACATGATGGCAACGTTGTATTAAAAAAAATTCCAAACTGTCGTTTTCAAGGTATAGCTAGGGGGCGCTATCCTGGTAGCAGGCTATATGTTAATGGATGGGTTCTGTTCAGTTTCGGGTGATGCATTAGTGACTTGAATATGAGCTCTGTTGGCTTATTCCTGTGAGCGTGGGCTGTCTTAGAAAATACACGAAATCCATGCGTTCTTCACCACTGCGTTATGAGGAGACGGTGTAAACAATTTTACAAACCGTGGCCAAATCTTGAATTTCAATATGTCTAGACGCACTGGGGCATATGTGATCTTATTCCAATGAAAAACCAGGGACTAGTTTGTTAAAACATAAGTTGAGTCCAGAGGGTTTCTGGATTTCAAGCCAAAATGGCTGACTTCCTGTGCATCGGGGCAGGGCGTCTAATAAAATGTTAGTTTTTTCCTGCTGTCCACTTTCACTGTACCGAACGGTTTTGGCCTACACCCAAAAACGATTTTAATAGGGGTCAACTTTGAGGGCAATTATTAGACATCAAAAGCCTTTTTGAAGAGGTGGGTTTAGAGTTCTTTCTTGAAGGTGGGGAGGTCGGAACAGGCACAGAGCGGTTGGGGCAGTGAGTTCCAGAGTGTGGGGGCGGCGATGGAGAAGGCTCTGTCTCCCCAGGTTCGCCGATTGGTCTTACAGGGGAGGGACAGGAGGTTGGCGTTGGAGGAGCGGAGGAATCGAGATGGAGTGTGGTGGTGGAGTTTTGTCCTGACGACAGGCTCAGTTATTATTGCCCTCAACATCTCAGCAGGGTTTGATTCTTCTCTCTAGTAAGCTACGTCCAACAAACAGTAAAAACAGCAAAACTTTATCTGAATCTCTTGCTGAAATAACAGATAAAAGGCCCAAAACTTATATCTAAAGTAAGCCTTCATTGTGTATGTGTATAGTTTCTCCGCAAGTTAAGAAGAGCCAGCGTCCCAGCCTCCGTTATGTGCAACTTCTACAGAGGGACTATAGAGAGCATCTTGACCAGCTCCAATCAATCAATCAATCAATCAATTAATGGTTTTGTATAGCCCAATATCACAACAGGAGTTGCCTCATAGGGCTGCACCGAACATTCCATCACTGTGTGGCACGGTGCCAGCACTGCGTCCTGCCGAAAGAGCCTCCAGCACATCGTGAGAGCAGCGGACAGGATCTGCGGAGCTCCTCTCCCCTCCATTAAGGACATGTACTCCACCCGTCTCACCCGCAAAGCCGTCAGAATCACCAGGGACCCTACGCACCCATCACACAGTCTCTTCAAGGTAATGCCTTCTGGGAGGAGACTGCGGAATCCACGGGCCAGCTCCAACTGAAGGACAGTTTCATACACCAGGCCATCGGTGTGGGCCATCGTGCCTACTGAAGGTGCTCACAAGGGTGAGTGGATCCTTGCTGTAAAGCACTTTAAGTGCCTAATGAAGGTGGAAAAGCACCATATAAGTTGAGACCATTTACCATCGGGAAGCTGACCTCCCTCCCACTCCTCTTCCCCCTCCACAATCAAGGATGAGAGAAATATAATTTCAAGTCACTCACATGGTTTGACAAATAAAAAATCTTGAATCTAATGTCAGAAAAGAATCTCCAGAGTAAATGTGATATTTCTGTGTGATCAGATGTTTAGAAAGAGTGTGCAGTCGACTCTACAGCAGGTTACAATCCGATCAATCCTGTTATAGAGAATAGGACTAAAGTTCAACTGCAACTGCAACGTTATTTCCAAATTGTCATTTGGGGTTTTTCAATCATTTGAGTATGTGTCTTTCAAAATGGAGATAAAACAATCTTCCATACTTTATATGACTATTTACAAACCACCACAGAATTGTTTTATCGAAGATTTTAGTATTATAATTACTTTCATTCATATTGACTGATTTTGATTGTTTAGTCATTTCAGGTGATTTTAATGTGCATGTGGATGTGACCAATGACAGGAATGCAAAAGAATTTAGAGCTGTTATTTAAATGTTTGGTTTAACTAACACGTGAGTGAAGCGACTCACAACAAAGGTCACACTCTGGATCTAGTCATTACAAAAGGTGTTAATATATCAAATGTGAATGTTGTAGTTGTTGCTTTATCTGATCACTTTTGTGTCTTCTTTGACCTGTCTGTTAAACCCAAACCAGAGGCTGGGCCTGGAGTTATTCAAAGAAGACACATAAATGATACAACAAGGACACAGTTTAAGGAAATGATCAGATTTGAAAATCCTCCATGTTCTAATCTTGATAATATGTTGGACTCTTACACATCAAGCGTCTTAAATGTTTTGGATACTATTGCTCCTGTCAAGGTTAAAATGGTTAACAATAGACAAAAGGCACCTTGAAGTGAAGATTCGGTCAGGGCACAGAAAAGGGAGTGCCGAAAAGCCCAACGGAAATGGCGCAAGTCAAAGCTCCAGGTTCATTTTGAGATATACAAAGAAGTGCTTTGTGAGTTCAACCAGATCTTGCGTGGAGAAAGGGAGAAGTACTTCTCTAAAATCATCACAAACTGCAGAAACAATTCTCGTGTTCTGTTTTCCACAGTGAACAGATTAACTAACCCTCCAGTTTCACTGCTCTTAGAACTAATCTCTACATCTAAGTGCAATGAGTTTGCAATATTTTTTTATGACAAAGTCCAAGGCATTAAAAATGCCATAACTTCAACAACACAAATAGCAACCCTGCCACCAGATAAACACCTTAAGATGACACATTTCACACCTGTTACTGACAAAACAATGGAAGAGGTTATCTCCGGTCTGAGTTCATGCACATGCTGCCTTGATGAATTGCCCACTAGATTTCTGAAGTCTGTGCTGACCAGCTTGTTACCACAACTTGTTCAGTTAGTTAACATCTCATTTGAGACGGGAGCATTTCCAAAGGCTTTGAAAACCGCAGTCATTAAGCCTCTTCTAAAGAAGAGCAGCCTTGATCCCAAGATACTGAACAACTACCGGCCCATATCAAACCTGCCATTCTTAGGAAAAGTCCTAGAGAAAGTAATATATCAACAGCTCACTTACTTTCTCCTATCTAACAATGTGTTTGATACTTTCCAGTCAGGATTTAGGCCCTTCCACAGCACCGAGACAGCTCTGATCAAGGTGACAAATGATATCCGTATGAACACCAACGCAGGTAAGGTCTCAGTTTTAGTTCTGCTGGACCTGAGCGCTGCCTTTGACACAGTGGACCACGGGATCTTACTTCACAGGTTAGAAAACTGGGTGGGAATCTCTGGTACTGCGCTAAACTGGTTCAAGTCCTATCTGGAGGATAGGACGTACTTTGTCGAAATTGGCAACTGTGTCTCAGACAAAATGTCCATGACCTGTGGAGTCCCCCCTTGGGACCCTTCTTATTCAACTTGTACATGCTTCCATTGGGTCAGCTAATAAACAGCAACAATGTGTCGTACCACAACTACGCAGATGACACTCAGATCTACGTGTCACTGACGGCAGGTGAACAGGGGCCTGTAGATACTCTCTGTCACTGACGGCAGGTGAACAGGGGCCTGTAGATACTCTCTGTCACTGACAGCAGGTGAACAGGGGTCTGTAGATACTCTCTGTCAATGATACAGGTGAACAGGGGCCTGTAGATACTCTCTGTCACTGATACAGGTGAACAGGGGCCTGTAGATACTCTCTGTCACTGATGCAGGTGAACAGGGGTCTGTAGATACTCTCTGTCAATGATACAGGTGAACAGGGGCCTGTAGATACTCTCTGTCACTGATACAGGTGAACAGGGGCCTGTAGATACTCTCTGTCACTGATACAGGTGAACATGGGCCTGTAGATACTCTCTGTCACTGCATCGAACAGATCAGTTTGTGGATGCAAAACAACTTTCTCCAACTAAACTCAGACAAAACTGAGATCATTGTTTTTGGCCCACAGACAAAGTGTTATCAGTCACCCTGAGTCTCTCTCTCTAAAACCAAGAAATCAGGTTAGAAATCTAGGAGTAATCATGGACTCAGACCTGAACTTCCACATCAAAGCAATAACATCATCAGCTTTTTATCATCGGAAAAACATTGCTAAGATCAGAGGAATAGTGTCAAAACCAGACTTGAAGACACTCATCCATGCATTTGTCTCCAGCAGGTTAGACGACTGTAACGCCTGCTCACTGGCCTTTCTAAACGAGCTGTTAGACAGCTGCAGAACATCCAGAACGCTGCTGCTCGAGTCCTGACAAGAACCAGGAAATACCACCATATTAGTCCAGTGCTCCGGTCTCTGCACTGGCTTCCTGTCACTCAGAGAATAGAATTTAAAACAGCTCTGCTTGTGTACAAGTCGTTTCATGGTTTAGCACCAAAGTCCATCTCTGACATGTTAGAGCCGTATGAACCATCTCAAAATGATATTTTTGCGCATGAGAAAGATTAAAAAATCTGTCAATAACCCACGTTAACCTTATAGCCAATCCAAGATCACATTTACTAAATAAAAAAAGAGAGGGGGAAAAGAAATATATAATAAAAAGTGACCTTTATTAAATAAGCTGTAGGCCTAAATAGCCTAAATAAAAAAGGATATAGAATTAGACCACATAAAAAAAAAGCGTGGATATAACGCTGCAGTACAGACTCTGGACCATGATCTGAACCAACGAAAAGCAGCTGTCAGCTCCGGGGACTCAGCGCTGGAGCCGGGCTGGACTACGCGTGTTGCGGCACGGTAGCACAGCGGTTAGCGCTCGTGCTTCACAGCTTCACAGGTTCGATTCCCACCTGGACGGGCCTTTCTGTGTGGAGTTTGCATGTTCTCTCCGTGTCTGCGTAGGTTTCCTCCGGGTACTCCGGTTTCCCCTACCACTAAAAACATGTACAATAGGCCACGGGACTGCAGGTGGAAATTAGCACAAGTGCTATAACCTGGTACAATGCATCTCTCCTTTCTGAGGCTAATGTATATTGTACACTGTCCCTGTTCAACTAAATAAATAAATAGCAGAGCCTTTCTCCGGGAGGATATAGGTGCGCGGAGAGCTGACAGCCGACCGGAACCTAACAAACCCGGTATTTTGTTTAAAACAAAAAAACAAACATAAATATAAAAAACACACATAAGCGTCTCTGTGGCTTGCAGTCCAGGTTCTAGTGTCTCTGGTCCAGGTTCTAGTGTCTCTGGTCTGGGCTGAGCCTCTGGGCCCGGACCCGTGTCGGTGCAGCTCAAGTCCATAAATATTAACGCTGTTGCCTGGTTTCATGTTTAAATCACTAATGAGGATAATATGCGATGTGGCAATGCAATTCATGCTGTTAAAAACTGTTTTCCTGCTCTGTTTAGTGTTTAGTTAAATTGGTGTATCATGTACCACCTCCTGAGGTGTACGGTGCGCTCAGATTGATAAATGCCAAAACAGGCGGTGATATTTCGTACACCCAACATACGCTCTGATTTCACCGTAGCAAGTTTGATAAATGAGGGCCAAGGAGTGTAGGAGCACACGCTGGAGGTGCTCACAATGGCCCTTATTAACAACGGAGCCACATAAATGGCGTTTTGAGATCTTTCCACTCAGGGACCTGGTTTGGAAAATGTTTACAAACCCCCAAAACACCGGGTATGTCTGGATGATAGGCTGGATTTATATTTTTGTGACTAGTCCTGAGCTTGACTTTGTGTGGACAGGGCATCACAGATAGAGGCCCTATCTGTGTGTAGACCTCACCCCCTGTGTAGGCCCCGCCCACCCGTGTGTAGACTACTTCCCTGTGTGTAGACTCCTCCTCACTGTGTAGACTCCTCTCCCCCGTCTACACTCCTCCTCCTCTCTGTAAGCCCCGCCTACCTGTGTATAGACTCCGTACTTGCCCTTGCGGGCGCAGCCCTCTCCCCAGGACACGATGCCGGTAACGAAGTAGGTTCCCCTGTAGCGGGTGACGTGGGGGCCGCCCGAGTCGCCCTGGCAGGCATCGCGCCCGCCTTCCTCGTACCCGGCGCAGAACATCCTCGCGGAGATACGGAACTGTGTGGACTCCATACACTGCGCTCGCTCCACATATGGCATCGCCAACCGCTGCAGCACCGAAGACGGACGCGAGAACTCGCCCAGACGCCCAAACCCAGACACCAGGCCATCAGGCTCCTTCATCAGCACCTGCAGGAGCAGAGGGCAGCGTAAATTCCAATTTAGTAATATCAGTCTTCTAGATAGCACTGAAATAAATGTGATAATAATTTTCTGCTTGTTAATAAGATTTGCTGTTACTGGGCGTAATCCAAAAGGTTCAAGCACCGGGTCAGGATGCAACTGTATGTGCTAGGTGTGTGCTAAGTGAAGCCTGTTCCTGGCAGCACCAGCCACAAGCAACACTCAACAAAAATATAAACGCAACACCTTTGTTTCTGCTCCCATTTTTCATGAGATGGACTTAAAGATCTAAAATTCATTCCAGATACACAATATTACCATTTCTCTCAAACATTGTTCACAAATCAGTCCAAATGTGTGATAGTGAGCACTTCTGCTTTGCTGAGATAATCCATCCCACCTCACAGGTGTGCCACATCAAGATGCTGATCTGACATCATGATTAGTGCACAGGTGTACCTTATACTGCCCACAGCAGTACATCCAACCGGCCTCACAACCGCAGACCACATGTAACCACACCAGCCCAGGACCTCCACATCCAGCAGGTTCACCTCCAAGATCGTCTGAGACCAGCCACTCAGACAGCTGCTGAAACAATTGGTTTGCATAACCAAACAATTTCTGCACAAACTGTCAGAAACCGTCTCAGGGAAGCTCAACTGCATGCTCGTCATCCTCATCGGGGTCTTGACCTGACTCCAGCTCGTCGCCGTAACAGACTTGAGTGGGCAAATGCTCACATTCGATGGCGTCTGGCACGTTGGAGAGGTGTTCTCTTCACGGATGAATCTCGGTTAGGGTTAGGGTTAGGTGAACATCACCTTATGTTTCAGCAAGATAATGCACGGCCCCATGTTGCAAGGATCTATACACAATTCTTGGAAGCTGAAAATGTCCCAGTTCTTGCATGGCCAGCATACTCACCGGACATTTATCCCCCATTGAGCATGTTTGGGATGTGCTTGACCGGCGAATACGACAGCGTGTACCAGTTCCCACTAATATCCAGCAACTTCGCACAGCCATTGAAGAGGATGTGTTGCACTGCATGAGGCAAATGGTGGTCACACCAGATACTGACTGGTTCTGAGTCCCTAGACCCCCAATAAAGCAAAATACACCTGTGCACTAATCATGATGTCAGATCAGCATCTTGATGTGGCACACCTGTGAGGTGGGATGGATTATCTCAGCAAAGCAGAAGTGCTTACTATCACACATTTGGACTGATTTGTGAACAATGTTTGAGAGAAATGGTAATATTGTGTATCTGGAATGAATTTTAGATCTTTAAGTCCATCTCATGAAAAATGGAGCAGAAACAAAGGTGTTGCGTTTATATTTTTGTTGAGTGTATGCTCACCCCATGGAACATTTTGGAAAGCTGTACTTTGGAAAGGTGTAGCCTGTGCAGATCTTTGAATTGGAGCAGTCTATGACAAGCAGAGACTGATGCAGTGATATTTATTGCAATGTTCTGCTGTCAGGCCTCTTTTACATAATAGCTGTTAAATAAATTAACCCTTTTTTCAACTGCTCTTTTAAAACTATTCATGTCTGAGCTGGGAGGTTGACAAGAAGAAAAAAACTAAAACTACGGATTTGGTATTTCTGATGCAGCTGATCAAAAGATGAAAAAAAAAATAATCCCGTGTCGAATGTATTCCTTTGACTTTACACTGAGAAAAAGCTACCTCACAAAGTGCTGGGTTGAACTCGTGATTAAGTATAATCGGGGTGAGTACTGAAATATCTTGCCATTTAAAATGTTTTCTAAATGTATGCCATATTTTTATAAAATGAGTGACGACAAGACTTTTGACTTTGGGAGCAGTAGTCCTTCAGGAAGAATAAATAAATGCTTGTAACGAGGTAGTATGACAACTCTGATTCTCCATCGCAACCCATCAGCTCTGCTTGCATTCACCAGAAGGACAAAGATCAGATATTGCACAACCCATAGTAGAATCTGAAGCGAGGCAATTCCATTCATTATGATGGTGGGGAGTATGTTTTCCAAACGTGTAGCTAAAACTTATGCTAGTATTTTGTAATCCACATTAAGTACAATTATGGTTGGGTAAGAGCCAGGTTCTAAAGGGTCTTTACCTGACTTGTGTATGAAGCTTCATAAAATGATGAGGGCAGAGAGCCTTTCGTCAGTGCCTCATTGAACACACACTAAAAGAGGAGAGATCTGATCCTTAAATAACTTGTAGAACTCTGCTGCGTAACCATCTGGGCCAGGGGCCTTTGAATTTTTATTTATTGCTTGTTTTACTTCTTCCAATGTTATCGTTTTTCTAATACACTTTTTTGTTCCGTATTAGTTATCAAATATTGGACTTCGCTCACAAGGACCACAACCTCAGATAGATGCAAAAGTAATATTTATTGAATGTTACAGATAAATAAATGCCGTTCTGGGGATTCGTTGGGGTAAGCTCCCGGGCTTGCGTCCCCAAAAGAAGTTACAAGAGAAGCATGCCTTCTGTAGATCCCGCAGAATGTGGCGTGTATAAACTTCGAAGGCTGAGGAAGACCAACAACACCAAATCTTAATGAAACGATCAGGCATGCTTCGGCTGGATGCTGATGTGGCAGCCCCGACACTGAAAGGAGTGCCCAGGAAATCCGGGCACATATGGGACTCTGCAATACAAACCTAGATAAAGGAATAAACCAGGATCTAGTAATGGCCGACCATGTTCGGTGACAATAGCGGATCCTGCTGGGATGCGCCGCTCTACGTAGTAGATGAGGGGCTCGAAAGGACTTAGGTAAGAATTCAGCTTGAAAAGATAAATGGGAACATAAACGCAGCTCCTGTTGGTCTTGCTTTCCTTGAGGTGGAAGGCCAAGCAACCCTCGGGAATTGCCTGTGTAACCGGCATAGCATTTGTGCCTTGCGGAGAACCTTATTGCGTCATGCCCTCTCCACTTCCGCATTTCTATGCAGCCGGTGTTTGAATTTAAGCGCCGTGTATGCCGGTAGATGCTGCTCTTTCCCTCGCCAGACTGCCGCCCGCTATCACTGCTCTCTCGTAGCTCTTGTGCTGTAACCTCGGTAGGTCTGCGTGTTGTAGTGTGTGCGGTGGGTTTATATACTGTGTTGTGTGGTGCCAATCTCGTGTCTGTGTCGTAGATGCTGCCTAAAAGCTCTGGATAGAGGCCCCATGCGTGTCTGTGGCTGGGAGAGCTAATGTGGCTCAAACATAATTCCCCTTAGGTAGGCTACATAATATTTTTGTCTGCTACGGTCATATCCAGATTGTCTTGTATGTTTGTCTGTAATATTATTTGTTTATCCCTTAGACACTGTTGACCATTGTTTATTTGGGTCGAGTTAATGGTTGCGTTACGTGTTGGACTATACTTTTATGTTTTGTTTCCGTTTGGCATAGTTATCGTTTCCTATTTTTGGTACGATTTGACTTTGGTTTTTGTCTGTCTCCTAAGCCCTGTAACTGTGTTTCGTTCTCTGCTCCAGGATCTGGTCCGAGCGTGGTTGCCCCAGACGGTATGGGGTTTGGTGATAGTCCCTCACTTCCAGTCCATCACTCTGCGTGTGTTGTGATATTTTTGCACGTCCCTCACATATCATGTGTTTTTGTTGTGTGTTTGTTTGTTTGTGTGTCTGTGACACGGAGCGTGGTGAGTACTGTCCCCAACTGATTGTGCCCCCACTAGGTGCATCTATGGTCGACCAGTCCTGGGCATTTTTAAACGAATTATCTAACTAGTCGTGTGTTGCTAGATATCTTTTTAAAACTTTAGCTCGTCTAAATAAACAATTAATTCTTAATTATAAAAATAAAAGTAATTCTTTTAAAACTCCTAAATTGTCTCTTTTTGACCATCAATTGCATCTTATCTGTTTTATTGTCAATCCTTACCCTTCGGTTACAAATTCTGGTGTTGTCGGCAGTGGTGGTTAAACTGAGTTTCAAATTTTAGTTGGTTTAAATCTGATAGACCCAAATAAAACAGCAGTGCGCCCCTCGCAGGACCAGCACCGCTGACCCCTACCCTCGTCCAACATCTGCGCTCCACCCTTGATACTCTGCACCACGATGGCCAATGAACAGGAGACTTGGTCCAGCAACTTCAAATCGAGAATGAACGTTAACAAAATACTGCAAATGCCAGCACTTCTAATGCTGCCAACACTCGTAGCGTTGACGTGGGTCCGGTTGGGACATTAACTGAGTCCTCAAATGGCAACGCTAATAATGCGGTACCTGCCGAACGTCTACTATACATCCCTCGGGAACGCAAGTGCTCGCTTTTTAGGGGGACCTCTGGTATCCCTATAGAGGACTGGATAGATGAAATACGAGCTACTCTGAGAACCAGGCGTAGACCAAGCATATTTTATTGTTGATCATTTGGAGGGGGAGGCGAAAGATGAAATTCGATACAGAACAAGGACGGAGAGGGAGGACCCTGAGAATATTTTGTCTATTTTGCAAGACATGTATGGGTGTGCACGTTCCTATGTGTCCTTGCAGCAATGTTTCTTTTCCAGGAAGCAGCAGGAGGGGGAATCATTACAGGAGTTCTCGCATGCATTATGCTGCTTAATGGAGAAAGTTGAGCATAGTGCCCCAAGGCCAATGACAGATGCACCTATCCTCCTACGAGACCAGTTTGTGGAGTATGTGTTAGATCCAAGTCTGCGTAGAGAGCTAAAACGGGTTGTAAGGCAGCATCCTGAGCAAAAGCTTCTAGAGGTTAGAGCTGAAGCTATACGTTGGGAGCGGGAGGGTTGACCAGAAGAGTCACTGGGGCTAAGACAACTGTTAGTGAAGCAGCAAGAGCAACTAAACAAGTTAACTCAGGGTATGTTGGCACTGCAAGCCGCCCCTCGGTTATCACCAAGTATCCTGGACCCAAAGTGATTGTATGTCTTTGCTGCCAGAAACCGGGGCATTATGCCCGAGAATGTGATAATGAGAGGTTTATTCCCCAGCATAGGGCACCACACGTGGCGACCGTGACCTCGGCAGTACAGGAGGCAGAAAACCTCAACCCCCTGATGTGAAGAGCCAAGCATCAGGTGGGGCGAATACTGGCTCACGAGCTCAGAGGCACGTCCTTCATCCAGCGGCAGAAACCCTGGTAGCACCATGCCCAGAAGTAATTGTTAGTTTAGGGGGCGTAACCGCCAAACTTCTTTTAGATACGGGGTCCATGGTAACCACTATACCGGAGAGCTTCTTTGACCAACATTTCCAGGGTGCTCCAAAACCGTGTAATTGGCTAGAACTTACCGCTGCCATCGGGTTTGACATCCCATATGTGGGTTTTGTTGAGTTAGAGGTCACTGTTTTTGGGCAGGTGGTACCCAAGAGGGGCATCCTAGTTGTTAAAGTTCTCCCTTGACAGGGTCGGATAAGAGGGGTCTTGGGGATGAATGTGATCAAGGAGTGTTACCACCAGTTGTTTTATCAGTATGGTCCCAACCTCTTTAACCTTCCTGAAGTACAGCAGGCCTCCATTGCTTTACAACAGGCACTGCACTTCTGCCATCAGTCAGAAGCTGAGGGTTCACAATCTAGGAGCGGCATGGCCCGTGTGAGAGGTATTATCTCACATTATTATTATTCCGGGGGGTTCAATGAAATGGGTTGCTGCTAGGTGTTCTGCTCACTTTAGCCAGTTTGCAGGTGCAGCCCTCGCCAAACCCATAGATGGCAGCCAACCCCTTCCTGAGGGTCTATTGGTCTCCCCCGCTATGGTCACAGTCCAAAAGGTACAGTGTATATCCCAGTTGTAAATGTAGGAGTGATTGATGTAGCCTTATACCCTAATCATCGTATAGTGGTACTTAGCCAGGCCGATGTTGTCAGCTTACCGGAGGGGGTTTCATTTGCCAGGTCGGAATTACACGATGTTAGGGCCACGGTCTCTTCCCAAACAACTGTTACAGCAGACCCGGTTAGGCAACAGCTTGAAACCTTAGATCTCGCTGCACTATCTGACTTCGAGCAGGAAAAGGTCAGTGCGCTTCTTTTTAAACATAAAGGGGTCTTTGCCTCCTCCGATCTAGACCTAGGGTGCACTTCGTTAATCACTCATGATATCCCATTAGTCGACCTCATCCCTATTAGACAGAGGTACAGGGGCATCCCACCATCTGACTACGATGAGGTTAAGGCACATATACGCAAACTGCTGGATAGCCAAGTTATTTGAGAGAGCTGCAGCCCTTATGCCTCCCCCATAGTCTTGGTAAGGACGGGATGGGACTCTGAGGCTGTGTATAGATTATAGGCTCCTTAACGGCAAAACCAGAAAAGCTGCTTTTCCACTTCCCAGAATTGAGGAATCCCTAGATTCCCTTTATGGGGCACAGTGGTTCTCTACCATTGACCTCGCAAGTGGATACCATCAGGTGGCAGTGACTGAGAGTGACAAAATGAAAACCGCTTTTTGCACGCCATTTGGCCTATTCGAGTTTCAGAGGATGCCATTTGGCCTTTGCAATGCCCCCAGTACCTTTCAACGGCTAATGGAATG
The DNA here is from genome assembly GCA_021464625.1 of Proterorhinus semilunaris. Taxonomy (NCBI): domain Eukaryota; kingdom Metazoa; phylum Chordata; class Actinopteri; order Gobiiformes; family Gobiidae; genus Proterorhinus; species Proterorhinus semilunaris. The sequence continues at coordinate 32,744,583 of CM038360.1, read as the reverse complement.
GATATTTGGTGACCAGAATTGTCACACATTGTTGTTATACCTGGACGATGTTATTGTGCTCTCATCTACCGTTGCTGAGCACCTGGATAGACTAGATCGTGTCCTGGGGCGATTTGGGAAGGAGTCCCTGATGGTGAAACTGGGAAAGTGCAGCAGGTCAGCTATTTGGGACATGTAGTGTCAGCAGCTGGTGTAGCTACGGACCCTGACAAGATAGCTGCAGTCGCTAAATGGCCTACCCCAAGCACAGTAACTGAGCTTAGATCATTCCTAGGGTTTGCCAACTACTACAGACATTTTGTAGAGAGTTTTTCTAAGCTGGCCTCCCCGCTCCACCAGGTTGTTGCAGCACTGGCTGGAAAGAAGAGCCGCCGTGGCCGTGGGGTGCCCCTGACAGAGGCGTGGAGCGTGGATAAAAGCTTTCATGAACTTAAAACGCGGTTAGTATCTTCCCCTGTACTTGCCTATGCCAATTTTAATTTGCTTTTTACTGTAGAGGTTGATGCTAGCCATGAAGGGCTTGGAGCGGTTCTCTCGCAGGACCAAGAGGATAGAGTTAGGCCCATAGCCTTTGCCAGCCGTAGCTTGCATCTGTCCGAGAATAACTACAGTTCTATGAAGTTAGAGTTCCTGGCCATGAAGTGGGCCATGTCGGAGAAATTCCGTGAGTACCTGTAGGGCAACAAATGCGTGGTGTGGACTGACAAAACCCTCTTAGCCATCTAGGTTCAGCCAAGTTGGGGGCTACAGAGCAACTCTGGGTGGCTGAGCTTGCGTTTTTTGAATATGTAGTGAAGTACCGTCCTGGCCGTAACAATCAAAATGCGGACGCCCTCTCGAGAGAACCTCCTACTAGTCTCCATGCCATTTTGGTTCCTGGAACCTCAATCCCTGAAGCTGTACACGTGGCCGTGCGACCAAAAACGGCGGTACACGGTGCATGCGTCAGACGGCTGACGATCTATAGGGATTTGGAACGTGATGTCACGAAAGCTTCCAGCGCCATTTTGAAAGGTCACTCGCCCCAGCGCTAACCAGGGCTAACATGGGGCCAACAGCCATAAGTAAACAAACGGCAGCTATATCATTTTTTTCAGCAATGGTATGGATTTGTTCTGTTGTAAGTCACAGTTAGACAGACAGGATGTGAGAATGGGCTCTCATTTTATATACATTTTCTACCTGGAAACAATGTACGAGGCGCCTTGTTGGACTGACCAAAGGGACACAACTCACCTGAACCGTCGCCATGAGATGGCTGATATAATTGCTCCACATACCCACAGACGTCTTCAAATAATGGCTCACACATGTTTGTACCGGTAAGTTTTAGTTCAGATGTGTATTTGATAATTAGGTCTTGTTTTAGCCCTTGTTTTGCTCGTGTCAACAGCTGCTAGGGCTCGTTAGCTTCAGGCTACGTGACGTCTAAGACATATTTATTTCCTCAATCTATCGCCTCTAATTCTTTGTCTCATTCTGGCTCACGTAATTTATAAAGAGAGACAAGAGTATTGAGACAAAAAAACGCCAAGCCACAGACCACATGGCTAATTATGCATCATAATAAAGTCCGTGCAATGCGATGCTACGTCACTGGCTGCTAGAAGTCACTGCTCCATTTCGTGAAAGTCCTTCCTGTCCATTCTAAATAAGTAATAAATAATAATTGATAAAGCCATCACACATATAACCCAATTGTGCTGTCAACAATGTTTAAAGGTTTTAGCACATGTAGAGCCTTCAGACTGCGCTACCGGCACAGCAGTTAGCGCTTCCGCTTCACAGCTAGAAGGTCTGGGTTCGATTCCCACCAGGACGGGGCCTTTCTGTGTGGAGTTTGCATGTTCTCCCCGTGTCTGTGTAGGTTTCCTCCGGGTACTCCGGTTTCCCCTACCACTAAAAACACGTGCAATAGGTGAATCCTCCAGCCAGGTGATTCTGACCATCAGCCTGGCTCCACATCGTGGAGATGGGTCCCCGGGCGCGGCACCGCCGTCGACCACTGCTCCGTACGGGTTGCCTCAGTGGCATCAAAGGATGGGTTAAATGCAGAGGACAAATTTCCCTACGGGGACAATAAAGTTGTGTTTGTTTGTTTGTTTCCTCAGCTTTAGCTCTAGATACAAAACTGTATTTTCTAACAGGCTAACCATTTTGTTGTTTGATTAGTTTAAGATGCTTGTTATTCTTATTAAGGTAATAATGTTTGTTATTCTTGCAGGTTAATCTGCGCAGGAAATGGATGAATCATAATGTGATTACATTTCAACTTGAGTCACTTTGAAGAGAAGTGGAGATCACCACAACTCTAAACACAAGATGGTAAGTCTATCACAATCTGTACCACATATCGATACCATTAAATAAATCATGTATCATATGTACTTTCAATCACACAGTGACATTTGTCATTTTGATCTAACTAGGTGAAAGTTAAGTGAGATTTCCATGTACTTTAGTGCATTTTTTTCTCAGCGACATATCAAGCAAATATCTGTTCCTTCTACGTTATGTTGTAGAATTGAATTTAGTCGAGACATATTTTAAAGGTGGTTACGTAATACTTTGTAGGCACAAAGATAGATGAATATAAAAAGCTGAAAGGAAATGGTTCTAATCAGAAATGTAAAAAAATAAATAATTGAAAAGTCCAGCAGCCCTTTCAATCTAATTACTAAACACCACAATAAGCATTATCAGTACGCATGCGTGGTAATATTCCGGTCAGAGTCCACATTTACGCACGCTGTCAACAAAACCCGTTAAAACCAAACAATCATAGTGGAACAACGGCCTATTTAGTGACTATTACGTCGCTTAAAGTGGTTTTACGGCGATATGCCAGGTTCTCATTCATTCTCCATTGCAGTGTGTGACTGTCCACGTGGGCTTAATCAGTCTAAGGAAGAGTTTTGCCCTATTCACAAGTGCATCCATCCATCCATCCATCCATCCATTTTCTTCCGCTTTATCCGGGGCCGGGTCGCGGGGGCAGCAGTCTCAGCAGAGATGCCCAGACTTCTCGATCCACGCACACCTCTTCCAGCTGTTCTGGGGGGACCCCGAGGCGACACCAGGCCAGCTCGGAGACATAGTCCCACCAGCGTGTCCTGGGCCTTCCACGAGGCCTCCTCCCAATAGGACATGCCTGGAACACCTCCCGAGGGAGGCGACCAGGAGGCATCCGGTACAGATGCCCTAGCCACCTCAGCTGGCTCCTTTCGACGTGGAGGAGTAGCGACTCGAGTCCGAGCTCCTCCCGGGTAACTGAGCTCCTCACCCGATCTCGAAGGGTGCGCCCAGCCACCCTGCGAAGGAAACTCATTTCGGCCGCTTGTATTCGCGATCTTTCGGTCATTACCCAAATCTCATGACCATAGGTGAGGGTGGGAACGTAGATCGATCGGTAAATCGAGAGTTTTGCCGCTTGGCTCAGCTCCCTCTTCACCACAACAGTCTGATACAGCGACCGCATCACTGCTGACGCCGCACCAATCCGTCTATCGATCTCCCGCTCCATCCGTCCCTCACTCGTGAACACGACCCCGAGATACTTGAACTCCTCCACTTGAGGCAAGGACACCCCACCGACCTGAAGCGGGGAAGCCACCTTTTTCCGGTTGAGAACCATGGCCACAGATTTGGAGGTGCTGATCCTCATCCCGGCCGCTTCACACTCGGCTGCAAACCGCCCCAGTGCGCGCTGGATTTGAGGAAGCCAACAGAACAACATCGTCTGCAAACAGCAGAGATGAGATTCTGAGGTTCCCAAGCCGGACACCCTCCGGCCCCTGGCTGCGCCTATAAATTCTGTCCATAAAAGTAATGAACAGAACCGGTGACAAAGGGCAGCCCTGGCGGAGCCCAACGCGCACCGGCAACAGGTCTGACTTACTGCCGGCAATGCGAACCAAGCTCCTGCTACGGTCATACAGGGAACGGACAGCCCTTAGTAGAGGGCCCCGTACCCCATACTCCCGGAGCACCCCCCACAGGGCACCCCGAGGGACACGGTCGAACGCTTTCTCCGGGTCCACAAAGCACATGTGGACTGGTTGGGCGAACTCCCACAAACCCTCGAGCACCCGATGAAGGGTATAGAGCTGGTCCAGTGTTCCACGACCAGGACGAAAACCGCATTGTTCCTCCTGAATCCGAGGTTCGACTATTGGCCGGATCCTCCTCTCCAGCACCCTGGAATAGACCTTACCAGGGAGGCTGAGAAGTGTGATCCCTCTGTAATTGGAGCACACTCTCCGATCCCCCTTCTTGAAGAGGGGGACCACCACCCCGGTCTGCCAATCCAGAGGCACTGTCCCCAACCGCCACGCGATGTTGCAGAGACGTGTCAGCCAAGACAGCCCTACAACATCCAGAGACTTAAGGTACTCGGGACGAATCTCATCCACCCCCGGGGCCTTGCCACCGAGGAGCTTTCTAACCACCTCGGTGACTTCAGCCTGGGTGATGGACGAGCCCCCCTCCGAGTCCCCAGCCTCTGCCTCCTCATCGGAAGACGTGACAGTGGGATTGAGGAGATCCTCGAAGTACTCCTTCCACCGCCCGACCACATCCCCAGTCGAGGTCAGCAGCCCCCCACCCACACTGTAAACAGTGTTGGTGAAGCACTGCTTCCCCCTCCTGAGGCGCCGGATGGTTTGCCAGAATCTCTTCGAGGCCGACCGATAGTCCTCCTCCATGGCTTCTCCGAACTCCTCCCAGACCCGAGTTTTTGCCTCTTTGACCACACGAGCTGCAGCACGCTTGGCCTGCCGGTACCTCTCAGCTGCCTCCGGAGTCCCACAAGCCAACAAGGCCAGATAGGACTCCTTCTTCAGCTTGACGGCATCCCTTACTTCCGGGCGCCACCACCGGGTTCGGGGGTTGCCGCCGCGACAGGCACCAGAGACCTTACGGCCACAACTACGAGCAGCCGCATCGACAATGGAGGAGGAGAACATGGTCCACTCGGACTCCATGTCCCCTACTTCCCTCGGAATCTGGGTGAAGCTCTTCCGGAGGTGGGAGTTAAAGACCCTACTGACAGAGGGATCCACCAGACGTTCCCAACAGACCCTCACAACACGTTTGGGCCTGCCAGGTCTGACCGGCTTCTTCCCCTGCCAGCGGATCCAGCTCACCACCAGGTGGTGATCGGTTGACAGCTCAGCCCCTCTCTTCACCCGAGTGTCCGAGACACGTGGCCGGAGATCAGATGACACAACTACAAAGTCGATCATCGACCTCCTGCCTAGGGTGTCCTGGTGCCACGTGCACTTATGGACATCCTTGTGCTCGAACATGGTGTTCGTTATGGACAAACCGTAACTAGCACAGAAGTCCAATAACAGAACACCACTCGGGTTCCGATCGGGGAGGCCGTTCTTCCCCATCACCCCCACCCAGGTCTCACTGTCGTTACCCACGTGGGCGTTGAAGTCCCCCAGTAGATCAATGGAGTCCCCAGCCGGAGCACTATCTAGTACCCCCCCAGGGACTCCAAGAAGGCCGGGTACTCTGCACCGATGTTGGGCCCGTAGGCCGAGACAACGGTGAGAGACCTGTCCCCGACCCGAAGGCGTAGGGACGCGACCCTCTCGTTCACCGGGGTGAACTCCAACACGTGACGGCTGAGCTGGGGGGCTATGAGCAAACCCACCCCAGCCCGCCGCCTCTCCCCGCGGGCAACTCCAGAAAAATGGAGCGTCCAGCCTCTCTCCAGGAGTTGGGATCCGGAACCCAGGCTGTGCGTGGAGGTGAGCCCGACTATATCTAGCCGGTATCTCTCTACCTCCCGCACGAGCTCAGGCTCCTTCCCCCCCAGCGAAGTGACGTTCCATGTCCCGAACGCCAGAAGCTGCGCACGCGGACCAGGTCGTCGAGGCACCTGCCTTCGACTGCCACCCAGTCCTCTCTGCACCCGACCCCTATGGATCCCTCTGCGGGTGGTGGGTCCACAGGAAGGCGGGCCCACGTCGTCCGTTCGGGCTGTGCCCGGCCGAGCCCCGTGGGCAGAGGCCCGACCACCAGGCGCTCGCATTCGAGCCCCAACCCCAGGCCTGGCTCCAGGGTGGGGCCCCGGCTGCGCCATACCGGGCGACGTCACGGTCCTTGTTTTACTACTATCAATAGAGGTCTTTGAACTGCTCTTCGTCCGACCCGTCACCTAAGACCTGTTTGCCATGGGAGACCCTACCAGGGGCATGAAGCCCCAGACAACAAAACAACAACTTGCAATTCACAAGTGCAACAAAATTAAAAAAAACGTCGTGACTCATGACGAATGGATTTAATTAGTAAATTTGACATACTAGTAATGCTATTTGTAACCAATATGTCTATTTACTTATTATACTATTTATTTATTTATTGGTTTAGCAAGGGCCACAAGTTCTTTTTCTCTTCCCAGTAACACTCTGTCCCCGTTTCTTACACAATTCTTTTAAAACGACTTTCAATGCTCAAAATATTCAATATCTGTATCACACTCTGTCATAGTTTGCGCTCTTTGAAATGCCGAATCCGCTTATTGTAAAAATTATGCACATTCAACTCCAACTTAACCAAAGTTTGATTTTCATCTGATAACTAAGCAGGAGCTCATGCTCGTTTTGTGCCGTGGCCAAGGAAGATGGCGCCGGAGACCCAAAATGCATTGCGCCGTGATGTCGGTTCCAAAGCCCTATACAGTGGACCTGAGACACCATGCGGCACCAGCCCGGAGAGAGATGAATGGAGAGTGGTTATTCACACGCTGTAGGCCTGTGAAGCCTAGTGACGAGGTACGGCAATGCAAGACCTTAACCACCCCCAATAAAACGGATGAGAAGGAATCGCTGGCATCCACAGTAGTGACTCAAAGCTGGGTGCATCTCCCTGCCGGCGAACCAATCGGGACAAGGCATTTCCGCACCTGCAAAGGAATCTTGACGGGGCATTTTGTTGCCTGCAACGGAACCTGGACGACATCTCCGACCTGCAAAGGGACAACTCGGTGACTGCGAAGGAACCTGGACAACGTCTTCGACCTGCGAAGTAACCTGGACGGGGCAACTCGGTGCCTTCGAAGGAACCTGGACGGGACAACTCTGTGCCTGCGAAGGAACCTGGACGGGACAACTCTATGCCTGCGAAGGAACCTGGATGGGACAACTCGGTGCTTGGAACGACTACAGAGAAGGCATGGCCGGGGGCGACGAGGCAAAAGGCTCTGAAAATGTAGTTGTATCAAAATCGGCAAACAACACAGTGAGTAATCTCTAAGGCGGTGCAGACCTTTGCGGAGGTTGGTCCAGTCGATGTCGTTGAAGAACCGGTGGCAGCGCTGCCCCTCGTGGTCTTTGAGACACTCCACACAGAAGACCGCCTTTGACGGTCCATCCCGACATCCTGGGGAGAGATTCCAGCACGGAGGTGCGCTTGGGATCGATTACGAGGAGAACCACGAGGCTGCGGAGAGCGGCATCTGGGCAAGCGGCCAGCTCCGGAGCTAGCACCGGAGCTAGGAAGTGGAGTGACATCGAGGCTGCCGGGGCTAAGACAGCGAGAAGGACAGCTAAGTGGCCGGGAATCTACTAAGGGGGATAAGGCGGGGACGACCGGGGCAAGGGCGACAGATAGCATGAATCAGCGTGAGCCGAGACGGCCTGAGCTAGAAGGAGGCAAGATAGCCCGAGCAAGGAGGCGCTGATATGACACGAGTTAGCGTAGCTGAGTCAGCAGACGCTGAAATGTATTATAATAAACAGAAGCTGTATAGCTAGAGCTGGAGAAATAGTTGTCAATATGTAAAATTGTATGGGGTGCCCTGAGCCGGGCTGCCCCTAGTACGGTGCTGAAACACGAACAGTAGAAGAAACCCGGCAACCCGGTGCTGGAAACGTACGGCAGAGATATGAGATCTGGCTACTCGGAGCCAAGGGACACGATATAGTGCTAAAGGGAGCGGAATACCGCATGGGAGGCATGGCTCAACTCTTCCAGCAAACATTTGCACCAAGGAAATTAATGATAATGCAAAGCTTGATATTTACTACGATGTTGGAAATAGGCCAAATGATGCATGATAGGTCCCCTTTAACGACCAGGGCACTGTACTGCAGAACCTGGCAAGTAGAGCCAAAACAAACTTCCCATCCTGGAAAATACAAAACGGATCTGGCTACACGGGCGCCGACCGAAACTCTCGGCTGCCATCCTGGAAAAAACCCGATCTGGCAACCCAGGCGACAGCCGGAACTGGTGTGCAGTATGGCTAGCTGTAGGAGCGATCCGGAGACACTGGATAACGTGGGAGAATAGAGTATGCGGAGCGCACGGAGCATGTCTAGGCGCTAAATGTAGGCTGGATGGTCGTGTGAAAGAAGCTCGCGGTGCACGGCCGCAGGGGGCTGGGTAGAGAAGAAGGTGGCGTGCTGCAGCCACACAAGCCCTTCACGCACGGGACCCAAACTGCGTGGACTGGAGTACGGGGGGGCACTACAGCACGGCTTAGATGGATGCATGCTCCACAGACAACCGGGGCGGAAGTACAGTAAAGCTCACGGTTAACCTGAATGAGATTACAGCGCAGTGTGGCGCCCATGTGGAACCAGGCTTGGAGCCGGTGACGTGCGCCACTTGGACGGGGGGACCCAGCCGCAGGACGCTAGTAAGACGAGCAACATACGAAGATAATGGAGAGGACTTACAGACTACCAACTGCTGCGACACGAGGTAAGAGAGAAATGACCGTATCACGAGTGGACTTGCGAAGCCGGTGTGATGCAAGCGGGGCGTAGTGACGGGAGCACACACGTAAACGGTAACAAGGAGAGCCGGAAGCCCGGAACGAGAGGACGAGATCAGTAATTGGTGGCCTTAAATAGTCTGCCGGCCGGAAGGGGCGTGGGTGAGGTATGGTCCTGCTCTCGAAACTTCAGATAACTACTTTATCTCCATTTAGTATAAAATGTCTTAAAAGTTTCATTAATTTATGTTGGGTCATTTGTTGGTTGGGCAGAATCAGTCCTAATTTCAGCTATTGTTCTTGTAGCTTCGCGGTCTTTAAATTGAGATGCAAAGAGCCTTCCTACCTTTACGCCATATTCTCAGTGTTTATGCCTTAGTCATGTTAACAATTTACTCCTCAGTAGTATTTAACAAATTAAGTTCAGTTTGGAGACAGCTTTTTATTATGGGGTCAGGGGAAGGAGAAACGGCGTATCGCTGGTCTATGTTACAGATTTCATTCATAATCCTAAATTACGTCTCTTCTGCGCTTTTTATTATTTAAGCTACTTAGAGCAATTCATTATCCATGCAAGTAAGCTTTTTGTGTTTCCCAAAGGATACACCTAGTTACATCCGATGTATCATTGGTAGCTAAAACAAAATCAATGTTTTTTATTTTTTTATTTTATCTTTCCTTTTTGATCAAATAGCAAATGGTAAGTTTCCATTGCCTTGCAGTTTTATGTCCAATTGCAATTTGTAATACTGGACAAAACAATTGCTTTATATTCACACTGTTTTGGCAGTAAATTTTGATCAGGAAAAACTCAATCATATAATAGGAATGATGGACCGCTGAGAAAAAATGAGTATTCACTCTTATTACAGTTTAGTGTCCTCCAAGGATCTATAACTTTGTAGATGTTCATGAAGGTTTGGATGGTTTTAGCAGATTTTGATAGAGAGAGTTGCTTCTCTCCGTGAAGACCTATCCAGCTATGAATCAAGTATCAAATGAAAGTCTCCTCCAATGATAAGACAAACAGACAAACAGGTGCATGCGCACGCGCACAAATACACACACAAAATATATCATTAGGACTAAATAAATAGATGTCAGTTAATAGCTAAGCTAAAAACGTGGGTCTTGAACCTGCTCTTAAAACATTCTCTGTGGTCCTGATAGATGCTAATTAATGTAATTGGGTCTTTATACAGTGTTCCTGTTACGATAACGTATCTGCCACTAGTATCTGGGATTACATTATTTGCAACAAATTATACATTTTTTTATTATAATGGCTGCTCCTCTGCTTTTAGCGCTAAAATTAGAATGGTATATCTGCCCTATCAATTTTTTCCTTAGTCTACAATGGTCTTTATCTTTGTGGGGGGACTCCTGTAGAAAATCAATATGTACCCAGTTTCTCTAGGTGGGAGAGAATATTGCCTCGTTTCAAAAGCTCATTTAAAGTGACTAGATGCAAGTTGGTGATTTTCATACTCACTAACTGCCAATTCAAAACAATACATCCAGCACTTGCTTTTCGAGCACCAATAGCCACCGATCCCCCCCCCCCCCCCCCCCCCCCCCCCCCCCCCCCCCCCCCCCCTGGTGCAATAAATAAAAAAACACACAATGGTACCGGAGGAACAAAACATCAAAGAGACCTCATCCAAAGAGAATTTGAAACATTTCAGCAGCTACATTAGCACAGACCAACTTACAAACTTACAAAAATATATATGAACTGTTTATATAAATAATTGAAACAAAGCCCAACTACAACAACGATCTCGTTTCATGTACGATGTCTAGTACAAAGCAAGTAAAAAAGTGTGATCCTTAATATATTTCTTTCAGATTTTTACCCGTGATTACCGAGAGTTACTTTTATGTTATGAAGGTACATTAATAGATTATACTCTGAGATCTTGATACTTCCCAGTTGTCATTACCATCCTCAGTATAATTTTAATTTGGGTTTGATTATCATCATCATTATTATTATCATTATCATTATTAGTATTATATATTTATTTAATTGAGTTATATGTGAAGTATGATGTAAGCTGTCATGTCTTTGGATAAAAGACAGTTATAATTTCATTAGGTTTATACGTTAGTTAAAAAGTCATAAATAAGTTCATTATTGGAAATAATACATGCTAAAATTCTATGTTAAAAAGAGTTAAAAAGCTACAGTTAAAAGTAAACAAAGTGAGACCTCTTCTTCAGTAATGATCGTTTTTGTTACGTCAGAGTGAGTGCTCTTCTCGCGCAGAGACAATCTTTGACGTTTTTTCCTCTTCGCAAAGTTAGCTAGCCCACACGGCAGTAACAAGCCTGTAAGGACTCATGACAACGCTGTGTCGCTCCGTATGTTGAGCCTTGGAAGATTTCCGTCTTTGTGAGTATCTGTGTGTGCAAAGCACCTATTTAGAAGTTGCCTATGTTTCTGTTTTATTACTTTGTTATGTCTTGATATTTTGATGGTTGTATTACCATATCATGAACATATGGCTAGCTAATTGTGTTTAGGTATTGTAAATGCAATGATAGTAATTTTCTCTTTATTTTTTCTGTTTATTACAGTTACCAATCTATTCAATCAATTCAACTAATACTTCACTAAACAAGAAAAGAAAGCCTTGTGTCCGGAGTTTTATTTGTTAAATGGTTCGCTGGCTGTCTAGCAGCACACAACAGAGACACGTGTTGTGAGGACAGCACATAAGCCCTGCATAGTGTGGTGCATTAAAAAGCCAGTGTAGAGCGCTCCAGTTGAAGAGGGTAGTAGCTCCCCATCAACAAACCCCCACACAGCTGCCCTAACAGCTGATTTTGTAGATGATGTTCCTATGCTGAGTGGTGCATTAACAGACAAGGTTTTACCCTCATGTTCTTCATTAGCCTTTGCCATCCGTAAACTCCGGTCAATTATCTTTTCCCTACATGTACGTCTGGGTCTGATCTCAGTGGCTGCGTTTCATCGGTTGAATTCCAACCTACCATTCAGCGAGCAGGTAGAACACTGTATTCTGTGTTGTAGGTAACGTTACGCATTTGCACCTGATTTGCTGGTTGTAGTTTGAAAACACATCCAATCGTTTCAAAGGAGTTCATCCCCCCCACCTGAAAACGGAGCTCAATTGTGAAGTTCCAGACCCATTGTACGAAATGAGTACGAGGGTATGGTAAGACCAGGCTAGTTCTTCATACACCTCCACAAAAAAAAATACAAATAAATAAATCCATAAAAAATGTATTAAAGAAAAATAAATGCTATCATTTTATATAGTTTGTGTGTAATGTCTTAATCAACAGCACGGAATTACATAGCAATACCAAAGCAATAGCATAGCAAAAGAAAATTTAGTTGCTGTGTACAACGTTATTCTTTTGTTATTCTGTGAATTAGCCCTCAATTTGAGGCGCCAATTTATGTTATTATTTGATAGAATCTGCATACACTCTCTAGAGGATATGCACATTATTTTTCTATTTAAATCTAAAATAGAGTCACAAATCAAAGACTAACATAAGAATAACATTCTAGACATAGCCCGCACATTTTTTTTTGTTGCTATGCAATGACCTCCCACGCATAACCTCTAAGACAACATAGCAAAATTAATAGAAGAGCTGCAATGTTATTTTTTAAATTGCCACTCAATACGGAATATGGAAAGTGCATACCTTCTAGTGCAGATTATACCTGTCATAGGCCCAGTGTTGTTAGGTGTTTTACTACTGTAATACCTGATGGATAATTAACCTGTGATCAATTACAGCTGTATTACTACTGTATTCTCTAAAATGTGTTTTTCTACATTGACTGTTTCAGGTGAATCACTCCATGCGCCTCAGCCAAAACCCAAAACCTTAATATACCACTTAATGCTGTAATTAATAATAATAACAATAATAATAATGGATCGGTTTTATATAGCACTTTTTCTGGACACTTAACATTGCATTATTCATTCTCTCAATACTTGGCGGTGGTAAGCTACTATTGTAGCCACAGCTGCCCTGGGGTAGACCCCTCCGACCACCACCAACCACTCACTACATTCGCTAGGCTTCCTGGTGTTACCAAACAGTCTCCCATCCAAGTACCGACCAGGCCCTTCCCTGCTTAGCTTCCATGGTCTGACGGGATTGGGCAGAGCAAAGGCGGTATGGCTATCATTAGCTAATCCTTAGTTCATTCATAAATTCATAATGATTGCGTCCCATATACTAAAGTGATGCACTTGCTTCATGCATTGGACAATTATGAATTATTATGACCATTATTGCTTACATTACATATGTAAGCAATAGTAAGCAAATGTAATGTTTGTCCAATAAACACCTTGATTGTCCAAAGCATAAAAGTGCATCACTTTAGTATAGGGGACACAATCATCATGAATTTATGAATGAACTAAGGAATAGCTAATGATAAGTTAATTACAGCAGTAAGTGGTATACTAAGGTCTATCTTGCAAACTAATGTTCTTAAAAATCATGATGAATCATGATATTCATGCATAAACTTAATAATTATGATTAGTTAATGTTTTTGTTCGATCTAAATGATTTAGTGAATGTATCATTATTCTAAGATCATGATGAATTAACAAGATTTTCTCATAAATTCATTTCTAATGAATTAATGACGTCACCTATGAAAGAACATGATGTCACGTTAACTCATCATGATATCGTCATGTATGAATACATCATGAAGTCATGCTTATGTCATGCATAATTTCATGTTATTCATGCATGACTTCATGTAACCTTATTATGAAGTGTTACCCATGATTCTGTCATTTAAAAAAAAAATAGAAAAGTGAAAAGTGCAAAAGTATTCATACAGCATTTTTCGGAGTGCATTAAATTGCCTGAAGAATGTTCACACATTGCCCTAACCATTATATAATAGAGGCCACCTGTGTGTAATCTACTCTCAGTATAATTCCAGCTGTTCTGTGAGGGCCTCAGAGCTATGGTCAGAGTGTATTGGTCACTAAACAACATCATGAAGGCCAAGGAGCTCACCAGAGAGGTCAGGGATAAAGCTGTGGAGAGGTTTAAAGCAGTGTTATACGAAGATTTACCAAGATTTGAACATCTCACGGAGCACTGTTCAATCCGTCATTCAGAAATGGAAAGAGTATAGCGCCACTGTGGCAGCCAAGTTTCTACTCGATGCGCATGGGGAACGCACACGTTTGTTGACTGCTTGAAGTGACTATGGGTTTATTTTTAAAACTCAGTTGAATGCACAGCACTGGCGGATTTCCTAGGCAACAAGGGATCAATTTATAATGGCCAGCCCTCCACAGAGGCGTTTTCGGCAATGATCAAATCAACTGATCTTGCGCCGTAGAATCATGTAGAGCGCAGCTCAGGTAACAGACATAAATGTTGATTTGGCTAACTTTATTTGTTGTTCATAAGCTCACAGCATGTTAAAGGCATAACTAATTGGAAATGTCACATAAACCAACTCCTTTTTTAAAATTACGCTTCCTGTATAAAAACGTAACTTCACGGTAAACCGTGATGTTGTGGTATTTTTGGTTGTCATACTGTGGCAATCTCATACCGTCCCATCTCTAGATCAGGATCAGGGTTGGGTTCTTTGCGAAGTCCCTTGTGGGCAGACAGGGTCAGGGTTAGGGTTGGGTCAGTACCTTCTCGGCGAAGTCCCGTGTGGGCAGACAGGCTGGGAGGACGTAGCGGCTGAACCTGATGGGCGTGCGAAGCTTAATGAGAGCGATGTCGTTGTGGTAAGTCTCTGGTCTGTATTTCTGATGGATCAGAACCTTCTCCACCTGTCCCACCACCTCGTTCCCGTCCTTCACCTGCGTGTCGAACTCTCCTGGACAATGGAGAGCACACACACATGACATCAGTTGACTACTAACCAGAGAGCGGAGATAAACCCAGGCTCACCCAGGATCACGTAGATGTGCCGTGATTGGTTCATGCAGTGGGCGGCGGTCAGCACGATGAAGTCATTCAGAATGGTTCCTCCACAAAAGCCTCGGTGCTCCTCGTTCAGCAGCAGCGCCTGGAGAGAGGGTGGGGTCAGAGGGCGGGGGCAGAGGGCAAGGTCAGCTCCTGGTCTAGTCTGGGTCCAGTACCTGCCAGGGACACTCTCCTGGAGGACAGTCTTCTCCGTTGACAATCCGGGTCCACGATGCCATCTGAGACGTGACCGTCTCCCGGACCAGGTCCAAACCCAGGGAGGAGTTCTCGGCTGAGTCCAGGCTGTGGACTGGGCTGGTTCTGTTGTGGGTCTCGTTGCCCCAGACCCCGGCCTGGTTTAGGTCCAGGTCCTTGTCCAGGTCCTGGGTCAGGTTGAGGGTCTGGTCGCGGTCATAGACGAACACGGTTCTGGTGTGGTCCGTGATGACAACTCCACATTTAAATGGCTCTGAACAAACAAAACAACAGAAAACATTTCTCCGTGTTTGGATCAGCGTCGACTGTAGGCCTGGGTACAATACCAATACTTCCGAAACCGATACTAAAATATTTGTCATCTACAATCATTTCAAGTGTCAAAGAAATGTGTGAAAAATATGGGAAAAATATTGGTAATTAAAAATTAGAAAAATGAGGAGAACAAAGTGACAAGAATAAAAATTGCAGAAAGAAAAATTGAGCAAAAAAATGGGGCAAATATATCTAAGAAGACGTATCGAAAAATGGGAAATACATTGGAGAAACACCAACGGGACAATGGTGTAAAATAATGTGGCAAACATTTATTTGAGTTGAAACCAAGTCACTTCCTTTAACCCTGTCCCTGGACCAACAGCATCAAAACTTGGATCAAAAGATATATTTTTTTCGGTTCCTGCTTTCGATACTTACTTCGATACCAGTAAGAGCAACATTTTATTTCCAGTTCCAGACTGGTATGGTTTAATGGTGCCCAATCCTTAATTTATACATTTTCATTCTGGTTTATTTTCTCGGCTTGGTTTGTATCAGATTCAGTGTTGACCTGAGACGGCGGAGGGTGGGGCCTGACCCAGTTGTGGAAGAGGTTTACCTGTGGACTCGCACGACATTTGGTCCGGTTTGAGGAAGTATCCGTCGGCGCAGGAGCAGCGCACGCTGCCGTGCTCCACGTTACAGAAATGTTCACAGCCGCCATTTTGGTTCTCACACAGCTCTGGGATCACTGTAACCACGGAAACGAACATTAAACATAATCTAAACCGAACCCAGCAGTGAGTTAACGTTCTGGTACCGATTTCGCAACTGGAGCCCTGGAAGCCAGTTTTGCAGAAACAGGTGAATCCTCCCACGGTGTCTTTGCAGATTCCCTCGTTCAGACATGGCACCGACAAACAGGCGTCTCCATCTGAACCAGGACAAGGACCAGAACCAAGGTAGACTCAGGGTTAGGACATTTTGTCATGTTTACAACCCTAAACGTAAATATTTTATATTGGATTTTTTACTGAAGGTTCACACACAAGTAACAGACAACTGTGAAGTGAAAGCAAAATTATACATGATTCTGTTATTTTACAAAACATAGAAAAGTGAAAAGTGATGCGTGCATAAGTATTCATACAGCATTTTTGGAGTGCATTAAAATGCCTTTATAACATGCCCTAACCATTAAATAGAGGCCACCTATGCGTAATCTACTCTCAGTATAATTCCAGCTGTTCTGTGAGGGCCTCAGAGCTATGGTCAGAGTGTATTGGTCACTAAACAACATCATGAAGGCCAAGGAGCTCACCAGAGAGGTCAGGGATAAAGCTGTGGAGAAGTTTAAAGCAGCGTTAAGTTATACAAAGATTTCCCAAGATTTAAACATCTTACGGAGCACTGTTCAATCCATCATTCAGAAATGGAAAGAGTATAGCACCACTGCAAACGTATCAAGACACAGCTATCCACCTAAACTAACAGACTGAACAAGGAGAGCACTGGTAAGAAATGGACCTGTGGCAAGAAAAAAGCCATTGTTGAAAGGAGGCCATAAGAAATCCCGTTTGAAGTTTGCTAGAAGTCATATGGAGGACACAGCTACCATGTGGAAGAAGGTGCTTTGGTCAGATGAGACAAAAATTGAACATTTTGGCCCAAATGCAAAACGTTATGTATGGAGCAAACCTAACACTGCTCATCGTCCTGAGTGCACCATCCCCAGTGTCAAATATGGTGGGGGGAGAATCTTGCTATGGGGCTGCTTTTCCTCAGCGGGGACTGGGAAGATTGTACGAATAGTTGGGAAGATGGATGGAGCCAAATACAGAGACATTTTGGAGGAAAACCTGCTGGAGTCAGCAAGAGAATTGAGGCTGGGGCGGAGATTCACCTTCCAGCAGGACAATGACCCTAAACACAAAGCTACATCTACAATGGAATGGTTTAAAAACAAACATATGAATGTGTTAGAATGGCCCAGTCAAAGTCCTGACCTAAATCCTATTGAAAATCTGTGGAAAGACCTGAAAACTGCTGATCACAAACGCTCTCCTTCTAATGTGACAGAGCTTGAGTTGTTTTGTAAAGAGGAATGGGCTAAAATGTCAGTCTCTACATGTGCAAACCTTGTAGAGTCAAACCCCAGAAGACTTGCTGCTGTTATTGCAGCAAAAGGGGGTTCCACAAAGTATTCAGTCATGCTGTATGAATACTTATGCACGCCCCACTTTTCACTTTTCATTTTGCTGTCACTTCACAGTTGTCTGTTACTTGTGTGTGAACATTCAGTAAAAATGACAAAATAAAATCTTTATGTTTATGGTTGTAAACATGTTGTAACGCAAGGCAAGGCAACTTTATACCGTGCATTTCGTACACAAGGCAACTCAATGCACCTATAGACATAGGCCAATAGGTTGTGTTCACGTTCCAGAATGTGATGATGTCACAATCTCAGGTGGGGCTAATACAACTCTATGGGAGAGTTTTGGAAGAAATCTCCAAAACAAAAATGTCCAAATGTTTTCTCTTTCTCTGTCATCTGACTGTGATTAGATTCACAAACTTGCCACATTATTTTTATGGCTGAAAGTCCTTTCTACTGACCAACATCACCTATATCAAATTTGATGTTTGGAAGATTTGCAAACGCAATATCTTCATTTTATTTTTACAAAAAAAAAAAAAAAAAAACGGATGTGGAATCTCTCACAAAAAGAGAATAAAGTGGATAGCATGAATGTTCCTGTTTGTTCTGTTTCTATTTCTTCTGTTTGTTGCAGCAGTAGCTGGTCAAAGAAACTCACCTGTGTATTTGGCCCAGAACTCGTTCTGAAATAGAAAGAAACCAGTTTGACTTTCAAAATAAACGAAACATAAACATTTGAAGAGTTCATTTGCAAAAACAGATAAGTGCCATTAAAAAAAGTTAACGTACACATTTCACTTTACAAAGCAGTGTTATTCAGGCCTGTTTCAGTGCCATTAAAGTAAAGTCACTAGGTCTTAATCAAATTAAAACAACTTTAGCTTCACAAGTGGCATCTGCAGAGAACAGACACACATGTCCAAAACGGTGAAATCTGCTTTTGCAAATGAACTCTTTACTTTTAAACAGCCTGGACTTGACCCAGACTCGGACCAGACTCGGTCCTAACTCAGCCTGGACTCGGGCCAAACTCAGCCCATACTCAGCCCTGACTCGACCTGGACTCGGCCCGTACTAGGCCCAGACTCGGCTCGGACTCAGCCCAGACTCAGCCCGTACTCGGCCCAGACTCGGCTCGGACTCTGCCTGGACTCAGCCCAGACTCGGCTCGGGCCATAATTCAGAGTCCCCCAGACTCACAGTGCGATCCACATTCTCGAAGATTTCCCGCGCCTCTTCATAATCGCAACGCTCCTCCTGACACTCGCGCTCCATGTTTCCCTTCTTCAACTCCTCCAGGAACGAGTTTGCTCTTCTTTGTCGGACCAGGACCTGCAGGGCGTCGACCCGGGAAACGAACACTGGCCCCGGACCGGGCCCCACACCTGGAGTCAGACCTGGGAGAGACCAGAGCAGAACCAGCGTCACAACAGAACAACTCTACAGACCATCCCTCGCCCATCACTGGACCCAGACCCAGGCATGATGTTCTTTATTCCAGTCAGTCAAACTCTTTCAGTCATTACTGCAGCATCACCAGCCCAGACATAGCTGTTCATGAAAACACCTCAGACTCTGGAGGAGGACACACAGACCTGGTGTGGGCCCTATCCTCAGGACACCAGTGTTGGGCAAGTTACTTTACAATAGTAATACTGTACAATAGTAACACTGTACACAGAGATTGTTGTGGACTTTCGTAGAGCACGGGTCCAGCATGCTCCTCTAACAATCAACGGTGCTGCAGTGGAGAGGGTGACCAGCACTAAGTTCCTGGGTGTGCACATCCCAGAGAACCTTTCCTGGACCATGCACACTACATCTCTGGTCAAGAAAAGTAATCAGCGTCTCTACTTTCTCCGCAAGTTAAGAAGAGCTAGAGTCCCAGCCTCTGTTATGTGCAACTTCTACAGAGGGACTATAGAGAGCATCCTGACCAGCTCCATCACTGTGTGGTTCTTCTACAGAGGGACTATAGAGAGCATCCTGACCAGCTCCATCACTGTGTGGCACGGCGCCAGCACTGCCTCCTGCCGAAGGAGCCTCCAGCGCATCGTGAGAGCAGCGGAGAAGATCTGTGGAGCTCCTCTCCCCTCCATTAAGGACATGTACTCCACCCGTCTCACCTGCAAAGCCGTCAGAATCACCAGGGACCCTACGCACCCATCACACAGTCTCTTCAAGGTAATGCCTTCTGGGAGGAGACTGTGGAATCTACGGGCCAGGTCGGGTCGACTTAAGAACAGTTTCATACACAGGGCCATCGGGAAGCTGAACTCCCTGTTTTTTTAACATTTTAAGGCAAACATATTACTCATATATAACTATTGCATCGTGGACGTATCGGAACGTGACAAAAGTGCATCGTCCCAGCTCTAGTAGTTACAGCTTTAAAAATTGTATATGTTTGTATTACATAGAACTGTTAAAAAATGTAGCTGAGTTACTTTTGAGTTACTTCTAAACTGAACATAGTGCAAAAGTGCAAAGATTTCCTTTCCCTTCCTTTTCCCCAATTCGTTGTGTTTTGTTTTGACATTAACTTATCTTAATCACCAGTGTTCAACTTGATTTGGTGCTGCATTTTATAATTCTTTACCTTTCTATCTTTATGTTACCCCAACACTGCAGGACAGACCTACTGTCAGGGCCCCTCCAGGTTCTTGCCTACATTTGTGAACTTCTTAACCGCCCCTGGTCAGGTCTAAAGTCGCCTCGGCTGATGAAGATGGTGTTCCAACTTCCCTTTGGGGGCATTTCAAATTTAAATAATTAAATAATTTAAACTCGTATTGTGGATTAACTTTCGGTTAGTGAAAACATTGGTGTTTTTAGTCGCCTGCGTCGTGTTTGAGGGCCGGACTAAGGAGCTGGGTGGCCGCACTTGGCCCCCAGGCCCAGAACCAAACCCTGGATTA
Source organism: Proterorhinus semilunaris (assembly GCA_021464625.1). Taxonomy (NCBI): domain Eukaryota; kingdom Metazoa; phylum Chordata; class Actinopteri; order Gobiiformes; family Gobiidae; genus Proterorhinus; species Proterorhinus semilunaris. The sequence goes on along the minus strand of CM038360.1, from coordinate 32,724,347 downwards.
GACCTACCCTGGGTCCAGACCAGGTCCAGGAGCAGCAGGAGTCCGTAGATCCACAACATGGCTTTGTCTGAGCCTCGGTCTCCGCTGGCTCCTCCTTCTGTTCTTCAGTCCTTCACTAAATCCTTTAGTCCAAGCTCCTCGTCTCCTCTGTCCTCGTCTCCTTGTGTCCTCGCTGCTCGTCTTCTCTTTCCTCACACCTCGTCTCGTCTGTCCTCGTCTCCTCTGTCCTAGCTGCTTGTCTCTGTCCTTAGCTCCTTGTCTCTGTCCTAAGCTCCTCGTCTCCTCTGTCCTTGCGGAGTGCCATGCGTCACTGCAGCTGCAGTCTCTGTCCCCGAGGTCACTGACCCGGATCCTGCTCCTGTTTAAAGCAGCTTTGCCTGTTTTGTTATATTCATCTGGAGTGAGCCACATTTGAAACTCACAGCTTCAGCATGAACTTGTAAGACTATGTCTGTGTCATCTGTCCTCACTATTCCCTAAACAGCGCACTATAACGTGGTCACGCCATTGTGTAGGAGTGTCCGAATGTCCGGAGGGAAAACAGTACTGCACTCAACATTTCCCACAATCAGTGTTGCCACAGATTACTTGAAAAAGTAATATATTACTGATTACTCCTTTGAAAAGTAACTTAGTTACTTTACTGATTACTTCATTTTAAAAGTAACTAAGTTACATTACAAGTTACTTTATTAGTTGCATACAGATGCTGCCGACAACATCTCAACCGCCTCAACACACTAATGACAAACCCTTTAACCAACACTCACTTTCTTGGAAGTGCATTTGAACAGTAACATCATCAAAGCTGACGCAGACTGAGAAAAGTGACGTATTTCCATCTCTCTCCCCGACCAGTGTGAGTGTTTCTAGGCTGAAAACGTGACTTTATGTTACGTCACTCGTCGAGATGCAAAAATAAAGGAAAATGACAAAATAGTAACTCACAGTGATTTGGAAAAGTAACTGAATCTGATGACTTGTTTGGAAATAGTAACGCGTTAGATTACTAGTTACTGAAAAAAGTAACCCTAACCCTAAATCCGATTACAGTAATCCGTTACTAAGTAATTAGTTACTGGCATCACTGCCCACAATACAATCTGAAAAGTAGTGTGCAGCGATGGTCACTAGATGGGTCAATATAGACCACGATGCACTAGGAGAGTTGGAGGAGAACAGACGACAGAGACAGGTCTTTGACCTAAATACAACACAACTGAAAATATATAATTCATGTATGGCGTATTTCTCATGAATAACTGCTTGAATATAAATCGCTACGGTGAAACGTTACTAACATTAGCTGCTTACCTTTGGCTTGAGCTGTTAATTGATAACTTCCTCTAAGGCAAAAAGGCAATAATCCATGTGTGTAAAATCCATGTGAAATATCACAGATCTGACTGATTTGTATCCATAAATATTCCACTGTCTCTGAGTTTGGTTGGTCTTTATCGCAGAAGTACATTATTCCCCAGTTTAGCAAACTTATAGAGTTAAATTCCACAGTTACCATGGAGATGCGCCATCTTTGCAGCTGTTAGCCTACATTTCAATTGACTAACATTAGCTAAAAACAGTGGAGAAAAAAGCCGTGGGACGACTCCATTAGCTGCTGAGTTACTGCTGGTAAATACATCTAACACACTGTGGTCTTCAAGTGTTTTAATGTGACCAATAACTCCAGTAGTTTAACTTTTAAAATCTCAATTAGTTTACAATTTCTGCCAATCCCATAATGTAGTCACTCTTTTCTGCATGCCAACAAGCTAACAAGATGCTAATGCTAAAACAGTTAGCTAACAAGATACCAATGCTAGAAACAGTTAGCTAATAAGATGCTAATGCTAAAACAGTTAGCTAATAAAGTACATTACGTGAGTGTCTCTTTAGCGGATAAAACTTATTCTAAACAACGTTGAACCAAAGTCTGATCAAACAAAAAACAAAACAAAAACAGATGCCTGTTCTTTAACCTTTATTTCAATCCAAAACAGAAATACAAACATTACTGAGGTCCAGGCCCAGTCTGGTTCTGGATCTGGGTCTGGACTGGGACTAGACCTGGTTCTGCTGCAGAGTCATTCTGGAAGCGGCCCGGTCCTGGGGTCGGGATCTGGTTTGGGTCGGCCGTCGGTTCTGGGCCTTGGGTCGTGTTCCCGGTCCGTTCCCTGATCCAGTCCAGGTTCTGGTTCGGCCCTGGGTTCTCCGTTCTAGTCTCGGCCCCAGTTCCAGTGCGGTCCCTAATCCAGTCCAGGTAGCGTGAGACCCGGGTGTAGATCCCGTACTGACCAGGTTGGGCGCAGCCCCGCCCCCAGGACACGAGGCCCGTGAGGAACCAGGTGTCTCTGAAGCGGGTCACGAGCGGCCCACCTGAATCGCCTTTACAGGAGTCCTGATGCCCTTCCAGGAAGCCAGCACAAAGCATGTTCTGGGTCAGAACCAGCCCGGTCTGGTCCTCACAGGCCTGTGAGCGCACCAGTGGCACCTGGAGGAATGAAGAGTTACTACAGCGGCACCTCGAGGTAAGGAGGAGTTACTACAGCGGCACCTGGAGGTTAGGATTACTGCAGAGGCACCTGGAGGTAAGGAGGAGTTACTGCAACAACTATTATTATTACAACTACTGCAAACCAGAGACACCTACAAGAGAGGAGGAGTTACTACAACAACTATTATTACAACTATACTGCAAACCTTTATTAATATATCAGACGTGGCGCTCGTTGTCGTGGTAAGCGCGGCGGCCATCTTGTATCTGGCCGGCGAGACTAAAACCAATGCCACTAATGCAAAACCAGTATTTTCATTGATCCAATGGCAGAATGTGAGACACACTTTTTGATTAGTTTATTACTTCTAAGTTAGGATCAGGTCATTTCTTTGAAACGTTGTGTTGTTTAGCCGTAATAGCATTGTTTTCTCCATTCATTCCCAGGGTTCAGTGTTTAGCTTTCACTGTATCACTGTCCCATGTTCAATAAATATTTATACACCACAATATCATGTGGTGTTAAAAAGTACAGAAATAATGTTTTAAAGGAGGAAACAAATATTATATTTGATATAAACAGAAGTGAATGATTTGAAGTGTTTGACAGAGGAAAATCCATGTACAAATGGAGCTAAAGTCTGTTGCTCCTATTAAACTGGAATACAGTACAGAACCCTAAATATTAGGTAATCGACTAAATTCTGTTTTTTGGCTCTATAAACCACCACAATCGATTTCAAATGAAACAATCAAGATATGCTTAAACTGCAGTCTTTCAGCTTTAATTTCAGGGTATTACATCCAAATCAGATGAATGATGTAGAAATTACAACCGTTTGTATGTGTGCTCCCACTTTTTAAGGGACCAAAAGTATTGGGACAAGTGTCTGCTCAGCTGTTCCATGGCCAGGTGTCTGCTCTTCCCTCATTATAACATTTATAAGGAGCAAATGAAATGTCCAGAGTTGATTTCAAGTGTGATATTTGCATTTTGCATACTGTTGCTGTTAATTCTCAATATCAGATCCAAAGAGCTATCACTGTCAGTGAAGCAAGCCATCATTAGAGATAGCAAAAATATGAGGCGTGGCCAAATCAACAGTTTGGAACATTATTAAAAAGAAAGAACACACCGGTAATCTAAACAACACAAAAAGACCTGGAAGACCATGGTAAATGGTAAATGGTCACATTTATACTGTCACAAGAGGATCTACAGGAAACAAGTAAGGGATAAAAGAGGAGATGGTGAAAGATTTAAGCAGGGAGCTGCAGGAGGAATAGGAAGGAGGAGCTGACCAGTGCAGGACACCACGTTTTGAAACAGGGACAAACCCAGGAGGCGGGGCACCGTTTCAGAGGATCAGAGGAGACTGAGGGCAGCCAGCCAGGTTTCTTCCAAGTGCTACAGTTTCCCCGACCTCCAAGGTCATGCGGGTCAGGTTGACACACAGTGGCAGCGCGGCTCAGCCGCAGCAGCTCAGGACTAACACCTGAACACTATTTCGTTGTACGCTTGTACAATGATAATAAAGCACTTACTTACTTACTTACTCAAAGCACTTTGCATCAAGGAACCAGTCACCCATTCACACTCTCATTCATACACCAGCATACACAGACATAGGAGGCAAGGTGGGTGAAGTGCCCAAGGACCAGACAAGGACGGAGAATTTCTGGTTAATGTAACATTAACCAAAAATTCTCCGTCATTTACGGAATATTTTAAGCTTCGACGGAAAATTTCAAAGGCCGTCCGTCATTTTAAAGGATTGAAAATCAAGCCGTGATTAAAATTAATCAAAGCAGCGTCACTGTTTCACGTGTATCACTGCCTTGCTAGCTAACTTTCTGGGCGCTAACAACAACACGGAAGAAAACCACAATGCAAATGCAGTTAAAGGCTAATAATATCCTTCTCATCTGGAGCCGCTCTTTAACTCTAGTAAGTCTCAGGACGAGCTCGTCTATTTCTCTCCCTCTCACTCTTTCCCTCCCGTGTGTGTTTCTGTGCGCGTTGTGCAGTGATGCGAACTGGTAAATATTGTCCTGTTTACCCGCTGTTTCTTAAACATTAATGTTAAAATCGAGAAAATGCAAATAATAAGCTCTACTTTACATTTGTATTAGTGTAATATGAGCCATGATATTGATGAGCTGATGATGCTCTGAATAAGTCGTCCTCCACTGAGACTTTTACGCACGAGTTTACTCACATTTCTGTAGCAACATTTGTGTTCCATGATTGTTCAGATGTTTAGTTTAACTCCATTAATCCAGCGATCTTACATTTTTCCTAACATACACAATATATATATATGTATATGTCATGGGCTATGTAAATGGGTCTTTAAAAATTGCTTATGATGCGAGATTAATTCATGATGGATAAAAATAGCCCATGACGGATTTTTTATAACCCCACCCGTCAAAATGAAGAAGAGAAATTATTCCTAGCAAAACCACTGCCAAGGACACAACGACAGTGTGCACCTACGGGATTAGAACTGCCAATCCTCCGATCACAAGACGACCCGCTCAACTCTCAACAATAGGTGAGATCAAGAACACTCTCCAGGAGGTGGGTGTATCCGTGTCAAAGTCAACAATCAAGAAAAGAATACAGAGGATTCACAACAAGGTGTAAACCATTGGTGAGCCTCAAAAACAGGAAGTCCAGATTAGAGTTTGCCAAAAAACATCTAAAAAAGCCTTTACAGTTCAGAGAAACAACACCCTATGGACAGATGAGATTGCACATGTTTTTTGTGTTCATTGTGTCTACTTGTGTTACATCTATAACTTACAAGGTTCATTGGTTCTAGTGTCTGACCAAATGAACCTTGAAAGTTATAGTTGCTGAAGTATTTGCAGTAGTAGTAGTTGTTGTAGTGGTAATATTACTGCAGTAGTATCAGTATTTGCAGTAGTAGTATTAGTAGTAGTTGCTTTGGTGGTAGTATATTATTACTGCAGTAGTAGTAGTATTTGCCGAAGTAGTAGTCTCTTAATGACTCTGGAGGTTGGTCCGCTCTCGTGAACTCGACTGTAGTAGTTGTAGTTGTCGTATTACTGCAGTAGTATTATTAGTATTAGTTTAGTAGTAGTATTTGCAGTAGTACTTCATACCTGTAGTCCCTTCATGACTCTGGAGGTCAGTCTGCTCTTGTGAACTTGTCTGTAGTAGTAGTTATTTTACTAGTTGTAGTATTTGCAGTAGTAGTTGTTGTGGTGGTAGTATTACTGCAGCAGTATCAGTATTTGCAGTAATAGTATTAGTAGTTGTAAAGTGTAGTCTCTCTTCATGATGTCAGCCCGTTCATGTGAACGTGTCTGTAGTAGTTGTTGAAGTATTTGCAGTAGTAGTAGTAGTTGTGGTAGTATTACTGCAGTAGTAGTATTAGTAGTAGTAAAGTACCTGTAGTCTTTTCATGACTCTGGACGTCGGCCCGCTCTCATGAATTCGTCCCCAGCCGCTGACCAGGTGTGTGCTGACACTCAGTAGTTGTGTGTGTGCGTGCGCGCTCGTGGACAGGCAGATGGGCACGGCGTGTGATGTCACCACAAGGGGTGAGGCCAGCTGCAGCAGAGCGATGTCATTATCGGCCGTGCGCGGGTTGTAACGCTCGTGCACGTGAAGAGCAGACACCAAGACTTCCTGTTCCGAGCCTTCAGCCATGTCCAGGTCATGTTCTCCTGAAACGAGTTTCAACGAGTCAGAACCAACAGAACCAGGCCAGAACCGCAACAAAACCACAGAGCAGACACCAAGACTTCCTGTTCAGAGCCTTCAGCCACGTCCAGGTCATGTACTCCTGAAACAAAGAGTTAGAACTACAACAGGACCACAACAGAACCGGGCCCAGGTCGTGTTCTCCTGAAAGGGTTAATAATAACATAATAATAATAAACCCTGGTCAGTCGAGTGCTGAAGTTGTGAGTCAAGCTCATGTTTATTCAGACTAAAGAACTGAGCCTCTGTGTGTTTCCTCTGTCAGTAATGTAACCCATCAGTGCAGTACCTGCCACGGCCTGCAGGTGACGCTGCTCCACGTCCTCTAGGCAATGGGCCGCGGTCAGGACCCAGTCCGGATTCAGGAACACGGCTCCACAGAAAACACGGCCTTTGTTCTTCAGGAGGACCTGACACATACAAAGAACCGCAGCTATTATATGTAAGGATTAAACAACGAGGAGCCTGCGTTACACAGTTTGAACACACGACGCACAGCAGAGTGGTCTCTAGAGGTCGACCAATAGTGGTTCAATATTTGTGCCTTTTACAATATCGGCTATCTGCCGATCTAATGCCAATAAAAGCCAAAGGGAAAGCCCTGCTCTTCTCCACCACAAACCCCCTCACCTAGCTTTACCCCTCCCTCTCGCCTCTCACTCCCCTCCACCATAGACCACACACCAGAGATGCACATACTGTAAGTCCCTCACCTGTAAGTCCAAGTCAAGTCCGAGTCCCTGACCGTCAAGTCCAAGTCCCTGACCCACAAGTCCAAGTCAAGTCCAAGTCTCTGACCGCAAGTCCCAGTCTAGGTCCAAGTCTCTGACTCCGCAAGCCCAAGTCAAGTCCAAGTTCCATGGTTTCTATGTTTTACACTAATTCTAATCACAGTACAATAAAACTATTTTAAAAATCAATAAAAACATATTAAAAACAACTATCAGACAAATACGAGCCCTGGCCTTCCACACAAAACTAATCAACATCTCAATATTTCTATGAAGCATAAGGCCATTCACAGTCAATCCCAATGTAATGGTAAGTAAGGAAAACACAAAAATAATATGAACTATTTACCACGGTCTAGAGCTGTGGCCAAAGGCTGGCCCTGTGTCATTCATTCAACTAGCCCTCCCACACCACTACATTTGTCTGGCTCTGCCATACTATTCCCTGTCCATTCCACACAGGAAGGTTATTCTGGTCACAGAGCAATTGGAGCAGTTTGAACGGGCGGGCCTAACGCGCACAAAATTGTCAGTGAAATAAACCAATTAGCAATTAGCGGACGTGACGACAGCTGTAGTCCAACTCACAAAATATGAACTGAATATAAACTCACGAGAACGCGGAGGCAAAATCCTTGACTACTTCATCCATGATTAGTTTTGGCTAATGTTAATGTTGTTAATTGAACTAACAACATAGTGGTGCAGCGAGTGACCTTGTCAGTTCTCAGATGGATTCGGCAACTTGTTTACCGTGTTTGTCCAGACCCACCATCTTTCGCGCAGAAAAGAAGTTGGTGTGGTTTATCAGGCCACCACTACATTACTTAGTTCAGTTTTGTAAAAGTAACATCCGTATAGTTATCACAGCTGTACTCTGTGACAAACATGTCTGCAGAATTAACTTCAAAATGTTACTAAAGTGCCCTTTATGATACAGTAAAACTCCACTGTGGATAATAATACTTCCAGTCTTACCTTGAAGGTTTACAGACTGTTGACATGAGTGTCCTGTCTTCAGCCTGTAGCTACAGGACCTGCTATATCCACTGTAGCTACAGGACCTGCTATATCCACTGTAGCTACAGGACCTGCTATATCCACTGCCAGCCTCGTAATGGTAATGATTTGATCACTAATCAGTTTACTGAGTAGTAGCTTTAAGTTACAACTTCTGCAGCAGCTCAAACTCCTTTTAACTCCGCCTTTTTCCTTTTGCTGTGGGCTAGTATTAAGCCCAATGAAGGCTTACGAGAGAAACTGTTGTATTTCGCCGTGATCGCTAGATCGCCGAATAGCGCGCTCACGATGTCAACAAACCCACGACAGGGCAGCATGCGCACGCAGGGAGGGGGGCACACGGCAGAGGAACATTTTGTGTTTGTGCTGTTATCGTTTTTGAGATATTGAGGATTCTTTTATCTGAGGTCACCGAGCCTCTCATTTTGATAAAAAATGCTCCAAAACGGACGAAAATTGTGTCATTCGTTTGTGCTACGTTTGTGCTGGTTTGATTTGTAAAAAATTACGTTTGTGCTGTTATCGTTTTTAATAATATTAATAATTGCATGTTTGGACGATGACGTCATCATACTCTTTCGAAAATGCACAGAACTGACTCAGAACGGTGTCTCTCCTTTTTACTTCATTTATGCTGTGCATATATGTGGTTTATACAGTTATTAAACATTTTAGGAATTTGGGTGTCACTTTTTAAAAAAAAATTATTTGGGCATCGCACACACCTGTCATATTGACAGTGACGTCATATCCGGACACTTCATTGCTGCATGATTAATCATGGATAGGACCTCTCGACGCTCTCGTACTTTTGGCAAGTACATTTTCTTTTAAATAATTAAATATTTGAAATTAAAATGCAGCTGTATGATGTATGATGACGTCATCGTCCAAAAATGCAATTAGTAATATCTTAAAAACAATAACAGCACAAACCTAAATTTTTACAGCTCAAACCAGCACAAACGAATGACACCATTTTCGTCAGTTTTGGACCATTTGTTCGTAAAATGAGGGGCTGGGTGACCTCAGATTGACCTATAAAAGAATCCTCAATATCTCAAAACGATAACAGCACAAACAAAACATTTTACAGCACAAAACAGCACAAACGTAGCACAAACGATTGACATATTTTTTATAACATTTTGAGTATGATGGGGGGCCAGGTACACGTTAATGCCACTTAGCAGCGTGGTGCTGGTGAGAGAGAGAGCGCGCACACAGAGGAGACAGAGACGGGAGCGGCCGACAAAAAGCCAGAATCAAGTGTCCAAACAGAGTGTGTAATAAGTGCGCGAGGGACCTCTACCTGGCATTTTTCTCTCTAACGTTCGCTCACTTCACAACAAGATGGACGAGCTAGCGCTGCTAAATGAGAAGAAACAGGGATTTCTCCACATCATGTGTTTTGTGCTTCACGGAGACGTGGCTCAGCGCGAAGGTCCCGGAGGCCGCTGTTCAACTGGAGGGCTTCCAGCTGCTGGGACCGGGACCCGGGGCTGTCCGGGAAGGCAAAAGGCCTTCTAGTCTGCACATGGGACTGCAGTCTGCTTCTATATCAACAACAGCTGGTGCTCTGATGTGCCTGTGATATCCCAACATTGCTCTCCTGCTCTGGAATATCTGATCATTAACTGTAAACCTTTTTATTCACCGCGGGAGATAGTCTCATTCATCCTGGTTGCTATTTACCGCCGGGGGCGGAAGTGCACGCAGCTCAGCGCACACTCGCGGAGCAGATTCTGAACGTAGAGCGGACTTTCCCGGAGTCTCTCGTCATTGTGCTCGGTGACTTTAACAAAGGGAACCTCAGCCAGAAATTACCCAAATACAGACAGTTTATTAAATGCCCCACCAGAGAGGAGAACACTCTCGATCACTGTTACACCACCATAAGCAACGCATGTCCCCGGCGCTGCACTCGGACTCTCAGATCACGTGATGGTCCACTTAATCCCCTCATACAGACAAAGACTGAAACTCGCTAAACCGGTAGTAGGCATATCAAAGAGGTACACTGCTGAAGCTGTGGAGGAGCTGCGCTCATGTATGGAGACAACAGACTGGGAGGCATTTGGGGCTGCTTCCATCAACCTGGATGAATACACGGACATCGTGACCATATATATCTAGTTCAATGAGGAGCGCATAGTACCAACGCGCACCAGGATTTGTTATGAGAATGATAAGCCCTGGTTCACACCCAAACTCCGGCAGCTTCGCAAGGAGAAAGAGGTGGCACACAGAAACAGGGACAGAGACCGATACAGACAGGCAAAATACCACTTTAGAAGGGAAGTGGTAAATGCCAAATCTGTATATTCAGCCCGTCTCCAACAGCAATTCTCCTCAAACGACCCGGGAGCAGTGTGGAGGGGGCTTAAGGCCATCACAAACTATAAGCCCAAGGCCCCCCGGACTCTGAACACCCTGTTCCTTGCCCAGGGTCTGAATACACACTACTGCCGCCATGAGCGCCCATCAGCTCATCACACTCCAGAGACTCCAGAGAACTCAGCCACCTCTGGCCCTCCACTTCACCCTGGAGCATCTGGACTCACCAGGAACCTACGCCAGGGTCCTGTTTGTGGACTTCAGCTCTGCCTTCAACACCATCCTCCCTGAACTGCTACGAGACAAGCTCTACCAGCTCAGCGTGCCCGACTCCCTCTGCAGGTGGATCACTGACTTCCTGACGGATCGGAGACAGCACGTGCGGCTGGGGAAGATCGTCTCGGACACTCGGACTACAAACACTGGGACTCCTCAGGGCTGTGTACTTTCCCCCTGGCTCTTCTCCTTGCACACAAACTGCTGCACCTCCAGTCACCAGTCCGTTAAACTGATCAGGTTTGCGGACGACACCACCCTCATTGGGCTCCTCTCGGACAATGATGAGTCCACCTACAGGAGAGAGGTGGAACAGCTGGCGTCCTGGTGCAGCCACAACTACCTGGAGCTGAACGCCCAGAAGACAGTGGAGACGCCCTGACAGACTCTCCCACCCCCATTTCCATTGTGGACTCCTTCCGTTTCCTGGGCACCGCCATCACCCAGGACCTCAAATGGGAGCCGACCATCACCTCCCTCATCAAGAAGGCCCAGCAGAGGATGTTCTCCCTGCGGCAGCTGAGGAAACTTAAGCTGCCAACTTTTGACGCTGGTGCAGTTCTACACGGCCATCATCGAGTCCATCTTCACCTCCTCCATCACCGTGTGGTCCATCCTCACCTCCTCCATCACTGTGTGGTTCCCCGGCGCTACAGAACGAAACAAGCACCGACTGCAGTGCATTGTGCGTGCTGCAGAGAAGGTGATTGGCTAGGAGCTCCCATCTCTCCAGGACCTGTTCACCTCCAGGACCCGGAGGCGTGTGGGTCAGATCACAGCTGACCCCTCTCACCCTGGACATGGACTATTCACCCCTCTCCCCTCAGGCAGGAGGCTACGGTCTATCCAGACCCATACCTCCCGCCACTTGAACAGTTTTTTCCCCTCCGCCATCAGACTCATGAACAAAAACAAGTCTCTGTAGCTCAGTCACAGACTCATGGATGTTTCTGCTCTGTTGGTCTGTGCGGTGTGTCCACACTTAGACCCGCTGATATCACTCATCACTTTATAACATTTAATATCACTTAATATGCCTACACATCTGTAAATACAATCCCGCTGTTGTTCATGGTCAAATTGTTGTTGTCTTACCACACGTCACTTTATTTTATCCTATTTATTTAATATTTTTTATGCATTCCCTTATAGCCTTATAGTTTAACGTTCTTAGCTTATTTTTTATCTTAATTCTGTGTTATATGTTCTATGTTGCACGTTTGCACCAAGACAAATTCCTAGTTTGTAAACCCTGTTCTCAAACCATGGTAATAAATTCTGGAATGTTCACAAGTCTCAGACCACAAGTCAGAGTCAAGTATCGAGTCTTTAGGGGACACGTCCGAGTCGAGTCACAAGTCTGTAAAAATAGCGACTTCAGTCCGACTCGAGTCCGAGTCCAACTCGCACTCGTGACACGCTGCTTTGATTCCAGATACGGAAATCTCATTAATCTTATGTGAAACACACATTTATCAGCATAAATAAGACATGTAGCAAAGTAAACATTTTGAGACTTACATTTATTTATTGTTTTAACATTCAACTTCTATTTAGAACTAAGTTTACAGTGCAGAGCTGTTTACCCCCGCAACCCTTAAACGCCTTACACTTGGTGCCTTCTGTAATCATGAGGACTAAAAAAAAGACCTGATAGCTCCCTATAGATATTGAATTATCAAACAAACTGACATTTCATGAGAATTTAAGCTGCATCCGAGCAGGTCCGTCAGATGTTAATCAGTTTACAATCTTTTTGTAAACTTCTGCCATAATGCTAAAATGTTAGCCACTGTTGCTGCGTCTGCAGCTTCAAACATTTGCGATGTCTACAAGTGTTTGTGTTTACATGGTGCGGGGGCTGAGGGGAGAGTTTTAAGATTCAAGATTTTTTATTTGTCAAACCATGTGAGTGATTTGAAATTATATTTCTCTCATCCTTGATTGTGGAGTGGGGGAAGCGGGATGGGAGGGAGGTCAGGAAGTTCGGCTTCCCAATGGCAAAACGGGATAGCTTCGAGTTGCTTTAATCTAACAAATATTACTGGACAATTTTCATAAAATGTATGAGCCTAGAAGGTTTGTCTGTTTGGATATACTGTCAACGAAATACTGTCAATGTAGTAAACAAGGGAAGGCTAATGCTAACAGGGAAAAAATAAAACGTAGATCTTTACATTTGACTGACTCCAAGCAAATCCACTTCATATACTTTTACTTTTAGGAGGCAAGAGCACATGGCTTTATGAGGAGAAAATGCCCTTGTTTTTGGAAACTAAATAAGCAACTGCTTGGAGATAAACTACATGTATTAATCCACATTTCGAGGCACAGTTAAATTGTAAATAATACTTTTAAATATTACTGTTTGTGCACACTGCACTTTTCTAGACGTATAATGTGCAATGACTGACTACATTCACAGATCCGTGTTGACTACAGTCACAGATCAGTGCTAACAACATCATACAACTTAGTGGTTAGATAATCTACTGACTGAAAATAGCATTTATTCTACAGCTGGGACAGAGAAATGAATTTGATACAGAATGATCACCTGATATTGCTGATATGATAAACTCCCAGCCGACTTCTACAATGACACACTTTGGATGCAATGACTGGTATTGAAACATTTGGCAATCCCTATTGAGAAACTTTTGGACTAATTTTGTAAGATTAATCAACTACATAATATACAGTGGGTTGCATAAGTATCTGCACCCCTTTAACTTCACGACATTTTGCCATGCTATGGACAAGTCCAGATTTATGCACGGACTTACAGGGGCTAAGCCCAGGGCCCCGCTGGTTGAAGGGCCCATGGGCATAAGGAGAAAAATGCATGCTTAGTTCGGGTTGTCAAACTAGTTCCCTCTCTCTTTGTAGACCCCCTCACATGTAAGGCTTTATCAGATGACTTTGTACCCAAGACTAAACCAGATCTAATTCCAGAACTAGTTCTAAACAAGGTCTGAGTCCAAAAAATATGTACCTATTGGTCTGTTAAAATGCATGAGAATGCACCAAAATTCACCATTAAAATAAAAAAATCTCTGGGGGAGGAGCTACAGACCCCTCTTATAAATGTGTCCCCCCACCAGTCTGGTAGTAGCAAAGGTTGTTTCCGTGAGGACCCTGGACATCACATTTTTTTAAATTTGTCATTTTTAAAACTAGTATTACGTCTAAGAAGTTACTTCTGCATGTTCAAATAAAAGAAAAATTCATTGTAGAGAGAGAGAAATCCGACCTGAAAAAACTTTAGCCCCGGGGCCAATTTTACTTAAATCCGGCCCTGGCTATGAACCATAAACATGAATATATTTTATTGAAATTTGATGTGAAAGACTAAGTGACACACAATTGTGAAGTGAAATGAAATGAATACATGATTTTGAATTTGTTTTATGAACAAGTGCAACCAATTGCCTTCAGAAGTTCCCTGATGATTTCTGAATGATCACATGTTGACCCAATGACTAAATAGAGTCTACCTGTGTGTAATCTAATGTCACTTCAAATACAGCTGCTCTGTGATGGTCTCAGAGGTCTAAGAGGCTATCGGGGAGCAGACAGCATCATGAAGTCCAAGAACACACCGGACAGGTTCGGGATAAAGTTAATGAAAAGTATAAAGCTGGATTAGGTTATAAACTGATTTCTCAAAGAACAGTTAAATACACCATTCAGAAATAGAAAGAGTATAATAATAATAATAATAATGCATCAGTTGTATATAGCGCTTTTCTGGACACTCAAAGACGCTTTACATTGCACTATTCATTCACTCCATACTTGGTGGAGGTAAGCTACTATTGTAGCCACAGCTGCCCTGGGGTAGACTGACGGAAGCGAGGCAGCCAATCTGCGCCATCGGCCCCTCCGACCACCACCAACCACTCACTCACATCATTCATCCCTGGCCTATTGTACATGTTTTTGGTGGTAGGGGAAACCGAAGTACCCGGAGGAAACCTACGCAGACACGGGGAGAACATGCAAACTCCACACAGAAAGGCCCCGTCCAGGTGGGAATCGAACGCGGACCTTCTAGCTGTGAAGCACGAGCGCTAACCGCTGTGCTACCGTGCCGTGATGCCATATAGTGTGGCATCACTGCACACCTACCGAGACCCGGCTGTCCTCCTAAACTTACTGACCGAACAAGGACAGCCTGACCACAGCTGTTACCAAGAAGCCAATGATGACCCTGCATGAACTGCAGAGAGCTACAGCTCTAGCTACAGCTCTAGCTACAGCTACAGAACAACTATTAGTCGTACACTGCACAAATCTGGCCTTATGGAAGAGTGGCTAGAACAAGCCATTTAAAAAAAGGCCTCCATGTGACTTATGGCAAACAGAAAACAGGACTTCTTATGGTTTTCTTTTAAAAATGTCACTCTGCCTGTCCACGAGGGGCTACTTATGCACATCCCACTTTTCCGTTTTTTGTTCATTAAAAAAAAATCTAAATCATGTATAAATTTCATTTCACTTCACGAGTGTGTGTCGCTTAGTGTGTGTCCTTCACATAAAATTTCAATTAAATATATTTATGTTTAGGGTCCATAGCATGGATGTCAAAGTTAAAGGGGGTCCAATACTTATGCAATCCACTGTACTCACCTTAAAATGTACAGATTATTTTTGTCTCAACACTTGTGGGTGAAGGGTTAAACCTTGGCTTTGAGTAAAGCGTTTAAATATTTTGTTTTTATACTTTGAGCGTCACAGATTGTGACAATATTTTTGATGTGCAAGACTCATGTACGTTCATGCACGGACACCGGAGCGCGTTTCCACCTCCTCCGAACGAGAAGCAGAACCGTTTTAACCATAGTCTGAACTCCTGCAGAGACCGCGCTGAGGGCTGGTCCATTCAGAGACGCTGCAGCTCCATAACCTCCCTCCCTCCATCTCTCACCACCCGGACTTTGCTCCTCATTCACGCCCAAAGCGAACTGCAATATCTGAGTGATTAAAAGTTTATTCTGGAGTTTCAGGAAATTTGGCAAATATCACAATCAGCGTCTAAAAGGCTCTTCTTTACGTTCTAAACGTGTATTTCCAAATGTGTCATTGATGAGGCACTGCACTCTGCCTGTAGGTTACTGGTGATCAGAGAAACAGCGGTACATGTCAGTAAAGATCCACCCGGCCTCTGCTGTCACTGCTGCGGCATGTGGCCCCTCCCTCTCTGCTCCCGGGGTCTCGGTAAAACCCTCTCATGATCGCCTCATGTTTAGGTAAATCTCATTCATAAGTTACTTTGCATGCCCTTATATGGTGACATGGAGGCGTTCAGGGGGCGTGACGTAAGGAGGGGTCATGTGCGCACATTTCTGTGGCGCTGCACATCCGGAGGGTTTCATAAATCCCTTTTTTTTTCTCCGTACGTGAAGTTTGGGTTTTGCTCGTACAGACTCTTGCTCGTCTCACTCAGTTTTACAAATGAGACCCCAGGTCATTGCTGTCCTCCACAACAGCTGGCTTGGGGTTTACAGAAGACTCAAAGTCTGAAACAGTTTCAAATGGGATAAACCGGGCACAATGTCTTAATAAAATGAATGCCCTTCAGTCATTTATTGCTGGTGTAAATTTAAAGTTAAGGTGGAGGTTAAAAGTCTACAGGAGAAGTGCATTGACATGGAAGGAAGGATGAGACGGTCAAATTCAAATACTCAATGTCCCCGAAGAAACCACCTCGACCATAGGCACCGATCCCATGGGTGCTGCGGGGCTGGAGCACCCACTCAAATCTTTGCGCACCCAGGCGAATTTGCCCTACAAACTGATTCAATAAATACCTAACCTGTAAAGCCTCAAACCCGGGTTCGGCGGCCGTCCGTTCCGCTCGTTTAGCTCTATAGGTAGAGCGCATGGCTCATATGGCCGGGGTCCCGACCACGAGAGTGCTGGTTCGATGTCGACCTCTTTTTTTTTTTTTACTGGGCACCCACTGGGATGAACATAAATCGGCGCCTATGACCTCGACCCCGTCCTCGGTTACAAAGCTACTGAAGGAGGTTTTCAAAATGGACAGAGACGTAATGATTGCACCGGACACTGCCATCTCAACGAGAGAAGGGGAAACCACGTCCTATAGTTGCCAGACTTCACTATCAGGATTGTGCGGATGTACTCCGGCGTGCCAGAGTAGAAGGGCCAGGCCATGGAGTCATTCACCCAGCGAAGTTTCCCCATCTCATTTAACGAGACAGAAAAATACTTTTTGGATCCGGAAGATGCGATGTCTTATGTTAAGACACAAATCATCGCTGCAAATCTGGCTCGTGCAGAGGACAACGAGACTTAATCCTCCTTTTTTTATTCTGTATTCAGTGGTGAGTCAGAAGATAAGTTTCTGAGTAAAATTGGTCACTAGTGAGATTTTTAATTTTATTTTTATTTATGTTATTTTATATTATGCGTTTGTTTCTTTTGACCGGTTCTGATTTAGCACCTGCTTGGGTTTAAGTTATTTAGACAAATATAAAAACCAGCACCTTTCTTTTATTCAGCTTCAGCGGAGCCCTAAGCTTTAAGAATAAACACGTATGTGTGGATTTAAACATGTCACCACGTTCCTATAATTGGTGACAATGAGAGCCCACTGCACCAGTTTTCTTCAAATATATGTGTATTTACTTGCTGAAAGGCCTTTCTTTGATTTATTTACAAAGATATAATGTTGTATGTGCTAAAATGGTGGCAGACTCCAGTTATTTTAGCTAATCTGTTATGCTTCCAACTGCATGCCCAACTGGGATGATCATGCATTTTTTACCAACTTCTTTTCTCGGATTCCTGATATGGATTCGCACCATCTTTTTCTAGCAGGAGATTTTAATAGTTGTTTTTCTGCTTTGGACCGCAGTTCACCCAATCCTCTACCCTCATCTAAATCTGCGCAGACAGTACAATTGTTTCTTCGTACATTTTAGGTTTGCGATGCCTGGCGTTTCCTAAACCCTAGTTCCAGGTCATACTCTTTCTTTTCCTCAGTCCATAAAACCTATTCACGGATAGATAATTTTTTTATACATAAAAATCTAATTCCTCTAATTACCCAATGCGATTACAATACAATAGTAATTTCAGACCACGCTCCACTTTCCTTAACGTTACAGATACCTGTTTCACAAGCCTCATATCACCCTTGGTGCCTGAATATTCAATGTCAATGTCAATGTCAATGTCAATTTTTTTTATATAGCACACTTAAAACAGCCACAACCGCCCAAAGTGCTGTACAACAAACATTATAAAATACAATTGAAGAGTAAAAACAGTCACAAAATATACAACAATAATAATAAAATACATGGGATCTGCTCAGCTTGTGCTGAAGGCCAAAGCAAATAAATGAGTTTTCAACAACGACTTAAAAACATGAATGGACTGGGCCATTTTGACATTCAGCGGAAGGCTGTTCCAGAGCCTCGGAGCCGCTACGGAAAAAGCCCGGTCTCCTCTGGTTTTACGCTTAGAGGCACCTCCAGAGTCATTTGATTGGAGGATCTCAATGTACGACCTGGATCACGGATCAACAAACGCTCCGAAAGGTAAGATGGAGCCAACCCATTCAGGCATTTAAAAACCATCAACTGTATCTTGAATTGAATCCTAAAGCTGACTGGAAGCCAGTGCAGAGAGGCCAACACAGGAGTTATGTGCTCACGCTGCGTTTTGAACCAACTGCAGACGACGGACGGACGTTTGATCGAGCCCACAGTACAGAGAGTTACAATAATCTAAGCGACACGTAATAAAAGCATGAATGACACGCTCCAGGTCACCATGAGGCAAATAGGGTTTGATTTTGCTGAGCAAACGCAGCTGAAAGAAGCTATTTTTGACGACTGAACTTATTTGTCTGTAAAATTTAAACGAACTGTCCAAAAGAACCCCAAGATTCCTAGCAGACTCGTGACAATAGATATTCAAAGGGCCTAGAGCAGTGGAATCACATGAGTTACCAAATACAACAATTTCAGTTTTGGAGTCATTAAGCTTTAAACAATTTTGAGCCATCCAGTCCTTCACTTCATGTAAACAATCAAACAAAACTTGAACATTGTTTTCAATGGTTTGCAGATGCAAATGTCTGGATATAAAATTAATATACAGAAAAGTGAACTTATGCCACTCAATCTGACCAGTCAGGAAGCTTAATTTCACTCTTTGTCTCTTCCTAATAAAATAAGTTCAAATAAAATTAAATATTTGGGTAACTCAGAGATTTAAGGACCTTTATGAGGCAAATTTCCCCCCACTTTTGAATAGTTTAAAAAAAGATCTGGACCGTTGGAATTTGCTACCATTATCTTTAGGGGGTAGAATAAATATTGTAAAAATGTATACTATGCCACGATTTTTGTTTCTTTTTCAATGTATTCCAATTTTTCTTTTTTTCCCCTCTATAAATAAGCTCATAATTACTCTTATATGGAATAACAAGACTCCCCAAATAAGAAAAGAAATGCTACAATGGCACCGTCAACATGGTGGGCTATCTCTCCCCAACTTTCAGTATTATTATTGGTCTTCTAATAATAAATACGTATTACACTGGATTCATTTACCTCAGAGTGACCGTGGTCCAAAGTGGTTACAACTTGAACATGCATCCTGCTCACTTGTTTCTTTACATGCCTTAGCTTGTTCTAGGCTGCCTTTTTCAGAACCTTTATCTGTATATTGTGATAACCCAGTTGTTAAACATTCCTTAAAAATATGGTCCCAATTCCGAGGTATTTTCTCTCTGACCGATATGTGTAAAGATGCTCCCTTAGTTAAGAATAATATCTTTGAGCCTTCTGTAACAGGTAATGCTTTTAAAATGTAACAATTTTTAGTTAAAAATAAAAAACTTAGACGCCACCTTTGTGACATTTGACTATTTGGTGAAACAATTTAGCATTCCTCAAACACACCTTTTTAGATATCTTCAACAAAATGTTTACAATGCCTCCTAGGTCTAAAGAGACTATTGGCAAAATGTATTTGTTACTTAGTTCAGATCATTTAAAACCTCTAGATATATTAAAATCAAAATGGGACGAAGAACTTGACAGCAGAATGACAGATGAGATGTGGCAGGCTGCTATTGATGGTATACATTCATCCTCAATTTGTCAAAGACAAAGAGTTATGCAGTTTAAAGTGGTTCATTGCTTACATTGGTCTAAAGCTAAACTTCCTCAAATACAGCCTAATGTTGATGATATATTTAATCGTTGCCACACAGTATCCCGTACTTTATCGCATTATGTTTTGGAGCTGTCCAAAATTAGCAGAATTTTGGAAGTCTGTTTTTATGTTTTTTTCCAAAGTATTAAAACCCCACATTGAGCCATGCTCAATTTCAATACTTTTCAGGGTAACGGCTCCCAGATTGGGTTTGAACACTGCTGGTAAAACAGTAATAGCTTTTGCAACTCCTTTGGCCAGGTGACTTATTCTGAGGAAATGGAAGGACAAATCTCCACCCACGTTTAACCATTGGGTTACTGATTTGACTCGACATCTAACTTTGGACCAATCCGTTACTCTATACAGGGCAATATACAAAAATGTTATACTGTGTGGCAACCAGTCCTCTGAATTATCAAAGCAATGGACTCTGATGTCATGACTCCATCATTGTAAAGATAGGCCTTTATTTGTCTTTTCCTTTTATGAATGTCATTTACAATATTTTCATTGTTCATAATAATCTGGTGCAGTGGGTGGGCGGGTGGGTACGAGGGTTGTTCTTTTGCTCTGTTTTACTGTTTGTTAAAAGAAAAATTCAATAAAAAGAATGTACCCGCTCGGTTTGAGAGTCCGAGCGGGGGGAGGTGTAAGCGTCCTTCATGTTAGCATACAGAAGGTCCAAAGTCCTATTGTCTCTTGTGTGAATGTCGGGAGAGTGGTGGAGAGGGAGGCGTGATTAAAGTCACCGATGAGGAGGAGAAGAGCGCGGGGATGCCTCATCTGAATAATGTGCCACGGTGCAGTGGATACGTTCACATGCCGCCGGTATACGCCGAGGGAGGAATATATAAGCACATCATCACCAGGTGCGAGAATTCCCTCGGTAAATACCGAGGCCTTATGCTTAAGGGAAAATGCCACAGTTTTTACACACTGAGATATGTTCTTACCTGCTTAGAGGAGTTGATACGTACCTGCCTGGTCTTTATGCCCGTGGAAGAGCGTGGTTTCTTCTAATTTCACCTTGTTTGGAGCTATAGGAGAGGCCAAATACTAACAACATCTTTGGTCTTTTTGCGTGACTGAGGGCACACACAAAGACCAGACAGGTACGCATCAACTGGTCTAAGCTCAGGTAAGAACATATCTCAATATGTATAATCAGTGGCCTGTTCCTTTAAAGCAGCGACCGTTTGTTACTGTGTCTAAAAAAGTGAGCCGTGTAGACGGCCTGAAGCCAAATAAATGAAGGCGTCATTGAAGACTTTACTCCCCTGTCACGCTGATGAGCCGCTTGAGTTCCTTCAGTGAAAACGTGCTGAATGTCGCCAACAATCCTCCCACTTTGTGAACGCGTATGTAAGTGTGCGCCCCGGCGTCAGTGCAGCTGCAGCCGCACCTCAAAGTCGAGGGGATCCCCGGTGATTCAGGGGAAACCATGCACATTAACTGTCCACATGTAACTGTTAAGAAATCCCACAGGGCTGCACTGCTGCTCGTGTGCTCTAAACTGGTGTTTATTTGGTGAAGATTGGTCAAATACTCGCGTGTGGTCATTAATGGCGCAGCTCCTGCCTGCTCGTCTCGTTCTCCCGAACAGAGGAAGTTTAATGACAGTTCACATCGGGAACATCACTGAAGAAAGGCTCGAGCAGAGCGCCTGGACAGACACACAACGAGCGCGGTAAGACCAATAAATACACTCAAGAGCACACGCATAGGCCTGTTACCCGTGTCCCACCCCACGGTCCACATCATCCAGTGGTCACTGCCTCTCCCAGGACAGGGGCTGCATCCTAAATGCGCGAAATGTTTTCTTCTTTCTAAAAGGGGCGCCGCAAAAAATAATTGAGAACCACTGCTTTGAAGCCAACATCTCCAGGTCCCAGGTGCAGATCTGTTTCACATGAGCCGGCTTGCACCATCGTTCGTTGACAAACACCGCCACTCCCCCGCCGTTCTTTTTTCCGCTCTCTGCCACACACTGGTCTGCAACCCGTCCAGGGAAACCACAAAGTCCAATGTGTGTTCATTCGACCACGTCTCCGTAAAGCACATAAGTCCACATTCTCCATAAGCCCTTTGATGGCGGGTCACCACGGCCTCGATCTTGTTCGAGATGGAATGAACATTTCCTATGAAAACAGCGGGAAGGAAGGGTCTTATCTTACCAGCTTCTCCGCATGCAGGAAGGCCGAGTCCTTGAGTGCAAAGAGCTGTCCCTTAAAAACTGACTAACGATCGGCTCCTCGTTCTTTAATCCGTTTATACCTCTGTCCCATAAACTGAAACTGTTCCTGGCCGGAGTTATTTTACTTTTTAAGCTGTTTTACCTGAAGCTAGTTCCACCTCAAATGTTTGTCATTACTATGGAAAAGGCTGCAGTGGAGTAGCCTGGCTATCACCAGACCAAATATCACAAGTGGTTTACAATTGTCCATAGCCGTTGAATCTGATTTCCGCTAGCGTTTGGCCGTGACGTATGTAATAAGATAAGATAATCCTGTATTGATCTCACAACGGAGAAATTCACTTGTTACATTTGGTTTTCAGTAAGATCACTCAGGGTGTGTAAATAGACAGGAAATGTGCAGACAGTTAAATAGTAAAAAAGAAGTATCTTATGTACAATAAGTAAGCAAAAATATTAAGGGGTGGAGTTATAACAATTAGGAAATAAGCATAAATAAAATAAAAGTTAGAACAGACTTAGCCTGGTTTTACCAGACCCTCGTACTTGTTTCGTACAGAGGGTCTGGACTTTCTCAATTGAGCTCCGTTTAAAAGTGGGAGGGGTGAACTCTGTTTAAAGTTTGAAACGATTGGGTCTGATTTTACCCAATCGATAGCGTTTGGTTGTGAAGTAATGCGCCCGGCCGAGTCAAGCTATGCTTGACGTCACCTACAACACCTGCCTCCCCCGCTCGCTGAATGGTAGGATGAAATTCAACCGATTGAATCGCAGCCATTGAGACCAAACCCAGACGTACATGCAGGGAAAAATATTTGACCGGAGTTTACGGATGGCAAAGGCCAGGCTAGGACAGACTATACAAAACTAGAATATCTAGGTGCAAAGTTTACAGTCCTAGCAGTGCAGGTTGTCCTATTGACACACCGTGTTGAGTGAAGCAGCTATCTTAACTCTTGGGGACATTCCAAGGCTTCAGTTATAATTTCTGGATATTTGGGAGCTGAAGAGCTTCTGTTACGTTCGTATCCGCCGCCATTGCCGAACTACAACCAGCAAATGCTTGACGTCACCTACAACACCCGCCTCCCCCGCTCGCTGAATGGTCGGTGGACATTGCCTGGCCTGCCAAACACTCCTCCTTTCTGTTCAAAAGAAGAACCGTCAGGGCGACTGCTCGCAGCCAATCATTTCAGGATTTGACCCACATCGGTCCAATCACGCACCAAGAGGCTGTCACCCGGCACCACCACGCACTCTTCCAAAACATTAAAGATGGCGGCCGATACACTGTTTTCTTCTGCTCTTTGGTCTGTTTTAAATCATTTGGAAAATATGAAATCCCTAAAACCGGAGCAAGAAACAGCGTTCGAAGCGTTCCTCGTAAAAAAGGAGGTTTTTGGAAAGGCTTTCTGCCGCTTGTTACTGCCGCGTATCTAGCGTTGCTCTAATTGGTTGATGCCGTCTGTCAATCACGCCCACGGGGAAATTGTTGAGCTCATGCTCCCAGACTGTCTTTGAAATATCTATGAAAAGGCATGTCGTTTGGCAGGCCAGGCAAAGGTTGAAATTTAACCGATGAAACGCAGAGATCAGTCCCAGACGTTCATGTAGATAATTGACCGGAGTTTACGGATGGCAAAGGCCAGGCTACGGCTGATTCGAGCGCACACAGCAGTATGGGTATTCCCAGGCTAGCTGTGGAGTGATACAGAACGTGATTTAACTGTTGCCAGACTACTATATATATAGTATATAGCTTTCGTGTATATATATATATATATATATATATATGCTGTATATATAAAATCACATAAGGAGAGTACAGAGACAGATGTAGAAGAATATAGAGAGAAAAGAGTCTGTCGTCCCCTCACCGTCCAGGGACACTCCCCTCGGGGACACTCAGACCCGCCCACAATGCGCCCCCTGGTGTCCAGCGGAGGAGGAGCCACGCCCTGAAGAACGGGAACCATCCCACACGCCCCGGGCCCTACAGGTCAGAGGTCACAGGTCAGACATTATAGAGACATGATTCTATTTCACCTGCAGGGGGCGTGTCTCTCCTGTATGGCAAGACAACTTTATTTATACCACGCATCTCGTACACAAGGCAACTAAATGTGCCTTACAAAAAAGATACAAACATTACTATCAGGTTAAGGTTAAGGTAACGCACATACATAAAAACGTCAAGCCATGGGAAATGCATAGTACACAAGGTTACGTGTGTAGGGGAGGAGTGCCTGACCAGCCGCCGTTTCATTTGCTAAAGTTGCAGTGCAGGCGCACTTCGGAGCATACAACCAAAACAAAACTTCCTCGTAGCTGGAATCATGTTCAAAGGAGGAGACGACAGCGCTCAGGATATCTATCCGCCTTGAAAGAAGACCAAGTTTGAAGTCTGAGGGACAGTTGATAGAAGACAGTTATCCTGTTTGCAGAACGTGCAGGAAAAAATACTTTATACAGGCAGCATTTGGGTTGAGGGAGAAATGCAACGAGTCGCCCCACTGCCAGCATACAGGTGAAACTCAGAAAATTAGAATATTGTGAAAAAAATCTTTTATTTCTGTAATTCAGTCTAAAATGTAAAACTATGACATATGTCAAGCCTTTGTTTGTTTGAATTTTGAAAATGTTGGCTTACAGCTTGTAAAAACCCCAAAATTAAAATGTCAGAAAATTAGAATATTACATGAAATCAATGAAAAAAAAATGACAAGGAAATGTGGGCCCTCTGAAAACTATAATCATGCATTGCTTGAATGACTGTCTTAATGCGGTTGTGTGGCCTGGATGCTCTCAGCCTGTGGCACTGCTGAGGTGTTATGGAAGACCAGGATGCTTCAGAGGAACATCTGAAGCCCATGTCTAGGATCCGTCTGTGTGTGGAGGCTCTTGATGCACTGACTCCAGCCTCAGTCCACTCCTTGTGAAGGTCCCCCACACTTTTGAATGGCCTTTTCCTGAAAATCCGCTCCAGACTGCACTCATCCTGAGATGTTTTATTTGGGGTTTATACAAGCTGTGAGCCATAATTATCAAAATTGTAACAGATAAAGGCTAGATATATAACTTTGCATGATTATTTTGGCTCACAGCTCGTAAAAAACACAAATTCAAAATCTCAGAAAATTACAATATTGTGAAAAGGGACTATATTGTCGGCTCAAAAAGTGTCACCTTTTCATCAGCTAATTCCTCCAAACACCTGCAAAGGGTCCCTGAGACTTTAAATGGTCTCTCAGTGGTTCAGTAGAATTCACCATCATGGGGAAGACTGCTGACCCGATAGTTGTGCAGAAAACCATCATTGGTTCAAAATGAAATAGCAAAATGAAATAGCAAAAGAAGTTGGATGTTCTCAAAGTGCTGTATCAAAGCAGAAAGTTAAATGGAAGGGACAAGTCTGGAAGAAAAAGGTGCACAAGCCGCAGGGATGAGCGCAGTCTGGGGAGGATTGTCAGGAAAAGGCCATTCAAAAGTGTCGGGGACCTTCACAAGGAGTGGACTGAGACTGGAGTCAGTGCATCAAGAGCCTCCACACACAGACGGATCCTAGACATGGGCTTCAGATGTTCCTCTGAAGCATCCTGGTCTTCCAGAACACCTCAGCAGAGCCACAGGCTGAGAGCATCCATGCCACGCAACCGTATTAAACCTGCTATACCTGATTTTTGTTCAAGTAATGGAATGAAATTTGCTTTGTCCTCCTTTTGTATGTAAACTCATACATTTGCAGGAAAAACACTGTGCCTCTAAATATAATTTGAATTTGGAACAATTTTATGAACTTGTTTTGTAGCATTTCTGTGAAAGTGACTCTAAAAGGTGACCCTGCAAGATGTGAAATGTAAATAAACTCGTGCCTTTGAAGAATTAGTATGCCACAAATATGTAAAAAAGTTTTGAAACATTTACATTTCGTGACTTCCCCTTTCATTATTTGTAATCCAAAAATCAGGTATAGGCCTTTAAGGCAGTCATTCAAGCAAAATTGGCCCAAACCAAGTACCTATGCATGATTCTAGTTTTCAGAGGGCCCACATTTCTTTGTTTAAAATCATGTTTTCATTGACTTTATGTAATAATCTAATTTGCTGAAATTTTCATTTTGGGTTTTTTACAAGCTGTAAGCCACAATTTTCAAAACTAAAACAACCAAAGGCTTGACATAATGTCACAAGTCCATATCATATATTAGATTCACATTTTAAACAAATCTTTTTGTTCATTTTGGCCGGTTCACCAGGTCCACCTTTCGATTGTTGCTTACCGGTGTTGGGGGTTAACGCTCTACTTAGTAACGCGTTAGATTACTCAGATTACGTTTTCCGAGTAATGAGTAAAGTAACGTGTTAGTTTTGCATTTGCAGGTAATAAAGTACTGCGTTCGTTTAGTCCTTATCTCTCCCTCGGCTCATTTCTTCAGCAAAACAAACTCGTAGCTTTTGAGGAAAGCTGTACAATTGATCTAAATCAAGTTGAGTATGTTATGTTTATTATTTCCAATTCTTTGTAAGAATTCCCACTTTGTAATGTGTAAGAACTCCTTTATAGACACTATATATACTTTTAAAAGTAACTAACGAGTTACTTTTAAAAGTTTTTACTTTTAAAACGTTACCCAACACTGTTTTTTGAACACGGGAGGGGTTTTTAGAGGTTGTAAAAAAATTACTTCTAAAACCTAAAAAATAAATAAGTATATATTTGAACCCTTTGTCTCCTGTGTCTTTTATATATGTTTGTCCTCCAGGGCGTAACAATATTCTGTGCAAACGTCCGCTCTGGCTGCTGGCTCTTATGTCTTTCAACATAAGAATCGGAAAAGTACTGTGTTCCAAGGTTTATTTGCATACCTCAACACCATCAATATACACAGGTTTCAGACTCCATAGACACGGTCAAAAGATGTATGCCTCCACACTGCAACACCTGAGTGCCCCCTCCTCATATAGGGCAGGTAATTGCACAACTTTACACACAGAGCGCCACGCAGTGGCAGGAGGATCAAACGTGTACATGGAGCTAAAATGGCTCCAACACACCGGCCCCTTAATTGATGAAGCCAGATGCGGAAACAATTACCAAATTCCACAATCATGGGAGTATTCATACATTTTGTCATTAGGGTAGTTTATATCCTGGTTAGTTTAGTTCAGTAAATTAATTTCCACCTCCTTCTCTTGAAGGCTTTATATCGCCTAAGTTGGGACATTTTGTGGGCTTGCCCGACAAGCAGGTACAAAAAACAGATTAAAATGGCAATACAGTCTGCAGCACTCATTGCTTTCACAAATGTGGGCTCTACAGCGGAACTGCCGCCATCAACTTGTTCACAGCACCGAAGCAGTCTCTTGACGGGCCAGTACAAACTTGCTCCAACAGTGGCTTTTCGATTAGAGTAATATTGCCGCCCTCGTTCACTGTGTTCTTCTCAGGCGCCTTATACTGAAAAGAGCCAGCCGCCTCGGCAGGAGGCTGGTCAACAAGTGATTCTGTCAGTCTCCCCCAGGGAGACTAACGTGGCTTATCACCACCGAGTGTGGAGTGAATGTAAAATGCTCTCATGTAAACGCTTTGTGACGATGTCTGTGAAAAGCGCTATATAAATAAAGATCTTCTTCTTCTACCGAAAACCGTGATAATGTTAGTAACAATAACTGTGAGGTTAAATTTTCATACCGTAACAGCCCTAGCAATTACGCAATTAATGTGTTTATAATATTGTCTCACAGCCTCAGTCCATATCTGGTTTAGCTCCGTGACTTGGCTTTGAATAGGGAATGTTGACTTCAACCTCCTTCCAGGAGGAAAATAATTATTCCGGAAGATACATTTATTAGGGTTAGGGTTTTACTTGATCTCAGCAGTAGTTCAGTTCTCCACAGCAGGTAGTTCCCTCTACCTAGTTCCCAGGTAGTTGGCTCTTTAATTTCAACCGACAACAGCAGGGTCTCGTTGCAAGCTGCCGACTTCCCATCTATCGATAAACCAGGTCAGCGCCTAATCCAATGAGCAGGTACCCTGTTATCAAGAGTACAGTGTAGCGCTTTGAGAAACTTGGTAATACAGGCTTGTAAAGCAGAATATAAGTGTAAGGCATTATTATAAGAGTCCAAATAATAATAATGCATCAGTTTTATATAGCGCTATTCATTCACTCCATACTTGGTGGCAGTAAGCTACTACTGTAGCCACAGCTGCCCTGGTAGATATATCTTTGATGTCTTCAACAAACAGGTTCCTCCACCAACTCCACGCATCCATCGTATACCCAGCTGTGAATGTCCCGTCAGCGCCGATGACCTCCTACGTTGGCCCCTTTCTGAAAAAACCTAATCAATTGCGCTGAGAGATCAGTTAATCAATCAAGTCAAAGACACTCGCAGAGGTAGGACAAAAGCACGAAAGCCAGGAGCAGTGTCTCACCTGAGCTCCTGCAGGAGGCGTGGTCTTGGTCCAGGAAGTATCCATCTGCACAGCTGCACTTAGCACCCGCCTCCGTCTCCTCACAGAAATGTGCACAGCCGCCATTGTCCACCAGGCAGCGCCGCAGAGCCGCACCGTCGTCTGGAAGGAGGAGGCGAGTAGGACTGTTACATTTCTTTCAATACTGATACCTGAATGATACTTTATCCAAACCTATACTCAAACATTCTTCTAGAACCAGAAAACAGAACAACACTGTGTGGAATCTCACAAACTTGAAGAAACAAACAGGAGGAGTGTGTGAGCGGTCTCTGCTCGGTTGACAGTCTCAGACCAAGGGCCTGAGTGACTCCCGTTATGCTGCATTTAGACGATGTGGCGCCACTGTCCCGGACTCTGGAACCTGTCGTCCCGGCTACAGGCCGAGCACACGCGGCGGACATTTGGCGCTCGTATCTCCCCGTTCCCCCTCCTGGCTTTAGCTGACACTCAGTCACACACTGCCCCGCTCTGAGCCTCAAAGGCAGGGGATGGCTAACCGCTGCCCCCGGTGTCTGTGAGCTCTCCCTGGGGGAGATTACAGTAAAAAGCCCTCAGCCCCATCAGCACTGACAGCCCTGATTATCTCTGTCTGCCCGATACCGCTTTATGTGTCTGTAGTTTCAACGTGAAAACATCCAGCCATGTCACTAAAGAAGTGAATCTGGGTATTTTGGGGTTTTGTCTTTATTTAGTCGGAGAGGGGGGCATGTGAGTGCTGTGGTTCACACACAGAGCGGAGCCTGTAGATCAAATCGGGTCTTCTCTCCTCATCCTCCCGCTCCCTGGTCTCTGTGACTGGCATGTTGAAAACAGCTACTAAACTACAAGACTAAAGTAACTACACTAGAAACGCTGTGCTAAAGAACTAACTAAATACTATGCTAATAAACTGCTAACCTGAAAATCGACGTAAAACGCTCGCTCGCTCTTCCAACTCCAACTCGCTACGGGGGCGTGAGCGAGACTTGGCTTTTATACCCGAGCAGCAGAGCGACGGA
Organism: Proterorhinus semilunaris; assembly: GCA_021464625.1. Taxonomy (NCBI): domain Eukaryota; kingdom Metazoa; phylum Chordata; class Actinopteri; order Gobiiformes; family Gobiidae; genus Proterorhinus; species Proterorhinus semilunaris. Next base: position 32,694,880 of record CM038360.1, on the reverse strand, counting down.
CGTCACGCAGCACAAAGTGACGTCACGCGGCACAAAGTGACGTCACGCGGCACAAAGTGACGTCACACAGAACAGAGTGACGTCACACAGCTGGCAGAGCGAATGGGGAGGACAGGCACGAAATTCAAATGTAGTGCAGCCGAAAATGTAGAGAGGGCGCTACACAGACGGTTTTAGGCTCAAAAGTGAGATTTTATCCAATTTGCACAAAAATGTCAAAACATTGACCAGGACATGTAGAGAGAAACATATTTATGCAGTTTATAAGTTAAAGTTGATTTGGTGCTTAGTTGTCCTTTAAGTAACTGGTTGCTTTATAATGAATGTCATTACATCTTCAGCTTTTAGTCTGTCCCTTTTATATTGTCATTAAAGTAAAATCATACAGCCTACGATGCAGTTTTGTTGCTTTTGAGCAAATGGGTCATTCAGCAGTGTTGACACCTCTGCAGCGGGTCGCCCATTATCTACACGAGCTGAACCCCGTCCTCCGGATTCAGTGTCGGACATCCTTTCGGAGGATCCGCCTCAGTCTCCAGGCAATCATGAGACGGGAGACATGTTTTATATTCTTGGTAGTAGCCACACTGCCCCGGTGCTCTTACTGAACTGAACAGCATGGGGAGGCTCCGCCTTACCAAAAATGTTTAAACTTTTCTATTTTGGCCCTAGTGGCAGATTTTGTAAACACATCTGCGACCATGTTATCAGTTGGACAGTACACCAAAACAACTTTGCCCTGCAACACATTGGATCTGATGAAATGATACTTAATGTCCACATGTTTGCTCCTTTGACAATTCACAGGATTCTTTGCAAGGCATATTGTCCCTTGGTTATCCTCAAAAACTGTTGTTGGTTGCTCAAAACTGTGGTCCATGTCCTTTAATAGTTGAGTTAGATAAAGCGCTTCTTGAATAGTAGCTGCCAGAGCTACATATTCCGCTTCACATGTCGACAGTGCCACTGTTTGCTGTTTCTTTGTTTTCCATGAAACAAAAGCTCCATCCTGACTTAGGCTAAAGCAGTAGCCTGTAGTGCTCTTTCTGTCCTCAATGTCGTTTGCCCAGTCGGCATCAGAGTATCCCGTCAGCTCTAGTTTAGTGGTACACTGGCTATAACACAGTTCATAGTCCTTAGTCCCTTGTAAGTACCTGTACACATGCTTTAAAGTCGTCATGTGTTTTTCTCTGGGATCCGACATGTACTGTGACAGTCTACTCACAATCCAACTAATATCAGGCCTAGTACAGGTCATGATGTAGATGAGGCTGCCCAACATTTCTCTGTACTTTCTTTGATCAGTTTTATCCCCTTCTGGTGACAAATCACATTTGACCTCACTGGGTGTGGCTCTGGCTTTACACTCGGCCATGCCAAACCTTTCCAGTATTTTCTTAATGTATCTGGACTGGTTCATTTTGACAGTACCCTCTTTTTGTGTGAAATCAATTCCAATGAAGTGAGTGAGATGTCCGAGGTCTTTCATTTTAAACTTACTTTTTAGTTTCTCTTTGACCTCTCTTAAACACATCTCATTACTTGCAGCCAGAACTATATCATCGACCCAAACCAACAAAATAACCTTTTCTTTGTCAGACAGTTTAGTGTAGATACAGTGGTCGGCTTGGCTCTGCACAAATTCATTCTCAATCAAAAATTCATGGAGCATCATGTTCCAATTCCTGCCAGACTGTTTAAGTCCGTAGATAGATTTGTTTAACTTGCACACAAGTTGTACACCATTCTTTGGTTTAACCTGGAAACCTTCGGGTTGTTCCATGTATATTTCGCAGTCAATAGGCGCATGCAAGTATGCGGCTTTAACGTCCATCTGGTTTAGTGTAAGGTCATGCTGTGCAGCGAGCTGCACCAGTACACGTAGCGACGTTAGGTTTGCAGTCGGAGAGAATGTCTCATAGTAGTCAAGTCCTTCTACCTGACTGTATCCCTTTGCTACATACCTAGCTTTGTATGTTTCATTTCCTTTGTCATCCTCTTTGAGAGCATATACCCACCTTCCCCCCACTGTCTGTCTACCCTCTGGTAACGGCACAAGTGAGAAGGTGTTGTTTTCTTTAAGTGCTGACATTTCGTCTCTCATTGCGTTTTTCCACTTTTCAAATGTTGATGATGCCATAGCCTCCTTAAAGGTCTGTGGCAGCCCGACAGTAGCCCGATAACAGTAGTCAATAGTTAACTCACTGCTCTGCACTGCACATTCATAGTCCTCCAAGTACCTAGGTTTCTTTCTGACTCTACCAATGGTACGTCGAGTCTGTGTGTCAATGTCAGTGGTCAGGTTTGTGTCTCTGTCTGAGTCCTGCTCAGTGTCTGAGTCTGTCTGTTCTGTTTGGTCAGTCTGTGGCTGACTAGTTTGACTTGGTATAGTTACCCACTCTACAAAGTGGTCCTCCGGTTGGTCCGTGTAAGTCTGTGTTTGACTCTCAGTCACGCTCTTGGTAATGAAATGGACCAGTCTGTGTTTCTGAACCTTGTTTGTCTCTGGAAAATAAACCATATAAGCAGGTGAATGACGATCAAAACCAACAAAAATTCCCTTTTTGCCTTTTGGATCTAGCTTTTTCCTGTTTTGCTCATACACCATACACTCTGAACCAAACTTTTTCATTTTAGATAAATCTGGTCTTTTTCCAGTAAAAAGGAAATAGGGCGTCTCCCCTGTTCTCTTACAGTAACACCTGTTCCTTATAACTGCAGCTGTCCTGGCTGCATAAGGCCACAACTCTTTGGGTAAACCTGACTCGATCAGCATGCATCGGACCATTTCAAACAGTGTGCGCCAGTTCCTCTCCGCCGTCCCATTTTGATGGGGGGAGTAGGGCGCTGACCTCTCGTGTTTTATAGCATTATCTCTCAGCAATGACTGGTACTCCTCTGAAACAAATTCTGTTCCATTGTCTGATCTCAGACGCTTTACTTTACCATAAGGTGCTGTGTCTGCAAAAAACTGTTTAGTTGCCTCAGCTGCCTTGTTTTTGCTCCTAAGGAAATACACATAGATTGCGCCAGAAAAATCATCAGTGAAAGTAATTGCATATTTGTACCCTTCAAATGACTCTGGGGCAATAGGCCCACCCAGGTCTGTATGTACCAGCTCCAACGTCTCTTTGGCCCTCACGTCACTTTGTCTATTTCTGCTTTGGGAAAATTTACCCTCTAGACAAATTTCACATTGGTTCGGTCTGCATGCTTTATCTTTGATTTTCATACCATTTACAACCGTTTCCAGTTTGACTATATCGCCATAGTTGCAATGACCCATTATCTCATGCCAAGTTTTCAGATCACAAGATACATTACAGGAGTTCTCACTGTTTACATCTTTCTCCGTGACAATGTTCAAATAGTACAGTCTGTCTTTTACCTTCATTTTACATGTTGTGCCATCAGGAAGGATCATTTTGTTGTTATTCTTCTCAAAGTTGAACCTCGCTCCTTTTGAAGCTGCTGCATCCACAGACAGGATGTTCTGTGGGTATCCTGGGATCAAAAGGGCGTCTGTGAGCTTGACCCTCACCACTCTCCCGTTGCTGTCGGTCAGCTCGATCTGCGCATCCCCCTTCCTCTGGACGTTGCCGGTGATCCGGGTCCCATCTGCCAGCTGCATGACGTGGTTCTTGGGCTGGAATGTCTCGTCAAATTTGATGAAGGCTCTCTCTTCGGTCATGATGTGGGCAGAGGCTCCACTATCTACGAGTAGACCTTGCTGCTCCACGCCATGGGGTTTCCATTCACTCACCCGCAGCACAAACGTCTCTTCTTCCTCCTTGGACTTATGTCTGGCCTTACTGCGGGAAGTGACTTGTCCAGTGTCTGTAACAGTGACCACCTTGTTGCTGTTATGAGCACTGGTCACTTTACGCTGGGGTTTCTTGTCTTTGTTTCTACAGTCTCTGGCTCCATGTCCCATCTTCTCACAAATAAAGCATTCTCCATTGAAATATTTCTTCTCCTCTTTAAACTTCGGTTTGGACGCTTTGTAGTTTGCGGTCATTACTTCATCTGTTCGGGGCCTGCTACGGTAGCGGAGTGTGCACTCAAAACTCCTTAGTCTCGCCTTGAACTCATTGAAGGTTAGTGCATCCCTCGTCTGAGTAACGTGCACAGAAAATGGGTTGTATTCATCTGTGAGTCCTTTTAATACCATCGCCACCAAAAGTGCATCACTGAGGGTTTCCTTAGCTCTGTTTAATGTGGCCACTATCTTCTCCACACGTGCGAGATAGTCCGCTAGCTCTTCCCCGTTAGCCATTAGCACATTTGTTAGCTCTGTGTACAGCCCGACGATTCGCGGCTTTTCTTCTGACTCGAAATGGGGTCTCAATATTTCTAAGCTTTTCTTGCCATCGTCCGGTGCCTCGTAGAGGATTAGTGTTAGCGTTTTATCATCCAAACAACCACACAGTTCCGCATACGCCAGTTCATTTTTCCTACCGAGCTCTGCAGCTTCTTGTGCGCTAGCCCCCGCTGCTACATCACTTCCCAAAATAGCTTCCTTGAGGCCAATGGTTTTCAAGTACGCTAAAAACCTTGCCTCCCAGATGTGGTAGCGGGCTTCGTCTCCGTCGAACCGCGGCGGCAGTCCCCTTCCGTGCATCGCTGTACCTGGGATTTGCCTGGGCCCATAACCTGTTGACACCTCTGCAGCGGGTCGCCCATTATCTACATGAGCTGAACCCCGTCCTCCGGATTCAGTGTCGGACATCCTTTCGGAGGATCCGCCTCAGTCTCCAGGCAATCATGAGACGGGAGACATGTTTTATATTCTTGGTAGTAGCCACACTGCCCCGGTGCTCTTACTGAACTGAACAGCATGGGGAGGCTCCGCCTTTATTATATATTCACTGTGCGTAACCCTGCGCTGAACAAAGTAGTGCCCATAAAATAACAGTGGCAAAACATTGCACTCCAACAAGCAGCTAACCTACTAGCTGCCGATGCTATCGTTAATGTGCGTTTTAAAACCGGAGAAAATCGTCAATTAGACCTAACGCTGAGCATGTTTAATAAGTCTGAATTAAAGACGTCACAAAGTGTATAATACATGGCCACCAGGGGTAGCTGTTTCCTCAATAATGAGCCCTGACAGAGTGGAGCAATCGATGACCTCGCACACATCATTTAACACACACATTCAAAAAAAAAAAAAATCTTTCAATCATCTTCTGACAGTGAGTTGATGTGTCCATAATCAAGAAAGGCCACGTTCCTATGGTTCTAACTCTGGTTTGGAATATTTTATCCTCAGAGAGATATGATCCCTGTTCCCACATACACACCAATGTCATTTTTAACTCTTGCTTCCCCAAAAGGGGACGTGGCTGAGCAAAGATTCCCAGATGTTTCTCCCATCTATACCCAGGTCACAGCGGAGTCTGGAAAACCCTTCGGGGCAGAGGCAGGTGAAGTCCTGGGGTTTGGGGGAGTGGTTTAGGATTTTAGGGGTCTTAAGGGCGGGGTTAGTGTTAGAGGTGGGGTTAGGAGCGGGGTCATACCCAGGTCACAGCGGAGTCCGGAGAACCCTTCGGGGCAGAGGCAGGTGAAGTCCTGGCCGAGGTTGACACACGTCGCTCCGTTTGAACACGGTCCGGACGAGCAGTGATCCTGGACTACAGAGACTATGTTACCCACAATGCACCATTGTATGGAGCATATTCAGTACGACTCTTACCTCGGTACGTTTTCCAGAACTCATTCTGCAACAAAAGAAAATACTAAATAAACTGTTTACATCAGGAATACTTGTGCTTAAACCGACCAGGCAGGACGGGTTAGTACTTAGAGATGGGATTCACGGCTCTTTCCGGGAGTCTTTGAGAGCCGTTCAAAAGACTGGCTCTTTTTAAACTCTTATCTAACTAACTCTTAACACCTGCCTAAACCAGCCAAATGTGTTGATAAAGCAACAATAACACCAAAAAAGGCAAAAACACGACTAAAGAGCGATGAAAAATTAACAAAAAAGTGATAAAAATGCGATTAAAATCTGACGGAAACCCCCCCAACAAACAAAAAAAAAGTGACAAAAACGTCATGATCGGTTTTGCAGATCCTAGTTTTCATATAAATCAATCAATCAATCAAACTTTATTTATAAAGCGCTTTTCATACTGAAACGTATCACAAAGTGCTTTACAAATTACAACATTTAAAACAATACGCCCCGCATCATACATCCATATATATATATATATATATATATATATATATATATATATATATATATCCCTCCTGGAACCGCCACCTTAACGTGGTGCAGGGGTTTGAGCTTGAATGATCCTGGAGCTCTGTTGTCGGGGGCTTCGTGCCCCTGGTAGGGTCTCCCATGGCAATCAGGTCCTAGGTGACGGGTCAGACAAAGAGCGGTTCAGAAGCCCCTTATGAGAGACCAACAGGCCCGGTTAGAACCATGAGGCCGTCCTTCTGTGGACCCACCACCTGCAGGGGGCGCTATAGGGGCTGGTGCAGCTCCAACAGCTGCCCCCACGACCCGGCAACGGACAAGTGGAAGAAAATGGATGGTTATATATATATATACACACACACACGTACACACAAACATACGTGCATATGCAAATACATATATACACATATACAGTATATACATACATACACACAATATACATTATATCATTAGGACTAAATAAATAGATTCAGTTAAAAGCTAAGCTAAAAAGGCGGGTCTTGAGCCTGCTCTTAAAAACATGAACGTTCTCTGTGGTCCTGAGCTCCTCCTCAGGTCGTTCTAGAGGCGAGGGCCGTAATATTGGAAATACTAGGAGACCCCTGCCGGAGGAGCGAAGGGGCCGTGAAGGTTCATAAGGTAAAAGCAGTTCTGAAAGATAAGAAGGACCAAGACCATTAAGACATTTAAAAACCATTAAAAGAACTTTAAAATCGATCCTGAAACACACGGGGAGCCAATGCAGCGACTCTAAAACCGGTGTAATGTGGTCCAGTGTCTCCGTATTGGCCCGAGAGAGAATGGGACGGACTCTGGCTATGTTCTTTAGATGGTAAAAACCTATCTTTGTGATATTCTTAATGTGTGGAATTAAAGTCAGCTCAGAGTCAAAAATCACACCCAGGTTCTTCACCTGTGAGGAAGGATTAAAAGACAATGACTGTAGTTTTGGTAGAAGTTTCTTAAAAGAATAGTATGGTCGACTGTATCAAAGGCAGCGCTCGGATCCAGTAGAACCAACACTGTGACCTTCTGTGAGTCATAATTTATTTGGATAAAGCTGAAATGGAGAAAATGCGCTCAGGACTGACACCTGAAAACTATTTGGTTGTACACTTGTACATGACAATAAAGCACTTACTTACTTAAAATAGATGTTAATAACGTCGGCCAGAAAACACAACATCTAAGACGCCATCGATTAGCGCTGCACGTTTTCAAGTTTTTCATTAACCGTTAACCAAAGCCCTTAGCGGTTAATACTCGGTTAACCATTAGTGTGCGCACTAACCAACCCCCCACCCCCCCGCGCGCGCCGCCCCCTCGGTTATGTTATGCTGACAGACACGTAAGGGGTTTTTCATTGTTAACACCTTTCATTAACCGAGCAAAATGCTTTTACTCGGTTACGCAATAACGGTTAACCACGGACACCCCTACCATCGAGGAAAGGCACGTTTAGATTTAATCATCTAAAATGGTGGGATTGATGTTATGACCCAGCTCTTTTGTATCACTCGAGGACAGATATTTGGATATAGCCAAAGAATACACTGGCGATAGAAGTCCTCTCACAGATAAGGTGTTTATTGTCGTTGTTCCGAGTTACAAAGAAGCAAAACCAGTTGGTCACTTCTGAGAGAGAGAAGTGAAATCCCAAACTCTGTTGACAGATCCGTTTTATCCTAGTTGTGCACACCTCTGCATAGAGAGGGTGACCGGTTACCAGTAAGTCAGTTGTTTATGGCTATGTGGTTGTACTTTATCTGTATTCCACGTTATGTACATAAAGACTATGGTGATGACCATCTGTCAGCTAATCTCTCACTGACATGGTCTTCGTGTTCTGTAGCGTGCAAACAAAGCCTTTATTTAGGTTGAGCTTATTCTTGTATTCGTTCAAAGGAGTTCTGGGGGAAAAGTCTGGCTCTTTTCACAGGTTAGTTCCGAGAACTGTTCACCTTAAAGAGCGGTTCAAAAGAGCAGTTCGCTCAGGAACGTAATAGTACAACTGCAGAACGCCTCCCTTCTCCTCGTACTGCAGTAGAACTGTAGAAGTACTGTAGTAGTAGTATTAAAGTACTCACAGTAGTTTCCTCGTGCTCGAACACCTCCCTCCTCCTCATACTGCAGTAGTACTGTAGTAGTAGTAGTAGTAGTAGTAGTAGTAGTATTAAAGTACTCACAGTAGTTTCCTCGTGCTCGAACACCTCCCTCCTCCTCATACTGCAGTAGTACTGTAGTAGTAGTAGTAGTAGTAGTAGTAGTATTAAAGTACTCACAGTGGTTTCTGTGTGTTCAAAGACTTCCCGCGCCTCCTCGTAGCTGCAGACCTCCTCCACACACTCCCTCTTCAGGTCTCCTTTTTGAAGCTCCTCCAGCCAGCCGGAGTTAAACCTGCGCTTCCTCACGAGGGCCAAGTTTGGACCAGGCGTTTCCTGAGACTGGACCGAGCGCAGGAGTCTGTGAGCGCGGACTGGGCCTAAAAAAACTACAAGCACAAACATATATAATACATAACTAATACACATACTGTATACATATATATATATATATATATAACCACATAAACAATTCCCCTAACCCTAACAACATAATACACACTAACTAATCCTAACCCGACTGAGACCGAGGCCGGAGCTGAGCCCAGGAGACCACGGACTAAAGTGGACTCTTTATCGATGGTTAGTGTCGCCTCCGCGCTGAGGGCCTTGTTCGAAACGCTTCCTTCAGGGAAAAGGTTTCACTCAAATGCTGGACTGATCACCTCGAACAGTTTCTCTCCACGAGCCGTGATCACTTTAAACAAGGCACTTTCCTTTAGTTTGGACTTGTTATTGTACTGTATTTGAAGTTTCTCATGTGGCATTTGTTTGTTTTTATGAGTAATGTCTGTGGATTTTATACTCAAATGGCTAAGAAACTGAATCTGAGTCTGTGAGTGGAGACGAGCTCCAAAAACACTACAGACGCAGAAGGGTTTGGGTCGAAGCACATATACAGTGCATCCAGAAGGTGGGCAGCAGATTAGCAGAGTGCTGCAATTTAATTTGTAATACATTTACAAAATGGGGTATTGTCTATAGATTGATGAGAAAACATTTTGGGATGAGGCCATCTCTGCAGCTCTCCACTAATTAGGTCTTTATGGTGAAGTGCTGCAGAGATGTTCGTCCGTAAAATCTGTAAATGAATCAATCAGGGACAAAAGGACTGACCTGGGGACTGATCTGAGGCAGACTGGGCCGAGGACAGTCCCAGTGAAACCAGTGACAGCAGAAACAGCAGCTCCATGATCCGAGTCCGAGCTCATCAACCACAAGAGGACAAAGTCTGTCCCTGCAGCCAATCACAGCCCAGTGTCAAGTCACATGACCCTCGGATCAATAACAACAAATCCAGTATTTTCATTAACCCTGTAGAATGCTAGATCTTGACAGAAGTTTAATAAAACAAAGTTACAGAGAAATAATCAGAGCAAAAGTAACAAACAGAAATTCGAGCAGGGACTTGAATGTGGAGACTTGTTCAGAATGATTTTATTGAAAGTTTGGATTTTATTCCCCTTTTAATAATACGTTTTTTATTTCTGTTTTTCACACCAGAAAACTCTGTCACATTTAACACAAAACAAATATTTATTAAAAAATACAGATTTATGAATTAAAGGGAAAGGTTGATGACGTTCATTCTATATGGGATCCGTTTGTGGGGTATGTGGAAAGATACATCTTCTTGTTTATGTATTTTGAAAATAATATAATATGTTCTTTAGCTTAACGTGAAATAATAGTTGTCTGTTTACAATGTCATGTGACCTGCTGCTGACCCTAGTTGGCCTCCTGCTGACCTGAGTGACCGTGCAACTAAGCCAGATAATTGCAGTCGTATACTTGTTGTTACAGTTGTATACATGGCGTCTGTTTAAAGACATCTATTTGCTGTCCTCTGTGGTATATAAGCTGGGTGTTCTGTGAATTCTCTCTGTGACTGTCATTACGCTGTCCTCGTGTTAATAAAAGCTTCTAGAACTACTTTGCTTTTTAGCATTTTTGTAGCTAAAACATCGACAGGTACTTCAAAAACTTTAAGCAAGAAAATGAATGAATGGATGTATGAGTGACCTCATTTCCAATTTTCCAACTTTACGTCACGTAGCAAATTAATATAGGTTGGAGCGGAACGGTTTTCTGCTTGAGTAACTCACCCTCAAATCCACTTTTTTCCCCTGATAAACTGTATAAATGAGTGTCCAATAGTGTTGTCTACATGTCCTGGTCATTATTTCGGCTATTTAGTGCAAATTAGTTGAAAGATCTTTCTGCCTAAAAGCGTCAGTGAGGCGCCATCTGCAGCGAACTGTCGGTACTGCATTTGATTTTGAATTCGGCCCCTATTTGCGCAGAGGTTGACATGCGGGGTTGGAGCTGACGTCAGTTGCTCTGCCGCGCTGGGCTATAAAAGCGGCCCAGTCTCGCTCACGCCCCCGAAGCGAGTTGGAGAAGGAATAGCGAGAGAATATTTTCATCGATTGTCAGGTTTGCGAATTGTTAACATAGCATTTAGGTAGATTTTATTAGCATAGCTTTTTGTATTATAGATAATTGTATAGTGTTAGCAGTGTTAGTTGTTGAATATTGTAGTTTTAGTCATTAGTTGCTTTTATTGTTAGATTAGTTAGCTGAATTTAGCTTAGTTAGTATTGTTTTTAGTGGTCAATACCGTGTGTATTTTAGTGTATATTGTTTATTGTACTGTGTTGCACACATCTATGTAGACCAAGTGAATGGAATACCTCAGGTGAGATATGAGCTGTCATGACAGTGCCTGAATGGGGAAATTGAACTGTTGTAAACGCCAGTAAGTACAGAATCAAGTAAGAAAATTGGCACTAAAAAAGATCTTTAATTGTAATTATTTTTTCATCATTCAACTAAATAAGCATACAAATAGAGACTTTATTATAGCCTTTACTCTACAGAGTGATCATTCAGTGGTAGTTTAGTTAACGTGTTACATTGGTTAAACTTAAAATTTAGTAATAGAAATGACTTTGGGCTATTTACTTAGGGGGATAACTGTGTCTTTGGGTCCACAATGTTACAGACCGTTAGTCAAGCCTTTAGATAAAGATGATTCTGTGTTATCTTCAATGACAAACCGAAAACCATTTCAAAAGGACAGTGTTCCTGCACAATAAGATATATTTTTTATTTATGTGATATGTTTTGTACACTTTGCTGTAAGAAAAATAAAATAAAGCTTTGTAATACATCACGTCTCTATACCTCACACATTATCTGCTGAGGACACGTGCTTACGTAGACTACAGCAAGTCTACATCTAAAATAGATGTCAATTCTGAAAGGACAGTTCGGTCCCTGATGCTGCGTTTACACATAAGCACGATGCGTTACGAATGCCACGATTCTACATTCGTGGCCCAGGATCACGAATGTGAGTGGAACTTGATGATTCGGGGCAGAGGTTTCACGCGCCGCCACTAACTGTTGCGACCTGTTACTACGCGTTACGATGAATGGCACGAATTATTACGCACGGTCACGAATATGTGTCCCGCGCTGCTGCGTGGCGTCCCGCGCTGCTGCGTGGCGTCCCGTGGTGCCATGGGCTGTTACGGGTCACTGGGAATTGTGGCGTTCTGTCAGAAATCTGTCAAGAATTGGGCGAATGTGGACCAGACCGACAGCCGCACAGTCCCGGCTCTGTGTGCACCAGCGCTCCCATTCTCGTTGGCTCGTCCTCCTCCTCTGGTCCCGTGTGGCGCTGCTTTCTGCTCTAGTCTCAGGTATGTCCATGTTGTCAATATTAAGAAAATACAGTTCCCAAATACCGTTTAGAAACTTTGTTCTGCCGCTGTCAGGCCGTCAGCACTTTGTGACACTTGGCATAGCGACTGCAGGTACCAACATTTACTTTGGGCATAGCGTGGGGTTCTATACATTTTGAGCGTGAAAACAATGATTCTGCTCTACGAATGCTGTACGAATGCTCTCACGCTGAATTACGAAGCGCCACTACGCATCACGAAAAAACAAAAACTTTCTCCACGAACGTCACGAATGTCACAAGCTGATGCGTTCTGTTAATGCTGCGTTTACACATAAGCACGATGCGTTACGAATGTCATTTTTCTGTCATTCGTGACGTTCGTGACGTGACTTAACGCATCTCAATGGGATTCTTAACAGAACGCATCAGCTCGTGACATTCGTGACGTTCGTGGAGAAAGTTTTTGTCTGTCAAAAAATCTTCCACGAATGTCACGAATCACCCTCTGTTCGTGGAGTTCTCAACGGAGCGTGTCCTTTCGTGAGGAGCAGTGGCGCTTCGTAATTCAGCGTGAGAGCATTCGTAGAGCATTCGTAGAGCATTCGTGGAGCAGAATCATTGTTTTAACGCCCAAAATTGACAGAAACCCACGCTACGCCCAAAGTAAATGTTGGTACCTGCAGTAGCTACGCCAAGGAAAAGTGTCACAAAGTCGGCCAATCCGCGCTCCAAGCCACGGACAGCACCTGCCGCTGCCGGTCCTCGGGGTGCTCCGACCTTTCGTACCTGATGTTCGGGAGTTGGAGCCAGACGAGCCCAATGACTCAGGGGAGAGCACGGCCTCTGCTCCGCCTCCAACCCGGCGGCAGAAGATCACTCCACTTTCGCCCAATTCTTGACAGATTTCGGACAGAACGCGAATATTCCTAGTGACCCGTAACAGCCCGTGGCAGCGCGCAACACCACGCAGCAGCGCGCAACACCACGCAGCACCGCGGGACGCATATTCGTGACCGTGCGTAATAATTCGTGCCATTAATCGTAACGCGTAGTAACAGGTCGCAACAGTTAGTGGCGGCGCGTGAAACCTCTACCCCGAATCAGCAAATTCGTGATCCTTGGCCACGAATGTGGATTTGTGGCATTCGTAACGCATCGTGCTTATGTGTAAACGCAGCATAAGAATCCCATTGAGATGCGTTAAGTCACCTCACGAACGTCACGAAAGACGGAAAAATGTCTCCTGTGTAGAGAGAGCTGTAGAGATGTTTCTCCTGTGTAGAGAGAGCTGTAGAGATGCTTCTCCTGTGTAGAGAGAGCTGTAGAGATGCTTCTCCTGTGTAGAGAGAGCTGTGGAGATGCTTCTCCTGTGTAGAGAGAGCTGTAGAGATGCTTCTCCTGTGTAGAGAGAGCTGTGGAGATGCTTCTCCTGTGTAGAGAGAGCAGTAGAGATGTTTCTCCTGTGTAGAGAGAGCTGTAGAGATGCTTCTCCTGTGTAGAGAGAGCTGTAGAGATGCTTCTCCTGTGTAGAGAGAGCTGTAGAGATGCTTCTCCTGTGTAGAGAGAGCTGTGGAGATGCTTCTCCTGTGTAGAGAGAGCTGTAGAGATGTTTCTCCTGTGTAGAGAGAGCTGTAGAGATGCTTCTCCTGTGTAGAGAGAGCTGTAGAGATGCTTCTCCTGTGTAGAGAGAGCTGTGGAGATGCTTCTCCTGTGTAGAGAGAGCTGTAGAGATGTTTCTCCTGTGTAGAGAGAGCTGTAGAGATGCTTCTCCTGTGTAGAGAGAGCTGTAGAGATGCTTCTCCTGTGTAGAGAGAGCTGTGGAGATGCTTCTCCTGTGTAGAGAGAGCTGTAGAGATGTTTCTCCTGTGTAGAGAGAGCTGTAGAGATGTTTCTCCTGTGTAGAGAGAGCTGTAGAGATGCTTCTCCTGTGTAGAGAGAGCTGTAGAGATGCTTCTCCTGTGTAGAGAGAGCTGTGGAGATGCTTCTCCTGTGTAGAGAGAGCTGTAGAGATGTTTCTCCTGTGTAGAGAGAGCTGTAGAGATGTTTCTGCTGTGTAAAGAGAGCAGTAGAGATGTTTCTCCTGTGTAGAGAGAGCTGTGGAGATGCTTCTCCTCTGTAGAGAGAGCTGTAGAGATGCTTCTGCTGTGTAAAGAGAGCAGTAGAGATGTTTCTCCTGTGTAGAGAGAGCTGTAGAGATGTTTCTCCTGTGTAGAGAGAGCTGTAGAGATGTTTCTCCTGTGTAGAGAGAGCTGTAGAGATGTTTCTCCTGTGTAGAGAGAGCTGTAGAGATGCTTCTGCTGTGTAAAGAGAGCAGTAGAGATGTTTCTCCTGTGTAGAGAGAGCTGTAGAGATGCTTCTCCTGTGTAGAGAGAGCTGTGGAGATGCTTCTCCTGTGTAGAGAGAGCTGTAGAGATGTTTCTCCTGTGTAGAGAGAGCTGTAGAGATGTTTCTCCTGTGTAGAGAGAGCTGTAGAGATGCTTCTGCTGTGTAAAGAGAGCAGTAGAGATGTTTCTCCTGTGTAGAGAGAGCTGTAGAGATGTTTCTCCTGTGTAGAGAGAGCTGTAGAGATGTTTCTCCTGTGTAGAGAGAGCTGTAGAGATGCTTCTGCTGTGTAAAGAGAGCAGTAGAGATGTTTCTCCTGTGTAGAGAGAGCAGTAGAGATGTTTCTCCTGTGTAGAGAGAGCAGTAGAGATGTTTCTCCTGTGTAGAGAGAGCTGTAGAGTGGTCCCTGCTGGAACTCCATCGGACTTTGTTTACGAGTAGCGCTGCAGGTGCCGCGTCAAAGTCGGATGACTCTGTCCTGTCAATCACAGACCCAGAGCCCGCCCACCCCTCCCCTTAGTCCTCCAGGCAACGCCCCTTTTCTGTTCATATTTTCAAATCTGAGGCTCTGAGGCTGAGGCTCTGGAAGGGGGGGGGTTAGTAACTCTTTAATTAGATTAGCCGTTACTTTGGGTACTCCAAAAAGTGCAAGCACAGGGTCAGGATGTAACTGACAAACATCAGACATCAATTTAAAGATTTTAGTCCAGTAAGCAGTTATGTTAGGACAGTTCCAAAAAGTGTGAGCTAGTGGAGCCTGTTTCTGGCCGCACCGGTCATAAACTGTGTTCACCACATGGAACATTTTGGAAAGCCGTACTTTGGAGAGGTGTCGCCTGTGCATAACTTTGAATTGGAGCAGTCCAGGACGAGCACAGACTGAAGATGAGTGGACGTTGTCTTGAGCCTTAGTCCACTGAGATGCACTGATGTTTATTCCTATGTCCTTTTGCCAAGCTTCCTTTAGGTGACCAAGTGAAGGTATATATTCCATGTCTGAAAGTTCATTACATACACTGATTTTTTAAAAGTATAGTATTCAGCTAGGAGGCTGACAAGGAAAAGATGGGAACATTGAATTGATCGATTGATTGCAAAATCGACTTTTTGGAGCTTTTAACCATGTTGTTATGCTATTTCCTTCTCAAAAACACCCCCAGAGTGGGTTTTTGGCTTCATTCATGCAGTTCTCAGTAATCCTCCTGAATCCTGCTCTCTGAGCAGCTGCTCCGCCCTCTCCTGGTAAACGACTGAGTTGTGACGCTCTGACGTATTTTACATCAGTGTCAACCAGGAAGGGCCAGACCTCTGTAATGTAATGCCTTACGGCCTGATTTTAATTTATACAAGAGCTTTTTCATTATTTCTGTTGTAAGAAAGAAAAAAAGAAAAATTAAATAAAAGAAGTCTCCGACGCGTCTGTGCTGTGAAGTCATGTTTGTGAAGACGGAGCTCTTTCTAACCTACGGGCGCAGATAATGCCAATAAATATAGTTTTTTATGGGAATAAGGCGCGGGTCATATTTAATTGTTTGGCCTCGGGGAGCCTATTGAAAAGGTCCAGTCTAAACTAGTAAATGTAAAGTCAATGAAAAATTCACGTTGTGAAAGTGGAGGGGACCAAACAACCACTTTTCAAGTGGGGGGGACACGTCCCCCTCACAATGAATGGTTTCGACGCCCATGGCTGTGTGACTTTATAGAGAGGTGTCTTTCCAAATCAAGTCCAATCAATGTAACCTCTTAACCCCCACTTTAACTTTTCTCCAGTTCGGCTTTACCCAAATCTGAAAGCCTGTTCTTTTTTTTCCAGTGTCTGTTGACTGGTACTTGCCACCTGGACAATTACAGGAGTGACCTCTAGGGGCGCTGTTCAGCGCTCTGATACATAGGGTCTGTCATCGTTACACCACACTGGGGCCAAACTACGTGTTTTTGCGTGACCGTTACACTTCAGGTCTGTTCCACTGTATCTCCGCCCTGTTCAGACTCGTTTTCCACGCCATTTGATTTTCCATTTGTCCACAAAGAGCTTATTACATACAGATTTTAATCTGTTGTTTTAATCTTTCTGTGAAGCACTTTGGTCCTTGTGGTGTTGTTGTAAAGTGCTATATAAATAAACCTTGATTGATTGAGATGATCACCATAGCACCACATAGAGGCAAAACGATGCATTCTTGTGTCACCATTACACTTCTACAGGGTCCTCGTGTTGTTCACCAATTTACTACCAAATATGATTCAGCGTTCACAAATGCCAACATTTACATGATAAGAAATTATATAATATAATTATTTGTTCTGTGGAGGAAAACAAAGATTTGGTGTGGGAAGCATTTTTACCTCAAACATCATATCAGCTATTACATTACGATTCAGAACACTTTAGGGAAAATTTGCTTGCAGCTTACACTTTTTAAGAATAAATAGGCTACACATATGAAAACCTGCAAATCCATAACATGTCAACAACCAAAAAAGGACATATTGCCTATATGTCAGTAGCCAACAGATAGCAACATTTAGGGACACGACTCTTGTAATTAAGAGCATGACGCAGAAAATAACAGTCAGTTTGAAAAAACAACAGGCAATTATTGCTTTCTCCTCATTTCGGAAGGTCAGTAAATGAGTTTGACTTGCTTGTGCTCCTCAGGCCAGATAACGCCAGCCAGAGGACAGGGAAAATCATGCTATAGAATGTGATAAGAGTCTTGCACTCTCTTTGTGGGCTATCATTCATTGCAGTACACATTACTCTTTCTGAATATTTTTTACTTTCAGAGGTAACATTCTTGATCATTTTTGAAATATCTCATGTTGTATTTATCCCAAATTAAAAAAAATGCAATAATCATTTTTAATTCTTTAAGAACTTTACATAATTGTAACAACTAACAAAGAAATGTATAGCATTTGTGTTACAATGGATATCCCACAACAAATATTAAACCAAATATACCATTTCACCTTTTGTACAAATGTATCCATGTAGGAGAGAGTGGTTTTAGTTGTCAGATGTTGCTTGTCACACTAGTCAGCAGGGGGTGCTGTCAAACAAAAAAATCAAAGATAGCAATGTCAGGACAACACAGTCTCACTCCGAAAGCGTCATAAATTGACGAACGGTCACTCGGCTTATGCGTAATATAGAACGCAAAAGGTCCCGTGTGCGCCTCCATTAACACAATGGGTTTGTAATGTATTTGAATGAGAGTCCAGGCGCGGCTCATTTGACGATATCAGACAACTCATAGTATAGAACAAATTCTGCCCGGTTTAGCCAACTGTAAAACAAACAAAAAGGCAAAAATGACTCAGTATATTTGCAATTACAATAATGCTAAAGAAACATGAAAATCACACTCATTCAGCGCAAACACAAGTGCAGAACTACAGTATTCACGTCTATTTGCCTGGATCTGAGGCCAAACTGTTGTTCATCAAAGCCACAAAATGATGGATCCAGGACAAACCAAGCCGGACCCAATAACCCAATCACAAAAACTTCTTCAGGAACTTTTACAATATGGCATTGCATTACAGCAGTACGTAGTTGAAAGCCTTTTCTACCTTCTGCTGCCTTCGTGGGACGAGTACTCCAGTATATTGCCGGGTCGTTGCCGGGCTTGTACCCGGCCAAGGTGCGTTCTCTTCGGGCTAGCTTTGAGCTGCGGCCCGCTGGAGTCCCATGGAGGATCTAACGCCGCTTCACACTTCCTCTGCAAAAGTCCTTTGGGTGAAAGTGATGCCAAGCGTCCACCATGATATAAATGTCTTTATGTTCGCCTCGGTCAGCCATTTAAGGTTCAAAGATAAGCATTTATTGATCATATGTTTGACTAGGCGCCAATATACAATGACATGATCAGCTGTTCTGATTGACACCCGCGTCAACCAATGACACGCGTTCAAAACTGTGACGTCACTCAGAAGGCGGTCAATCTATATTTTTAATTGTAAAATATTAGTATTAGCCTTATTTACGTCATTGAGCAGAAGAATATGAAAGCACATTTAAGGTTTGGATTGGAGGCCTTTTTTATTTTATTTTAATTATTTTTTCAGCAATTAAAGACGGTTTACTTCACACATCTCTTGTATGAAACAGGTGCGTAAGAGAATGCATAGAAGCCAAACGTAGAACACGAAAAAAATCTCACACACTGTATACTTGTAACACCAGTGTTCCTTTATTTGTTCCGGCCAGTGGCCTTCGTCAGGCAAAATGTTTTTTATGAATGAGAAGCCATCCTTAAATAGGGCGTGGCCTGCTGCATCACAGGATGATGTCATAATGGCCTATGGCAAAACGTAGGCAGCATATGTATGAGGGGGATCGCCCTGTCGTCACGTCAGAGGCACTGTGTGGGCAACGCAAATGTATTAAATAGATATTAATAGTTCTATGGTGGGTCAAAACATCGTTCACAAACAGAGCATTGCATCTGTGAAAAGATCCGTGTGGATCTGGGATTTAAATTAACCGCTCTTCAAGCACGGAAAAATCCGCTGTTTACCAAAACATCCGGTGAAAATCGCGGAAATAAACAATAACAGCGATCCTCCCTATACAACATACATCCAAACACAAAAAACAAAGACAGGATATAGTGAATAAAATATGCATATGTACATATACAATAAAAACATTTAGTGGCACATGAAACACATATGGGAAATGGATATATAAGACAGCTCAAAAATAGAGAAGATCTGCCTAAATATATGCAAATCAACATGTACACCAAGGAAGTTAACACAGCCCATAAACATAACATGGCATTGGAACCTCTGTAGAAAAACATTCAAAACAAGCTCATCATTTAATCCCGTGGGTGTGAGGGTCTGTAAAGTTACAATCCAGTAGGCTTCTCTTTTCTTCAAAAGTTTGTCATGGTCTCCTCCTCTATAAGGAGGAGAGACTTGTTCAATGCTGCAAAAACGTAGAGCACTGACATCATGATGTGCATCGTTGAAATGGGCTACTGGATATTCTATGTCCTCTCTGCGTATTGAGCTCTTATGCTTATTCTTTGTTTTAATTTTCTCATGGTTTTTCCCACATATGCAAACCACAAGGGCAACACAATAAATAGACCACATACGTGGTGCGCAAGTTATTACATTGAAAAGAGAAGCCACTGGATTGGAACTTTACAGACCCTTACACCCACGGGATTAAATGATGAGCCTGTTTTGAATGTTTTTCTACAGAGGTTCCAATGCCATGTTATGTTTATAGGCTGTGTTCACTTCCTTGGTGTACATGTTGATTTGCATATATTTAGATCTTCTCTATTTTTGAGCTGTCTTATATATCCATTTCCCACATGTATGTGTATGTGTATGTATGTTTGTAGATGTGTAGTATTCACCTTGTTATATTTTCCTTATATTTGTCTTGTCTATTGTTTTGTTTCATTGTTTTAATGTTTTGTGCAGCCTAGCGAGGCAACCCCTGTTGTGATATTGGGCTATACAAAACCATTGATATAGTTTTTCCACACTTTTTGACACTGAATCAAATTTGAATGAAACCAGGACCAGCTCAAATAGACTTAGGTCCCCTGTCCTTAGACTCCAATACAGCGAGGAAAAACTCAAAAACCCAGTGGGAGAAGAACAGAGAAACCTCTAGGGGAACCACAAAAGGACAGATCCACTGCATGCTTGGACAGGCTATAGACCCAGGGGTGGGCAATAGGTCACCTGAATTGAGTTAGAGGTCACACCAACTTATCTTAAACTTAATTCTGATCAACTTTCTCCCATTACACAATGCACTAGATCAGGACTAGGCAATGTCAGGCCCGGGGCCAAATCTGGCCCTCCAGCACAGAACCTTTGGCCCCAAGAGGAATTTGAGAAATATAATTAATATAATTTATATGACACGTTTTCAATAGGCCACCGATTTTCCAAACTGAGATATGTTCTTACCTTAGCTTAGACGAGTTGATGTGAACCTGTCTGTTCTTTGTGTGTGCCCTCAGTCACGCAAATGTTGTTAGCATTTAGCCTTTGATGATATTACTGCGCGGATGTCGAAGTACTCCAGGTGTTATTACACCTCACAATATAGCTAGTGCCCCTTTCGTGTAAATTGTGTAAAGGCTCACGTAACAGTATTTAAATAGGGAAAACGTGGAACACCTTGTAGCTTCTAACTTCACCCCAGTTTGGAGCCATACCTTTGCTGGGAGAGGCTAAATGCTAACAACATTTGGGTGACGCACTAAGACCAGACAGTTACGTATCAACTTGTCTAAGTACATATCTCAGTATGTAAAAACGGTGGCCTGTTCCTTTAAGGTAATGGTGCTTCCTGACGCCGGACCACTTGAGAAACACTGATGTAAAACATTGGAATTTGCAGGGAAAAAATAAAGTTCTGTGCTTTATGCTACAGTGTTGAGGTTGTAAAATGGAGTAAAGATTATACAAATTATGGAGAGTCGAGGGCCGGACAAAATTGCTTGGGGAACCAAATCTGGGCCACGGGCCGCAGTTTGCCCGCCTCTGTTATAGACCTGGCTAATGGGAGTCCCATTATAGGTAGGGCTGAAGATTGGGAAAGAACGTTCAGTTCATAATGGAGCGTCAGTTCTTGAAATGTCAGAATACAATAATTGTACGTTTTGTCAAAAGCACACTTTGCAAATAATGAAAGCAGCCAAGGTACATTGGTATAGGGACAGTGCATGTTAATGAAAACGCCACACCAGATTGTAGCCTAGGGCTACATTCCATGCGTCCCCATGAGCACTTTCATTCATCCTGGCCTATTGTACATGTTTTTGGTGGTAGAGGAAACCGGCCAGGCACGTCGAGGTAGCAATCGAACCCGGGACCTAGCTGTGGAGCACGAGCGCTAACCGCTGAGCTACCGCCCCTTCTCTTTAGTCATTTATTTGACTTTACAGCCATCAGTGCAGTGCGTCGCAGAGTAGTCAGTCAAACCTCCTTGGCCCCTGAGCAACACTAGAGCGAAAAGAGAGACACTCGATCACACTGCGGCTGCGCCCCTCCTCCCTCTCTGGATTAGGACCAAAAACCACCGCGGCTCCTCGAGTTCAGTCCCGTCACATGAGCCGAGCGTGTGCGTGTACGCTGTGTGTGCATGTATGCACCTGCCGGAGTGCCCTGGAGCCGTGCACGGACTGACGGACATTAAGCCGCCTCTGCGCAGCCTCCGCGGAGCAGGCCCGTGCCGAGAGCGAACCGGTCACTGTGCACCAGCGGCTGGAGCATCATCCAGAGCCCGCGATGATGACCCCGTGGTAGCGGCTCCGCGGTGTCCTCGGCCCCCACCCGAACCACCAGGACCGTACCCCAGCGGCGCTGAGCTATTGTGGAGCCTGGGAGCTGCTGCAAGCATCTCTCTGCGCGCTATTCTGGACCACGGTGTCGGAATGACGCTGGCGCCACGGCTGTGAGTCTTTTGTTGTTGTAGCGGTGCACCACGGCGCTTAGGGTCACTGTTCATGTATTTGGGCTTTCTTTTGTCGTGCTGGTGAGAGGGAATTGAGTGTGCAGCAGTGTTGACACCGTGCTAAATACGCGTATTTGTGCCCGAGGAGCTGTAATGTGTCGGGTGGGCGTCTGAGGATAGCTGCTGCCTGCCTGCAACCGTAACCCCCTCAGCTCTAACTTTGTCCTAGCAGCGGTGTGCGGATGTTGAGGGCTGGATGATGCACAGGTCTGGTCGGGAGCCGTGCGTTTGGACTGGATTTGTCCAGGCCCGGTGCTCCTCCCGGGACCAGCATCAGGCAATAGCCTATACTATACCCAAACAATCCGTTTTATTCTATTCATTTTATTTTAGTTCATTTACTCAGCATGGCTCCAGTGGTTGTTTTAACAGGTGCCACGAAGTGGGACATTCCTTTATTTAACCAAGAATGTCCCACTGAGATTAAGAATAAATAATCTCTTTTTCAGGGGAGTCCTGATCCCAGAGGGGAATGTACAGGTATTGTACATGTTTTTAGTGGTAGGGGAAACCAGAGTACCCGGAGGAAACCTATGCAGACACGGGGATAACATGCAAACTCCACTTAGAAAGGCCCCGTCCAGGTGGGAATCGAACATGGAACCTCCAAGCTGTGAAGCACAAGTGCTAACCGCTGTGTCACCGTGCTGAAGTGATGAAAACAGGTGATGAAAGGTCATGAATAAAAGTGGCATAATTTGGCCACAGTGTGGAAGATTGCTGTTTCTTTGTGTCACAAGAGCATCTAAAATGTTGTAAAACTCAAAACAAAACAGTGCTCGGCTACTAAACAGGCTCAGCAAGACATTAAAAAAATAGGAGACGTTGGCCCTTTTCAACGGCATTCACATGGGGTAAGCTATGTTAGAATTCGCTCATTTCTACAGACTTTTCCCCCCCCAGCAATGGCAGATAGAAAATAACTCTGAGGGGTGACAACAATCCTTTTATTCATTTGGGCTGCAAGCGCTGACTATCAGGTGTGTTTGTGTCTGCTTTAATTTAGCAAAAAAAGCCAGACATGATGCTACGACATCCACATCATGTCTGTGGGATTTTTCTCCTTCATCTAAACTTTGCCCCAAATACATCACACGTTCCCTCAGAGCCTCCATGTTGGTTTGCCATGCCATTGCTTCCGGTTAGCATCCACAACATTATTGTTTGTGTTCTCTTTCATAATTTTTAAATGGATTAAAAAAAACGCATTTTGGGTCTGAGAAATGTTTTAATGGCATAAAATAGGTTATAGCTTAAATGTGTACATAGATATATTGTTAAAAAGACATTTAAATCAATATTGCACTAATTAAGACTTTCCAAACTTTGACATGTCAATTTGCATTACCTAAGGACCTGAGAGTTTGCCTTCCACTATCCACGGCCATAGAAACTCAGAGGAGGTCAGTTATTTTTACATTTTACCCTAGGTCCCTAGGTAATTCTAATCCCGTATGAATAGGGTTTAATACAGTATGGACCCCCAAATTAGCTCTCATTGAATTTACTAAATGTTTAAATAGATATAACCTGTACATCGGGAAAAGGTTCAGTCCTGTAAATAGATGCGGCGGCAGTGGCTCAACAGTCTGCCCATTTAGCTCGACGGTTAGCGTGCACACCACGGGAACATAAGGCCGCACGAGGCACACTTTTGTCTCTATCAAATAAAGTTCATGAACGGCGGCGTTCAAATTTTTAGCAGTAACACATTGGTACTTTACTTATCAAGTAGCCACAGTAGGCTACAAGTGATATTACCAACTTATTTCTGTATAAAGGTATATCAATCCATCAATCAATCAAAGTTTATTTGTATAGCACTTTACAACGACACCAGGAAGACAAAAGTGCTTTACAGAAAGATAAAAACAATTTAAAAACACAAAATAATTGAATCCTAGACACAATTCAGTTTGTTCTAAGTATTAAAAGCCAGTTTGAAAAGATGAGTGTAATGTAATTACATTACATCTATTTATTATTTACTATTTATATTTACATTCTGGAATTAATTAAAACATGATTGTACACATATATATGACTCAGAATGCTGGGTCCCATCATGATTGTGTATAAAACTGGAGTTTTTGTGTGCGAAAGAGTCCACCTGTGTGTTCTTAAGATTTGTTCTTAGAGAGGAACGTTTTCAGCTAAGAACAAGTGTTGTGCCTTCCTAAGAAAGCCTTAAGAACAAATGTGTGTGTAAGAACGTGTTGTGAACCGTCGTGAATGAGGCCCATGATCGTAGTGATTTTTATCAAAACGACTTCACTACAGTGTTAATACGTTTCTGTATTTAAAATCATTGCAAAAATATTAAACTTGTGGATTTAAAGGCCCTATCCCTGATTTGTTTTTAATGATTGTGGTCTAAAGTCATGTCTAACATTCCTAATAATTTGTCACATCAGAATTCTTCACACGGTTAAACACGTTTCACCACATTTTTCACCATAATGTCAATAACCCTCTTCTAGTACACCATCAATACAAATTTAAGACAGCACAAATAACAAATATATTTTTCTACCACTATTGTCAGCTTTTTCTACAGCCTACAGAAGGACAATTCAACCGATCAGTAAATCAATAGTGTATAAAAGAAATAGTAAAATGTGTGAACTTCAGACGGAAGCTTCTTTGCTGTAGTTCTCATTTCCATATTCAGCTCCACACAAGTCCAGCACCATTCTGTTTGTGCAGTGACACAGTTCTAGCTATGGGTCATGTGCGCGCTCACATGCACAGGCATACACAGATCTGTCCATGTCTCTGTTCTGATTTTGGAGCAGTGGGCAGCTCATCACTATAGAAACCGGAGTTTGCAGTGGGCCTTAAAGAAAACACCTCTGTTACTAGTCATGGACAGAAATTAATTCAATTTGGAAAATATTCAAAAGAAAACACCTTATTATGGTTAAAAATGTGTCTCACATTGACAATTAGGAATGTGATGGCACAATCTGATTTCTTTTGTGTGGTTTGTGGTCATTGCTGTTGTTAATTGCATGTAAAAAAAAACAACTAAAAAAACGGGCCCAAAGAGAAACACAAGAGTACACAGGTGTGACTGTTTTCAGTCGAGTGGACCATCATAGTTCTATAATTCTTTGTGTGCAGGATGGTGACCCCCTAACCCCCCAACATGTTGAAGACTGAAGCCTCGGGGGAGCGGACCCTCCGCAGTGCCTCCCCCCACCGTAATGCCTACCGCGCTGAGTTCCAAGCACTGAAGAAAGCTTTCGACCAGCCGCGCATCGATGGAGAGCCCAAACCCAAGGAGCCCAGACAACCCCGGGGCCGGCAGTACGGGGCCCATGTCAGCCGCATCAAGGACATGTTCATGCAGATGGGCTCTGAGAAAACAGGCGCCAAGGCAAGGGTCTGTGATGAAACTTCCCCACAAAAACTAGCAAAGCCAACAAACTTCATCAACAAGAGCGATGGTTCTGTGGTCAGGCTGCAGCACTCCACCTCTGCAGAGAGGATCGGAGCAGCTGGACACAAATTCTGTGAGACCAGGAGACTGTTCGAACAGCAGTCCAGAGACCAGTCTCAGTCCCCAGTGTTTCCCTATGGACGGGACAAGCGAGGGTCTCACGAGAACCTAGACGACTGGAGAGGGACACGGTCCAACCGGGGAAGCCAGGACTCTCTGGACTCCCTGTGCTCCAGGACAGACGCCTCCTCGCCCACTGTCAGCCAGCTCAGTGCAGTCTTTGAGAACCACGGCCAGGCATCCTGCCGCGGGCCTGGCAGGAGGGTATTATACTCCCCTGATGGCTTTCAGAGGCCTGGGGACCTCAGCGAGGATGACTCCCGCCTCTCCCCTGTGCACGGCACGAACCGAAGGGGACTAGGTGGAAAGTTCCCACCATCACAGTCCGCAGAAGTTCTCCTCTGTCACAGTCCTGCTGCGGAGGCCTCTCAGGACATTCAAGCCAAAAACAAACCAGGCCACACTGACAGTCCAAAGCATCTCTCTGGAGCTAGCACCAATGGGGTGCAGGTCAATGGTTCTTATGGTGAAGACCATAAACAGAGTGAGGGCTCTGAAGCAGTAAAACCTTTGGAAGAACCCTCCAAATTCGACAAGGAGAGTGACAAAGCCATGAGCCCCGAGCCCATTCTCACCTCACAAGGCGACACAGCTGGAGTTAAGGAGGAGGAAGAGGATGATGAATACTGTGGCCCAGCGCGAGTCATCTATACGTCAGATGGGGACGCCTGTTACCAGGGCTGGGGCGAGAGCTGCACTGACCCAGAGGACGACATGTACGGAGAGGACCAGGACTTTGTCTATGATCCGGGATCTGAGCTGGTGGAGATCCCTGGACTTCCCTCAGAGATCTCAGAGGACATACCCTCTAAGAGGAAGATCAGCTTCAGCACCGCTCCCATTACAGTAAGTCTGAATAGGCTTTACCCCAGATACAGCTAACAAACTGCTAACCACTAGGAGAAACAGACTTAGTTAACACTGCTAACCACCGGGTGAAACAGACTTAGCTAACACACTGTTAACCACCAGAAGAAACAGACTTAGCTAACACTGCTAACCACAAGGAGAAACAGACTTAGCTAACATTGCTAACCACCGGGTGAAACAGACATAGCTAACACACTGTTAACCACCAGGAGAAACAGACTTAGCTAACACACTGCTAACCACCAGGAAAAACAGACTTAGCTAACACACTGCTAACCACTGGGAGAAATAGACTTAGCTAACACACTGCTAACCACTGGGAGAAACAGACTTAGCTAACACACTGTTAACCACTGGGAGATACAGACAAAGCTAACTAGACTTGTGGAATTAATCGAAATTCAATTACAATTACAAAGCTAATATTAAGGATGCCCTCCATGTCCATCCGATCAGCACGGTTTGTTTGTGTGAGCGCGTCTGAGCCGCTGAAGTACAAGCACTGCGTGATGGAACTGTTGTATATGTCGCCGCAAAAAAAAAGCATATCATCTTTATAAGTAGCACTTGTGATAACGCCACTGATAAGTGCTCACCTTAGCTGAAACAATCATCCTGACTTATAGCAACGAGTGGTTGCAGATGCTTTATTTTCATGTTTGTGTCCCTGTCAGCAGCCTCCCTGCTCCCAAGCATTTGTGTCTACGGTATGTGAGAGAGCTCCTCTTGTACAATTAGTTGGTCCGTCTGTCTGTCTAGCAATCTCTCGCCTTTGATTGGACATTGTACCACTGAGCCTCGTGTTCAGCTCGTGTGTTTTGTACACTTGGAGGCAACAACAAACCATGGGAGACATTCCCTCGGATTTGCAAAAGTACAACTCGGTAGAACAGCTGTTAGATACAAGTACCGTGAGAGGTGCGGGTGAAGCGGACTGCAGAAGCCTTCAAACATGGATGTGGACATTTCTGCAGCAGGTTGATGTAAGTAGTGCTGAGTGTGGAGTTGGCTAGGCTAACATTCCATTACCATTATCACAAATGTAAGAGATTGTCTTATAAACGGTGTCATGTTTTTGTCAGATGAGAAACATTCAACATTTGAAGTAACAAGCCCAGCCCCTTGTGTATGAAACTGTTTTTAAGTCGACTCGACCTGGCCCAAAGATTCCGCAGTCTCCTCCCTGAAGGCATTACCTTGAAGAGACTGTGTGTTGGGTGCGTAGTGTCCCTGGTGATTCTGAGGGCTTTGCAGGTGAGACGGGTGGAGTACATGTCCTTAATGGAGGGGAAAGAAGCTCCACAGATCCTCTCCGCTGCTCTCACGATGCGCTGGAGGCTCCTTTGGCAGGAGGCAGTTCTGGCGCCGTGCCACACAGTGATGGAGCTGGTCAGGATGCTCTCTATAGTCCCTCTGTACAAGAACCACACAGTGATGGAGCTGGTCAGGATGCTCTCTATAGTCCCTCTGTACAAGAACCACACAGTGATGGAGCTGGTCAGGATGCTCTCTATAGTCCCTCTGTAGAAGAACCACACAGTGATGGAGCTGGTCAGGATGCTCTCTATAGTCCCTCTGTACAAGAACCACACAGTGATGGAGCTGGTCAGGATGCTCTCTATAGTCCCTCTGTACAATAACCACACAGTGATGGAGCTGGTCAGGAGGCTCTCTATAGTCCCTCTGTAGAAGTTGCACATAACGGAGGCTGGGACTCTAGCTCTTCTTAAGGTTCTTAAGGTCCTCTGTGATGTGCACACCCAGGAACTTAGTGCTGGTCACCCTCTCCACTGCAGCACTGTTGATTGTTAGAGGAGCATGCTGGACCCGTGCTCTACGAAAGTCCACAACAATCTCTTTTGTCTTCTCCACATTTAGAGAGAGGTTGTTCTGTGTGCACCACATGGCCAGACTGCTCACCTCACTCCTGTAGTTTAACTCGTCTCTGTTGTTGATGAGACCCACCACTGTTGTGTCGTCTGCAAACTTGATGAAGAGGTTTGACTCGTACTTTGGAGCGCAGTCATGGGTCGGCAGAGTGAACAGGAGAGGTAAAAAGTAAACATTTTACTTAAAAAATAATACTACTCAAATAGAAGTAAAAGGTACTGTGTGATAAAACAAGAAGTACTCTCAGTCACATACATGCACTTGAGTAAAGTAAAAAGACAGAAATGTCAGAGGTAATGTTGTGATAGCGAATACATTGGCTTCTCTATCATTGTTATAGATGTTAGGTTCAGTGTTATAAACTAGAGATCAGGACCAACACCTGAATACTATTTTGTTGTATGCTTGTACAATGACAAATAAAGTACTCTTACGTACTATAATGGTCATACCTGAGGGTGATGTGTTATAATGGTCATAGCTGGTGTGATGTTTGCTCCTGGACTTTTATTGGGGATGGAGTACAGACATGAGCCTGTTGTGTGTAACTCCAGTGTGGACATTGATTATGAGCCAACAGACTTGATAGAGAACATGCACATGTACATGTTCAACTGATGAGAATGGTTTCATTGTATTTGGCTGGTACTGACAAAGTGACATTAGGTTTAGGTTTCTGTTGAGTGTCTGCATTGACCATCCTGGCAGAGCTTTTGCTGCAAAATGGTACCTCCATTTAGTTCATCTTAGGTATGAAACAGGAATGTATTGTGTAGCCTCAGTACATGAAATCATTGTAGTCTGCAATACTGGCTGGCCTTGCTGCCCTGTCAGCAACAACTTGTTATGTATTTAATCGTCCTATCTCTTTAGGGTTTAGATGCAAGGTATATAGTGAAAGGTATTTATTGCACGCACAAAAATTTAATCAGCGGAGAGGGGTGAATAGTCCGTGACCAGGGTGAGAAGGGTCAGCTGTGATCCGACCCACACGCCTCCGGGTCCTGGAGGTGAACAGGTCCTGGAGAGATGGGAGCTCACAGCCAATCACCTTCTCTGCAGCATGCACAATGCACTGCAGTCGGTGCTTGTCCCGTTCTGTAGCGCCGGGGAACCACACAGTGATGGAGGAGGTGAGGATGGACTCGATGATGGCCGTGTAGAACTGCACCAGCATCTTGGTTGACAGCTTGAGTTTCCTCAGCTGCCGCAGGAAGAACATCCTCTGCTGGGCCTTCTTGATGAGGGAGCTGATGGTTGGCTCCCATTTGAGGTCCTGGGTGATGGTGGTGCCCAGGAAACGGAAGGAGTCCACGATGGAAATGGGGGTGGGAGAGTCTGTCAGGGTGAGGGGGGGCGATGGGGCTGTGTCTTTCCACGATCATCTCCACTGTCTTCTGGGCGTTCAGCTCCAGAAAGAACTTGCCTTTTTAGATTGTAAAGTTATCATAGGGGAAAATGGACAATTTCAGACAGAGGTTTACAGGAAGGCAACTCATACTGACCAGTATTTGATGTTTGACTCTAACCATCCACTCCAGCACAAACTAGGGGTCATCATGACGCTCAGACATAGAGCTAAAAAGTTGCCTACCAGTGCAGAAGGAAAGACCAAAGAGAAGCAACATGTCCAGAGAGCCCTCTCAGACTGTGGCTATCCGAACTGGTCTTTCACTAAAGCACAAAGGGCAAGAAGACCCAAAGAACAAGACAGACAGACTCCAGAGCCCAGAAGAAAGGGAGTTGTAGTGCCGTATGTAGCCGGGGTCTCAGAGAAACTTCAGAGAATCTTTAGGCAGCACAGGATTCCAGTGAACCACAAACCAGTGAACACACTGAGACAAACATGAGTTCATCCCAAAGACAAAACTCCGAGCCACAAACACAGCAATTTAGTTTATTCAATTCAATGCAAAGAAGAAGAATGCAAAGAACATTATATTGGAGAAACGAAACAAGTTCTACAGAAGAGACTTTATCAACACCGAAGAGAAAGCACAAGCAGCCCCCAGTCTGCTGTGCACCTCCACCATAAAGCCTCCAACCACTCCTTTGAGGACGAGGAGGTCAACATTTTAGCTAAAGAAGAACGTTGGTTTGAAAGAGGAGTTAAAGAAGCTATTTTTGTCAGGAAAGAAAATCCCTCCATGAACCGGAATGGTGGGCTCAGATTCAATCTTCCGTCACTGTACTCCAATCTCCTTCAGGGGAAACTGACAGGGCGGGGCCAGTCCAAGGAGACGGCACCTCAGCCAACAAAAGAACAATAGGCAGGT
This sequence comes from Proterorhinus semilunaris, assembly GCA_021464625.1. Lineage (NCBI taxonomy): Eukaryota > Metazoa > Chordata > Actinopteri > Gobiiformes > Gobiidae > Proterorhinus > Proterorhinus semilunaris. The sequence continues at coordinate 32,664,461 of CM038360.1, read as the reverse complement.
AATTAGCAGTGATCAGCCATGAATAGGACAGATACTGGGCAGTGATCATCTATGAATAGGACAGGGTGGACCGATACTGAGGTGAGCAGATCGTTAGAGACGCTCTACTTCAAAGGGGTTTACCCACAGGTGAGAGTAGCTGTTATTAGAGGGGAGGAGCCGGGCCAACCCTAACTCCTCCCCAGTGGTCTATATATTCAGCTGCGTCCAGAGTGGGACCTTTATCGCTGACGAAGCCTTTTGGATGAGAGGTGAAACGATCGAGGACTTCACTTACTGAGTACAGAAGATGAATCAAGTACCTTCATTGATCATGGCATTACTTCATGTTCTTTCATAGATGACTTCATGCATTAATTAAGAAACTACTGTTATGAATTCATGAGAAAATCCTGTTAATATATCATTATCTTAGAATTATGATGACTTCACTAAAATATTTAGATTTGTTTTAACAAAAACGTTAACTAATTGTAAGTTTATGCATGAATATCATGATTCATCATGATTTTTAAGAAAATTAGCTTGCAAGATATACCTTAATATACCACTTACCGCTGTAATTAACTTATCATTAGCTAATCCTTAGTTCATTCATAAATTCATGATGATTGCGTCCCCTATACTAAAGTGATGTACTTTCATGCTTTGGACAATAATCGAGGTATTTATTGCACAAAACAAACACAAACATCAAATACATTATAATTTGTAAAAGAATGCATTATGGGTTTAAATTATGTCTGTTTTTTATCTATTTAATTTCCATTACATACAACATAAACACTGCCTATTGCTTACATTACAAATAGAGGTCGACCGATATGGGTTTTTCTAAGGCTGATGCCAATATTTTTGGCCAATTAAAATATGTCTAAACATGTTAAATTTTTGACTCTTATGGTTCCATAATGATACATAAAAGTCATACATACATAAAAGATGTAAAATAGGTGTACAAACTTGTGACTCATTTTCATCGCTCCCCTGAGGCTCATTTTACAGTTTTTGCCCGTTGCTTGAGCACATTTTGCTAAACTTCGCTCATTTTGCCAAAACCCTGCGTGACACAACACTGGGAAATATACCATTAACATCTGTGTCAACATTCCTTTGTCAAAATGTAACTCTGATGACAAAATGACACATACTTGCATCATATGCACACACTTTCAGATCAGGGGGAACACACTCGTGTACTTTATATAAAACACTGCAGTCCTTGTTTTTCACTGTTTATTCAGAAGGCATATTTTCAGGAGGCACAGCCCAGCTTCCCTTATAGGGCTGGAAAGCGGAAGTGCGAGAATTTGCGAGATTTCCGTCCATGGATACAAACAAACAACACACGCTGGTTGTCCTGTACTGATATCGCAGACTTCATACGCTCTGATGTCCCGCTCAGGTCTGTGGCAGGGTCCCATTTAGTGATAATATTCGAGTAAGTTATACCCGTAGTGACATATATCTGTAGACGCCTTGGTCAAGGAGGGTGGACACGCCCGCCTGCCTTTTCCTCTGCCTTTGATTGGCTTTTTGTTGTTGTTATTCCCCTGTCACTGGACATGTGGAGCTCCGTGTGTGAGAGCAACACCTCTACTGACGGACTGTGGTCATTTACGGTGACTGATGCCTCTAAGACTCAACAACAGAACTGTGAAACAATCCACAAACTAAATATGGTCATAACCTCTTAACCCCCACTTTAAACAAGTACATTTTCATCAGTTTGCCTTTTGTTGCTTTTTTGTTGTGTGTTGTGCTTGTTGCTGAACTGGTGAACATGTGCTCGGTTAAGGTGGGGGTTAAGAGGTTTTGACTAAAAGAAAAAGTAAAATAAACTCAAGTCTTTGGTATAAATTGTCTCTGTAAACTATTCTATCAACAACGGACCTCCGTGCCTTAATGTGCTGGTGTCGTCTCTAGCGTTGATTGGCATTTTGTGTTTAACTGCTAAGGCGAACCGCTCGCTATGTCAAAGCATTTTGCACTATTCCATTCAGCCGCCTCCTCGAACAGGTGGTTGTTTGTTTGTATCCGAGCGAAGAACCGGAAGTGCTTCTGGTACGAGACTTTCCAGCCCTATAGTCAGGCCATGGTTGATGACATGGTCCACCAAAGTTGCTCTTATATTAACAGAAATAGGGGTCCGTGCATGGCCTCTTCGACCTTCCTCCTCTTCCTCTTGCCTCTTACGGAGCCCTGATGTCAGACAAAAAAAAATGGGGTGAGGGGTTTTCTTTTTTTGTTATTTGTGTTTTTACCACATATTATCTCAGGGGGAATGAGATAATTTGTGGTGTAAAAAAAAAAGAAAACAATCTTTTTACATTTTTATATTTCTTCCCCCAACATAATATCTCGTTCCCCCAAGATAATATTCTTACATTTTTTTTGATGTCACTTCCAGGGCTCCGTAGCCTCTCACTCTCCCTCCATCCACGCTTGCAAAGTTCTTGAAATGGCTAAACTAAGGGCTTTTTGTAGCTGGTGTTCAGTTTTGCAAGTCAGTGCCTTCAGGTGTGTATTTGAGCGGTTGCAATTACCCCATGTGTTTTGTATTTTGGATGTGTTTTCCAAATGGCACCTTAAGATTAAATTTTTGAATGAAGTATATTATGCATGAAATAGAGTGTAGTGTGTGTTGCATAAAGGAGTAAGTGTGCTGCAGAATTGCAACTAGAGTGCAAAGCAGCGCTTTTGTTTAAGGTATGGGTACATGTGTTTGAGGTATGGTAACAAAAGCTTCAAGTTGTGTTACTTTAGTCTAAGCTTGGGTCTATAGTGTTCAAGCAACAGGAAAAAACTGTAAGACCTTGACTGAGCTCTGTCCAATACAAAAAAAGAGAAAGTCTCTATCGACCAATATTGTAAAATACCCAAATATTGGCCGTCAACCTCTAATTACAACTGGTTCTCCAAAGCATAAAAGTGCATCACTTTAGTATAGGTTCTGCTGCTGCTTGACCGGCGAATACGACAGCGTGTACCAGTTCCCACTAATATCCAGCAACTTCGCACAGCCATTGAAGAGGAGTGGACCAACATTCCACAGGCCACAATTGACAATCTGATAAACTCTATGGAAGAAGATGTGTTGCACTGCATGAGGCAAATGGTGGTCACACCAGATACTGACTGGTTCTGAGTCCCCAGACCCCCAATAAAGCAAAAAACTGCACATTTCAGGGTGGCCTTTTGTTGTGGGCAGTATAAGGTACACCTGTGCACTAATCATGATGTCAGATCAGCATCTTGATGTGGCACACCTGTGAGGTGGGATGGATTATCTCAGCAAAGCAGAAGTGCTCACTATCACACATTTGGACTGATTTGTGGGCAATGTTTGAGAGAAATGGTAATATTGTGTATCTGGAATGAATTTTGGATCTTTGGGTCCATCTCATGAAAAATGGGAGCAGAAACAAAAGTGTTGCGTTTATATTTTTGTTGAGTGTAATTGTATAATGTTTGACCTTGGAAGAGAGGTAGAGCTACAACATCTTGCTAGGCTGACCATTAGCATGTTGCAATGAAACAGAAGGGCTTTTTAGTATACAGTATGGAGTAAATGTATATATAATATACTCCTAATACAGACTTAAATGTATGATTATGCCTTTGAAAACAGACTAGGAGGTTTATTGTTTATGAGAAATTTTCTCATCAATCAATAATTATACATACCTTAGAATGATGTTTTTACAAGATGTTAAGGTGATTTATTTTTGTTTGTCCGGTTGCCAGAGCTTTTGGCTAAACCCAGCCAATTCAAAAAATGACGGTCCCAAATCAGGTCCTATTAGTGGTTGATCTCAGTGACTGAAGTTTCTCACCTCATGGTTTGGTTGGTCCACAAACTTGTACTTATGTCCTGCAGCTCAAGGCATGTCAGGTTTAGCTTGATTGTAGAACCTTTTATAAACCATTAACAGTACATGCTACATCACTGCCTTTTCGAAAATAGCATTAGAGATAAATAGATTCTTGTATGTGGTCGGAAGAAGCTGTGCTGTTTTGGAGCGAGGGCCTCGGGAGACGTACGTGTGAGGGCTGTTAGTCACACCACTCCTACGCACGCTTTATCAAGACCTATCAGGCAATAATCAGGTGTTAGTCAGACATGCTAGCTGTGGTATAGCTTTACTTTGCCGTGCAGGTTTTGTACAACATGATCATTGTACAATCATGATAAATTAATTTTTTCACCAAAGTGTGTCAAACAGTACTTATGCAGACACAGAGAGAACATGCCAACTCCACACAGAAAGACCCTGTCTGGCCCGAGGATTGAACCCTTTTTACTGTGAGAAATGAGCACAATCGTCTGTGGAATTAGCAGGAGCAGCTAGTAGTTCTTGTTTGCCAAAGATCTTTAATAAAACTCTAGATAGGACATAACACGTTGGAACGAATGGCAATTCTGGCGGCCATCTGTTGACTGGCCCAGTGCAATGTGATAACATGGGAAACACCACTTACTTCCTTGATACTGTTTTGATACATTTTGAGTTATTGTGACTATGTTATATCTGGCAAGGAAATAAGTTTTTCAAATGTAATTTTAGTTGCATTGGAGGCATAGACTTTGGCTACATATTCCTCTGTCAAACACTTGAAATCATTCACTTCTATATATATCAAATTTAACATTTGTTCCTAACTTTAAAACAGTATGTCTGTATGTTTTTACCACATGACCAATATGTATTAAACATGGGGCAGTGATACTGACTGAATGCTAAGCACCAGAATGCTAACCACTGAACCCTGGGAATGAATGGAGAAAGCAATGCTAATAGAGGTAAAACAATGCTTGTAGTGGCAGCCATTCAGTTACAAGATGGCCGCCACGTTTGCCACGTCAATGAGCGTCATGTGCGATCCAGTTTTATTACGTCTTGTTTGCATTACTGTTACAGTATTGCTTCCTAATAGTTGTGAAACATGCTTTTGAACTCATCCCTGAGAAGACCTTAAATGTTTGAAATGGGTACGGAAGGTTAGGAACGACTTTGGACTAAACTTTACTTGCTCTGTTTCCTTGTTTGTAAACCAAAAGGTTGGTACATAGCGTTATATATCTTCACATTTGACCTATTAAGTGCTTCCTTATGAAAAAAAGAACAACTTCTAGTACAAGGGTCACAAATAAAATGTCTCCAAATTTAATAAAAAATTGTCAAGCAAAGGTCCAGAACATAAGGGGTTAAGTCCCGGTTATAAGGGGATTTGTAAGCCTTTATTAAATCTATTACTGTGATTTGAAAATAATACAATGAATTTAATCCTGTTATTGTTTATTTTTCTCTAAACATGAGTTTTGGCTCCTAAATAGCAGAGACTACTGTAGCCTCTATTATACACGATGTGCACATATGACAGTGATGTGTTTCTCAGTTTAACCACACTGAGCTCTGCTTTGTCCAGGTTTAGTCCAGGTTTAGTCCTAATTTAGTCCTGGTTTAGTCCTGGCTTAGTCCAGGTTTAGTCCTGGTTCAGACATCACTGCTGATCGGGAAACAGCCGTGCTATTTGCACATTACGATCGCGCGTGCTTATTTAATTAGGGCGTACGCTGCTTTTTTATTTTTGCAAGCAGTATTTCAGTCATTACAAAACCGTTTCTAAAAATATAAAAAGTGTCATGGTCAGATGTGGGACTTTCTCTTTCTGTTCATCTGGGCTGTAGTTTACTGCAGTCAGAGAGGGAGAGGGAGGGAGGGAGGGAGAGATGGGGAGAGGGAGAGCACACAAAGGGGATCAGGGTTGGGTTCAAAGTTCGGATCCAAGATTCGGATCCAAGGTTCGGATCCAAGGTTCGGTCCGGATGGGCTGGCGCAAGGGTCTGAATCTGGACCAAGGTCCTCTCTTCTAGTAGATTCTTTATTCAATACAATAGCATACTAAATGCTAAATCTCCATTAGCTTACCATAGCACCGAATCGAAATGTTGTGCTATGAATACAGACTCCCGATCTCTCTTGAAAGTAGGCATGCACCGATACAGCATATAACATTGGTGCCGATCCAGGAAAAATGCTGTATTGGGTAACGACATGTCCGACATTGACTAATATTTTACGAGCTAACCAGGTTTGCCAAAAAGTCTAACACATAACCTTCACCATGTGACACAACCCATCAGTTTTACAGTTCGAAGACGCATTACAGATCATCATGCAAAACACCACAGTTAGCAGCTCTAGCATTGCTAATGTTGCTGTGACTGTCCCAGGCTTAGCTGGGATAAAAGTCATGTTAAGGTCTCTACTGTAATAAGAGACTGTTTGTTGAAAGTGCTGAAAATGCTGTTCTTGATAAAACATAGTATTTGCAATGCAGCAGTTTAATAATCAGATCTTATATTGGAGGTTGTCTAAATTGTCATGTATGTATGTCTGCTGAAAGCCTTGCACTCGCTGCATACCAATTTCCTTAGAAGAACAACAACTTATCATACTGAGGAAGAACACCTCTATCAGTGGGACCAGATAATCAAACCCTAGAGCCTTGGCCATAGGTGTTGTAAACAAAAAAGAGCACACAGAGGCTGTAAATGTGATGTAATGCAGAGAACTGTCTCCATGGGGTGTTCAAAACCTGTACGAAAGTGTGGAATGTTATCAGCCTGTGCTTTACATACTGGGTGTGATTTGTGAGTAAACCCTGCTTTATCTCCATTGATCTGGAGCTCCTTATGTGATTACATATGCCTCACATACACATGGATATTATGGGCTGTATACTGCGGTTGTTAGAGTGAGGGGACAAACAAAGGCCCTCTGTGCGTCTGTTCACTCAGCCGCGGGATCTGGAAGATTATACAAATATTTTCCAGCCTTATCCCCAGCATTATAATGCCATATACTCTGTGGTAAATGTGGTATGCCCTTTTGCTTACTCCTCCCCCAGATAACAGACAGAATCATCAAGTCATTATTAAGTGGAGATTGTTATTATTTTTATTTTTTTGCTATAGTGTGCATGCGAGTTACAAAAATATATTACGTTGTTCAGTAAGTATATATAACATATTACTTACACAAAATACTGGAATATATTAATCAATCAACATTTTTCTTAAAGCCCTTTACAACCCAAGGTGACCAAAGTGCTTTGTCACCACATTACAGAGTATTAAAAGTAGTCAATAGTAATTAGTCATTACAATTTAAGTAACTCGAGTTAAAAGTGCATTTAAATGTACAAACAAAGGGGAAAGCGAATGAAAAAGGAAATCTGTGACAGCACTTTTGCTCTGTGGTATTATTACTATTTTCAGTTAATTTTTTGCCAAACGTAACTCAGAGGTAACTCAAAGTAGTGTAACTTCCCTTTCTGAAACAGTACTATGTAATACAAGCATTGTAAAGGTAAAACTTCACCAAGGTCCAAAAAAAAAAAAAAAAAAAAGGTCATATCAGGTTATACGGTTATATCAGGATTTTTATTTTTGTGAAAATAATGCAATCAATTGAATCCTGTTATTGTTTTGTTGCTCTAAAAATAAGTTTTGGCTCCTAAATAGCACGTGCATAGGCGACTGTAGCCTCTGTTATACACGATGTGCACATAATATGTGATGTGTTTAACACACTGAGCCCTGCTTAGGCCAGGTTTAGTCCTGGCTTAGTCCAGGTTTAGTCCTAGTTTTGTCCTGGTTTAGTCCTGGCTTAGTCCAGGTTTAGTCCTACACTGTAAACCCTGACTAGCTATGATAACTCAAATAAAGTGGGGAAACTCGCTGCACCATATGGTTGTGGTACATAAGCCTAAACCAATTGAGTTCACTTGGACTCAAATCATTTAGTCAGTGATAGCTCAAATTATTTAGTCGATGGTAGCTCAAATCATTTAGTCAACAGTAGCTCAAATCATTTAGTCAGTGATAGCTCAAATCATTTAGTCAACGGTAGCTCAAATCATTTAGTCAGTGATAGCTCAAATCATTTAGTCAACGGTAGCTCAAATCATTTAGTCAACAGTAGCTCAAATCATTTAGTCAGTGATAGCTCAAATTCTTTAGTCGATGGTAGCTCAAACCATTTTGTATGTGGTAGCTCAAATCCTTTAGTGAACAGTAGCTCAAATTGTTCAGGCAACGGAGCTCAAACCATTTAGTAAGCAGTAGCTCAAATAATTTTGGATACAATAGCGCCAACCATTTTGAGTAAGCTAACTAAATTAATATTATTGCTTTAATGAACCCAAATGATTAGTGATTATACTCTAAGATAAATCTATTTAAATTAAAAACTAAAATCCATTACTTTGTCTTATTACATTCAATAAACATTACGGGTCAAACATACAACACATGTGAGGGATAACGCATACAGAAAGAACATTTTATATTAAAACTTTATTCAAATCCAACTCTCCAACAAGAGGGAACTGCAGAAGATGCCGACGGCATTAAATTGTTTAAACCACTCCACACACAAAAATATTTGATCAGGGTCTTGCATGGCACCCGGAGATTGTCTTAAAGGAATAGGCCACCGTTTTTACATACTGAGATATGTTCTTACCTTATCTTTGACGAGTTCATTTGTACCCGTCTGGTCTCCACGTGAGCCTTCAGTCACGTAAACACAGCACAGACGGCGTTAGCATTTAGCCTAGTGTAATAATATCAGGAGTAATTCGGCATCCGCGCAGTGATATCGTCACTTTACTGGGCGGATGCCGAATTACTCCTAGTATTATTACGCCTTACAATATAGTTCCCCTTTTTATCCGCTTAGAAAATCCACATTGTTTAATTTTGTGTAATTATACTTTACAGTGGAACACTTCACGTAACCATATTTAAATAGGTAAAACGTGGAAGAGTTTGGTAGCTTCTGTCTTCACCTTGTTTGGAGCTATAGTGAAGAAGAGAGAGGCTAAATGCTAACGCCGTCTGTGCTGTGTTTACGTTACGGAAGGCGCACGTGGAGACCAGACAGGTACAGATGAACTCGTCAAAGCTAAGGTAAGAACATCTCTCATTATGTAAAAACGGTGGACTACTCCTTTAAGTGTAACAAATGTGTTGTTTTTGTTTTGTTTTTTAAAAAGATGCTACAAAACTAAAAAAGTGAAATTCAGTTTTTGTAAATAACTGGTTTTAAGTTACATATGGCGTTAAAACTAAACAAAATGTTGTAGGTCCCTAAACAATGTAACATTTTATAATTTTAAAATTCAACAGCAGATGACTCAACTACCAAGGTAAACAAAACTGAAACACAACTGCTCCTAACATGGCAGACAAAAGAATGTGGCAAGAAAAACTAAGGGAAACTAATGCTGCGTTTACACATAAGCACGATGCGTTACGAATGCCACAAATGCACATTCGTGGCCAAGGATCACGAATTTGATGATTTGGAGTAGAGATTTCACGCGCCGCCACCAACTGTTGCGACCTGTTACTACGCGTTACGATTAATGGCACGAATTATTACGCACGGTCACGAATATGCGTCCCGCGCTGCTGCGTGACGTCCCGCGCTGCTGCGTGGTGTTGCGCGCTGCTGCGTGGTGTTGCGCGCTGCTGCGTGGTGTTTGCGCTGCCACGGGCTGTTACGGGTCACTAGGAATATTCGCGTTCTGTCCGAAATCTGTCAAGAATTGGGCGAAAGTGGAGTGATCTTCTTCCACCGGGTTGGAGGCGGAGCAGAGGCCGTGCTCTCCCCTGAGTCATTGGGCACGTCTGGCTCCAACTCCCGAACATCAGGTACGACCCAGGAGGAAGAAACACTTTCAGCACCCCGAGGAGCGGCAGTGGCTCGGGGTGCTGAAAGTGTTTCTTCAGGTGCTGTCCGTGACTTGGACCGCGGATTGGCCGACTTTGTGACACTTTTCCTTGGCGTAGCTACTGCAGGTACCAACATTTACTTTGGGCGTAGCGTGGGTTTCTATCAATTTTGAGCGTGAAAACAGTGATTCTGCTCCACGAATGCTCTACGAATGCTCTCACGCTGAATTACGAAGCGCCACTACTCCTCACGAAAGGGCACGCTCCGTTGCGAACTCCACGAACAGAGGGGGATTCGTGACATTCGTGGAAGATTTTTTGACAGACAAAAACTTTCTCCACGAACGTCACGAATGTCACGAACTGATGCGTTCTGTTAAGAATCCCATTGAGATGCGTTAAGTCACGTCACGAACGTCACGAATGACGGAAAAATGCCATTCGTAACGCATCGTGCTTATGTGTAAACGCAGCATAAGCACGCTCGTTTTTGAGCGTCTGCAACTTTGCTTTTATTTGCCGGCGTTCATCGTCGAGTTCCAAAAGGATAAGCTGAATAAACTCAAAAAAAACAGAACACTTGGGAGGATAACTAAGATGCAAAGCATAGATAAGTCCGAAGAGGCATAGGAGTGCATCAGTCCACTTATCCAGTGACATTACAACCTGGTCTTCAAGCACGATGAACACTTGCTTTGTTGTGAACGGCACTCCACCAGGAACAACATCTTCATCAGTCAAGGAGACCAGCGCTACGGTTCCCTCCTCAAAAGTCATTTCTTCCTGATATTGGCACACAAAAAGATATCATTTAGGTTTTCTCCTTCTCTTGTAAATATTTTAAACTCTTGAGAACATTCAGTTTTAAATGTTTGAGGCAATAAAATGACAAATTAAAGAGCTACTAAACACCCCTTCCAGAGCTTACTCCACCCACTCCCAAAATTAAAAAAACTCAAAAGAGGCGTGGCGGGAGGCTTTGGGGGGACGCGGGGAAGGGGAGTGTATGAGCGGTCTCTGCTCTGTTGACAGTCTCAGACCAAGGGCCAGAGTGACTCCCGTTATGCCGCATTTAGACAATGTGGCGCCACTTTCCCGGACACTTCAGCCTCTCGCACCGGCTAGCTTCTCCGGACATGTGGCGCCACTTTCCCGGACTCTCGAGCCTGTCGTACCGGCTACAGGCCGAGCACACGCGGCGGACATTTGGTGCTTGTATCTCCCCGTTCCTCCTCCTGGCTTTAGCGGACACTCAGTCACACACTGCCCCGCTCTGAGCCTCCAAGGCAGGGGATGGCTAACCGCTGCCCCCGGTGTCTGTGAGCTCTCCCTGGGGGAGATTACAGTAAAAAGCCCTCAGCCACAGGCGTGTGCGAGACTTGGCTGCTTTTATACCCCGAGCAGCAGAGCGACGGACGTCACACACACAAAGTGACGTCACACAGCTGGCAGAGCGAATGGGGAGGACAGGCACGAAATTCAAATGTAGTGCAGCCGAAAATGTAGAGAGGGCGCTACACAGACGGTTTTAGGCTCAAAAGTGAGATTTTATCTAATTTGCACTAAAATGTCAAAAAATTTACCAGGACATGTAGAGAGCACTATAAGAAACATATTAATGCAGTTTATAAGCTCAAAAAAGTTGATTTGGTGCTTAGTTGTCCTTTAAGCAAATTTACACTAATAAACTGGTTTCTGTTGACAAGACTGGTTATATAGTTTTAGTGTCTCTACAATGTTATAGGTTTGGAACAGTCTGAACACAAAGAAATTGCATCCATAAATATTGAATTTGCATCTTAAATGGATTGAGATGCTTCACACATTTTTGGGAGGATTTTTTGTGTTGCAGAACATTGATATGATTAGAACTACAGCAGGAATGAACCTTGACTTTACCAGCTTTACTTGTGGTTTTGCTTAAATTAAGCTAGAGTAGGATTAAACTTCATAAGTAATTAAGGACAAACCAGGCAAGGGCAACACTAATGGGCTCGACACACGGGAGGCGACAAAGGACAGCGACGGGTGAAAATCGATTGTTGCCAAGCATCAACTATTTGTCCGATATACTTTACATGTACATAATTGTATTGTATTACCGTAATTTTCGGGACTATAAGCCGCTACCAAACTTAGTGTTACTATTTTACTTCTATTGTCAGGAGTTTTATTGTGTTTTTTTATGTATATAGTTAGTTTGCTGTAGTTTTAAGTCTAGTCTAAGTTCTAAGTCTATTTTTGCTGTGTTGATCATCACAAAGTAAAATAAAATTAGTATATTCATTCAATCTTTTACTTCTTCAGTGTGTAATTTAAGTTATTTTAGTTACTATAACAAAATCGTGATAAAATCGAAATCGGGAGTTTCTAATTAAAAAATCGTGATATTCTATTTTTGTCATATCGCCCACCCCTACTGCCGTCCCTGCAACCCTCCGTCTGCCCGCAACTGCACCTTTCTCCGGGATGAGGCGTCTCTTCCTCCTCATCTGCGCCATGGGCCGCTCTGAGCGGGTGTACTATGAAAACCTGTGGCTTATATTCGAGTGTGGCCTGTATCTGTACAAGGCCGCAAATTTAGCTGTCGCGGCTTATAGTAAGGTGCGCTTAATTGGCCGAAATTTAAGGTACTTTTTTTTTTCTAATAGTGTCACTCTATGGACCATTCTTTTGTGTCTTTTATACAGTCTTGAATTAATTAATGGTAAATGGCCTCAAATCAATTAATGAAAATCAATAATCATATTTCTACATATGGAATAGTCTTTTCCCAAAAACAAAATGAATGTGTGCGTGCGTCCAAACAAGCATACCTTGCAAATTTGGAAGAGGTTAGATGAATCTTCCTTAAGGTATATCAGAAGGCCAGCCAGCGATGCAGTCCTCATGGCATCAATGTTGGTTGTGTCCTGAAAAATTAGAAACATTTAATATTTGCATTAAAACCACCAAACAGACCATAGTGCAGGTGTAGGCTGACAAAAAAAAATTATAGTTTTGATAGACGAGTAACAATATTATGAAGAATTACATCATCTATGAACACATTCACCTGCAGTCCAGCACCGTGGAGAGTGCTACAACCTCGCTGTGGGCCACCTCACGTCCTTCGTACAGAGGGATCTTTTCCGTCAACCTAGAAACATAGTTAGAAATACGAAAAAAAAGAGTGAAATTTGAATTATCCTCTATCCAATGCATCGGGACACACCAACACACTTGGATGACAAGCCACGATCCATAGAAGAATTTGTAATATAATGTGTAAAATACTAGAATTTAGTCATCCTCCAACTAGCAGTGTTTCCTCTACCATTAGCGCCCCTCGCCCTGTCAGGGAGTTAGCCTTTTATTATGAACACGCTACACGATTCTGACAAACAGCTGATGCTTGATAACACAGCGCGTCTGTGTCTCTACCCTTCATTTCGCCTCCAGCTTCTAAAACTGACCACAATACCGCAAAGTTAGGCCGTGTTTGTGAGCGTGGGAAAGCATGCGCGTGTCCCAGTTTGGTCAGCGGTGTCAACAGTGTCACAACATCGCAGTGCAATGGTCCTACTGGTACGAAGCCTTCAACTTGGCTATAGTTCTGTCAAATGGAGATAAAAGTCCACGACAGGACGAAGCGGGACGTATTTCAGTGGATTTAATAAGAAAAGGAGACGGGCCTCAGCCCCGAGATGGAGGCTGCGGAGGAGACGGCGGAGAAAGCGGAGAGAGGCGAGCGGAGAAAGTGGAGAGAGGCGAGGTGAAGCTGAACAGTTTGTCTCCAAACTCAGTAAGTGCCGCTAAACTCTGTTCGCGGTTGAAATGTAGCTTGAAACGGTGGTTCGTTGAACGTTTGGTGATATAAAGTTGTGCTGTTTCGTGTGGGGCTGTGGCCATGAAATGAGCCGTTTGTGCCGCTGTTTTCACGGAGAAATGAAAAAGGAGGCGCAGCTGTGTTTCTCTGTCTTTATTTCATCCTGTCATTGGCCGCTGCTTTCTGTGTGTTCAATTTGAGGACGGTAAAAATCACCCATGTTTCTCCTGTGCGTCCAAAATCGGGCTTAAAAATCAAACATGTTTGATTTCCTGCGACTGTAGTCCAGTTGCGTCTGACAGCTGCCCACACTACCAAGACACGACTCTCTGCGACTGCGTTCAACTAAACACGACTCGGGAAGAGTCGGCGCGACTGAGAATTGTATCAAAATCGTGTAGTGTGTGCGGACCTTTAGAAATACGTAACTGAGGAAAACAATCAGGAAGTTAGCCTTTTACAGCTCACTAGGCACTGTGATAGCGTTCATTCTTCTCTGAGCACACACAGCACATGCATTTACCGAGACTAAAAATGTTAACGTCCTTCATTTATAGGATGAGTCGCCCTCAACAGGTCACAGCGCTGGTAAACTTTTACGAGCGCTAATAAGTGCATCGTTGACATACACTCCGAAGAAGTACTCCGATGTAACCGATATAATGTGATCGCGTACAGCGGTACAATCTCCAATGTTTTAAGTATAAGACTACAAGTAAGCGTTAACCTGCAATTGTGTAAGCGGGGAGTGCTACTACCTTGCTACAAAACGAAAATCTTAGCGTAAACTGACGCGAATTAGCTTGCAGGAGCACTGCAGTGTTCAAACTCGTTTAATCTCTAGTCAGCGAGTGAGAATTTGGAACAATATAAAATGGATACAATAAAACAGTAAAACTACAAAATACTTTACCGTCCAGTGAAGATGTCCTCGTCTTGATAAAAGCGTGACTGTTGAACCAGCTCAAACCGGAATTTTCCAGAAGTTCAGGGGCGGGGCGGGGAACTACGGTGAACCAAGGGGGGGATACGCCCCTTTTCACCGAATTTCAGTACGTGCTAGTGGCGGGCCGTGGTATTGCAGCCCCAAAGCCCAAAAAGCACTTTTTGTCATAGACACTCATGTAAAAGGAGCGGCCTGTAAAATGGTCCACAGGGCATCTAGAGTTTCAGACTAAGGCGAATATATTTCTTAAAAAATACTATTTTTAGGACATATACTTTTTTTTTTCATAAATATTTGTTTTAAAGTTTTCCAATGGTGTGACGTCACCAGGCCTGTGGACGTGCTCGTGCGCGTGCGCCATGACTCATGAACGAGCACAGGTTTTCTCCGTGTGGTCTCTGCGGGTCTGAGAGCCAAACCATTGATTCAAACAAATAATGAACGGGAATCTACGGGACTGTACTAAGATAAACGCTAAGAAGCACCTCAAGTAAATGTTTCTCTTTACCCCAGTACTAAAATGTATTGCGAACCTACACATGGCGGGCGTGTGTTTTAATGTTAAAAATTAGGCTTATAGCTAACATGAACAACAACAATAAACTAATGACGACGTGATAGTTTCCTGATTAGGCTGCACGCTTTTGAAAATAGCTTAAATGTTTGACGGAAAGCAACGTAATGAAAAGGACAAAATAAATGGGTTTTAAGCGTAAGGTAAGGTGACCTCTTTATGATGGACAGTTTGTGAATCATAACCTTTAGTAAAGTTTGATCAGAAACAGAAACGGCACAATATACATGGCTGACAACAGAATCATTGTTCATGTTGACAAACGCACTTGTGACTCAATTTTTCACTTCTTAACTTATGAACATGGCTACTTACATTAACTTATAGAACACGTTTGTAGAGCTCCTTCTTTGTATTCAGGAAACAATTCTAGTAGTGAGTTTATATTAGCAAACAAAGTGAAGTAAAAGCTCGATTTCTATCATTTTTATCACAATAACCAGGCTGCCAGCACTTACGGAACTTCTCGGAAAAGTGGCCGAGCGTGAGTACAGTAGCGCGGCTACGTACGTTCCAAGGGCCGCTGTGAGCTCCGGTTGTACAAGATCGGAGAAACTTCGCTTATTTGGCCCCGCACCGACAAACTGACCCCCCAGGTCATCTTAACATAGTAGCTTATTCGCCTGAAATGGCCTTAAACATTCATTTTGTATTTAAAGAACGATGATATTAAGAGATTTGATACGGCTTAATGGCGCCCGCTCCGCTCTGAGGCTACGAGTCTATGAAGGCGCGTTCACGCTGCTAGGTGCACGCTACAGGTTGCGCGTCATACGGGTACCATGAGCCTTAATGGCGGACGAAACAGGAGTCATGCGCAGCACAACTATTGAAAGAGATAGGAGCTGAGACATTATGCCTCTTCCATTCAATATACTTCAATGCGGTGAACACGGCCTTGTACAGAATAAAGTTGTCTGCGCATGTGCGCAGCACATTTAAATTTTCTTGTTTATTTATGTAATACAAATTCTCACAAAAATCGTGCAGACTTTATTGAAATAATAACACACATATCACTGAGCAGGTATTAAGGTCAGGAGAAATGTCAAATATTGACAAGTCCTCATTGACACTATATATGTCCTGAATAGCAGTTCTCCTACTGCAAATGAGCGACGGTTGAGCGGGTAACGCAATGCGCTTTGAATTGAAATCCCGGCGAAGACTTATGCTTTTCGTTCATACACACAAAATATAACATACATCATAATAAACCTTTTTTTTTTTTAATGATATATAATTTAAATTTCGAGTATAACTTTGACCTAAAATAATTCAACAACTACTCTAAGATCATACTTGACTGAATTGTATACTTATGTGCAGGATAGCCTATATGCTTTTGAAAACATTTCTCCCTGAATTTCCTTCATAACAACGACTAGTTTTAATGGCCTACATAAATAATTGAATGGTTAAATGGATAAGGAATTGGTTTGGAGATTAAGAGATGACAGGTTGAAATCTTAAAGGTAATTTTCAGTTTGTCTAATGTAATTCCTTCTCATTTATTATATTATTAACTCATGTTGGACTTACTGACCATTTATTGTAATATATTATATTATCTAACAAAACTTAACAAGAACAAAGAACAAAAAAATAACAAAAACATTTATAAAAATAAACATTTTCTGATTGGTTAATAATGCAATTTTAAGAAAAAAGCAAGCACAGCTTAAACCGTTTTGAGCAATATAACTTAAAGTGTAAGAAGATGCTTCAGAACTCAAAGCAAGTGAGCTATCACGCCACATTTTTAGATTTGAGTCGCCATGACCTAGTTAAAAAGGGTTACTATAACTTCGGAGCACAATTGAGCCAAGACAGCTTAGTAGGTTTGAAAAGATGGGTGGTTGGGATTTACAGTGTAGTTTTGTCCTGGTTCTGTCCTGGCTTAGTCCAGGTTTAGTCCTGGTTTTGTCCTGGTTTAGTCCTGGCTTAGTCCAGGTTTAGTTCTGGTTTTGTCCTGGTTTAGTCCTGGCTTAGTCCAGGTTTAGTCCTGGTTTTGTCATGGCTTAGTCCAGGTTTAGTCCTGGTTTAGTCCTGGTTTAGTCCTGGTTTTGTCCTGGCTTAGTCCAGGTTTAGTCCTGGTTTTGTCCTGGTTTTGTCCTGGTTTTGTCCTGGTTTAGTCCAGGCTTAGTCCAGGTTTAGTCCTGGTTTTGTCCTGGTTTAGTCCTGGTTTTGTCCTGGTTTAGTCCTGGTTTTGTCCTGGTTTTGTCCTGCCTTAGTCCAGGTTTAGTCCTGGTTTTGTCCTGGTTTTGTCCTGCCTTAGTCCAGCTTTATTCCTGGTTCTGTCCTGGTTTAGTCCTGCCTTAGTCCAGGTTTATTCCTGGTTCTGTCCTGGTTTAGTCCTGCCTTAGTCCAGGTTTATTCCTGGTTCTGTCCTGGTTTAGTCCTGCCTTAGTCCAGGTTTATTCCTGGTTCTGTCCTGGTTTAGTCCAGGCTTAGTCCAGGTTTAGTCCTGGTTTTGTCCTGGTTTAGTCCAGGCTTAGTCCAGGTTTAGTCCTGGTTCTGTCCTGCTCTCTGCCGATCGGGAAACAGCCGCGCTATTTGCGCATTACGACCGTGCGTCCTTCACGTCGAAAGGAGCCAGCTGAGGTGGCTAGGGCATCTGTTCCGGATACCTCCTGGTCGCCTCCCTCGGGAGGTGTTCCAGGCATGTCCTATTGGGAGGAGGCCTCGTGGAAGGCCCAGGACACGCTGGTGGGACTATGTCTCCGAGCTGGCCTGGTGTCGCCTCGGGGTCCCCCCAGAACAGCTGGAGGAGGTGTGCGTGGATCGGGAAGTCTGGGCATCTCTGCTGAGACTGCTGTCCCCGCGACCCGGCCCCGGATAAAGCGGAAGAAAATGGATGGATGGACCGTGCGTGCATATATAATAGGGCGTCCTCCGCTTTTGTTTTTAGCCAGCCATATTTCAGTCATTCTGAAACTGTTTCTAAAAATATTAAAAGTATCATGGAGCTAAGAGGGGTTCAGCAGAGAGTAGGGCTGAACGATATATCGTTATCGTATCGTTATGAGATATGAACATTCAAGATATTAATATTGAAAAAGCAACGATATATCGTTATCGTATTGAAATCTAGATATAAATATTCAAAACATAAAAATCGATATAAACCATATAGATCTTCATCAATGAAATGTATCATGCTTGGTTTTCATCTAACACATAGTTATATCGTATCGATATTGAGATATCTGCCATGCATATCAAGATATGAAATGTTGTCCATATCGTTCAGCCCTAGCAGAGAGTGAAAGAAGGGAAAGACATCTGTGACTTTGGGCTAAAGAGACGTTTCCAGTGCTATTGGCCAATGATCAGCAGCTGCTCCACCCCCTGCTCAGGGGGTGCGTTTGTTTACTCTCCCGGGACAGCATGGACTTCTTTCTTTGTTTTTCTTTCTTACAACAGAAATAATGAAAAAGCAGTTTTATAAATTAAAATCAGGCCATAAGGCATTACATTACAGAGGTCTGGCCCTTCCTGGTTGACACTCTGACGTAAAATACGTCAGAGCGTCACAACTCAGTCATTTTCCAGGAGAGGGCGGAGCAGCTGCTCAGAGAGCAGGATTCAGGAGGATTACTTAGAACTGCATGAATGAAGCCAAAACCCACTCTGGGGGTGTTTTTGAGAAGGAAATAGCATAACAACATAGTTAAAAGCTCAAAAAAGTCGATTTTGCATGATATAGGACCTTTAAAGTTGTCAATGATGTTGCTGAAAGGCAAGAAGATCAGAAACAGTGTTGACTGTAAGTTGTTAAAGAGCTGTACATGTTTGTGATGCCGACAAAGCCACAGTGGCTGCTGGACTTTCTAAGTAACAGTTTGTTATAGCATAAAAAAGCCACACTTTTTTTTATTTATTTTGCTCGTTATAGTATAGTGCAACTTTCAGGTGCCCTGTGAAACCTTTGAATATGATTTTATTTTATTTTTTTCAAATTTGGACCCAAATAATTTGATCAGATATCACACACACGCTTACACAGTGGGGTGTTAAAGTTTAGTACTATTTGGCCGATATTTGGCAACTTTTGCAGCCCTCCAATGTTTATTTGGTTATTTAAGGTCTGTTCACGGTTATCTAGAAATAGGGATGGGCACCGTTAAACGGTTCCTACTTGGTACCGACCGAAAAGCTCCGGTCGGGGGCGGTATCGAAAAACAAAATTATTTTGGTGCCAACTTTCGGTTCTTTTTCTCTCTAGACGTCAATATATGACCCACAGCGAGTCTAAAAAAAGCAACATGAACGTGTGCGCTGATAATGAGCCGCTTCAGCGCAAATGGAGCAAAGCAAAACTATAACTTAAAGAGAAGCAAAGCTATAACGTACTAAACGTTTGTAATAGAGATGGCCCAGCCTCGGTCTGCGGCAGGACTGAGCCAGGACTAAACCAGGTCTCACACCGGTTATAAAACCCAGAGCTAAACTAAACCAGTTATAAACCAGGACTGAATGAGAAACTTGAGTTTTTAGGCAAATTGAAAAACAAAACAGAGCAGTGAGAACAAGAAAGACGTGTTTCCCTTTAGCGACAGACCCGGAGGTGCAGCTGCAGCGAGGGGAATATAAAGATTGTTTGTGGAAAAGTGAGCGCTCACTCTGTGTTAGACATTTTTGGTACAGTTGTTGTACATTATTAGTGGCAGAGTGAGCGCTCACACCATGTAAGGATCTTTGACGGGAAAGTGTTTTCGCTTCGTCAAAGCGCAGTGTGTTTAGAAAAGTTTATCCAAAAGAAACCCGTGTCCTGATGTGGATCTGTCTCTGCAGCTCAGGAGGGAATAACGTCCTTTATTTCTTTTTATCGCTGCTTAAGTGGACATTCTGCTCAAAACACGAAGTTAGAGGTGACGCTGCTGCGGCCTGTGGAGCTTCTGTTTTGCTGTTTTAGGACTTTTCCCTGAACTTTCTTATATACGTTATTTTAATTGAATTAAAATGAAATAGGCACCGAAAAAAGTACCGTTAAGGAACCGGCACCGAAAAGCAGGTATCGTTATAGTAGTAGTATCGAAAAAAAGCGAACGGTGCCCATCCCTATCTAGAAACACATAATTTGTGTTTCAAACCATTTGTTAAGCAGCTTTTTTTTACTGTAAAACTATGTCTAGAATGAAAAGGATGTGAGTGCATGAAAAAAAATGAATACAAAATATATTTTCCAGAGCTGTTTAGCTTAGTAAACCCCAAGTGGGTTGGAAAGCTCCCACTTGAACCTCCTGGTATCAAGAACTGAAAAGAGCCATGCGCTCTTTCATCACACAGTTAGACACGCTCCGCCCACTCGACCCGAAGACCAGCCCCCACACCACCCCTTTGTTCACGGTGACCCACAGACACAGCAGACTTGTGATAATGACATGGTAATGGCTTATTTTCTCTGCGTTTAACCACATTTACATTCTGAGTGGCACTTTTAACCCTCATGCCTTTCCCTTGTTAAAAACATATCTGGTAAAATGAGTGTTTGTTCCCGCCGGTTTAAACAATCCTGATCCATTTAGTTTTGATATCTTCTATTGTTGGAGTGCGGCTATTTGTGTTATGGGATTTTCTTTGCATAATAAATGCAACATTTTTGGAACTATTATTTTTTTAAGCTAGCATGGACTGGATATCTATTAACCGCACTAATAATGCACAAAAATGTAAAGTGACTGGAAGCGTCTGGAAAAAGGGCTATTCAAGGCTAATGTTTTATTATTCTATTACAGTGCCTTGCAAAAGTACAAATACACCTTGAACTTTTGCACATTTTGTATATTTACAACCATAAACATAAAGATTTTTTTTTTTTTTTTTTTTTAAATAGTAAATTGAAAAGTGGGGCGTGCACAAGTATTCATACAGCATGACGTAATACTTTGTGGAACCCCCTTTTGCTGCAATAACAGCAGCAAGTCTTCTGGGGTTTGACTCTACAAGGTTTGCACATGTAGAGACTGACATTTTAGCCCATTCCTCTTTACAAAACAACTCAAGCTCTGTCACATTAGAAGGAGAGCGTTTGTGATCAGCAGTTTTCAGGTCTTTCCACAGATTTTCAATAGGATTTAGGTCAGGACTTTGACTGGGCCATTCTAACACATTCATATGTTTGTTTTGAAACCATTCCATTGTAGATGTTTGTGTTTAGGGTCATTGTCCCGCTGGAAGGTGAATCTCCGCCCCAGCCTCAATTCTCTTGCTGACTCCAGCAGGTTTTCCTCCAAAATGTCTCTGTATTTGGCTCCATCCATCTTCCCAACTATTCTTACAATCTTCCTAGTCCCTGCTGAGGAAAAGCAGCCCCATAGCATGATGCTCCCCCCACCATATTTGACACTGGGGATGGTGCACTCAGGACGATGAGCAGTGTTAGGTTTGCTCCATACATAACGTTTTGCATTTGGGTCAAAAAGTTCAATTTTTGTCTCATCTGACCAAAGCACCTTCTTCCACATGGTAGCTGTGTCCTCCATATGACTTCTAGCAAACTTCAAACGGGATTTCTTATGGCCTCCTTTCAATAATGGCTTTCTTCTGCCACTCGTCCATGAAGTCCAGATTTGTGTAGAGTACGACTTATAGTTGTCCCATGTACAGATTCCCCCAGCTCAGCGGCAGGACGTCCCAGCTCCTCCAGAGTTATCTTGGGGCACTTGGTTGCATTTCTGACCAGTGCTCTCCTTGTTCGGTCTGTTAGTTTAGGTGGACGGCCGTGTCTTGGTAAGTTCGCAGTGGTGCTATACTCTTTCCATTTCCGAATGATGGATTGAACAGTGCTCCGTGAGATGTTCAAATCTTGGGAAATCTTTGTATAACTTAACGCTGCTTTAAACTTCTCCACAGCTTTATCCCTGACCTCTCTGGTGAGCTCCTTGGCCTTCATGATTTTGCTTAGTGACCAATACACTCTGACCATAGCTCTGACGCCTCATTTACACCGAGTACGTTACGTCCACGGCCCGTTGTACGTACGTCTGCCATAACAATAGGAATGACATAAAATGAATCAGGTGGTTTACACCTGTCCGTAAGGTGTCCGTTACATCTACGGCTCTGCGGCAGAAATACGCATCGATACTATTTTTGACGGACGCCAGATCACTTTTTTTTCTACAGAGCAGTAGTTTGTTTACATATGCATAATAAGCCATGTGCTTGGCAGAAGGAAACACCCACCATCAAGTTTTATTATAGGCTATGTCAGGGCGAAAATTCCCTCCTCGCAGGTTAAATTGAGCGAAAATACAATACAATAAACCCAGGTTAATACAACAACAATATAGGCTCTACGCTGTGTATACGCTCGGGCGTAATAGTAGGCTACTATTTCAAAGATCACGATCAGATTCTCGCCTATAAACGTTGAGAAACTGCTAACGGTAGCTGTCACTCAACGTCTCGGCTACATATTGTGTTCCTTGCGACATAACCAGTGCTACAAAGTAGCAAGTTTTGACCATGGGTGACGAGCGATTGATCACAGAAGTAGAAAACCACACGACTCTGTACGATGCCTCTCATCCTTTTTATAAAGACAACGCCAAGAATCAGAAGGCCTGGGAAGAAATTGCTGAAGTTCTGGGATTGCAAGGTAAGTAACCTACTGCCAATGTAAAGTTAACTGCATAAAACATGTTATTTTACCCCTGTCTATTCATTTGTTTGTGGCTGATGTTATGGCTTGTAAAGTACTCTGTAAAGTAGTAGAAAGTTCCATTTTGACCAACAAATTAGTTTTTAGTAAGAACAACATAACCAGTGGCGTCTCTCTCATGAAAAGGAGTCATTTATGTTCTGCTAAAGTTATCAACAGCTGAACCCGGACAGACGTGAACCGTGGTGTAAACATAGACTCACCCGTAGCTTTGAGGACCATCGCGTCCTTACGTCGGTTTTGCCTCAATCAAACTCCACAAACACACGGCAGCTTCCCCACTTCGTCTTGTGTCATCAGCGAAAAGTCCCGTTGCAAAGAGTCGTCCAAAAAAAAAAGTATATCCGTATAATCCACCGGTGTTTGCTTGTTTTCACGTTTACTGAGAGTGGGTGCAACGTCAGTGAAAGTACCCAATACGGAGTCTTCAGCGTGGGGAGCTGCTCTGCAATTGGGTTTTATAAGTTATGTTACATAACCTATAAAAGGCTATGAAGTCAACGAAGCATGTAGACTAACCAATTCCAAATTATTACCGTGAAATTGTGTTAAACTATTCGGCCTGAGTGCACCATCTAGTGGTTCAACAATCAACAGTGCATAACATTAGCTTAAATATAAACAAATGCAGTGTAGTTGAAACAATAATATCCACATTGTAGCCTAATTAAAATGTTTTAATAGGTAGCGTTCACGTGACATCACAACATTCTAAAGAGCCTATAGTTTAACATTGAGGTGGAGCAACTGAAAATTCCACGTCCGTAACCATAGTAACGCTCAAAATGCAGATTTCTAGTCTTAAATCATTGCTAATTTCTCTGTAATTCCTGAGGCCAATTCACAAGAAACAAAAACTGACACAGAGTTCAAAGTCATATCTTCCAGCAGATATGAACATATGTGTAATTATTTCTTCACAAAGGCATCCAAAAGTGGAGACAATATTCAAAAACATGTGCTTGATGTTGGCCAGTAGAAAGGACTTTCAGCCATAAAATTCACATGTCAGGTTTGTGAATCCAATCACTGTCACATGATGATCAGAGAAAACATTTGGACATTTCTTTCAAAAACTGTTTCTCTCCCATAGAGTTGTATTGACACCTGCCCTCCAACTGAAATGGAATTCTAAATCGTGAACGCCACCTATTAGGTTCAAAATGAGCCTAATTATTGTGTGAATTTTACATGTGAAATTCACACAATAATTAGGCTCATTTTGAACTGGAAAAATACATACAGAACAGGCGAGAAAATATGCATGAGCAAGAAATGACTTTTCACCTCACACACATCTTAAAAAAGTCTAGTTCTCAGTGTTTTACACAACAAAACAAATTTGAGATGACTGAAATAAAAGCTGCTAAGCAGCTCCGAGAGACACATTCATTTCAGCCAGTGTTTGACACCAGAGATAAGGAAAGTCAAGTTACTTTTATGAACAATGGATTCCCTTCACAAAAGTTGCATGCATATAAAAAAGTATTTAGAACATTAAAATTACATCAGCATACTAGAAAAACAGTGCTTGCCAAAATGTTATTGGATTTAATTGAGGCTACTCAAATGTGAACTATTGTATTTATTCAGTTTGAGTCCCCTCCTGGAACCACCACCTTAACGTGGTGGAGGGGTTTGAGCGCCCGAATGATCCTGGAGCTCTGTTGTCAGGGGCTTCGTGCCCCTTGTAGGGTCTCCCATGGCAAACAGGTCCTAGGTGACGGGTCAGACAAAGAGCGGTTCAGAAGCCCCTTATGAGAGACCAACAGGCCCGGTTAGAACCATGAGGCCGTCCTTCTGTGGACCCACCACCTGCAGGGGGCGCTATAGGGGCTGGAGCAGCTCCAACAGCTGCCCCCACGACCCGGCAACGGACAAGTGGAAGAAGATGGATGGATGGAAGGATAGACCATTCGGTCCTGGCAAGGCACACTACCTTCACCAGAGTTTAAATAATTAGATTCATAGCAGCTGATGATGATCTGTTGCGTCCAATGTTTGGGTCTTCTTCAATGTGCTGCCCCAACAGCCTCTTCCAAGAGCCTCTGGTTTTCTCGAGGGAAGAGTAGGAAGTTGTGGAGTATGCATGCAGCCACAATTAGAGTATCTATATGATTTGGGAGAAGGTTGACGCGTCGCAGGAGCATTCGCCACCTTGACGAGAGAATACCAAAGGCATTTTCTACTACCATCCTGGCCCTTGATAGCCTGTAGTTAAAGATTCAAATGTTACGGGTGCATATGACAACTGTAAGTATTTTATCTGCACTCTTGCTTTTTACTGTAATTCATTATTTTTTATGTTGGTTTTTTATGGTTTGACTGCACTTTGAATTGACTTGTGTATGAATTGTGCTTTACAAATAAACTTTGCCTTGAAGCATCTAAAATATTAGCATTATATATTGATCACTGTCTTTTCTCTTACTAGCTGATGATGCAAGAACCGATGGAGAGCACTTCGAGACCAGTTTGTTAAGAACAAAAATAAGACCCCTCCAAGTGGAGCTGCAGCCAAGAACCAGAAAGAGTGGAGATATTTTGCAATAATGTCTTTTTTATTGCCCTATATCCATTCTAGGAGGTGTGTATGAAGCATGATGCCCAGCCTAATCTTTGCTATAAGTATGTATTGTAATTATTTAAAT
The DNA here is from genome assembly GCA_021464625.1 of Proterorhinus semilunaris. Classification (NCBI taxonomy): domain Eukaryota; kingdom Metazoa; phylum Chordata; class Actinopteri; order Gobiiformes; family Gobiidae; genus Proterorhinus; species Proterorhinus semilunaris. Next base: position 32,639,065 of record CM038360.1, on the reverse strand, counting down.
GCCTCATCCAGCTTCCGACCTTCCCAACGTGCTGAAGGAAAATGCGCCATGTTTTTGGAAACACAGCTGGCCCATGGTTGGTTTTACTGTTACAAATGTTATATTAACGTAGATCTAGGGCACTAAATTGAGTTTACTGTATTACAAGACAGTAAGTTGATAACTACAGCTTTAAAATGAACTATACAGTGCCTTGCGAAAGTATTCGGCCCCCTTGAACTTTTCGACCTTTTGCCACATTTCAGGCTTCAAACATAAAGATAAATATAAAACTGTAATTTTTTTTGAAGAACCAACAACAAGTGGGACACAATCGTGAAGTGAATAGAAATTTATTGGATATTTCAAACATTTTTAACAAATAAAAAACTGAAAAATTGGGCGTGCAAAATTATTCAGCCCCCTTAAGTGAATACTTTGTAGCGCCACCTTTTGCTGCGATTACTGCTGTAAGTCCTTGGGGTTTGTCTCTATCAGGTTTGCACATTGAGAGACTGAAATATTTGCAAAACAGCTGGAGCTCAGTGAAGTTGGATGGACAGCGTTTGTGAACAGCAGTTTTCAGTTCTTTCCACAGATTCTCGATTGGATTCAGGTCTGGACTTTGACTTGGCCATTCTAACACCTGGATATGTTTATTTGTGAACCACTCTATTGTAGATTTTGCTTTATGTTTTGGATCATTGTCTTGTTGGAAGACAAATCTCCGTCCCAGTCTCAGGTCTTTTGCAGACTCCATCAGGTTTTCTTCCAGAATGGTCCTGTATTTGGCTCCATCCATCTTCCCATCAATTTGAACCATCTTCCCTGTCCCTGCTGAAGAAAAGCAGGCCCAAACCATGATGCTGCCACCACCATGTTTGACAGTGGGGATGGTGTGTTCAGGGTGATGAGCTGTGTTGCTTTTACGCCAAACATAACGTTTTGCATTGTGGTCAAAAAGTTGGCCGTTTCATCTGACCAGAGCACCTTCTTCCACATGTTTGGTGTGTCTCCCAGGTGGCTTGTGGCAAACTTTAAACTACACTTTTTATGGATATCTTAAGAAATGGCTTTCTTCTTGCCACTCTTCCATAAAGGCCAGAGTTGTGCAGTATACGACTGATTGTTGTCCTATGGACAGAGTCTCCCACCTCAGCTGTACATTTCTGCAGTTCATCCAGAGTGATCATGGGCCTCTTGGCAGCATCTCTGATCAGTTTTCTCCTTGTATGAGCTGAATGTTTAGAGGGACGGCCGGGTCTTTGTAGATTTTCAGTGGTCTGATACTCCTTCCATTTCAATATTATCGCTTGCACAGTGCTCCTTGGGATGTTTAAAGCTTGGGAAATCTTTTTGTATCCAAATCCGGCTTTAAACTTCTCCACAACAGTATCTCGGACCTGCCTGGTGTGTTCCTTGTTCTTCATGATGCTCTCTGCGCTTTAAACTGACCTCTGAGACGATCACAGAGCAGGTGCATTTATACGGAGACTTGTTTACACACAGGTGGATTCTATTTATCATCATTAGTCATTTAGGTCAACATTGGATCATTCAGAGATCCTCACTGAACTTCTGGAGAGAGTTTGCTGCACTGAAAGTAAAGGGGCTGAATCATTTTGCACGCCCAATTTTTCGTTTCACTTCATGATTGTGTCCCACTTGTTGTTGGTTCTATACAAAAAGTTACAGTTTTATATTTTTATGTTTGAAGCCTGAAATGTGGCAAAAGGTCGAAAAGTTTAAGGGGGACGAATACTTTCGCAAGGCACTGTATATGATCATCTTACACCTTTTTCTTTAAGTTTCAACATAAAGCCGCCAAAACATTATGTAGACACAAATATATTGCAATGTCCTATATATAAAAAAAAAGTTTTTTGCTTGACTTTTTGTTCTTCACATAGTTCAAGCAACCTGCACACAGATGAGACTGAAAGAGCTGAATCCCCATCACTGGCTGCCTCCCTCTCCCCTGGTACTTCACTGTCTACCTCATCACCATCTGAGGAGGAGGAAAGACGAAGAAGATCTCGTAGACAGAAAACAACAAAGGACACCAGGAAGAAGAGGACAAGTTATGTGCATTGTTATGTGAACCTTCCCCCACACCGCAAATCCCTGATAGACCAAGATGAGGCATATCATTTCACCCTAAGCCCTTACTTGTTAATTTAAACAGAAACTGAAGAAAACGAAAAGCAAAAATTTAAATATTACAAATTCTGACACACTGTAATGTGTCCAGTCCAGTCCAAGTCCAATGGTCCCATATGATCTGTCCTGCAGTAGCGACCAACTGTGGGAGGACAACAAAAGCAGTGTTTGAATTTTGTTGGAGCCTTTTTTGTTGTATTCGCATAACATGTGATGTAACAGCAACACTAGAGAGTTGGTTGGGATTATGGGCTATGTGTGTTTACTTGTAGACCATTTTGGTAATTTTTAGTGTAGTGCAGAGGTTCTCAAACTGTAATTGTAAATATTTTGTGTGTGTGTCTCTCTCTCTATTAAATCATTTAATTGCAATATTTTAAAGCATGTTACATGGCTTAAAGTTTTCCGGCGTGAGAAAAAAAAAAAAAAAAATCACTTTTTTTTTTTTTTTTATATATAAATAAATAATGATTGCTGTCATTTGAAAAAGGTTAAAGTGTGTTCTATCAATTGTATGAAAGAATTGCGTGTGTATAGCGCAACAAAACACAGCAAATCAGGAGTAGACTGGCGCGGGACTTTTGGCCAAGGTTGTGTTGTGAGCGCGCTCGTGATCGCTGCACGCGCGGTGTTTGAGTCAGCCAGCGCAACAGCTAGCACGAAAACTACACGAAACAAGTTTGCCAGCGGAATGGAGCGCAACTTTTTGAAAACTGGGGAAAATATCGCCGTAGTGGACGAGGGGGTTAAAAATAAATGGCGCTGGTCATGGATGGAGGAAAAGGGCCAAGACGATAAACCTTTTGGCAGCTGGTGCAGAAAATTGAGAGAAGCTGGTGCTAGCTTCTGCGTACTGTGCTCGAGGAAGCTAATATATGCTACAAGTGGCAAGAAAGTTTTTCGTCGCCACGAACTTGACAGTCGTCACATTGCAGCTGTCCGTTCTCTACCTCACACAACTACGCTACCAGGAGCGACCACTACCAGTGAGACCCCAACTTCAATGACTGACCGCGTCTGTGATTCAAAAGTCCGTCTGTGTGCCTTCATTGCAGAACATGATTTATCGTTTACCATTGCTCAACCACTGGTACGACTTTGTAAAAAGGTTGCGGAAGACAGATTGGCACTCTCAAAATTATCACTATCAAATCAGCAGGCAAGTTACACTAACACCCATGGCATAGCCTCGCATTTCAAGAAGTGCCTTTCAGATAAATTAAAAAACGGCACATTTTCCCTTAATGTTGATGAAGCTTCTACACAGTGTATGGACAAAATTATGAATATATTAATTCGATACTATGACGAAGATACTAACAGAGCAACGACTATACATTTAGCAAGCAGGAAAGTAAATATAGCAACTGCTTCTGTTCTAAAGAATGAATTGGACGATGTCTTGCTGTCGTATGGATTTTCGTGGAATCAAGTCATCAGCATTTTGATGGATAACTGTGCTGTGATGAGAGGCAAGAAGACCGGATTGGAAACCCTGGCACGGAAGGAAAATCCGTTTCTTCTCGACATATCAGGGGACACCGTGCATATGGTCTCCAATGCTGCGAAAGCCCTCATGAGTGCATTTGGTTCAGAAATTGAAGAGCTTGCTTCTGATCTCTTTTATGACATTGAAAAGTCACCGAAACAAAAAGAGATTTTTGCGGAGTTTCAATCTCTTCTCCATCTTGCCCATAAGAGCTTGATCCGACCGATTGGGAGCAGGTTCCTACAAATGCTGGAGGTGGCCAACAGACTTAGTGAGCTTCTGGATGCGCTTGTGGTTTTCTACTACCGCGTCGTGGATAAAAATGAAGAATACAAATACAGGTAATTAATTCATTTATTATATAATTGTATTGTATTGTCCATTTAAATTGATTTTCATTAGCTTAAATAATAAAAAATGACACGAGGTTTTGACATTTCATTTAGGGTTATTCCATTTTTAGTCCAAAGGAAACATGCATAAAACTAAAATGTTTGGCATTGAGTTGCCTTGTGTACGAAATGCGCGGTATAAATAAAGTTGCCTTGCCTTGCCTTTATGTATAATTAACATACGAGAGGAGGGATGATAAAGCCTCTGGCCTGCCCAATATGTGCGTATGTTTCATGCCCGACACCGTTGAACCACATCAAGTCCTGCTGCGCGCTGTAGTTTAAGACAGGTGTGGGAATCGAGCCGTTTCTGTCTAGACGGCCCGCTCCAGCCCAAGATCACGCTATCTCACCAAAATACACTCCCTGATGGGGTCGAGTGTCCTCGGTGAAATGGTGTGTTACACACTATAATACAGTTTCATAATATCATTTTGAGCATTTGTCCAAATGCGCGAATTGAAGACATCAGAGACAGATGCCGAGGAAAGAGCGAGGGACAAAGAATAAGCACTGGGCACATGTTGCGCACCAGCTGGTCATCATGTTTTGTGGAAAAAAATATATGGGCTATATTATTTTTATTTATAATGTAGTGAGTGAACGAAATTACGCATTAAAGCATGTATACTCTGTTTTTGCTTTGGACTAAAAACGGAAAAACATGATTTTGTTTTAAAAACTCAGTTTTATGGATTTGATATTTCTATACCTGTGCAAACCTCCAGAACTATGGCAGCCCTCTACGCTACACTTTCTACCCATCCAAACACAGTAGTACAACACAGTACAATAAACAATATACACTAAAATACACACTATATTTACCACTAAAACCAATACTAACTAAGCTAAATTCAGCTAACTAATCTAACAATAAAAGCAACTAATGACTAAAACTACAATATTCAACAACTAACACTACTAACACTATACATTTATCTATAATACAAAAAGCTATGCTAATAAAATCTACCTATGTTAACAATTCGCAAACCTGACAATCAATGAAAATATTCTCTCGCTATTCCAACTCCAACTCGCTACGGGGGCGTGAGTGAGACTGGGCCGCTTTTATAGCCCAGCGCGGCAGGGCAACTGACGTCAGGTCCAACCCCGCACGTCATCTCCAACCTTCTGCGCAAATAAGGGAGCCGAATTCAAAAATCAATTGCAGTGCCGACAGTTCGCTGCAGATGGCGCCTCACTGACGCTTTTAGGCAGAAAGTTGATCTTTCAACTAATTTGCACTAAATAGCTGAAATAAAGACCGGGACATGTAGACAACACTATTGGACACTCATTTATACAGTTTATCAGGAACAAAAAGTGGATTTGAGGGTGAGTTACTCTTTAACAAAAATAAAAAAACATTTAATGCTTTGATTTTTTATTTGGTCTAAAAGAATGAACAGACAGTTATGAGCCTGCATTTCACTATTTATCTTTTCAAAATGATGATTAAAAGGTTAGGAATTTGTCATGTCATTTGAACACATGATGTATTGAAAAATGGATCAAATACATGAATTAAAATGTAACAGTTTTTGTTAAACAGAAATATTGTAATTCTATTCACAGGCTATTGAGATTTATCAAATGGGCAGATAATAACACATTTGTGTGTGTGTGTGTGTGTGTGTGTGTGTGTGTGTGTGTGTGTGTGTGTGTGTGCGTGTGTATGTGCTACAGAGAGCTTCTTAATCAGATCTTTGAGAGAAATGGCCTAACGCTTGAGGAAAAGGCAAGAGTAGAAGTTTTGCAGCATGAGCAGGCCATTGCATCCAGGACCCAGGCAAACCAGATCAGAAAGGCTCGAATTTCTGTGCTAGTTACAGAGTTTGAGAGAGTCACCATCATGATCAACTTATTCAGAGGTATCTTATAATATGAGTCAACTATGTAAAATTGTATTTATGAGCGGTACATTCCTCTTTGCCTGTCTCATGAAATAGTTGATTTAGTAAGTGATAAAGAAATTTCAGTCTCATCTAAATTGTTGTACAATATTTTAATAAAGTATATTCTGATTTACAGCCTATATTAATTGGCTATATTTTGACACTGACTTTTCATTTTATTTTTCAGGCATCCTTCCAACCTTTCAAGGCTTCCTGAAAAGGCTGCAACACGAGAAGCCTATGGTCCACATGTTGCATGTTGAAATGGTGGCCCTTGTGCGAGAGCTTCTCAGCAAGTTTCTAAAACCAGAGGCAATTCCACTGAGTGCCACGGAGCTCATTAATGTCAATGTGAAAAGTACCGATTTGCAGCTTCCAAACAAAGGACTTTCTGTTGGACAGTTTTGTTATTCTTCCTTGAAAAGAGCTCGTCTGAATAAGAAAATATGGGTTGGCAACCTATACAAGTGCCTAAGGGATGGGTACATAAAATCAGCAGAGTTTCTACTAAAAAATCTACCTCTTAAAAACTCTACCATTGCTTCACTCTCTGCGCTCACGCCAAGCCTTATTCAGTGTGACTCTGTTAGCAGAGCTTTTGTATCACTAGGTGAAGCATTACCTAATGTTGTTTCCCCAGACGAGATAGGCAAACTGGAGAGTGAAGTAAGAGCCTACCAGATAGATGTACACTTGGTACCCCTTGCCCAGAGCTACGTTGAAGAGGAGAGCAGGGTGGATGTAGACTGGTGGAGCCGCGTCGCATCGCTTAAAAATCAAGACAGAGGTATAAGGTATCCTACTCTGATGAAGTTGGTTAAGGCTCTACTTTCTGTATTCACTGGCCCCCTGGTGGAGGGATCCTTCAACCTAATGGATGACATCATTGAGGCTGACAGGTTCTCTATGAATGTGGAAACCTATGAGGGCCTTGCAGTTATTAAGTCAGCACTGAAAGCCAGGGAGTGGACTGCCTCTTCTATGATCATAGAACAGCCTCTTAGGGTGTCCTGTCTGTCCTCTTACCACAAATACCAGTTACACTTACAGACGAAGAAAAGTAAAAAAGTATTAAAGCAAAAACAGGTGAGTGAGGCAGCTTTGCTGTGGTCAACAGAGATGACAAACAAACAAGTGATTCAAAGGGCAAAAAAACCCTCTGCACCAGCTGCCGCCTCCTCTGCACCAGCTGCCTCCTCTTCTGCACCAGCTGCCTCCTCCTCTGCACCAGCCAGACAACTCTCCTCTGCACCAGCTGCCTCCTCCTCTGCACCAGCCAGACAACTCTCCTCTGCACCAGCTGCCTCCTCCTCTGCACCAGCCAGACAACTCTCCTCTGCACCAGCTGCCTCCTCCTCTGCACCAGCCAGACAACTCTCCTCTGGACCAGCCAGACAACTCTCCTCTGCACCAGCCATACAACACTCCTCTGCACCAGCTGCCTCCTCCTCTGCACCAGCTGCCTCCTCCTCTGCACTAGCTGCCTCCTCCTCTGCACCAGCCAGACAACTCTCCTCTGGACCAGCCAGACAACTCCCCTCTGCACCAGCTGCCTCCTCCTCTGGACCATGCGGTTTTTTCCCTCTATTTAATTGTTCAGACAAAGTAGCCTCCTCATTAAACCCTCCGTCCAACATGTTAAAAAGAAAGCATACAGATAATTCACACCCTAAACAAAAGAAAAAGAAATGAATATTTCAAACCGTACTGTTAGTATTTGTGTTGTTTTGTAATGTTTTACCAATTCAGACAAAGTCTGTTGAAAGTTAACACAGGTGAAGACACACAGCACAAAGCTCATTTGCACTTTAGTTTCATTTATTTGTGTTGAAAAATGTTTAATAAGTAGAATTTAAAAGTTACGGTTTATTATATATTTAAGGTTGAATCTGGATCCAGTGTTTGTTTTAGTTTTTGTATGTCATATCTGATGTCTAGTTTGGATGTTTAATCAGTTTACGCATTTATAAAATGTTAGTAATAACATCAATAATAATTAAAAAAAGAAAATAGTATATTCACTTACTGTGATGTGGTATGTTTCTTTTTTTTTTTACATTATCACTCACAAATCCAAACTAGGGGTACTTGCAGAAAAGTCTTGGCAAGGTGAGGCTTTACATTTAAGTAACAATTCAGTAGTCAGATGATGTATTTATTGCCAACAACTGATTTATAATAAACATCAGTTGTTGGCATTAAATAGATATAAATTATATGTATGAGCGTATAAAGGCGCTTATAAAAACGCTTATTAGTGATCATTCTATGATTCATAGAAGTTCAGGCTCAGGAATTTTTTCAACTTTAACCCATGATGTTATTTTATTTTACGTTGTTGTGTGTATTTACAATTTGGTCTACTGTAAATAGTTTTTAGTCTGTTTCAGTGTCTCATCAAATTACTACTGTTTTAATAAATGTTAATATCACTTTGGTATTTTTTAAGCCTTTTGTTATTATTTAGTTGACCAATCGGGGTATACCCTGAAACACAATAAATCAGAAGAAACTACTTTATTTCAAGTTACTTCATGTGAGGCAGCTTGCGTCACGTTTCATGAAGCTCAGTAAAAGCAACAACAACAAAAAAATACATTAAATTGCCTGAACATGAAGTTAAAATCGTAGCAATAATGTGATAAAGGCTACACTAAAGGCAACATGACGGGTCAAAGACGTATGGACGCTGTGTAAACTAGAATGCGTGATTTGACGTACGTAAAACGGGCCGTGGACAAAACGTACTGTATGAATGATGCCCTCACAGCTGGAATAATACTGAGAGTAGATTACACACAGGTGGCCTCTATTTAATGGTTAGGGCAAGGTGTGAACTTTCTGCAGTCATTAGGAATGTTATAAAGGCAATTTAATGCACTCAGAAAATGCTGTATGAATACTTATGCACGCCCCACTTTTCGGTTTTCTATTTTTTGTAAAATAACAGAATCATGTATCATTTTGCTTTCACTTCACAGTTGTCTGTTACTTGTGAGTGAACTTTCAGTACAAAATTCTAAATACAATCTTTATGTTTAGGGTTGTAAACATGGAGTTGCCTTGTGTATGAAATGCGCGGTATAAATAAAGTTGCCTTGCCTAAACATGACAAAATGTGCAAAAGTTCAAGGTGTATTAGTACTTTCGCAAGACACTGTATATGTGCCGACAGTTCTTAAAGGAACAGGCCACGGTTTTCCACACCGAGATATGTTCTTACCTGAGCTTAGACAAGTTGATGTGTACCTGTCTGGTCTTTGTGCCCATGGAAGAGCGTGGGTGCTTCTAACTTCACCCCGTTTGGAGCCATAGGAATATACTGGGAGAGGCCAAATGCTAACAACATCTTTGGTCTTTCTGCGTGACTGAGTGCACGCACAAAGACCAGACAGGTACGCATCAACTCGTCTAAGCTCAGGTAAGAACATATCTTAGTATGGAAAAATGGTGGCCTTTTCCTTTAAATACGGGATGTTATTATTGGCTGAAAATGAAAATATTATACAGACATTAAATGTTACAATGTTGAAATAATATTTAATTTAAATGGTGCATCATGGCGATGCGTACGCAAGAACCAACTTCCCCTGCCTTGGTAGAGCAGCGTTTTTTGCCTTTTTCTGTGAACTGCATTGGTGTTTTTTGTGTTCCTCACTCTTTTGCTGGATGCTTTTGTACGTCTTTGCGGTGGTTCTGGTTATTTCAGTGCTCACATTTTCACTGCAAAGAATCCCTCACAAAGCAGCTTCTGTTTTACGAGAATGGTCTTTGGGCAGAGGTGTCCTGCCTAAGGACACACTGACAGTCTGACCAGTGGAAGCTCGGATTCAAACCTCTGACCTGTGTACTTGAGGGAAACCTCTCCAAACAACTGAGGCACTGTCACTCTCTCCCTCTGTCCTTCCATGAGCTGTGCTGAAGGATTTAGGGCGCAGAGGGAGTGTGCTACATCCAGAGCTCTCTTGGTGCCAGTTTAATTTGGAGTATAGTCCTGATCTCCAGAGGGCATTAGAATGGAAGAGCACCACTGAAGGAAGCACTGTACAATCAACGGGTCTGGGGAGGAATACCATTGGCTAAAGTTCAATATATACAACATGGCCCCTATGGCTCCTCCTGCAGGTGGTGGGTCCACGGAAGGACGGCCTCATAGTTCCAAACGGGCCTAATCTAATGGTAAAGCGACCCATTCTTCTTGGCAAAACGCCTCCGGTTCCTGTAAATTCCTGGGCTGTCTTGCGTGCAGGTTTCTATGCAGGTTTTGAAAAAATTGTGAAATTAAAGCTCCCTGTTAAACCACACCCACTTCCCCAATTATCAAATTATTAAAACTGCCAGAATTTCACTGCTTTCAGATTGAAAGTAGCCAATTGTTTTACTGTATCTAAATATATTAATATTTATAATAATATATATAATTAATATTATAATATTTATATTCTGATTTCAACTCAAATCTGTTCAATGTTTGTGTAACTTTACTCATGTCTAAGCTACTGTATAATCTGTTACTCGAGCTCCAGCTGCAGTTTAAACATATAGACTTAAAATAGCCCATATGTGAGAGTCCCTTATTAATTATTTTTTTTACCCTAGTGGCATAAAAGTCTTCTGGCTATCCCGATTACCCTGCATGCCACTGTACCAAAACCAGACGCCTTATGAGCACTAAAGAAAGTAACTTTAGTGCTCATTACTTTCTTTATGAGCACTAAAGAAGGTAACTCAGCTCAAATAAATGATTTTTTTTTAAAAATGATAGTCTGTTTCTAAACATTATCAAGTTTATAAGAACTTTAGTTTATTGTTTCATTGTGTCTCTGGATAAGACACTTCTCTACTATGCTGTGCCTGTGGGAGTGTGAGTAGGGCCCATTGGTGCTTATAGTGACAGCCATGTTTCCATTAGCTAACCCTAGGGCTGCGGTGGCTACAGTAGAAGTGGGTGTGCCAGAAACCAGACTCACCACTGTACCAGCAATTGAGTCTAGTGACGGCAGCATCAACCCCAAAGCATCATTTCTACAGATGTACATGTGCAAGCAAACAGGAAGTGGAGTAAACCAATCAGCAAAGGGCGGGCGTCTTCTGTTGATGTGGCGTTATTAGTGGTTTTGCGCTAATTTTCGCACGGGATTAGGAATCACAAAACTCACCTACTGTCAATGTGTTTTTGGTCATTTACCGCCGATTGGAGAAAAGCTCCTTCTCTCTCTCATGGGCCGTTCGTAGATTGTTATTGAGGGACTTCGGTGTCCAGTGAGTGATGCTGTTCGTGAACAACACGTGACGCAAATAAACAAATCTGATTGCACAGGCTCGCTTGGGTTTTCTGATGCCGCCAATGAGGGCGGAGATCCCAGCCTGTGTAAAACAATATAGAGCCTGGTCTCACCAGGCCAGTAAAGCACTGGGTATTTTGAAGGCCTAATGCATTATTACAAACATTTGTCTTTCTTGATTAATGGGACACTGTTCCTGACAAATAGCAAATACAGTTGTGTTTACACACCTTGGAGTCTTTTGTGGTAGCTGTGGAGAAGATTCTGGATATAATCTAATGGTCCATCCATCCATCCATTTTCTCCCACTTGTCCGTTGCCGGGTCGTGGGGGCAGCTGTTGGAGCTGCCCAAGTCACATAGCACCAGTCCCCTATGGCTCCTCCTGCAGGTGGTGGGTCCACGGAAGGACGGCCTCATAGTTCCAAACGGGCCTAATCTAATGGTAAAGCGACCCATTCTTCTTGGCAAAACGCCTCCGGTTCCTGTAAATTCCTGGGCTGTCTTGCGTGCAGGTTTCTATGCAGGTTTTGAAAAAATTGTGAACTTCTTCAATAGCACATTGCAAACAGTTCAATCAATGTGTTTTCACATGAAACTGTTGTGTGCAATGTTCAATTGAATATTCTCTTATCAATCAAGAAAAGCTGCAATTTGTGGTTGTTGGAAAGGCCCTTGTCAGCTGTGGCACTTATTGTGAGGAGTGGACCATATTCAAACTTTGTATGTAGCCACAGATTAGTCTGGAGTAAGGACATTCGCTCATCAGTTTGAGCTAAAACTGCATTAGCCCAGAAACTCCCACGACTCTCTTGTTGATGTTGTGTTGGCAAGTCTGCTTGCTAAAATTCTTGATTCCATTTGATATAATCTTTTGCCTTTCAATATATTTTTGTCTTAAACACAACTAGTTCTGTGCTAAGAGCCTGCAAATTAGACACCTTGTCGCTCGTCTGTTTTACAATATCATGTTTTCCTTCATTTCCCTGAATCTTTGTGGAATGACTTCAGCACCAATTTTCTCTGTCAACATTGGGTCAGTTCACACAAAATGAAGATATTGAAAAATTGCCTCTTTTTTTTATCTTTTTTTTTTACTCTTTCTCTGCTGTGCCTATTATGTAAACACTGGGTTGGGGAAACCTGTGGGCATCATATGATCCATACATCGATCAAATCAAGGGTTCATCAATCAAGAGCATCCAATAATTCAGTATTGCATTATCGTCCATCCCAACAGTTCACCTAGCCGGTTTCCGAGTTGGTCCTCACTGTATGTGTGCAGGCAGTTTGTCTCTGTCCCAGCCTGTCCATTATTGATGTGTGGTGCTTGGGGGTGTTGTCCCAGGACACATGATCCTCTGGGGACATAAATATTTCAGTTCCGTGAAAGACAACACGACTGTGGTTTTGATAACCACAATAGACCATAGCTCAGACCGGGCCACTACTGATGATATCAACAGCGTAGTTTCATGCTTGAAGTCTGGAAGTATTATTTACACCTGGAGTGTGAAAGATACTGTCCTCTGTACTGGGCCCCCACAAGGGAACAATGCCATGACATTGAAACATCAAATAGGTAAATTGTAGAAGACACAACTCCATTAAAAGCACACAGTAGCGCCACCTGATGATGTCAGCTGGTGGAACAGAGCATTTTGAGCTCTTTCTCAGCTGCTTTTCCTGAAGGAATACCAATAGAACAAGCCCCCTGTGAGTAAAGTTCCAACTCTGATAAAGGCTTCTGCTGTTGACCATATAACTCTACCTCTTGGCTGTGCAGCTTTCATCCCAGTGCAGGAGCTTCCTGTCTCCCGGGAACCTATCCTGCCATGGCGCCGGGGCCCGGCTCTGTGTGAGGGGCCCCACAGAGCGACTGACTGTTAGGGCTGAGCATAGAGACATTGGATGTGGATGGATGAAGTGATATGTGTGTGTTTCCATAGTAACCAATTTGCTTGTCTGTGTCAGTGCTGACTGGGCAAAAGGCAGGGCAGAGCACCACTGCTCAGCAAAATTAAATATCTGCAGTAGCACTTTACTTGACAGCACAGTATTAGAACCGTATTAAGTAAGAAATAGCTGGATACAGAAAATAATGTAGTATTTGTGGTCATAACCCACATCCTAAGCCTGATTTTGTGCTATTTTTATTTTAAAATATATAGTATTTGCGATTTGATTTGCAATTTCTATTTGAAGAAGTGATGAAGTGTCTGGGGTGAGAGAAGTGTGTGAGTCCTGGCTTACACTGCTGCCTCCAAACGTGACCCTGGATAAGTAGAAGAATATGGGTGAATGGGTTGAATGCCTGGTTTAAACAGAGGAACAGTTTATCCTGACAGAGCTTGTGGTCTGCAGGTGTTCAGCACTTACTCCAACGAGGACTACGACCGGCGGAACGAGGAGGTGGACCCCGTGGCCTCCTCAGCTGAATATGAGCTGGAGAAGAGGGTGGAGAAGCTGGAGCTGTTCCCTGTGGAGCTGGAGAAAGGTAAGTCTGCACACAGCTCTCAGCCTGATTATATCTGATATTTGTGATTTTAGTGTTATGGTTCATAGTGTATCTCCTTGGGCACCACTTTCTTCAAGTGACAGTGCTGGAGATAAAAGCAACCTAAAAATGGGTTCTGTGCATCCTTTTCCTTAATATTTGAGCTAAAATCGCTGTTGTGTACACTTCACAAAATGATCTTGGGGTCACATCTATGCTGGGGCCTGATTTGGCCCATGGGCCGACGTTGCCAACCCCAGCAGTAGTACATACATTGATATAGAGTTGTTTGTATTTTGTTGTCTAAAAGTCTTTGATGAACATAAGTAGTTTTACGAACTGTGTTGTTTAGCACCTGGAGCCGCGCTATTTGCGCATTACGACCGTGCGTCCTTCACGTCGAAAGGAGCCAGCTGAGGTGGCTAGGGCATCTGTTCCGGATACCTCCTGGTCGCCTCCCTTGGCAGGTGCTCCAGGCATGTCCCACTGGGAGGAGACCTCGTGGAAGGCCCAGGACACGCTGGTGGGACTATGTCTCCAAGCTGGCCTGGTGTCGCCTCGGGGTCCCCCCAGAACAGCTGGAGGAGGTGTGCGTGGATCGGGAAGTCTGGGCATCTCTGCTGAGACTGCTGCCCCCGCAACCCGGCCCCGGATAAAGCGGAAGAAAATGGATGGATGGATTTTAAAACCAAGAGCTTCAAAATCTGACATTTCTAGATGTCATAAAACATTTCAAAAAGGTTTCACGGTGCGATCAAACATACCGCGCACCCGCCCTTATTCACTCAGACTTTGGGCTGGAGCTCGCCGAACGCGCAGACCCTCCTTACGCCAATACCGAATGGGAACTACAGATGTAACAACTGCGCTCAGTGCCATAACGCCACGAAAACGTCTGGCTTTTATCACCCATCCACAGGAAAAAGGTATCCCATCCGCAGCGTGATCACGTGTGCATCCACGTATGTGGTCTACATGTTGCACTGCCCGTGTGGTCTTGCTTATGTGGGAAAAACTCAACGGAAATTAAAAATACGCATAAGTGAGCACAAAAGCGCCATCAGACGTCAAGTCACTGACTCTCCAGTCGCAATACATGTTAACGAACTCAAACATGACGTGTCATCTCTTCGCTTTACTGGGCGGGACAGGTGCCGGTCCCGCCTGGGAGGCGACCACAATCTCATCCTGAAGAGATGCGAGGCCTTCTGGCTCCCTACTTAAGGGACTTAATGACGAACTGTTGTCGAGTGTAACGTTGTAAACTGTGCCGTGGTATGAAAACCTTTTTTTTTATTTTTTCTGACATCTAGAAATGTCAGATTTTGAAGCTCTTGGTTTTAAAATAATCTGCATAATTTTGTAATTATTATGGAAGTGAATTGCCCAACTGCTGTGAAGGCATGATTTTTTGTGATATTGGTGATTATTGGATGCTATGATCAGGTATTATATGTGACTGTTCCTGATTCGATATTGCTTGTTGGGGGCAGACCCTGAGCTATAAATGATCAAGCGGAAGGGGCTGTCTTCGAGTTTGATGAAGGTCAGAGTGACCGAAACATTGCTGCAATAAAAGCCACGTAAAAGACTGAGACAGTGAACCCATTTACTGTCAAAAACAGTAGCAATAACAAGGGGAGAAGTGGAACATAATGAATGCAATTTGAACCCTGTTAAGATGCATTATGTCATAACTCCGCATTATGTAATAAAAGTCCAAAATGTAATCAAATTGTCCCTTCATTATGTAATAAAGCCACATTTTGTAATAAACCTCCCCAACGCATTATGTAATAAGTTATTATATTTTGAGACAGTTATTACAAACTGAATTTGCCACAGATTTATTTTCAGGAAAATGTAATAACATGGTCCATTATGTAATAACGCAGAACAAAACAGCCTTAAATACCTATTAAGTAATGCAATCAGCACTAAATATTAATGTTCTATCCTCTTCTTAAGTGATAATGCCATTAATCTACTTCCGGGTCCAACGAAACTTCAGCCCTATTCTCTATAATGGGATTTAGCTGATTTGAACCTACTTTCAAAAATATTTGGTTTTATGTGGACAGTGCCCTCTTCTGGAGGAGTTTCCCCCGACATTCAGAGTACCTCTGGGGCACAGTCACGTGACTGAAATAAATCCGGGATGGAATCACAGAGCGTCTATCTAAACACTTTAGAATCTGCTTTATGGAAACTTTTATCCGAGATCAGAGGCTCCACGATTCTGATCGGTGATCGTTTAGATGTTAGAGACAGAAGAAAACAAGCCTTAGCCTCTTAAAGGAAAAGGCCACCGTTTTTACATACTGAGATATGTTCTTACTAGTGGCGGCTGGTGATGTGAAAACCAGGGGGGGGGGGGCACTGTTGTCTATACCTACTTTCAATTATATCTTAAAAGATACTTATAAACATTGTTTTTAACCTAAAAAAGACAGAGGATTTGCAATTTAGAGCATTTTATTGTATTATTTTATGGAGAATATTATCATAAGACACAACTAAACAATAAAGAAGCATGATATTAATTTGTACTTTTTTAAAGTGCAAAGATAATCACTATACATATTTTTGTTTTGCACCAAGTACGAGATGATTTGTGTTTTGTAAAGAACCAGAACAAAGGCAGAAGGTGTTTCCAGGTGTCTCCGAGCCACAGGTTTAAACTTTAAACTGTCAGAAAAATGATCCGGTCAGAAAGTGCAGCTTACGTTTAATGATGGGAGACGTCTCCGTAGCACCTGCGCTCCTCCTCAATGAATGGATCCCCTTGCATCTTCTGTCGTACGCTCCTCACGGTCCTGAATCTTCTCGCCATCAAATGTCCACGTCCTGGGACATAACTGTCTGTCCAAGCCAGCGATGGTTGTCCCAAAGTTTGAAATAAACAAGCAGTAGCTAAAGGCGTTTATTATAATAGATCCATGGTAAAGCAGACGAGCTAGTTAGCATCTTAACGCTACCTCCAGCAAAGTCCGTTTAGACATGACTTCTTACTGAAGAAAGTTGTCAAAGTCCATAAGTTAGACAAAATCCTTTCACCTCCTCTCAGGCAACAACACAAAGCTTCTCCCGTCTCTCAAATGAGACGTTTTTACTCCCCTGGGTTCGTAGCACAGCGCTGCTAACCACACAAGCTACTCGTATTGTTTACAGTCAAGGCACATCCGTGTGTGGGTGACATTACAATGATTGACAGCGCCGTTGTCCAACTACATCAGACAAAAAACTCCGTAGCAAATAAATTAATTGGCTGCTTATCAAAGTGGGAGTGTCTAGGGTAATTATTGCACCCTGGAGGAAAGTTAAGGCGGCCACTAAGAGAGAAGCCTCCAGTCACATGCTTTCCAAAAGTTCAGGGGCTCGTATTTACTCACAGCAGACCGGCGCCCTTCCATTTGAGACAATGCATTCACACACAGTAATAAATGAATCCAGTGTAAACCCTTTTTAAATACATCTTAAATACATCTCTGAAAGGCTTTTCTGCAAAATATAATGCAATTTTTTATATTATTGATATAAGATAATGATGATATTTTTTAGAAAATTAAGGGCCAAAGTGCCATAGGGGGCCAGAGTGCCCCCTATGGCACTCTGGCCCTGGTTCTTACCTGAGCTTAGACGAGGCGATGCGTACTTGTCTGGTCTGTGTGCATGTGCTCAGTCACGCAAAAACACCAAACATGTTTTTAGCATTTAGCCTCTCCGTCGCTCCTCTATGGGGCCAAACGGAGCACTTCGATGTCCGTGCAGTAAAGTGAAGATATTACTGCGCAGACGTGGAAGTGCTCCTGGTGTTATTACGCCTCACAATATAGTGCCCCTATTTATCCACTTAGAAAATCCACATGTTTAATTTTGTGTAACTATACTTGGATCGTGTAACTTCTCACATAACTGTATTTAAATACGGAAAACATGGAAGAGCTTGGTTGCTTCTAAGTTCACCCCTGTTTGGCCCCATAGAGGAGAAGAGGAGAGGCTAAATGCTAACAACAACTTTGGTCTTTTTGTGTGACTGAGCGCACGCACAAAGACAGACAGGTACACATCAACTTGTCTAAGCTCGGATAAAAAAATATCTCGGTATGCAAAAACAGTGGCCTGTTCCTTTAAGGTTCGGGTAGTAGTCAATACCTCGATTACGATTCAATATCAAACCTTGCCGCCCTATCAGGGACCAGAGAGGGTGGACAGCCTTTGAGGCTGTTCATTCACCTGTAGCTACAGAATTGAAGATGATGAGGTGAGGTGTGACATGTCTTTGTAATCAGGACCAGATTGAGCTGTGAAAGAACAACGTTCTCAAACAGTGGGGCAGGGCACAGATGGTGGGCATGTTGTTTGGGCCAATAAAGATATATCAATTTACCTAAAAAAACAGGGGGAAAATTGTGTCCATTGTGTGAGCCACCAAAACCAGTCTGAGGGTAGCAAAAGAATAGCCTAGTGGTGGTTCTCAAACAGTGGGGCAGGGTTCAAATTGCATACATTATGTTCCACTTGTCCCCTGCTCTTGTTATTGCTTCTGTTTTGGACAGTAAATGGGTTCACCCTTCATCGATTAGCCTTGGGGTGACTGAGGGCAACTTGGCAACATTTTCTTGAGGCTCCAAAAAGACTAGCACTGGCTCTGGGCACAGAAATACTGAAGTTTGTTGGCGATAGGCTATGTAGGCCTATGTGGAAAGTGCCAGCCCTAAAGGTCAGCGCTCACCAGAACAATACTTTTGACACCACAAAGTATGTTGTAAACACAGTATAAACACAGCTGCATTGTCTTCACCTAAATGTTTATTGAGCAATGGAAGAAAGAAGTAGAATCTAAATTAGTGCAATTTATTTATATTTTGGGGTGGACCCTGCTTCACTTTGCCACAGCTCTAAGTTGTACACGGGCGTGAAACATGCATATCATTAATTTGCTTGAACAATGGGGATTATCTT
Source organism: Proterorhinus semilunaris (assembly GCA_021464625.1). Classification (NCBI taxonomy): domain Eukaryota; kingdom Metazoa; phylum Chordata; class Actinopteri; order Gobiiformes; family Gobiidae; genus Proterorhinus; species Proterorhinus semilunaris. The sequence goes on along the minus strand of CM038360.1, from coordinate 32,620,398 downwards.
TATTCTAACACATCTTTCACTATTTAATAACTCATTCTAAATTCATAATTTCCTATGTATTTTTTTCCCGTTAGTGCACAGCATTGGTAATAAACATAATATTGTGGAATGATGGGTCAAAAATAAAATAAAAAACATTTGAATCAATAAAATACCTTAAAATGATTTTTTTTTAAATCAGGAATTAATTAATATCAAATATATTACCTTTTGTTTTGTTCTAATACTATAATAAGAATAAGAATAAGAATATAAATTGCTCTTAAATTGTATTTTTACGGAGCAACAATACAACTATTACATAATGGACCATGTTATTACATTTTCCTGAAAATAAAAATGTGCATTACATTTTGTAATAACTGTCTCAAATGTAATAACTTATTATAAAATGCGGCAAAATATATTACATAATGCATTGGTGAGGTTTATTACAAAATGCGGCTTTATTACATAATGAAGGGACAATTGTATTACATTTTGGACTTTAATTACATAATGTGGAGTTATTACATAATGCAGCTTAACAAGGCTGCATATTATTTATGTTAGGAAAAATGTGAGATTGCAAATGGATCTAAACTAAAATAGATCTGAATGAGAGTTGGAACATAAATTTTGCAAGAAAAATGTGCATAAACCTGTGCGTAAACATCTCAGAGGAGAACAACTTATTTAGATTTTCATCTGCTCCTCAATATCAAGGCTCTTATTATCCATCCATCCATCCATTTTCTTCCACTTGTTCGTTGCCAGGTCGTGGGGGCAGCTGTTGGAGTTGCACCAGCTCCTCCTGCAGGTGGTGGGTCCACAGAAGGACGGCCTCATGGTTCTAACCGGGCCTGTTGGTCTCTCATGAGGGGCTTCTGAACCGGTCTTTGTCTGACCCGTCACCTAGGACCTGTTTGCTCTGGGAGACCCTACCAGGGGCACCAAGCCCAACAAGCCTAAAAATGACATATTTTAATGAGCTTGGACCTGATTGTAACTTAAACCCTAACTCAATAACACAACCTCATGGTGCTGACATGTTAAATGCCAGTTGTTGTTCCATTACATACACAAACAAACAAAAAACAAAATAAATGATACAGGATGTTTAAATGTAAATGTAGCTAATGATTTGTTAATTGATTGATTTGTTGATTAATTTTGTTTCTTTTTGCTTTGTTTGCTTCAGATGATGATGGCCTGGGCATCAGTATCATCGGGATGGGAGTGGGAGCTGATGCAGGGCTGGAGAAGCTCGGCATCTTTGTCAAAACGGTGATCGAGGGCGGTGCGGCCGAGAGAGATGGCAGGTACAGGCTTCATGCCACACGGCTGCTTCTTCTGGGGACTGTTGTGGCTTCTGTTCTTATGGTAAAACTAGGCAACATACACAACCAAGCATCTGTCAATCACTTTAGCTGGCATGACACATCCATGTATCATTTATTTTTCTCATAGCGAACGTAGACTTAGCTCTACAGAATATTGTGTGTGATTATTGTGCCTTGTAATCATGGCAAATTCGCCTGGGTGCCCAAAGATTTTAGTGGGTGCTCCAGCCTGCAGCACCCACGGGTTTGGGAATTGGCACCTCTGTCCAGATGCTGTTTTGCCTGGTGGCTTCTCCCGAGTATTGCAGTTCACTGGCCTTAGAAAGTATTTCAACTATAGACTGAGTGAAAAGCACAGCTGAGGCGAGCGTGAGGCCTTGAGGCTGACGCAAGAGTGGGCCGGCACCGGAGCTACCTGGGGCAAGATTTAGACCGGGGTGTGACAAAGCCTCAGGTGAGAGTGGGCCGGAGTTAACTGGCGCAAGAAACCATGTTGGGTGTGAGGCCGAGGCGAGAGCAGGTTTGGGCGAGAGCGGTCGTAACAGGGGGACTGCGCCATGGGCGAGGGCCTTAATCGCCGCTTGCGGCGTTAATTTCTCTTGGTTCTTTCTTCCTTTGCCTCATTCTTTCCATTCTTCAGTTTACTACATTTGATATACCTTTATTTTTGGAATCCTTACTTCTTTTGTGCTTCCTCCCGGCCCAATTATCCATGGCCCAAATGTTCCTCTCTGCCCCTCTGCTTGACTGGAGTGTAGGCCCCTCTCAGTCTGCACTGTGTGAGCTTGTCCTGCCAGGCTGAAATACAAGCTCCGTCCATCAGGTCATTTCTAGCGGACCGCAGCAGAATATGAACCATAGCTGAACATTTCTATTTTGGTAATAGAGGTTACATTTAATCAAAGTTTAGTTCACTGTGCATTGAGAAGAGATGGAACTATAAACTAAAACAACAATCAACTCTCCAAACTAAAGGTTACACACACAATAAATGTGTTTAGTATTTACCTGCAGTAAACATTAGATTAAGTCCCCAGCCTTTTTCTTGTACCCTGTGAGCTTCTTTTTGTAACAAAGACAGAGAGCTTCCTATGCTTCAAAAACACCATGTAAGTTTGGGGCTTGGAGGAGTTTACCCTAGCCCTAGCCATCCTAAACTCCGGCTCTTCTCTCTCTCTCTCGCTCTCTTTTCCCCCCCAATATTTTCCAAATGCTTGATTAAACAGCGCTGCAACAGTTGACCTGCATTTTATCAATAAATACACACTTCTATCTAAACGTAACATAAAGCACAGTGTTTATGTTTTATTGTGGGGAGGAACACACATGCATTTGTTTACTAGAAGCACTGTGAAAACATCCCGTTGATAGAAGCACATCCGCACGCGAACCGCCCCCTCTCTCTCCATACCGCTTTGCAGAGCTGGACACACGGCGAGGAAAACCCCCACGCCACAGCCCTGTGTGTAAGGCCTGAGTGTAATCCTAAGGCTGTATACGGTATGTAATAATATTCTGTGTATGCAAATGTTTTGTGTACTTGGGCTTGGTACGGTGACATTTTTTCTGTGTCACAATACATTTTTTATACTCTAATATAAATTATGTCATCTAGCGCCAGAAAACAGTATTTTTATTCCATAAAAGACCATTTCTTTTCAATTTGTATCATAAGACTATTTCTTTAATGCTGTCTCTGGACCAACAGGCATCCAAACTTGGTCTGTAAAGATATGATGATTTTTCGGAACCTGCTTTCAATACTTTTATTTTGTCCTTTTTTCCCTTCAGTACCAGTAGTACCTAAGATACTATACTGGCATAATTGAATGGTACCCAGCACCACAAGTCACCCTAAGACAAAGTCCAAGACACATTTCCCCAAGGGGAAAGTATATCCTGTCCTATCCTGATAAGCTGTGTCTCTTGTGCGCAGGATCAAGGTGAATGACCAGATTGTGGAAGTGGATGGGACCAGCCTGGTGGGAGTCACTCAGAGCTTCGCAGCCTCTGTGCTCCGCAACACGTCTGGAATTGTGCGGTAAGTAATTTGGTCAAATTCTCATTATCCCTGTATTCAGTGAATCCTTTTCGCAAGGAGACCTTTTTTTTTTAGCTCAGTCTATGATGTCCAAAACAAAAACTGGTTAGCTTAAAACATTTGCAAAGGTTTTCCACGTTTGTCCCATTTTAGCCTTGTTTTGAACCTGATTTTGTATTTTTAAGTCTTATTGTGACACAATTTGATGGAGAAAAAAAAAAAAAAGCTTTAAATTGAATGGAACTCACTGTGTCGTTGTAGCTCTAGTGAACAGGATCTATATGGCACATGTTTGCACACATAAGTGAGAGGATCAGGGCTGGATTAACAGACAAGTGCCAGTCCACAAGTCCTTAGCCTCAGCCAGGGAGCAGGGCCAACAACCGACTGCACAGCCAGGGCTAAGAAGTGCTTTACAGACCTTAATCCACATCAACATGAAGATTTGGAAAGGTCACTAAGACAGATGACATCCCTCACTTCTAGATTTGTGTTTGAATTTGTAGACTCCACTGGTCTCTTAAGGACATTCAGCCCGCTGCATTTAACTCATCTTTCAGTCCAAGAAATACAGATCGGGACACTTCTGAGCATTTGTATAAGGAACAACCATATTCAACGGGATTACTCAAAACAAAAACACTTGAGCTCAGAAAATCTTGATTTGAAATTATATCTCCCTTCAAAACATCGAAACTACGTGCAGACACCCAGTTCCATCCTTCTGTGTGGTTGATGCTCTCAGCTGTGGACACGCGCAGCAGACACCTCCTGTTTGCTCTGTTAATATTGACCTGAGGCGTTTCCATTGGACCTCCAGGATGTGGCTGTACTGACAGCAGAAGCATTCCTAAAGCGAAGAGTTAATCATTCACTCATTCTGCTACTATTACCCCTGTGTAGGGCAGTGGGGCACATATCAGAGAGGTGACAGGTGGAGGACAGGCACAGGTGTTGAAAATGTCTGAGGAAACGTTGCGGTCACAACTAACTGTAAAAGATAAATCAGCATTATCAGTACGCATGCGTGGTAATGTTCTGGTCAACAAAGTCCATTAAACCATACTATCGTAGTGGAACAACCGGCTCTTTAGGGACTATTACGCTTAAAGTTGTTTTACGGCGATATGCCAGGTTCTCATTCATTCTCCACTGAATGCTGTCCATGTGGGCTTAATCAGTGTATGGAAGAGTTTTGCCCTATTCACGAGTGCAATAAAGTTTCAGTTGAGGAACCTCACGTTGTATGCGAGCCGCCATACGTACTCATCAAATTTCCTATTGAAAGAAAAGATCCAGAACGTCGTGATGAATGGATTAAATTAGTAAGTTTGACATATAGCTAACTAGTAATACTATTTGTAACCAATACTGTTTATTAGGCCCGAGCGGACCTGGCAGGTCTCGGGCCTCTTGTAATTGTACAAGCAGTGCGCGGAGCGCACTGAAGAAAGACGTGCGCGTAGCGCACGTCCCACGGGAAAAGAGCGCGGAGCGCTCAAAACCCATGTATGAGACAGTAATCAGGGGACTCCCGGCACCAACACCTGTCCGATGATATAGGCGTGTGCCGCGAAAGCGGCACATTTGTTGCTGCTTTTAAAAAAAAAAAGGTGAAAACCACAGTGAAGGCGCAACATGGACAAGAAAGTGGTCGATGACGAGCGAAGCTCGTCATCGACCAAGGCCACTCACCAAAGCCCAAAACACTGATACAGTGACTCGGGGCATCGAGCCCTATCTGGTGATATAAGTATTTGCCGCGAAAGCGGCAAATTTGTTCTTGTACTCACAAAAATACGCAAAAAAAATCCCATAGAGAAACATTGACAAAGAAGAGGTAAAATACGAGCGCAACGCGCTCGTATTTGATAATAAACCTTACGGGTGGATTACTGGACGTGAGACCTTTCCGAATATATAAGGTTGGCCGCCGGAGGCGGCGCTATATTGTTATTGTACTGGTTTTTCTTATTATTATTAGGCCCGAGCGGACCTGGCAGGTCTCGGGCCTCTTGTAATTGTACAAGCAGTGCGCGGAGCGCACTAAAGAAAGACGTGCGCGTAGCGCACGTCCCACGGGAAAAGAGCGCGGAGCGCTCAAAACCCATGTATGAGACAGTAATCAGGGGGCTCCCGGCACCAACACCTGTCCGATGATATAGGCGTGTGCCGCGAAAGCGGCACATTTGTTGCTGCTTTTAAAAAAAAAGAGGTGAAAACCACAGTCAAGGCGCAACATGGACAAGAAAGTGGTCGATGACGAGCGAAGCTCGTCATCGACCATGGCCACTCACCAAAGCCCAAAACACTGATACAGTGAATCAGGGCATCGAGCCCTATCCGGTGATATAAGTATTTGCCGCGAAAGCGGCAAATTTGTTCTTGTACTCACAAAAATACAAAAAAAAAAACGGATAGAGAAACATTGAGAAAGAGGAGGTAAAAGACGAGCGCAACGCGCTCGTATTGGATAATAAACCTTACGGTTGGATTACTGGACGTGAGACCTTTCCGAATATATAAGGTTTGCCGCCGGAGGCGGCCCCATATTGTTATTGTATGGGTTTTTCTTATTATTATTATTATTTTTCTTCTCCCCCCCTAAATCCACTTTCCCACTGACGAAAAGTCCTGAATTTTTGCTCAAAATTCAAGCACGTGATTCTAAGAACTTTCACATTTAGAAAATTGAAAAATTCAAAAAAATGGCGCGTCAGCGCCCCCTGGAAAAACCACGTTAACATTGCGCCCTATGTAAAACACCCCCAAAATACCGCAAAACCTGAAAAACGTACTTTGTCGTAGACGAAAAAAATTCGGCACAGTGATTGGTCACGTGAAGCCAAACAAAAAAACACATTACGCGGTTGCTAGGCAACCAACAGTATGGCGGCCATATTGGCCCGAAGAGGGACTTGGCGCCGAAGGCGCCATTTCATGCCCACGCATTTGAACGAACTCGTCCTAGGGCTTTTAACGCAGCGACTCCCCGTTCGCTCCAGATCATCTCCACATGTGGGAGATTAAAAGTTATTAAAAACTTTTTAATAGCATTTTTGGTTTTGCCGTGGCAACGCCATGAATTTGGCGTCCGTTTTCGCCGCTCGCCGCCGTGTTCAAACAGCCGTAACTCACACATACTTTGGCCGATTTGAACAAAACTTGAATCGTTGGTCGAGTCGTCGACCCCGGATGTTTTGATATAGGAATTTTGAAAATTGCCGCAATAGCGCCCCCTGCAGAGCACAAAATAAAAATGAATGGAGCCAAAAATTAAACTTTGTCGTAGATGCATGAAATTTGGTACAGACATCCGTCACGTGATCCCGAATAAAAAATATATTGATGCCCCGCCCCTTTTCCCACCGTGTTGCCATGGCAACGACCCAATGTCAACTTTGCCGCAGCCAAACCAAAATTGGTACACGCGTGCGTCATGACTGTCCGAACAAAAAAGTACATTACATGGTTGCTAGGTGACCAACAGGAGGTCGGCCATTTTGGGAAAAATCAGCGCCGAAGGCGCCATTTCTTTTGCCAGCTCTTTTATAAACTCCACCGAGGGTGGCAGCGACATTATAAGCAGGTAGGGCGCGGCAGCGCCTCCCGGTTATTGCGGCGGCGTGCGGGAACCGGCGTCAATCGGCCACCGCGGCCCGCGAGGGCCTCCCAATGCCGCTTGCGGCTTTAATTATTATTATTTTTCTTCTCCCCCCCTAAATCCACTTTCCCACCGACGAAAAGTCCTGAATTTTTGCACAAAATTCAAGCACGTAAATCTAAGATCTTTCACATTTAGAAAATGTAAAAATTCAAAAAAATGGCGCGTCAGCGCCCCCTGGAAAAACCACGTTAACATTGCGCCCCATGTTAAACACCCCCAAAATGCCGCAAAACCCGAAAAACTTACTTCGTCGTAGACGAAAAAAATTCGGCACAGTGATTGGTCACGTGAAGCCGAACAAAAAAACACATTACGCGGTTGCTAGGCAACCAACAGTATGGCGGCCATATTGGCCCGAAGAGGGACTTGGCGCCGAAGGCGCCATTTCATGCCCACGCATTTGAACGAACTCGTCCTAGGCCGTTGAACGCAGCGACTCCCCGTTCGCTCCAGATCATCTCCACATGTGGGAGATTAAAAGTTGTTAAAAACTTTTTAATAGGATTTTTGGTTTTGCCGTGGCAACGCCATGAATTTGGCGTCCGTTTTCGCCGCTCGCCGCCGTGTTCAAACAGTCATAACTCACACATACTTTGGCCGATTTGAACAAAATTTTAACCGTTGGTCGAGTCGTCGACCCCGGATGTTTTGATATAGGAATTTTGAAAATTGCCGCAATAGCGCCCCCTGCAGAGCACAAAATAAAAATGAATGGAGCCAAAAATTAAACTTTGTCGTAGATGCATGAAATTTGGTACAGACATCCGTCACGTGATCCCGAACAAAAAATATATTGATGCCCCGCCCCTTTTCCCACCGTGTTGCCATGGCAACGACCCAATGTCAACTTTGCCGCAGACACACCAAAATCGGTACAGGCGTGCGTCATGACTGTCCGAACAAAAAAGTACATTACATGGTTGCTAGGTGACCAACAGGAGGTCGGCCATTTTGGGAAAATCAGCGCCGAAGGCACCATTTCTTTTGCCAGCTCTTTTATAAACTTCACCGAGGGTGGCAGCGACATTATGAGCTGGTAGGGCGCGGCAGCGCCCCCCGGTTATTGTAAATTACATGGTTGCTAGGTTACCAACAGGAGGTCGGCCATTTTGGGACAATCGGCGCCGAAGGCGCCATTTCTTGCCTGTGCTCTTTTATAAACTCCACCAAGGGTGGCAGCGACATTATAAGCAGGTAGGGCGCGGCAGCGCCTCCCGGTTATTGCGGCGGCGTGCGGGAACCGGCGTCAATCGGCCACCGCGGCCCGCGAGGGCCTCCCAATGCCGCTTGCGGCTTTAATTTATTTAGTTATTGGTTTAGCAAAGGCCACGAGTTCTTTCTTTATCTTCCCAATAAGACTGTGTCCTTGTTTCTTACAAAATTATTTTAAAACATCGATTCTCAACGTCAAACTATTCAATATCTGTGTCACACTTGGTCATGTTTACAGTTTGGGATATGATCTGGGAAGTGCTGACCGTTGACCTGGACCAGCATGCTTTGCACTCGGTGAAATGCTGAATCCGCTTATTGGCCACTAAAAGATTTAAAAGTAGGATAATCAGGATATTTTCCCCAAAAATCATTTCCTAAGTATAACCTTTAGTGTCCCCAGATTTGATGTGAAAACACATTTCAAATAGTGAATTTTGTTAATACTGTACTTGGTATAGAACTGTTGATTTGTACACACATAAAAAGCTATGCATCCAGCCCTGATTATGTGCACAACCGCCCCATTTGAACAAAGAAAGTATGGGCTGCACAATTGTTTCCTCATATTTATCCATTTTGATTTTCAATGTTAATTTATCTTGATACAAATAAATACATGTAGCTCATTCAAGGACTTAGACCTTTTATACAAACAACAGCTCAAACAAGACCAAACATTGCCTCATCCAAACTAGGAGCTGTTTCTGCCAAAGAAATAAACTGTAAACCTGACTATTATCGAGATTGATTATCGAGACCAAAGTTGAGATTGCGGTTTCGATAAAATTTTGATTTAGAAAGTGCAACAAGTCGAGCGACAATGTCTGATTTTCTTTATTTGAGCAACAGATGCATACAGGTATAGTATACATGTTATTTACAGAAATTTTATACATAACATTTGTGCTGTTCAAAGGGGGCAGGAAGAAGTTAGTAATAACTTATGAGGGCCTACCCCTCATTTATGAAATGAACATCTAACAAGGTGAGCTAAAGCTCCAGGGGGAAGTAGGCCCTCTATACAATTAAACTCCCGGGCTGAAAAGAGGTCCCAGCATGATACTCCCCCATGTTGGGTTATGATTGTTCTGCCTTTTTAGACCACATGCATACCTCTAACATCAAAGAACCATCGACTTATTCATGATACCACCAGTGCACATGCAACTCCAGGGCAACGCCTCAGCTCATCCAGAGGTCCACACTGATCGGATGTACCACAGTCCCAGTGTCATGTTTTCACCAGAGCTCTAATACAGCGTGAACACTTCTCATCATCGTCAGAGCGACCTGGTTTGTCTTTTTCGCCCACTCTCTTTCCCTCCTCCACTCTTTGCCTCTCCTGCCATCTCTCCCTCTGTCTCCTCCCCCTCACTCCTCCGTCTCCCGTCCTACATTCACCTCTTCAGCTCAGCCTATATTTAAAACTGATTCTGAGTCGGCACATCACTGCAGTGCTCCCTCGTCTCCTGAGTGCGGACAAACATATTACTTCATACATTACTCAAAAACAAACGGCGGGTTAAAAGACTCGATTTGGATACCTCATTTGGTCTTTTGATAAACTAGGTTTTACTTGGGAAAAGAATAGAAATTCAAATTGTACGTAGTTTTGGGGGGTCTGTATGTAGGCGCGACTGTAAGTGATGTCTCCAGATTGTGAGAAAATACATTTAGACAAAATGGCCAATGAAGTTACAAGTTCTTTATATTTACTCGGTAAAATAATCAAACAGATTATTTTGTGGATTATGTTGAGCAGGCCTGGATATAAGGTCACTGATTACGTGATCAGATCTGTGCGTGGGACATTCAGAGAAGCAGGAGGCTGGCTGCACTCCTTTATGCCTGATAAGGCGCTATTTCTGGGTCAACCGTTCCTCCTGACCCCCCACTGTCCCGTCTACAGCCCCATAGCTCACAGCCCGCTTTGGGATGCTTTCTCTCAGCAGCGTCCTCCGTCAGTTATGGAAGTCACTGGGCTATCTGCTGGAGCGGAAACCCCAGTGTCTTTGGGAATATCCGTCACAGGACGGAGCTCAGGCCAACTCTCAACTGGAACCTCCTACTGCGATTTGAGCACATCTGACTCAATAAACAAAACATACAGTCAAATTTAGAGATATCAAGGAAACATTTTGTAGTTTTTTAGATTAATTAGTAAAAAATATGATGTAAAACCTATCAATTCCTAGGGTACTAGGTACTTTTAATAATATTAAGTGTATCACAAACCTAAACTGTGTAGTTCATGTTCTTTCAAATACAAGCCTAAATGCTTTACAGATAGTTGCTAAACGGGGCTGTGGGACAGAAGCCAAAGTGAAAATGTAAATATATAAAGCCCAGTCTGCGCCTCCGCTCCTGAAACCAAAAATGGAACTCGAGCGCATTTTTTCCACGTGTGGGCTGCGCGAATCGGCTTTCAGCACCAAAATATACAAAACATAACTTTTATAAAGCAATTTCACGTTTATCCAGACTCATTATTGGAATGCATAAGTACATATAAGTTTATGCTTTTAATTACACAATTTTCCATGTCATACTTTTTTTAATGGATAAAATACAATTGTAATTTCAAGGTGACATATCAGTTCTATTCCAATCTTATAATTATTCTAGTATTTCTTTAGTATTAACCAGAAGGAGATAGAAGTATGCGCGTCACGTGACATGATGTCACACACTGCGGAGACTTTTTTCCTTTCACGAAAACGAAAACACATGTGAAGATGGACGACATACGCATCATCGAGGCCGTGGAGGGCTTCCCCGAATTGTACAGTAAAGGACACCCAAACTACAAAGATAGTTGGCACGGTAGCACAGCGGTTAGTGCGCTCGCTTCACAGCTAGAAGGTCCCGGGTTCAATTCCCACCATGGTTGGGGCCTTTCTGTGTGGAGTTTGCATGTTCTCCCTGTGTCTGTGTAGGTTTCCTCCGGGTACTCCGGTTTCCCCTACCATGAAAAAACATGTACAATAGGCCAGGATGAATGGTGTGTGTGAATGCATGGTAGTGGTCAGAGGGACCGTTGGCGCAGACGTGTGTAGTCGCGACAGTGCTTCTGTCAGTCTCCCCCAGGGGAAACTGAAGCTGCTAACGTAGTTTACCATCACTGAGTATTGAGTGAATGCAATTGCTCTCATGTAAAGCGCTTTGTGACCATGTCTGTGAAAGGCGCTTTATAAATAAAGATCTTCTTCTTCTTCAAACCCCCCCACACACACACACTATGATAATGAAACGACAATCAACATAGGCTATAAGATACATTATAAGGAAATGATAGCAATTTATTTAAGGATATCTGATATCTGACCTGTTATTTCGGACAACATATGTAAATATACAACATGTTTATTTGTGTGGAGTACAATACTACTACTTTTGTGCGTGCTACTCGTCTAGGCGCTTCGCCCACGCTCGGCGGCAGTCTGAATACATGCGCTCGCCGCGAGGTAGTTCGGCTGGAAAGGGCGCTCGGCTCCGGGGTCCGCGTGCGTCTGAAACAGGCCTAAAACGCACATTTCGAGTCTTTCAGCTTTGTTGTAAAATACAGACAAGCCCGCACCTGTCGCAGCCTTTGCACAAAGCCGCTCTCACGACTCACAAGCCGCTGCAGACGGATGGAGAAATTAGTATAGATGGGTCCACATCGAGGACTCTCAGAGCAGGGATGAACAGGGAAGGTGGCGTTGTCAGGGGAGACGCTGAGATGGCTCCTCCAGCGCCATGAGGATCGTTAATAAGCTTCTATCATTATCAGCTATTCTCAGGGTTTTATTTTGTGGCCAGACAACATGGGAGCCGTGTCTGTCCGTAAAGACAGAGAAAGAGGGAGAGGGATGAGATGCCGAGGAAATAGCTACTTGTTGTAAAGTTTGGGCTGGTCTCTAATCGGACAGACAGAAAATAACACTGTGCAAATGAGCGACACGTATCTTTGCCCTATTTGTAGTGGTTATATGGTCATTCTGCACGGCGTATACCTGTGATCACTACCCCACTGGGAGTAGGGGTGGTAGAGTCCAGAGTAGCGGTGAGTTGCAGACTCGCTAGTCTCCCTCGAATTAAAAGGCAGGTAAAATCAGCATTTAAACATGCCCTCTGCCCCCACCCAAAAAAAGTCTGCACTGATCCAGTCCTGACAGTGGAGGCACTCTAACATTGGAGCCTGCAACGGAAGCGACTTCACAGTGGAGGCCTGCAGCACAACTGTTTCTCACCAGCTTTTTTTTAACCCTCGTGGTGGCCTTGGGTCAGTTTGACCCGAAAGCCACCGAAAGATTTTTGTAAAAAGAAGCAGAAAAACGTATGAATGTGTGGTCATTTTCAGGCTCTTTTTTGATGTGTACATTTTTTGACATTAGGTTCTTTAAAGGGTGCAAAATTGAAGGACGCCACAAGGGTTAATAATAGCTCACCACAGTAGTGACATTTCGGGCGAAAAGCCTTTCTGAAAAAGGGCTGCTGAAGAAGGCCCAAAACGTCACTACTGTGGTGAGCTATTATTAAAAAAGCTAGTGAGCAAACAGTTATGCTCCTAAGTAAGTAAGTACGTGCTTTATTTGTCCTTATACTGTCAACCTAAATAGGGGTCAGGTGTTAGTCCAGTGATGTTGGAGCTAAAGGCTCTTCCTCATACAGTGATTTTGGAGCTAAAGGCTCTTCCTCCTACAGTGATTTTGGAGCTAAAGGCTCTTCGTCCTACAGTGATTATGGAGCTAAAGGCTCTTCCTCCTACAGTGATTATGGAGCTAAAGGCTCTTCCTCCTACAGTGATTTTGGAGCTAAAGGCTCTTCCTCCTACAGTGATGTTGGAGCTAAAGGCTCTTCCTCCTACAGTGATTTAGGAGCTAAAGGCTCTTCCTCCTACAGTGATGTTGGAGCTAAAGGCTCTTCCTCCTACAGTGATGTTGGAGCTAAAGGCTCTTCCTCCTACAGTGATTTTGGAGCTAAAGGCTCTTCCTCCTACAATGATTTTGGAGCTAAAGGCTCTTCCTCCTACAGTGATGTTGGAGCTAAAGGCTCTTCCTCCTACAGTGATTATGGAGCTAAAGGCTCTTCCTCCTACAGTGATTTTGGAGCTAAAGGCTCTTCCTCCTACAGTGATGTTGGAGCTAAAGGCTCTTCCTCCTACAGTGATTATGGAGCTAAAGGCTCTTCCTCCTACAGTGATTTAGGAGCTAAAGGCTCTTCCTCCTACAGTGATGTTGGAGCTAAAGGATCTTCGTCCTACAGTGATTATGGAGCTAAAGGCTCTTCCTCCTACAGTGATTTTGGAGCTAAAGGCTCTTCCTCCTACAGTGATTATGGAGCTAAAGGCTCTTCCTCCTACAGTGATTTTGGAGCTAAAGGCTCTTCCTCCTACAGTGATTTTGGAGCTAAAGGCTCTTCGTCCTACAGTGATTATGGAGCTAAAGGCTCTTCCTCCTACAGTGATTTAGGAGCTAAAGGCTCTTCATCCTACAGTGATTATGGAGCTAAAGGCTCTTCCTCCTACAGTGATTTTGGAGCTAAAGGCTCTTCCTCCTACAGTGATTTTGGAGCTAAAGGCTCTTCTTCCTACAGTGATTTTGGAGCTAAAGGCTCTTCCTCCTACAGTGATTTTGGAGCTAAAGGCTCTTCCTCCTACAGTGATGTTGGAGCTAAAGGCTCTTCCTCCTACAGTGATTTCGGAGCTAAAGGCTCTTCCTCCTACAGTGATTTTGGAGCTAAAGGCTCTTCCTCCTACAGTGATTTTGGAGCTAAAGGCTCTTCCTCCTACAGGGATGTTGGAGCTAAAGGCTCTTCCTCCTACAGTGATTTTGGAGCTAAAGGCTCTTCCTCCTACAGTGATTTTGGAGCTAAAGGCTCTTCCTCCTACAGTGATTTTGGAGCTAAAGGCTCTTCCTCCTACAGTGATTTTGGAGCTAAAGGCTCTTCCTCCTACAGTGATTTTGGAGCTAAAGGCTCTTCCTCCTACAGTGATGTTGGAGCTAAAGGCTCTTCCTCCTACAGTGATTTTGGAGCTAAAGGCTCTTCCTCCTACAGTGATTTTGGAGCTAAAGGCTCTTCCTCCTACAGTGATTTTGGAGCTAAAGGCTCTTCCTCCTACAGTGATTTTGGAGCTAAAGGCTCTTCCTCCTACAGTGATTTTGGAGCTAAAGGCTCTTCCTCCTACAGTGATTTTGGAGCTAAAGGCTCTTCCTCCTACAGTGATTTTGGAGCTAAAGGCTCTTCCTCCTACAGTGATGTTGGAGCTAAAGGCTCTTCCTCCTACAGTGATGTTGGAGCTGAAGGCTCTTCCTCCTACAGTGACGTTGGAGCTAAAGGCTCTTCCTCCTACAGTGATGTTGGAGCTGAAGGCTCTTCCTCCTACAGTGATGTTGGAGCTAAAGGCTCTTCCTCCTACAGTGATTTTGGAGCTAAAGGCTCTTCCTCCTATACAGTGATTTTGGAGCTAAAGGCTCTTCGTCCTACAGTGATTTTGGAGCTAAAGGCTCTTCCTCCTACAGTGATGTTGGAGCTAAAGGCTCTTCCTCCTACAGTGATTTTGGAGCTAAATGCTCTTCCTCCTACAGTGATGTTGGAGCTAAAGGCTCTTCCTCCTACAGTGATTTTGGAGCTAAAGGCCCTTCCTCCTACAGTGATTTTGGAGCTAAAGGCTCTTCCTCCTACAGTGATTATGGAGCTAAAGGCTCTTCCTCCTACAGTGATGTTGGAGCTAAAGGCTCTTCCTCCTACAGTGATTTTGGAGCTAAAGGCTCTTCCTCCTACAGTGATTTTGGAGCTAAATGCTCTTCCTTCTATACAGTGATTTTGGAGCTAAAGGCTCTTCCTCCTACAGTGATTTTGGAGCTAAAGGCTCTTCCTCCTACAGTGATGTTGGAGCTAAAGGCTCTTCCTCCTACAGTGATTTTGGAGCTAAAGGCTCTTCCTCCTATACAGTCATTTTGGAGCTAATGGCTCTTCCTCCTACAGTGATTTTGGAGCTAAAGGCTCTTCCTCCTACAGTGATTTTGGAGCTAAAGGCTCTTCTTCCTACAGTGATTTTGGAGCTAAAGGCTCTTCCTCCTACAGTGATTTTGGAGCTAAAGGCTCTTCCTCCTACAGTGATGTTGGAGCTAAAGGCTCTTCCTCCTACAGTGATGTTGGAGCTAAAGGCTCTTCCTCCTACAGTGATTTTGGAGCTAAAGGCTCTTCCTCCTACAGTGATTTTGGAGCTAAAGGCTCTTCCTCCTACAGTGATTTTGGAGCTAAAGGCTCTTCCTCCTACAGTGATTATGGAGCTAAAGGCTCTTCCTCCTACAGTGATTATGGAGCTAAAGGCTCTTCCTCCTACAGTGATTTTGGAGCTAAAGGCTCTTCCTCCAATACAGTGATTTTGGAGCTAAAGGCTCTTCGTCCTACAGTGATTTTGGAGCTAAAGGTTCTTCCTCCTACAGTGATTTTGGAGCTAAAGGCTCTTCCTCCTACAGTGATGTTGGAGCTAAAGGCTCTTCCTCCTATACAGTGATTTTGGAGCTAAAGGCTCTTCCTCCTATACAGTGATTTTGGAGCTAAAGGTTCTTCCTCCTACAGTGATTTTGGAGCTAAAGGTTCTTCCTCCTACAGTGATTTTGGAGCTAAAGGCTCTTCCTCCTACAGTGATGTTGGAGCTAAAGGCTCTTCCTCCTACAGTGATTTTGGAGCTAAAGGCCCTTCCTCCTACAGTGATTTTGGAGCTAAAGGCTCTTCCTCCTACAGTGATTTTGGAGCTAAAGGTTCTTCCTCCTACAGTGATGTTGGAGCTAAAGGCTCTTCCTCCTACAGTGATTTTGGAGCTAAATGCTCTTCCTTCTATACAGTGATTTTGGAGCTAAAGGCTCTTCCTCCTACAGTGATTTTGGAGCTAAAGGCTCTTCCTCCTACAGTGATTTTGGAGCTAAAGGCTCTTCCTCCTACAGTGATTTTGGAGCTAAAGGCTCTTCCTCCTACAGTGATTTTGGAGCTAAAGGCTCTTCCTCCTATAGTGATTTTGGAGACCCGAGGAATCACTTGTAGCCCTGAGTTTTGAGAGCGGAGTGCTCTGGTTGGCCGATATGGAACGGCCTCTCTGCAGACTTCTTATCCTTTTTCTTAATAACTTAACTGTTCCTGTATCCTGGCACTTGAAAACCGCTCAAACTGCTCAAATGAAGAAGCAAGATATAGATATACCGGTGCTGCTGGAATAGGCTTGGAAAAAACAGCTACATCCAAATAAAGTCAGCATGGGTTCATTGCCTAGTGTATAGCCCAAAGATGATCAGGACACACATCCAAAAGGTGCTGACAAATAATATGAAAAAGATCCAATTCTAGTTGTAAGAGTTTCCATGTCGAGGTCAAAACATTTTTCCACAGTTAGAAAAGACTTAATTAATCAGGGAGAGTCGCAATTGCAAAAATCCAAGATGTTGCCACTGCTGCTTCTTAACTTCTGTCTGACCGTCTAAAAGTGAAAGTTAACGGGCAAGCACATGACACAGCTGATTTTTACTTTGGCTTCTGTTTGGATTGAGCCTAGAGGCCAGTCAGACATGGGCAGGCTATATTAAAGTCTATTTTAGGAATTTGTTTTGGAAAACAGTTGCATATATTTTTTTCCTATTGCTGTTCAATGTAAAGGACATAATATTGACTAATTATGTATGTAATTTCTGTGGATGTCCATACAGTCCATCTTCAATGAAGGTACTTGATTCATCTTCTGTACTCAGTAGTTGAAGTCCTCGAACGTTTCGCCTCTCATCCAAAAGGCTTCGTCAGCGACAAACGTTCGAGGACTTCAACTACTGAGTACAGAAGATGAATCAAGTACCTTCATTGAAGATGGACAACTCCTGTATGACTGAGAACTTACACAGACATACAGTCCATAAGTCTCTCATGTTCAGTAACATTGCAGGATTATTCAAACATGTCATGTTTAGCATATGTGTGTACCATTTAGAACTGAAATGTTTTAGAATTGAATGTGTGGTGTGTCCGCAGGTTTGTGATTGGCTGTTTGGTGTGTCCGCAGGTTTGTGATTGGCTGTTTGGTGTGTCCGCAGGTTTGTGATTGGCTGTTTGGTGTGTCCGCAGGTTTGTGATTGGCTGTTTGGTGTGTCCACAGGTTTGTGATTGGTCGGGAGCGCCCGGGGCAGCAGAGTGAAGTGGCCTCACTGATCCAGCAGACTCTGGAGCAGGAGCGGAGGCAGAGGGAGATGTTGGAACAGCAGTATGCCCAGTATGATGCTGATGATGATGAGGTAACACATGGGCACACATCCACAGACAGGCACAGTTAAGGCTTTCTTGGACAGGACAGGGTTTTATTTTTTTCAGTCACGTCCTGAAGGATAACAATTTTTCCACAAATCCAATATCCCCAGTTCGGTCATCAGGCTATTCACTTTTTTATGTATTGCAGTCATGGGTACATTCTTTGATGTGTCGAGGTTAGGGTTAAGATGAAGGTTTAAGGCCCAATCTCAATTCTCCCCCTTAGCCCTCCGCTTAGCCCTTTCCCTTCGTTTTGGGCGTTCACGAGAGACGAAGGGGTGTCCCAATTCTATTTTGGGGTGAGGGGTAGGGGTGAGGGAGAGGGCCACATAGCCCTTCAAGCGAGGGTTTTTCAGATGCACACTTCAGACGAAGGGGT
This sequence comes from Proterorhinus semilunaris, assembly GCA_021464625.1. Classification (NCBI taxonomy): domain Eukaryota; kingdom Metazoa; phylum Chordata; class Actinopteri; order Gobiiformes; family Gobiidae; genus Proterorhinus; species Proterorhinus semilunaris. Next base: position 32,602,498 of record CM038360.1, on the reverse strand, counting down.
AGGAGGAGTTTGACAAAACACGGAAATAAGCTGCAAAATGAATTCACGATCATCATCAATAAGCACTCTTACAACATTTATAAAGTTTCAGAACGCTTTGTTCATGACTTTATTCGCTTTGTGCAACAATTAGAACAGTCCATTGCTTCGTATCAGTTCTACATTTTCGCTTTGCTGCTGCAAATGCTCCGTGTATTTGTGCTGTATTGACTGACTTTTGGCATTTCTTTCCAAACTTTCGATACGTCGCTAATGTCATAACACACGGGGTTCATCGCTGCTGCACCTGCGGTCTGTCTCCCCGCGCCGCTGTGCTCTGAGCCCGGGTCTGAGGCTGTCTGTCTCCCCGCTGTGCTCTGAGCCCGGGTCTGAGGCTGCCTGTCTCCCCGCTGTGCTCTGAGCCCGGGTCCGAGGCTGTCTGTCTCCCTGCTGTGCTCTGAGCCCGGGTCTGAGGCTGCCTGTCTCCCCGCTGTGCTCTGAGCCCGGGTCTGAGGCTGTCTGTCTCCCCGCTGTGCTCTGAGCCCGGGTCTGAGGCTGCCTGTCTCCCCGCTGTGCTCTGAGCCCGGGTCCGAGGCTGCCTGTCTCCCCACTATGCTCTGAGCCCGGGTCTGAGGCTGTCTGTCTCCCCGCTGTGCTCTGAGCCCGGGTCCGAGACTGTCTGTCTCCCCGCTGTGCTCTGAGCCCGGGTCTGAGGCTGTCTGTCTCCCCGCTGTGCTCTGAGCCCGGGTCTGAGGCTGCCTGTCTCCCCGCTGTGCTCTGAGCCCGGGTCCGAGGCTGTCTGTCTCCCTGCTGTGCTCTGAGCCCGGGTCTGAGGCTGCCTGTCTCCCCGCTGTGCTCTGAGCCCGGGTCTGAGGCTGTCTGTCTCCCCGCTGTGCTCTGAGCCCGGGTCTGAGGCTGCCTGTCTCCCCGCTGTGCTCTGAGCCCGGGTCCGAGGCTGCCTGTCTCCCCACTATGCTCTGAGCCCGGGTCTGAGGCTGTCTGTCTCCCCGCTGTGCTCTGAGCCCGGGTCCGAGACTGTCTGTCTCCCCGCTGTGCTCTGAGCCCGGGTCTGAGGCTGTCTGTCTCCCCGCGGCGCTGTGCTCTGAGCCCGGGTCTGAGGCTGCCTGTCTCCCCGCTGTGCTCTGAGCCCGGGTCTGAGGCTGCCTGTCTCCCCGCTGTGCTCTGAGCCCGGGTCCGAGGCTGCCTGTCTCCCCGCTGTGCTCTGAGCCCGGGTCTGAGGCTGCCTGTCTCCCCGCTGTGCTCTGAGCCCGGGTCCGAGGCTGCCTGTCTCCCCGCTGTGCTCTGAGCCCGGGTCTGAGGCTGTCTGTCTCCCCGCTGTGCTCTGAGCCCGGGTCCGAGACTGTCTGTCTCCCCGCTGTGCTCTGAGCCCGGGTCTGAGGCTGCCTGTCTCCCCGCGGCGCTGTGCTCTGAGCCCGGGTCTGAGGCTGCCTGTCTCCCCGCTGTGCTCTGAGCCCGGGTCCGAGGCTGCCTGTCTCCCCGCTGTGCTCTGAGCCCGGGTCTGAGGCTGTCTGTCTCCCCGCTGTGCTCTGAGCCCGGGTCCGAGACTGTCTGTCTCCCCGCTGTGCTCTGAGCCCGGGTCTGAGGCTGCCTGTCTCCCCGCGGCGCTGTGCTCTGAGCCCGGGTCTGAGGCTGCCTGTCTCCCCGCTGTGCTCTGAGCCCGGGTCTGAGGCTGTCTGTCTCCCCGCTGTGCTCTGAGCCCGGGTCCGAGGCTGTCTGTCTCCCCGCGGCGCTGTGCTCTGAGCCCGGGTCCGAGGCTGTCCCATTCTGAGCTCACCTCGGCAGCCTCCGCTCAGGCCCGGGGCTCAGAGCGGAGGCTGCGGGTGCCTCTGTCCCCGCCCTGTGCGCACCGCGAGCGGGTCTAACCTCTGCCCGTCCCCGCTGAGTATGCTACAAGAACTTTGTGATACCTTTCAGTATGAAAAGTGCTTTATAAAGCACTTTTATAAAGCACGGAAGTTTGATAGATTGACGAGCGGATCGGCTGGTCTCTGGCAGCTCTGGCTGCAGCCACGGCGACACACGGACAGGGGGAAGGAGAATGTAGCGCCGAATGAAGAAGAAATGGATGACAATCTGTAGGGTTTGGGCTGAGTTTAGGTGCTTGTTTAGGTGTTACAAAACAGCATCAATCAAGTGATGAACTGGTTCAGTAGAAACATGCTATAGAGACAAGTAGGCTGGCTTTTTATTTACATAACCTGATTCATCTGTGTTAATAGTAAATGCAGTCAAATGGAGGGCTGTCCCATTTCTTAGGGCGGTCTTTTCAACCCTCGCCCTTAGCCCTTGGTTTCAGGGTGTAGGGAAAGGGCAAGGGCTTGGGGTAGGGGTAGAAAAGAGAGTCAACCCCCCCAAATAGACGAAGTCGTAATCTCAGTTCGCGCAATGAATTGTGGGATTGCTCAGAGGTCAATCGGGATAAATTTGACCCGGAAGTAGGTTTTGACAGCGCAGAAGCATACACGAAGACGAGCGAGTGCAGATAAATGTAGTTTAAATGATTTGTTATTGTTTGTATGATATCCAAAACTTACTAAACTGTGTGAGAGTCTCAGGTGGAGGATACAGAGATGCGTCATGATGTTTATAGACGATGGACAATTGCTAATTTGAAGTTATTTGTGTGGAAACGCGGGCTATCGCTAAGCTGCTACAGAAAGGACTTGTTGGTGTCAGACACAAGACGGAGAAACTCTGGCAGATCCTTGAAAATTCCTTCAGTGAAAGAGGTCGTCGAGATAGATGGAGTTTGCTGCTGATCTACGATGTGCTTGTGCCGTGACATCGGTGAAAACAGCATCATGTCCGCGACAGACTTTACCGTGGGTCTGGAAGTGTCGGGCCACTTTACTGCAGTCCGCGACTTGAGGAGACGGCTCGTTGTTGTTTTTCATCAAATTTTATTTTGATCTCCTTTATGTATGCCCTTTTAAGTTTTAAAGTTTATATAGTTTATTATTTATCTAAGTTTTATGTTTCATGTTGCACAATTGCTCTGAAGAAAAATCCTACTTTGTGAACCTGTTCAATGTCAATAAAACCATTTATGATTCTGATTCTGTTGGATTATTAACAAGGAAAAGCTTTCAGTTTCTATACATTTGGATGGTGTGGGACGAAGTACGAAGTACAGTTTCTTGAAGGCCGAGAAAAGAGCCAACAAATTACATATAAAGCATGTGATCATTGAACAGGACGCATAAGGTGCTATTGCACATGTTTTCCAGGGTATGTTTATTGTTTCCTTTGCTGCATGACTTTATTTAACTTCTAGGCATTTGCCATTTAGCCTTTCCTTCAAACACAATCATCGTAATCCTTGTTCCTCCCCCCAGTACAATGCTGAGAGAAAACATGTTCATGTAGGCCAGAGCATTGTGTAGTATAAAAGTAAAGATGGCTTACGTTGTGCTTTTCTATTGTACAATTTATATATAGTGTGTAATTTTCAGGAAAGAATGATCCCCCCACCCAAAAAGTCGACTTTTAATTTAGCTTGTGCAATTGGAAATTAAAACCATTTGACCAAAATGTTAGTGGAAGCACAGATACTAACCCTCGATATATTTGTGATGATCTGTTAATGTACCACATTTTTTATACCTGTAAAACAATCTTTATTCATGCATATTTTACATTGGGATTACTGGGAGATAGCGCTTTTATCCCGATTGACCTTTGACCGGAAGCGCTGCGCATGCGCACTACGAGATTACGACTTCGTTTATTACAATTCCTGTTGCACCAATCATCAAGTCAAAGACCTTTCTATAAAAGACAAAATTACTTCCGGGTGGAACGTACACATTACAAATGGTTATCATTACATTGTTGATCTTCCCTGAAACTACTAAAATATGCCCTTGTATAACCCATTATTTTCAGCTTTTCATGTTCTGTTACTGAGAGGTGTGTCTCCTAATACAATTTGCGCTTCAGCCCGTTTTTCCATACATTTTCCCCTCTTCTGACTTGTGCACAATCAGGTTCTCTCCCAAAGAACAAATAAAGAACTCGAACAGTAAACAAAAACATTATGAAAACAAGATAAAAATTAAAAAATGGTCCTTCCAAGGTAGAGGCTCGTAAAAAGGGAGCCCTGCATGGCCTTATGTTGATGAGGCCCCGAAAGGGAAACGTGATCCTCAGTCATCGATGTCGCTCTTAAATACCTGAAGCTTCTCCTTGAAGCGAGAGCGGTGACTCTCTTGCATGGGATCATTCGTCATACCGGTCTCCTCTGATGTCCGCGGACTGTACGCCAGGCAGACAACAATTGTAGCTCCTCTTGATCCGGGGCGGCTGCAGGTTTCACCACGGTGACGGGTAGCCCACGCACTGCCATATCTCTTGTTGCCTCAGCGGCATCCTTGTATAGACGAGTACCATTGTCGTAGAAGACCCGCATTTTATAGGGGTACAGGGTTTGAAACTTGATGTGTTTCTCTCGAAGTATCTTCTTGGCCTCTCTATATTCGTTGCGTTTTTTTCAGCACTTCAATGAGGTAGTCATGATCCACGAAGAAGCGCGCACCATCACAAAAAACCTCTTTCTTTTGCCACGCTCTCCGAAGAAGCTCTTCTTTCATACGATAGCTCCCAAACTTCAGCACGACGGATCTGGGCTTGGCGTGGACATCTGGTTTTGCAGTCAGAGCGCGATCTGCTCTTTCAAACCCAAGTCGTTGGAAAAGGTCGGTATAGAAGGTGTCGTGTTGCCGCAGCGCGCCAGCTCCTTCTCCAACCCAGCAGCTCCCCGGCCATGCACCCCGCACTCTCCATCACGTGGCCATCCAAGTTTGAATCGCACCTCCTGAAGGTGCACATTGTCGTTGTGTCCTTGGGCAAAACACTTCACCCTCCTTGCCTCCAGTGTCTGTGTACATTGGTGTATTAATGAGAGTGTGAATGGGTGACTGGTTCCATGATTTAAAGCTCTTTGGGCTTAATGAAGGTAGAAAAGCGCTTTATAAGTTGAGACCTTAATGTCATCGTACGGCTCATGTGCGGGATCACCAACAGTAAACAAAAACTTTCAACGTGCAGATAGCACAAAAAAGTAATGTAAATTTCGGCCAATTAAACGCACCTTACTAAAAGCCGTGCCAGCTAAATGTGCGGCCTTGATATACATACAGGCCGCACTCGAATACAAGCAGCAGGTTTTCATAGTGCCGTGCACCCGCTCAGAGCGGCCCATGATGAGGAAGAAGAGACACCTCATCCCAGAGAAAGGTGCAGTTGCGGGCAGAGAGAGGGCAGCGGGACGGCAGTGATAAACGTGTAAAAAAGGCAGAAATGGCCAGTGTAGCCGACCTCAATGTGGAAGTGTAGAGGCCAACGCACACCAGAACACCGCTTTACACACGTGATTTATACATTTATCATGAATAAAAGAAGACACGTATGTGCGTGTTGTAAGAGAGAGAGCAAACCTGGCTCTTTTTTGTAGGTTAATAGAGAATTGGAGACAGACACGAGTTTAACATGCTTCTCCTGAGCCCTGAGCCCTGACGATGGTTTCTCTGTCTCTGCGGCTTCTCTCGTCCAAACAAACAAAGTTCACGGCGCCCCCTGTCTGTCATGGCCAGACCCGCCACTGTGCCTCTGCAGGAGGTTTAAAGCCTGTGTTTTCCTCCGCGGCGGGATTCAGCAGAACCGTGGCAAAGGCGCATCACTTTCTCTCATTGAAAAGAACGGAGGCAGCTCTTTTGCATCAAGGCGTTTCGGTGTGCGTAGGGGCGAGCAAAGCCCTTCGACATTTATGCTAAAGTGAGTACTGCTAGAGAGTGCCTGTTGGTGGCTAGTGCCTGTTGGCAGCTCTATATTGGCCGCACCGTCATATCGGCCGCAGGGTTCAAAGCGTGGGAAGAAAGAAATTACCGTAGTTATTGTGCCTTTTATAAACCACTAAAATTGCATCCTACAAACATTACCTAAATTAAGTTATAAAATAGAAATACACTGCTAATGTTTCCAACCATTGAATCATATATTTTATATCAAAGTAGAATAATGCATTTCATTGTTTTTCATGCATGAGGGTGTTCCAGTGTCCACTAGAGTCTGCCTGTCTAATGGACCAGAGCCAAGCGCTCTGTGCACATCCACTCTGCTAATGGCCTGCATCGATTCTACATTATGCATTTGATAAAAACACGTCCAGCCTACAGCGCTTTGTGTTTGTCCTCTTTATGTTATTAGGGACACGGGGCTTTCAGACACATCACTGCTGGGAATATTTATGGATCTCTTTACACCAAGTTTTGATTTGTTTCAAACATCGGCCAAAATAATGGCTGTAAGCTCAAATTAAATAAACACACAACAAATTTATTAACTTAGACATTCTTTGGGGCCCTGCTCTCCACTTTGGGAACCACTCCAGTCGTTATTTCTCGTTCCATGAAGGATCAGTGTGATTGTCATTACTTTCCAGGTTCTCCCTGTGTGGAGTGGGGTTTCTCCAGGTGCTCTCGTCCATGTTGATACTTATTGGAGCAGATTAAGCCCACTTTTTGGACAAGCGCCGAGTTGGATTTCAGAAAGATTGAAAAAGGTAGCCTGGAAACATCCAGACTCACCACTGTACCAGCGGGTCCCGCTGCGTCGATTCCATTTCCCACAGCGGTACATACACAAGCAAACAGGAAGCGGAGTAAAGTAAGAATCTCACCAGGCTATGAAAAAGGGCCCAGTTGTCGGACCCTTTTATTTGTTCCTTTGACTTTTATTTATTTATTTGGTTTATACAAAAAGACATAGACAAACTGTAAATGATGCATCATAGTGCTTATAGTTCAGCTTCCCGATGGCCTTGTGTATGAAACAGTTTTTAAGTCGACTCGACCTGGCCCGTAGATTCAGCAGTCTCCTCCCAGAAGGCATTACTCTGAAGAGACTGTGTGATGGGTGCGTAGGGTCCCTGGTGATTCTGACGGCTTTGCGGGTGAGACTGGTGGAGTACATGTCCTTAATGGAGGGGAGAGGAGCTCCACAGATCTTCTCCGCTGCTCTCACGATGCGCTGGAGGCTCCTTCGGCAGGAGGCAGTGCTGGCGCCGTGCCACACAGTGATGGAGCTGGTCAGGATGCGCTCTATAGTCCCTCTGTAGAAGAACCACACAGTGATGGAGCTGGTCAGGATGCTCTCTATAGTCCCTCTGTAGAAGAACCACACAGTGATGGAGCTGGTCGGGATGCTCTCTATAGTCCCTCTGTAGAAGAACCACACAGTGATGGAGCTGGTCGGGATGCTCTCTATAGTCCCTCTGTAGAAGAACCACACAGTGATGGAGCTGGTCGGGATGCTCTCTATAGTCCCTCTGTAGATGAACCACACAGTGACGGAGCTGGTCGGGATGCTCTCTATAGTCCCTCTGTAGAAGAGCCACACAGTGACGGAGCTGGTCGGGATGCTCTCTATGGTCCCTCTGTAGAAGAACCACACAGTGACGGAGCTGGTCGGGATGCTCTCTATGGTCCCTCTGTAGAAGAACCACACAGTGACGGAGCTGGTCGGGATGCTCTCTATGGTCCCTCTGTAGAAGAACCACACAGTGACGGAGCTGGTCGGGATGCTCTCTATGGTCCCTCTGTAGAAGAACCACACAGTGACGGAGCTGGTCGGGATGCTCTCTATGGTCCCTCTGTAGAAGAACCACACAGTGACGGAGCTGGTCGGGATGCTCTCTATGGTCCCTCTGTAGAAGAACCACACAGTGACGGAGCTGGTCGGGATGCTCTCTATGGTCCCTCTGTAGAAGAACCACACAGTGACGGAGCTGGTCAGGATGCTCTCTATAGTCCCTCTGTAGAAGAACCACACAGTGACGGAGCTGGTCAGGGTGCTCTCTATAGTCCCTCTGTAGAAGAACCACACAGTGATGGAGCTGGTCAGGATGCTCTCTATAGTCCCTCTGTAGAAGTTGCACATAACAGAGGCTGGGACTCTGGCTCTTCTTAACTTGCGGAGAATGTAGAGACGCTGATTACTTTTCTTGACCAGAGATGTAGTGTGCATGGTCCAGGAAAGGTTCTCTGTGATGTGCACACCCAGGAACTTAGTGCTGGTCACCCTCTCCACTGCAGCACCGCTGATTGTTAGAGGAGCATGCTGGACCCGTGCTCTACGAAAGTCCACAACAATCTCTTTTGTCTTCTCCACATTTAGAGAGAGGTTGTTCTGTGTGCACCACATGGCCAGAGTGCTCACCTCACTCCTGTAGTTTGACTCGTCTCTGTTGTGGATGAGACCCACCACTGTTGTGTCGTCTGCAAACTATTATCTTATTGAGATATCTTATTATCTTATCTTACTTTAGAGTTCCAGAGTGCCAACTCTGTAAAAGGTCACAAACACCGACTTTGTAACAAGATTATGACATTTAAAATGGAAAAACGGACTTTGCACATCAAATACTTGGGGTAGCTGCAAAGGAGGCGAGGGAGGCAAACAACATTCACAGAAAAATGATTGCACACTGCCTGACTTTACTCAAATACTGTATTAACAATATGTTGGTGCTAATGATTAAAGTACAAAAAGGTAAAAGAAAAAGGAATGGCAGCTTTTGGACATTTCTTAACTGATGAAGCCTTTTGGATGAGAGGCGAAATGTGCAACACTTCAACTACAGAGTCAAGATCATTGAAGACTTTTTTTTTAAACAATTTTGGTGCTTGTAACTTTTTTTATGTGATGTCAGTGAAAGAGCTGCTACAAAACAAGTACAGCTCCACAGCTGAGGGCTGACGACAGCAGGGAATTGAGCAAAGAATTTCCATCTGAGTAACATTTTTTCAACTGAAATCCCGGCCGATATCTGCTACATTTATGCGGGGTAGTGGCGGGCGCACATTTATTCTCGCAGTACTCTTTGTGTACACCTATAGAAATAAAACATAAACCTTAAGATGTCAGGAGGGAATACAGTGGGAACTGTATACATACACTTTAAAAAAAGACACATATGTATTATTTTCTTACTGTTTGACAAGAAACATTTTTAGGTCATTTCGAATTTAAAAAAATATTATTATTATTTGCTACATTCCAGAAGAATGAGCGTTAGAGTTTTCCACACGGTTTTATATTACTTTTTACAAAACGAAAAGTTTAAATACATTTCATTTATATTTGGTAGCAGTCCCTTTAAACTGTATAACTTGGGTCAAACGTTTTGGATTTCCTTCCACAAGCTTCTCACAATAGTTGGCAGAAGTTTTGGTCCATTTGTAGGCCACCTTTTGCCTTTTGAGCTCTGCCCATACATTTTCACCTGGATTGAGATCAGGCTACATGAACGAAATAGATGTCTGGTTTGTTAACGTCACGTTTTTCAAGCTCTCATTTGCGAACTCGTTGTGGCCATCTAGCTTTTAGTCCGTGATTAGCTTTTTTGGTTTTCTTTATTGCGGTAAGAGTAATCGCTGCTTTTTGCCAGTCCCTGAGAAGTTTCTCGCTCACTCTAAACTTTCTTTCTGCCTCTCGATTACTGTTTTAGGCTGCATGTTTCACTATTTGCAGCTTGTAATGTGCAGAATATGATTTGTTTCTTTGTTTATTGGTTTATTTGGTAGGGATTGCCAGTTAATGAACAAGCCACACCGGATTGTAGCATTGGTGGCATTTGTGTTCAGTCTTTTTCAGTTGTATAAGATAATGTTTAAATTGAAACTTTTCAGTGATACTGGTACACAAGCCTGCAGTGTGCTCTAGCAGCAAGTGAAATTATATATTATATTTTTATTTTTAATAAATTTATTAGATGTATTCTTAAATCATTCCTGTGTTAAAATCTGCAAATTATAGTGTTCCATAAGTTATTTTCATAATTTAAAAATGTACACCCAGGCTTATCAAAACAATATCTTTGTGAATCATGGGCAGTGAATAGAATTGACCACAGAACATACATGTATTCAAGTGGTCAAAAACTGCTCCTATATACAGTATACTGTATACATATGCAAACAATGGAATGGCTGTGCACTTGTTGTATAAGACTTGAAAACAAAGCTATAGCATTTATTCACATTAACTAACTTCACATTTACAGTTTTGTTTAAGCATTCCGTGTATTAAAAAAAATAAAAATAATATCAGGCTGCTTTATAATAAAACAGACATTAAAAGAGGTCTCAAAACTGTCAGAAGCTGCAGCAGCACCGTTTTTGGGCTAACCCACAGACCGTCACATGCATGAACGCAGAAACATTACTACTCCATTATGGGACGTCTCATGAGTTCTTTGCTTACTGAGATGCTACTGTAGCCTAAATGTTCTGATGGTTTGTGGTTAACAGCAGACCGGAGAGTACGCCACTGATGACGAGGACACAGAGAACACAGAGAACACCGCCCCGGGACAGAAGAGTATCGAGGTGTTTGATCTGCCAGAGTCGGAGGACGTCATGTCTCTCTCTGACCTGGACGCCAACAAGCTCTACCAGAAGTTCAGACAGGTGAGACAACCAGCCCTAACGTGAGGTCAGGCAGGTGAGACTACCAGCCCCAACGTGAGGTCAGGCTGGTGAGACTACCAGCCCTAACGTGAGGTCAGGCAGGTGAGACTACCAGCCCCAACGTGAGGTCAGGCTGGTGAGACAACCAGCCCTAACGTGAGGTCAGGCAGGTGAGACTACCAGCCCCAACGTGAGGTCAGGCTGGTGAGACTACCAGCCCTAACGTGAGGTCAGGCAGGTGAGACTACCAGCCCTAACGTGAGGTCAGGCAGGTGAGACTACCAGCCCCAACGTGAGGTCATGCTGGGATACAACCAGCCCTAACGTGAGGTCAGGCAGGTGATACAACCAGCCCCTAGGTGAGGTCAGGCTGGTGAGACTACCAGCCCTAACGTGAGGTCAGGCTGGGATACAACCAGCCCTAACGTGAGGTCAGGCTGGTGAGACAACCAGCCCCAACGTGAGGTCAGGCAGGTGAGACTACCAGCCCTAACATGAGGTCAGGCTGGGATACAACCAGCCCTAACGTGAGGTCAGGCAGGTGATACAACCAGCCCCTAGGTGAGGTCAGGCTGGTGAGACTACCAGCCCTAACGTGAGGTCAGGCTGGGATACAACCAGCCCTAACGTGAGGTCAGGCTGGTGAGACAACCAGCCCCAACGTGAGGTCAGGCTGGTGAGACTACCAGCCCCAACGTGAGGTCAGGCTGGTGAGACAACCAGCCCCAACGTGAGGTCAGGCTGGTGAGACTACCAGCCCCAACGTGAGGTCAGGCTGGTGAGACTACCAGCCCCTAGGTGAGGTCAGGCTGGTGAGACTACCAGCCCCAACGTGAGGTCAGGCAGGTGATACAACCAGCCCCTAGGTGAGGTCAGGCAGGTGATACAACCAGCCCCTAGGTGAGGTCAGGCAGGTGAGACAACCAGCCCCTAGGTGAGGTCAGGCAGGTGATACAACCAGCCCCTAGGTGAGGTCAGGCAGGTGATACAACCAGCCCCTAGGTGAGGTCAGGCTGGTGAGACTACCAGCCCTAACGTGAGGTCAGGCTGGGATACAACCAGCCCTAACGTGAGGTCAGGCTGGTGAGACAACCAGCCCCAACGTGAGGTCAGGCTGGTGAGACTACCAGCCCCAACGTGAGGTCAGGCTGGTGAGACAACCAGCCCCAACGTGAGGTCAGGCTGGTGAGACTACCAGCCCCAACGTGAGGTCAGGCTGGTGAGACTACCAGCCCCTAGGTGAGGTCAGGCTGGTGAGACTACCAGCCCCAACGTGAGGTCAGGCAGGTGATACAACCAGCCCCTAGGTGAGGTCAGGCAGGTGATACAACCAGCCCCTAGGTGAGGTCAGGCAGGTGAGACAACCAGCCCCTAGGTGAGGTCAGGCAGGTGAGACAACCAGCCCCTAGGTGAGGTCAGGCAGGTGAGACAACCAGCCCTAAGGTGATTTAAGCTCTATTCGTTGTGTATACACCTTCATACATTCATATTCACAAAGTCCATGATTTACAGTGAGGATGGGAACATTCCAGCAGACCCTGAGTGACAGAGCGATCAGCGTTTGCAATGTTAGTGATGCTATGTGTTAGCGAAGGTGTTAGTGATGCTATGTGTTAGCGAAGGTGTTAGTCATGCTATGTGTTAGCGAAGGTGTTAGTGAGCCAGACTGTGCCTCCTGTTAGCCTAGTCTCTCCGAGTGTCTCCTCTTGACAGCGGAGACAAATAGCTCTGCACTGCACAGCTCCTCAGGGATCTCACCATGCTTTTCCTGCTTTTATAGACCCGTTTACCTCGATACACAACCCCACACTTGCTGCCGCTTTTACACAACACCCCAGAGTTCATTGGTTAGTTAACAGGACTGGGTGACTCCATACCTCGAAGCAACCATGCTGCCCTGTTTATAGATCATAGTTTATGTTGTTGTTTTATTTTAATTTATTTTATTCATAAAACTTTATCTGAAATTCAAATTGTGGATGTTAATAACCAACACTGACAGACATCATTATTATTTAAATAACTGTCATTATGGAACTTTGTATACCCAAAAAACCTTGACATTTGTGAGTAATGTACCTTTTGGTGACCCAGTGGCTCTATGGGTGGTTAGCAGCATATTGCCTTTACTTCCCATCACAGTGGCCTTTACAACTCTCCAGGATCAAAGGTTGTGTTGGTTATCTGGTGTGAGGGTCTGTCAGCAGTGAAAACCTACCAGAAACTCTAAAAGCAAGTGATCCAGAAGCGTTATAGAGAACACTAGCCTGGAAACATCCAGACTCACCACTGTACCAGCGTCGATTCCATTTCCCACAGCGGTAGATACGCAAGCAAACAGGAAGCGGAGTTAACCAATCAGTGAAGGGCGGGCGTCTGCTGTTGATGTGGTGTTATTAGCGGGTTTGCGTTAATATTTGCGCAGGATTATGAATAACGAAACTCCCCTACTGTCGATGTGTTTTTGGTCATTTATTGGCTTCCTCTCGCTCGTGCACCGTTCGTTTGTTATTGAGGGACTTCCGCGTCCCGTGAGCGACGCTGCTCGTGAACAACACGTGACAAAAATAAACTCATCTGATTGCACGGGAACGATTTGATTTTGCGGACATTGCCACCGGGGGCGGGGTCCAGACTGAACCCCTGATGTATAAAAAAATATAGAGGGGAACCATTCTGGTCTCACCAGGCTAGGAGAACACGGGGACCGCGAGTGTTGTTGCTCCTTTAAGACGAATGGTAAACAAGTATTAGCTTAGCAGGCGGTTTGACCAGTGTGAGATGTGTCCTGCGCCTTTAGTTTCTATGGGAGCAACGATGTGGTATGATTGGACAATTACCGTTTTGGGGCGGGGTTTTGAGAAAGGTCATTGTATTTTTTGCAGATTTTGCCTTGTTAAATGCACTCCTGAGAAAGGACCTCGCTCCATCTGTGCTCGTCCCTATATTAACCCTGTACTCATTTAAGTTTTGACATAATAATAATAATAATAATAATAATAACACCACACATACATACAGTACATACACATACATAAAACTTGTATAGCGCTTTTTTGGACACTTATTACTCACTGATGTAATATGAATATGAATGCTAAGCCTAGAGCTCTATCTAGTGGTCATAGCATTTCCTTGCGGTGTTCGGATGACCAAAGAGTGAACAAATGTGTGGTCACTAGACCGGTCAATATAGACCACAATGCTTTTCGAAAGTCAGAGGAAAACAGAAATACAGCCGACAGCCACAGGTCATTAAACTGGTCTCAACACAACGGCCTGAAAACTCGATCTGAGAATGTTGAGCGTCTGAATCAACTCTTCTATAGCTACCATAGTAGAAAAACCTTCAGGTTTTGTATGAGGAGGTTGTTGTCAAACAAGACTTTAAAATCCTGGCTGACCAATCTCATGTTTTATTAGTACACTATAGCCCCATGCTTAGACTAAAGTAACACAACTTGAAGCTTTTGTTACCATACCTCAAACACATGTACATTTATAAAGAATTTGAACCGTAACGCCGTAACTTCAACAGCTAGAACTTAATAAACTAAAAAACTAAAATGTTGTTGGATTGAAAACCAATTAATGTATGCAACACTCAGAAGCTAAGTGTAAAACTGCTTGCACCTTAAACAAACGTGCTGCTTTGCTCTCTAGTTACAATTTTGCAACACACTTACTCCTTTATGGAACACACTTGGTCCTGCACTACACTCTATTTCATACATAAGACACTTTTCCAAACATGAAATCTCAGGAGCCATTTGGAAAACACATGTATCCAAAACACAAAACACATCGGGGTAATTGCAACCACTCAAGCACTGACTGTAAAACTGACACCAACCAGCTACAAAAAGCCTCAGTTTAGCCATTTCAACAACTTTGCAGCATGGATGGAGCGAGGCTATGGAGCCCTGGGAGTGACATGAAACAAACATATTTTGAGGGGTGAATCAATACATGTTTTTGGATTAAATATATTTAAAAAAAAAAAAAAAATTACCACATATTATCTCGGGGGAACGAGATATTACAGTATGTCAAGGGAATTTTTCTATAAACATATAAAAAAAAAAGTTTTCTTTTTTTTTACCTCACAAATGATCTAATTTCCCCGAGATACGTAATTATGTGGTAAATATTTCATATTTCATCCAACATTATTACAGTATTCCTCTATTATTTGTGTTCACCCCCCTGAGTTTAGGTTTTGACACAGATGTGAATGGTATATTTCCCAGTGTTGTGTCATGTTTACTTGTGTGTAGAGTTTTGGCACAATGAGGGAAGTTTTACAAAATGTGCTCAAACAACGGGCAAAAACTGTAGTTAGTCAAATCAAGGACACATGTACTTATTTCAGATAACTTTTTGCAGTGCCATCAGCCCACTTGTGTCCCCTGCCTCACCAAGTGCACTGACCTCCGCCGCAGGGGGAAATGTCGGGACACGCCCCCTCCCCTGTCCCCTCTCTCTACTCTCAGTCTCTCACTTGATGTCTGTCTGTGCGCCCTACAGCTGCAGATCAAACACACTGTGACTGAGGCTGAGATCCAGAAGCTCAAGAACAAGGTAAGATTCTTCCCTGTGTCTACTACAGCTTCACATACATGACCTTCCCTCTCACTTTGCTCCAGCTGTGATCCCAGAATAGTTAATAATACTGTCCATAGTGAAATGTAGTCAGATCGTATATATATTATATTTGTATAGTATATTTACAGTGGACTAGTGTTGGTTGCAATAATAATAGTTAGTAATTGTAAATAATTGAACCATTACTGTTGTCTGTGTGTGTTGTTTGAGTAATGGAACAACATTTACTTTGTCCTCCGTTAGTATGTAAAACTCTGTGCCTCTAATGATGAATAATTTAGATTTGGAACATTTTTTTTTGAACTTATGGGCTAGTTTTGTAGCATTTATGTAAAAGAGACCCTGAAAAGTAACCTTGCAAGTTGAGAAATGTGCGATAAACTCGTCCCTGTGAGGAATCGGTATGCCACAAATATGTTAGAAATGTTAGGAATGAGTTTGAACCACAGCTAACATTTCAATTCTGTGGTTTTCACTTTCATTATTTGCTTTTCGAAAATCAGCTATTAACTTGCACTAGAATAAATAATTAGGTAAAACTGAGTTCCTACTTCAGCTTATCAACATTTGAGTTTACATTTTTAAATTAAAGGGACTAGATGCAAGTTGGTGATTTTTATACATACTTATGTGGGAGTTTCATCTTACATTTTCTTTTGCTGTCATTCAAAAATAACCCACGCCACAGATTTTCTCCCGGGGTAAAGTGTGGAGTTGATTCCAAAATCCACCCCGTTCACCTGTTCTTGCCATGACAGCGGGGAGCGGGGCCCCCTTGTGGTGTAACACCATAATGCACAGAGCGAGGTATGTTTGAGGGACCGGTGGTAGTGGTGGTTTTCTGGTGCATTTTGCGATTATCTTCTAATACGATGATCACAATCGCGATTAATGATATTATTGTTCATTGTCCCCTCCCTAGTAGGCAGTACTCAGTACAGCACAGTGTTATTTTAAAGGAACAGGCCACCGTACCTGTCTGGTCTTTGTGCGTGCTCGCTTCTAACTTCACCCCGTTTGGAGCCATAGGAATATACTGGGAGGGGCCAAATGCTAACAACATCTTTGGTCTTTTTGCATGACTGAGGGCACACACAAAGGACAGAGAGGTACATATAAACTCATCTAAGCTCAAGGCAAGGCAACTTTATTTATACCGCGCATTTCGTACACATGGCAACTCAAGCTCAGGTGAGAACATTATCACAGTATGGAAACATGGTGGCCTTCCTTTAAGAAATAACTGTTGGACCCTTTCTGCTGCCAAAGGTTTCTGCAGTTTGTAAAATGAGATCTGCTTTACATCTGCTGCACAGTTATCATCGGTGGAGCGTGAGAAGCAGCGCTGGGAGAAGGAGAAGAGTCAGCTGAAGGCCAGCATTGAGGAGAACAAGGAGAGGATGCTAAAGCTGGAGAGCTACTGGATCGAGGCCCAGACTCTGTGCCACACGGTCAACGAACACCTGAAGGAGGCCCAGGCACAGTACCAGGCCCTGGAGAAGAAGTACAGCAAGGCCAAGAAGCTCATCAAGGACTACCAGCAGAAGTCAGTCCACACGCACACACGCACACGGAAGCTAACACACACGGACACTCACGCACACGGAAACTCCCGCACACGGAAACTCACGCAAACGGAAACTCACGCACACGGACACTCACGCACACAGGCACGCGCACACGGAAACTCACGCACACGGACACTCACGTACACAGGCACGCGCACACGGAAACTCACGCACACGGACACTCACGTACACAGGCACGCGCACACGGAAACTCACGCACACGGAAACTCACGCACACGGAAACTCACGCACACGGAAACTCACGCACACGGAAACTCACGCACACGGACACTCACGCACACAGAAACTCACGCACACGGAAACTCACGCACACAGGCACGCGCACACGGAAACTCACGCACACGGACACTCACGTACACAGGCACGCGCACACGGAAACTCCCGCACACGGAAACTCACGCAAACGGAAACTCACGCACACGGACACTCACGCACACAGGCACGCGCACACGGAAACTCACGCACACGGACACTCACGTACACAGGCACGCGCACACGGAAACTCACGCACACGGACACTCACGTACACAGGCACGCGCACACGGAAACTCACGCACACGGAAACTCACGCACACGGAAACTCACGCACACGGAAACTCACGCACACGGACACTCACGCACACAGAAACTCACGCACACGGAAACTCACGCACACAGGCACGCGCACACGGAAACTCACGCACACAGAAGCTAACGCACACGGACACTCACGCACACGGAAACTAACGCACACGGAAACTCACGCACACGGAAACTCACGCACACGGACACTCACGCACACAGAAACTCACGCACACGGAAACTCACGCACACGGAAACTAACGCACACGGAAACTCACGCACACGGAAACTCACACACACGGACACTCACGCACACAGAAACACATGCACAAAGAAACACACACACAAGGAAACTAACGCAAACAGAAACACGCAGAAACACACACACAAGGAAACTAACACACCCAGAAACACACAGAAACACACATACAAGGAAACTCACGCACACAGGAACACACACAAAAGGAAACTAATGCACACAGAAACACACACGCAAGAAACTACCGCACACAGAAACAAACACACGCTTTATCCGGGGCCGGGTCGCGGGGGCAGCAGTCTCAGCAGAGATGCCCAGACTTCCCGATCCACGCACACCTCCTCCAGCTGTTCTCGGGGGACCCCGAGACGACACCAGGCCAGCTCGGAGACATAGTCCCACCAGCGTGTCCTGGGCCTTCCACGAGGCCTCCTCCCAGTGGGACATGCCTGGAGCACCTCCCGAGGGAGGCGACCAGGAGGCATCCGGAACAGATGCCCTAGCCACCTCAGCTGGCTCCTTTCGACGTGGAGGAGTAGCGGCTCGAGTCCGAGCTCCTCCCGGGTAACTGAGCTCCTCACCCGATCTCGGAGGGTGCGCCCAGCCACCCTGCGAAGGAAACTAATTTCGGCCGCTTGTATTCGCGATCTTGTCCTTTCGGTCATTACCCAAATCTCATGACCATAGGTGAGGGTGGGAACGTAGATCGATCGGTAAATCGAGAGCTTTGCCCCCTGGCTCAGCTCCCTCTTCACCACAACAGTCCGATACAGCGACCGCATCACTGCTGACGCCGCACCGATCCGTCTACCGATCTCACGCTCCATCCGTCCCTCACTCGTGAACATGACCCCAAGATACTTAAACTCCTCCACTTGAGGCAAGGACACCCCACTGACCTGAAGCGGGGAAACCACCTTTTGCCGGTGGAGAACCATGGCCTCAGACTTGGAGGTGCTGATCCTCATCCCGGCCGCTTCACACTCGGCTGCAAACCGCCCCAGTGCGCGCTGGAGGTCCTGATTTGATGAAGCCAACAGAACAACATCGTCTGCAAATAGCAGAGATGAGATTCTGAGGTTCCCAAACCGGACACCCTCCGGCCCCTGGCTGCGCCTAGAAATTCTGTCCATATAGGTAATGAACAGAACCAGTGACAAAGCGCAGCCCTGGCGGAGACCAACACGCACCGGGAACAGGTCTGACTTACTGCCGGCAATGCGAACCAAGCTCCTGCAGGGCACCACGAGGGACACGGTCGAACGCTTTCTCCAGATCCACAAAACACATGTGGACTGGTTGGGCGAACTCCCACAAACCCTCGAGCACCCGATGAAGGGTATAGAGCTGGTCCAGTGTTCCACGACCGGGACGAAAACCGCATTGTTCCTCCTGGATCCGAGGTTCGACTATTGGCCGGATCCTCCTCTCCAGCACCCTGGAATAGACCTTACCAGGGAGGCTGAGGAGTGTGATCCCTCTGTAATAGGGAAACTAATGCACACAGAAACACACACGGAAGAAAACTACCGCACACAGAAACACATACACAAGGAAACTAATGCACACAGAAACACAGACGCAAGAAAACTACTGCACACAGAAACAAACACACACGGAAACTAACGCACTGCAGGCACACACTCACGGAAACTAACGCGCACGGAAACTAACACACACGGAAACTCACGCACACGGAAACTAACGCACACGGAAAATAACGCACACGGAAACTCACGCACACGGAAACTCACGCACACGGAAACTCGCGCACACGGAAACTAATGCACACGGAAACTAACTGACACGGAAACTCACGCACACAGAAACTAACGCACACGGAAACTCACGCACACGGAAACTAACGCACACGGAAACTCACACACACGGAAACTAACGCACATGGAAACTCACGCACACGGAAACTCACGCACACGGAAACTAATACACACGGAAACTAACGCACACGGAAAGTAACACACAAGGAAACTAACGCACACAAAAACACACACATAAGGAAACTAACGCACACGGAAACTCACGCACATGGAAACTAACGCACACGGAAACTAATGCACACGGAAACTCACGCACAAGGAAACTAATGCACACAGAAACACACACGCAAGAAAACTAATGCACACAGAAGAAACACACACGCAAGAAAACTACCTCACACAGAAACAAACACACAAGGAAATTAATGTACACAGAAACACACATGCAAGAAAACTACCACACACAGAAACAAAAACACAATGAAACTAATGCACACAGACACACACGCGCAAGAAAACTAATGCACACAGAAACACACACGCAAGAAAACGAATGCACACAGAAACACACACACAAGGAAACTAATGCACACAGAAACACACACGGAAGAAAACTACCGCACACAGAAACACATACACAAGGAAACTAATGCACACAGAAACACAGACGCAAGAAAACTACCGCACACAGAAACAAACACACAAGGAAACTAACGCACACGGAAACTAACGCACTGCAGGCACACACTCACGGAAACTAACGCGCACGGAAACTCATGCACACGGAAACTCACGCACTGCAGGCACACACTCACGGAAACTAACGCACACGGAAACTCAGGCACTGCAGGCACACACTCACGGAAACTAATGCACACGGAAACTAACTGACACGGAAACTCACGCACACAGAAACTAACGCACACGGAAACTCACACACACGGAAACTAACGCACACGGAAACTCATGCACACGGAAACTCACGCACACGGAAACTAACGCATTAGGAAATTAACGCACACGGACACTCACACACACGGAAACTAACGCACACGGAAATTCACACACACAGAAACTAACGCACACGGAAACTCACGCACACGGAAACTCACGCACACGGAAACTAATACACACGGAAACTAACGCACACGGAAAGTAACACACAAGGAAAATAACGCACACGTAAACTCACGCACACGTAAACTCACGCACACGTAAACTCACGCACACGGAAACGAATGCACACGGAAACTCACGCACACGGAAACTAATGCACACGGAAACTAACTGACACGGAAACTCACGCACACAGAAACTAACGCACACGGAAACTCACACACACGGAAACTCACGCACACGGAAACTCATGCACACGGAAACTAACGCACACGGAAACTAACGCATTAGGAAACTAACGCACACGGAAACTCACGCACACGGAAACTAACGCACACGGAAAATCACACACACGGAAACTAACGCACATGGAAACTCACGCACACGGAAACTCACGCACACGGAAACTAATACACACGGAAACTAACGCACACGGAAAGTAACACACAAGGAAACTAACGCACACAAAAACACACACACAAGGAAACTAACGCACACGGAAACTCACGCACATGGAAACTAACGCACACGGAAACTCACGCACACGGAAACTAATGCACACAGAAACACACACGCAAGAAAACTAATGCACACAGAAGAAACACACACGCAAGAAAACTACCTCACACAGAAATAAACACACAATGAAACTAATGCACACAGACACACACGCGCAAGAAAACTAATGCACACAGAAACACACACGCAAGAAAACGAATGCACACAGAAACACACACACAAAGAAACTACCGCACACAGAAACAAACACACAAGGAAACTAACGCACACGGAAACTAACGCACTGCAGGCACACACTCACGGAAACTAACGCGCACGGAAACTCATGCACACGGAAACTCACGCACTGCAGGCACACGCACACGGAAAGTAACACACACAGAAACTCACGCACTGCAGGCACACGCACACGGAAAGTAACACACAAGGAAACTAACGCACACAAAAACACACATACAAGGAAACTAACGCACACGGAAACTCACACACACGGAAACTAACGCACACGGAAACTCACGCACACGGAAACTAACGCACACGGAAACTGACGCACACGGAAACGGACGCACACGGAAACTAACGCACACGGAAACTAACGCACTGCTGGCACACACACACGGAAACTCACGCACACGGAAACTAACGCACACGGAAAATAACGCACACGTAAAATAACGCACACGGAAACTCACGCACACGGAAACTCACGCACACGGAAACTAACGCACTGCAGGCACACGCACACGGAAAGTCACGCACACGGAAACTAACGCACACGGTAACTCAAGCACACGGAAACTAACGCACTGCAGGCACACGGAAAGTAACACACAAGGAAACTAACGCACACGGAAACTCACATACAAGGAAACTAACGCACACGGAAACTCACACACACGGAAACTAACGCACACGGAAACTCACGCACACGGAAACTAATGCACACGGAAACTAACTCACACGGAAACTCACGCACACGGAAACTCACGCACACGGAAACTAACGCACACGGAAACTAACCCACACGGAAACTGACGCACACGGAAACTAACTCACACGGAAACTAACGCACTGCTGGCACACACACACGGAAACTCACGCACACGGAAACTAACGCACATGGAAAATAACGCACACGGAAACTAACGCACACGGAAACTAACGCATTAGGAAACTACCGCACACGGAAACTCACGCACACGGGAACTCACGCACACGGAAACTAACGCACACGGAAACTCACGCACACGGAAACTCACGCACACGGAAACTCACGCACTCGTAAACTAACGCACACGGAAAATAACGCACACGTAAACTCACGCACACGTAAACTCACGCACACGGAAACGAATGCACACGGAAACTCACGCACACGGAAACTAATGCACACGGAAACTAACTGACACGGAAACTCACGCACACAGAAACTAACGCACACGGAAACTCACACACACGGAAACTCACGCACACGGAAACTCATGCACACGGAAACTCACGCACACGGAAACTAACGCATTAGGAAACTAACGCACACGGAAACTCACGCACACGGAAACTAACGCACACGGAAAATCACACACACGGAAACTAACGCACATGGAAACTCACGCACACGGAAACTCACGCACACGGAAACTAATACACACGGAAACTAACGCACACGGAAAGTAACACACAAGGAAACTAACGCACACAAAAACACACACACAAGGAAACTAACGCACACGGAAACTCACGCACATGGAAACTAACGCACACGGAAACTCACGCACACGGAAACTAATGCACACAGAAACACACACGCAAGAAAACTAATGCACACAGAAGAAACACACACGCAAGAAAACTACCTCACACAGAAACAAACACACAATGAAACTAATGCACACAGACACACACGCGCAAGAAAACTAATGCACACAGAAACACACACGCAAGAAAACGAATGCACACAGAAACACACACACAAAGAAACTAATGCACACAAAAACACACACGGAAGAAAACTACCGCACACAGAAACACATACACAAGGAAACTAATGCACACAGACGCAAGAAAACTACCGCACACAGAAACAAACACACAAGGAAACTAACGCACACGGAAACTAACGCACTGCAGGCACACACTCACGGAAACTAACGCGCACGGAAACTCATGCACACGGAAACTCACGCACTGCAGGCACACGCACACGGAAAGTAACACACACAGAAACTCACGCACTGCAGGCACACGCACACGGAAAGTAACACACAAGGAAACTAACGCACACAAAAACACACATACAAGGAAACTAACGCACACGGAAACTCACACACACGGAAACTAACGCACACGGAAACTCACGCACACGGAAACTAACGCACACGGAAACTGACGCACACGGAAACGGACGCACACGGAAACTAACGCACACGGAAACTAACGCACTGCTGGCACACACACACGGAAACTCACGCACACGGAAACTAACGCACACGGAAAATAACGCACACGTAAAATAACGCACACGGAAACTCACGCACACGGAAACTCACGCACACGGAAACTAACGCACTGCAGGCACACGCACACGGAAAGTCACGCACACGGAAACTAACGCACACGGTAACTCAAGCACACGGAAACTAACGCACTGCAGGCACACGGAAAGTAACACACAAGGAAACTAACGCACACAAAAACACACATACAAGGAAACTAACGCACACGGAAACTCACATACAAGGAAACTAACGCACACGGAAACTCACACACACGGAAACTAACGCACACGGAAACTCACGCACACGGAAACTAATGCACACGGAAACTAACTCACACGGAAACTCACGCACACGGAAACTCACGCACACGGAAACTAACCCACACGGAAACTGACGCACACGGAAACTAACTCACACGGAAACTAACGCACTGCTGGCACACACACACGGAAACTCACGCACACGGAAACTAACGCACATGGAAAATAACGCACACGGAAACTAACGCACACGGAAACTAACGCATTAGGAAACTACCGCACACGGAAACTCACGCACACGGGAACTCACGCACACGGAAACTAACGCACACGGAAACTCACGCACACGGAAACTCACGCACACGGAAACTCACGCACACGTAAACTAACGCACACGGAAAATAACTTACACGTAAACTCACGCACACGGAAACTAACGCACACGGAAAATAACGCACACGTAATCTCACGCACACGGAAACTCACGCACACGGAAACTCACGCACACGGAAACTAACGCATTAGGAAACTCACGCACACGGAAACTAACGCACACGGAAACTCACGCACACGGAAACTAACGCATTAGGAAACTAAGGCACACGAAAACTCACGCACACGGAAACTCACGCACACGGAAACTAACGCACACGGAAACTCACGCACACGGAAACTAACGCACACGGAAACTCACGCATTAGGAAACTAACGCACACGGAAACTCACGCACACGGAAACTAACGCATTGCAGGCACACACACACGGAAAGTAACACACACAGAAACTCACGCACTGCAGGCACATGCAGACGGAAAGTAACGCACATAGAAACACATGCACACAGAAAAAAACGCACACGGAAACACACGCACACGATAACTCACGCACTGCAGGCACACGCACACAGCAACACACACACAAGGAAACTAACACACCCAGAAACACCCAGAAACACACACACAAGGAAACTCACGCACACAGAAACACACACACAAGTAAACTAATGCACACAGAAACACACACGCGAGAAAACTACCGCACACAGAAACAAACACACATGGAAACTAACGCACACGGAAACACACGCACTGCAGGCACACGCACACGGAAACTAACACACACAGAAACTAATGCACACGAAAACTCACGCACTGCAGGCACATGCAGACGGAAACTAACACACACAGAAACACGCACACAAGGAAACTCACGCACACAGAAACACACACACAAGGAAACTCACGCACAAATAAACACACGAAAACAGAAACACAGACACAAGGAAACTAACGCACACAGAAACACACACACAAGTAAACTAATTCACACAGAAACACACACGCGAGAAAACTACCGCACACGGAAACAAACACACAAGGAAACTAACGCACACAAAAACACACACACAAGGAAAATAACGCACACGGAAACACACGCACTGCAGGCACACGCACACGGAAACTAACACACACAGAAACTAATGCACACGAAAACTCACGCACTGCAGGCACATGCAGACGGAAACTAACGCACACAGAAACACACACACAGGGAAACTCACGCACACAGAAACACACACACCAGGAAACTTACGCACAAAGAAACACACACACAAAGAAAACTCACGCACACAGAAACACACACAAACCCAAACACACACACAAGGAATCTAACGCACACAGGAACACACACACAGAAACTAACGCACACGGAAACTAACGCACACGGAACCTCACGCACACGAAAACTCATGCACTGCAGGCACACGCACAGGGAATCTCACGCACACGGAAACTAACTCACAAGGAAACTCACGCACACGGAAACTCACGCACTGCAGGCACACGCACACAGAAACTCACGCACACGGAAACTAACGCACACGGAAACTAACGCACTGCAGGCACACCCACACGGAAACTAACGCAACACGGAAACTCACGTACACGGAAACTCACACACACGGAAACTCACGCACACAGTAACTCACGCACACGGAAACGCATGCACTGCAGGCCAACGCACACGGAAACTAACACACACAGACACTAACGCACAAAAAAACTCACGCACTGCAGGCACATGCACACAGAAATTAACGCACACGGAAACTCACGCACACGGAAACTAACGCACACGGAAACTCACGCACTGCAGGCACACGCACACAGAAACACAAACACACACAGAAAAACACGCACACGGAAACACACGCACACAGAAACACAAAAACACACAGAAAAACATGCACACGGAAACTCACGCACACAGAAACACACACACAAGGAAACTCACGCACAAAGAAACACACGAAAACAGAAACACAGACACAAGGAAACTAACACACACAGAAACACATGCACACAGAAACACACACACACAAGGAAACTCACGCACAAAGAAACACACAAAAACAGAAACACAGACACAAGAAAACTAATGCACACAGAAACACACGCACACAGAAACACACACACAAGGAAACTAACGCACACAGAAACACACACACAAGGAAACTCACGCACACAGAAACACACACACAAGGAAACTAACACACCCAGAAACACACAGAAACACACACACAAGGAAACTAATGCACACAGAAACACAAACGCAAGAAAACTAATGCACACAGAAACACAAACGCAAGAAAACTAATGCACACAGAAACACACACGCAAGAGAACTACCGCACACAGAAACAAACACACAAGGAAACTAATGCACACAGAAACACACACGCAAGAAAACTAATGCACACAAAAACACACACGCAATAAAACTAATGCACACAGAAACACACACACAAGGAAACTAAGGCACACAGAAACACACACGCAAGAAAACTACCGCACACAGAAACACACACACAAGGAAACTAATGCACACAGAAACACATACGCAAGAAAACTACCGCACACAGAAACACACACTCACAGAAACACACACACAAGGAAACTAACGCACACAAAAACACACAAGAAAATTCACGCACACAGAAACACACACAAACCCAAACACGCACACAAGGAATCTAATGCACACAGAAACACACACACAGAAACACACACACGCAGAAACACACGCACAAGGAAACTAACGCACATAAAGAGACACACACAAGGAAACTAACGCACACAGAAACTAACGCACATGAAAACTCACGCACTGTAGGCACACGCACACGGAAACTCACGCACACAGAAACACATGCACACAGAAACACACACACAAGGAAACTCACGCACACAGAAACACACACACAAGGAAACTAACGCACACACAAACACACACACACAAGGAAACTAACGCACACAGAAACACACACACACAGAAAAACACACACACGGAAACACACGCACACGGAAACTCACGCACACAGAAACACACACACAAGGAAACTAACGCACACAAGGAAACACACACACAAGGAAACTAACGCACACAGAAACACACACACAAGAAAACTCACCCACACAGAAACACACGCACACAGAAACACACACACAAGGAAACTAACGCACACAGAAACACACACACAAGAAAACTCACGCACACAAACACACACACAAGGAATCTAACGCTCACAGAAACACACACACAGAAACACACACGCAGAAACACACGCACAAGGAAACTCACGCACACAGAAACACACAGACAAGGAAACTAATGCACACAGAAACACACACACAAGGAAACTAACACACCCAGAAACACACAGAAACACACACACAAGGCAACTCACGCACACAGAAACACACAGACAAGGAAACTAATGCACACAGAAACACACACGCAAGAAAACTACCGCACACAGAAACAAACACACAAGGAAACTAATGCACACAGAAACACACGTACACAGAAATACACGCACACGGAAACTCATGCACTGCAGGCACACGAAAACTAACGCACACACACACACACTGCAGGCACACGTACACGGAAACTAACACACACAGAAACTAACGCACACGAAAACTCACGCACTGCAGGCACACGCACACGGAAATTAACGCACATGGAAACTAACGCACTGCAGGCACACGCACACAGAAACTCACGCACAGAGAAAATAACGCACACAGAAACACACGCAAACCCAAACACACACACAAGGAATCTAACGCACACAGAAACACACACACAGAAACACACATGCAGAAACACACGCACAAGGAAACTCACGCACACAGAAACACACACACAAGGAAACTCACGCACAAATAAACACACGAAAATAGAAACACAGACACAAGGAAACTAACACACCCAGAAATACACAGAACACACACACGCAAGGAAACTAATGCACACAGAAACACACACGCAAGGAAACTACCACACACAGAAACAAACACACACGGAAACTAACGCACACTTTTCTACGTTTCACTCCCTTTTTCCTCTTTACTTGTGCAGACCACTGCTCTGTTTTCTGCAAATATAAGAGTGCAGGATGTTTCATAAGATTGATATACGTTTAGTTGCGCGGTTTCATGCAGCTTGGCTAGCTCCATAGGTAGAGCACTGGGATACCACACTCATTAAAAACGGGGAAAGAACAGTTTCGAAATATGCGAAGTAGGGAAACAATTGAGGCAAAACTGGAGGACATATCAAAAACTAATCCAGAAAATAGGGGGGGAAACATGACCTGAATGGAACTCTTTCCTCCAGTGGCGTGCTGGAACTTTCAGCCTGGTCATTTCAGCCCGATTTAGACCAAAGTAGCCCACGTCAGGACTTTACAGTGTGGAGTTATAGCTCAGTGATAGTGTGCTGGTATTTGGTGCAGGAGGTTGCCAGTTCAAACATGGCTTAGACACTTTTCCAATGCTTTTTTTCACATGGCCGATTCTTATATTATAAGCAAAATCACAATCTCATAGTGCGCAAGCACAGCGCTCAAAGGTCAATCGGGATACATGCGCTGTCTCTCAGTAGTCCCAATGTAAAATATGCATGAATACAGATTGTTTTACTACAGGTTTGGCAATATTTACTGAATCATTTTTTAATCAAGGCAAATTCGCATGCATGCCCACAGATTTCAATGGGTGATCCAGACCTGCAGCACCCATGGGTTCGGTGCCTATACTACAAATAGAAGTACATGGAAAGGACTTCTGTGGAAGTTTGCACCTCGGTCCAGGTGCTGTTTTGCCTGGTGGCTTCTACCTAGTATTGCAGTTCATTGGCCATAGAAAGGATTTCAACTATACAGCGAGTGAAAAGCACCGCTGCAGCGAGGCTGAGGCAAGAGTGAGCTGACACCGGAGCTACCTGGGGCAAGAGTGAGGCCGGGGTGTGATGAAGGCTCAGGCGAGAGTGGACCGAGTTAAGGCGCAAAACAGACCGGATTGGGAGTGACGGCGAGGCGAAAGCGGGTTTGGGGCGAGAGCGGGTTTGGCGCGTGAGCGAACAGGGGCGGTTGCAAGGGGGGGACTGCGCCAGGGGCGAGGGCCTTTATCGCTGCGAGCGGCTTTAATTTAAATAGTTTTCATTCATTGTGCAGCTTGTTTACAGACTGTGAGGGAGAAAATCAGAGTTGCTGATGCTCATTTGTTCTTTCCTCTGGCAGCTCTGTGGTGTTTTGTGGTCTCGTGCTGGCTGAGATGGCGATGTTTTCTCATGTGTTCTCTCCTCTGGTGGATGCAGGGAGGTGGAGCTGCTGCAAAAGGAAGACTTGGAGCGCAGGAGGCTGGAGGAGGCAGAGAAAGCTCATCTGGCCGAGATCCAAGGCCTGCAAGTTCGGGTAACATTTCCTCTTGGCTATGTGTTCCTGTGTGCTCATCACCAAGGCTAAATTACCTAACCCTAACCCAACCCACAATTGAAATTGGACCTATCATAACTTTGGCTTTTAAACCTGTCTGTGTCAGTAAAGCTGCTAACCTCACAATCCACCTCTGGTCTCCACAGCTATATTACAAAGTTGTGTCTTCTTATGTACATATGGGTCACTGTGGTCATCACTGGTCATCCTCTGTATACTGAATTGTGTGCCTGTCTGCACAGGATATACCCAGTGATAATGACATCTGGCCATTGTTTCAGAGGAAGACCAGTGTAATTGTCCGCATAGAGGTTGTAAAGTGGTAATTACTTCTGTGTATCTGCAAAGACAACGATAGATGTTAAAGACCTCTGCAAAGAGAATGACCAGTGTGTAACAATGCACGATGCGTGAGCAGCACTGCAGCCGAGGAAGATGTTACACTGTCACGTCACATCTGCCCATGGTAAATAGAAAGTAACGTTGCGGCGAATCGAAAATAAATGGCATTACGTTACTAAATTGTCGGTAGCTAACGCGTTAATTTATTTTGTTTCTTTGTAACTCGTTACACCCAACACTGGCCACGATGCACCGCAGTGCTAAAATCTGACGATATGCATCGTACTAAAGTGATGGTATAAGTTTTAGCCTGTACTATAGAGAGCATGTGTGTCATCATCATCACTAACACTAACACTGAAGGTTTCAGACACTCAAGACCTACATTCTCCAAAAACACATGAAATCTGTGTGGCCTCCTGCAGATGACCAGGCAGTGAATGACGTGCTTTGTCAGAGGCGCAGATAAATGCATAAGATCCAGTCTTGATCTTAATCTGCTTTAAAAGCTTTAACAGCCCAAATAAAAGTGTCAAATCGCTGCTCTGCATGTGTTTTAGCTGCTGTGTAAAGCAAAACAAAAAAATTAACACTTAACAAACACATGACCAACACATGGCCATGTAATTCTTTTTTTTTGTACTTTATAACTTTACAATTTTGTTTTCTATTTAGTTTTGCATTGTGAGCAGCATTGAAAAAAAATGATTCGGAGAGCCACACTTATCATTAACACTGGTCCTCTCCCTTCTAGATTATAGGGCTGCAACCAGGGGCGATTTTAGAGTTTGAAAAGATTGGGGGCTCAGCCCAGCTGTGTTTGTGTAACTACACAAAATAACGGGGGGTCTGGGAATTTTTGAAAAAATAAACACAATTTCCTGCATTCTGGTGAATTTTGGTAGGTCTTGAACAGATATTGAGGAGTGGATTTTTTTTTTTTTTTACTGTGCTCTGACTCTGCACTCTGACTCTGTGCTCTGACTCTCTGACTCTGTGCTCTGACTTTCTGACTCCTTGCTCTGTGACTCTGTGCTCTGAGACTCTGTGCTCTGACTCTCTGACTTCTTGCTCTGTGATTCTGTGCTCTGAGACTCTGTGCTCTGACTCTCTGACTCTGCGCTCTGACTCCTTGCTCTGTGACTCTGTGCTCTGGGACTCTGTGCTCTGACTCTCTGATTCTGTGCTCTGACTCTGTGCTCTCTCTGACTCTGCACTCTGACTTTGTGCTTTGTGACTGCGCTCTGACTTTCTGATTCTGTGCTCTGACTCTGTGCTTTGTGACTCTGTGCTCTGACTCTCTGACTCTGCGCTCTGACTCTGACTCTGCGCTTTGACTCTGACTCTGCACTCTGACTCTGCGCTCTGACTCTGTGACTCTGCACTCTGACTCTCTGATTCTGTGCTTTGTGACTCTGTGCTCTGACTCTGCGCTCTGACTCTGCGCTCTGACTCTGCGCTCTGACTCTCTGACTCTGTGCTTTGACTCTGTGCTCTGACTCTCTAACTCTGCTGACTCTCTGACTCCTTGTTTTGTGACTCTGTACTCTGACTCTCTGACTCTGCACTCTGACTCTCTGACTCTGCGCTTTGACTCTGACTGTGTGCTTTGTGACTCTGTGCTCTGAGTCTGTGACTCTGTGCTCTGACTCTCTGACTCTGTACTCTGACTCTCTAACTCTGCTGACTCTCTGACTCCTTGTTTTGTGACTCTGTACTCTGACTCTCTGACTCTGCACTCTGACTCTCTGACTCTGCGCTTTGACTCTGACTGTGTGCTTTGTGACTCTGTGCTCTGAGTCTGTGACTCTGTGCTCTGACTCTCTGACTCTGTACTCTGACTCTCTAACTCTGCTCTGACTCTCTGACTCCTTGCTTTGTGACTCTGTACTCTGACTCTTTGACTCTGCACTCTGACTCTCTGACTCTGCGCTTTGACTCTGACTGTGTGCTTTGTGACTCTGCGCTCTGACTCTGTGACTCTGCGCTCTGACTCTGACTCTCTGACTCTGCGCTCTGACTCTGCGCTCTGTGCTCTGACTCTCTGACTCTGCGCTTTGACTCTGACTCTGTGCTCTGACTCCCTGACTCTGTGCTCTGACTCTCTGACTCTGTGCTCTCTCTGACTCTGTGCTCTCTCTCTGACTCTCTGACTCTGTGCTCTGACTCTCTGACTCTGCTCTGACTCCTTGCTTTGTGACTCTGTGCTCTGACTCTGTGCTCTGACTCTCTGACTCTGCGCTTTGACTCTCTGACTCTGTGCTCTGACTCTGTACTCTGTGACTCTGTGCTCTGACTCTGTGCTCTGACTCTCTGGCTCTCTGACTCTGTGCTCTGACTCTCTGACTCTGTGCTCTGACTCTCTGACTCTGCTCTGACTCTCTGACTTCTTGCTTTGTGACTCTGTGCTCTGACTCTCTGACTCTGTGCTCTGACTCTCTGACTCTGCGCTTTGACTCTCTGACTCTGTGCTGTGACTCTCTGACTCCGTGCTCTGACTCTCTGACTCTGTGCTCTGACTCTGTACTCTGTGACTCTGTGACTCTGTGCTCTGACTCTGTGCTCTGACTCCCTGACTCTGCGCTTTGACTCTCTGACTCTGTGACTCTGTGCTCTGACTCTGCGCTCTCTGACTCCGCACTCTTCCTCTGTACCTGTGCCTTTGCTCTGCTCTTAATCCAAAGCTTGTAATATTGTAGTGCTTTATTTTCTTTATCTCCTAAACCCTGGTCCCATTTTGTACTCCGAACAATTTCCACCTCCCCCTTATTTTTGATTAAATTAATAATAATAATAATGGCTTTAATTAAGTGCTTAGCTGTGCTCGTACCCATGTTAGAGCATATATATATATATATATATATATATATATATATATATATATATATATACACACACACAGTAGTCACAGCTTTAAATGTTTGCCAAAAATAGTTATTTGGGTGCTCTGACTCTCTGACTCCTTGCTCTGTGACTCTGTGCTCTGAGACTCTGTGCTCTGACTCTCTGACTATGCGCTGGGAGAGAGTGACGCCGCCTGTCGGTAGACAACCACACTGGTCATTAACCCTGGTCCTCCTGTGTGCAGATTACCACACTGGTCCTCCTCTGCAGATTACCACACTGGTCACTAACCCAGGTCCTTTTCTCTGTAGATCACCACACTGGTCACTGACACTGACACTCCTCTCTGCAGATCACCACACTGGTCACTAACACTGGTCCTCCTCTCTGCATAGTACCACACTGGTCATTAACACTGACCATCCTCTCTGCAGATTGCCACACTGGTCATTAACACTGACCCTCCTCTCTGCAGATTACCACACTGGAATCAGAGTTGATGCAGTTGATGAAGCAGAATGGGCTGCAGGTCAACAATAACAACAGCAACAGTGCAGAGAGGCAGGCAGTCCAGAGCAGTGTGAGAGCACCATCTACAGGTCTGTACTATGCACAACATAACTTTTTGTTTAAATGTCATGGCAATGGTAGTTACCCTTCATGATTAAGGATTAAACTAGGATTAAACAGGTACAATAGACCAGGATGAATAATGTGTGTGTGAATGTATGGAGGTGATCAGAGGGACCGTTGGCGCAGATGTGTTCAGTCGTGACAGCGCTTCTGTCAGTCTCCCCGAGGAGAAACCAAGGCTACTAACGTAGTTTACCACCACCGAGTGTGGAGTGAATGTAAAATGCTCTCATGTAAAGCGCTTTGTGACCATGTCTGTGAAAGGCGCTATATAAATAAAGATCTTCTACTTCTTCTTCTTCTAAACCAACTACATCTTGTCTTAAATGAGGAAGTGTGCTGATTAACCTTTCTCATGGGCGTCCGGAGGTGTACATAGCTATTTTAGGGTGGCACCAGGATGAATAAGAACTCATCAACTCAACAAGTGAATTGACATTTGAACACTTTAATGTCAGTATGAAACAAACTACATACATTCATAATGTATTCCTTTTCATGCCATTTTCCCACCATTGTTATAGTTTGGTACTTTGTTCATATTATAAGGACATTTCAATCAATCAA
The DNA here is from genome assembly GCA_021464625.1 of Proterorhinus semilunaris. Classification (NCBI taxonomy): domain Eukaryota; kingdom Metazoa; phylum Chordata; class Actinopteri; order Gobiiformes; family Gobiidae; genus Proterorhinus; species Proterorhinus semilunaris. The sequence continues at coordinate 32,568,679 of CM038360.1, read as the reverse complement.
GTTGTTTTAGAAGGCCCAATATTACAAATCGAGTTCCCTCACAGGGCTGGACCAAACATTAAAACAGTGACAAAATAACCGATATAATGTCCAAGCAAATGTAGCGTCCAGGCAAATATAATGTCCAAACAGATAATAACAGATGACCTAACTAAGCAGTCAGCAGCAGATAGAAACGTGCCCCAGCGTTTTCTTTTTTTTTTTATCCTGCGACTGGACATCTTCACATCCAGCAGGTCCACAGTAAACAGAGCGACTAATCCTCTACTCAGCTCCAGATCTGAGCCTAACCACTCTCCCTCTGAACCCTGTGAACTCTAATCCTCCAATCACATCTGTTCTTAAGCTCTCATCCTGGACTTCACATCTGGGTCTGTCACAGAACCCTGAGGCTGTGAGCCTGGACTCAGGACCTTCATGCAACCCCATGTTCGGTTGTTTGTAAACCAGTACAAGTGCATCCTATATTGACACCTTTCTTTAATCCTCCACATGTAAACTCTTGATTTTGTAGTCAAACTACCATCCACATGCTTTGATTGTTTGTGTGATTGCAGAGATGGAGGCCTCTCCCAGTAAGAAGTCCCACATAGGGCTCCGAGGCAGCATCAGCTCCACAGAAGGAGAGGTCCGTATGTGTCTTTTTCATGTGTACAATAAGACCATCATCATCATCACCACCATCATTTTAGATCTAGTACTATACGTAATGTTTAAACACAGTCACATCAGGGCTGTGACGGCATCGGTACTTTCTGTACTCAATCAGTCAATCTTTATTTATATAGCGCTTTTCATACATTTCATGTAACACAAAGTGCTTTACAAACATTCTCCTCCACCTTACCAGAGACACACCACACACACTCAAGGTAAAACAATGGACGCAATGGACATAAGGCTGAGATAAGGCTGGGTATAGATAAACCAGGTAAGGAAACACCATCCAAGGAGCCGTCTGCATCGGGAGCAGCACCTCGGCCGTAGCCACAGGGCACCAACACAGGGCGCCCAGAGGAGAAACACCACACCTCCATCCAGACACCCACAGGACAGCACCCCAGCAGCCACAGCCAATGACTGCTCCCGAGGCAGAGGGCTCCTCCAGAGGAAACTGGGGGCATAACAGTTGTTAAAATAAGTAAAAAGTAAAAGTAAAAGTAAGAATAATAGGACTATTAAATAAATAGGCCTAGCAAGAATAAATATTAGTTAAAAGCTAAACTAAAAAGGTGGGTCTTGAGCCTGCTCTACATGAACGTTCTCTGTGGTCCTGAGCTCCTCCTCAGGTCGTTCCAGAGGCGAGGGCCATAATATTGTAAAGACGCCTCGCCGTGAGTCTTTCTGTTGACTATAGAGGTATGTACAGTGGTCCCTCGTAAAACACGGTTCACCTTTTGCAGCTTTTTGTGCTTTTTTATAGTGTATGAACGATATATGCACATTGTGTTCTACGTCCTGATTGTGTTCTGCAGAGTGAGCCTCCTCTCGCTGCAGAGAGGATCTTTGTGTGTCCCGTCCATAGACTGTATAAAGAATAGACAGCTCCTCCTCACTCCTCCCCGTTTACCACAATGACCACGTTCGTGGGGGAAATCATGGCGGATTTACAGGCTCCTCCTCTCCAGCTCTGACGAAGCATGTTCCTAAAAAGGGCATAAGGGCGGGATCTTCACTGTAGACCCGGCCCTGCTTGGCCCTCGGGCGGCGTGTAATGAGCGTGTATTTCTGTTGTAATCGCGCCCATGGCCAGGCAGCAACGTAAGCGGCCTGTCAATCAAAGTCAGGCCCTGATTAATTATGCAAGATTTCGAAAATGTATTTCTACGATAAAAAGCCCGGTGCCCCATATTGTTTTTAACCCAGCGTAATCACAGGAGGAATATCTAGCTCTAGCCACTTCTAAACCATTAGGCACCGGGCATTAAAGTTGTTTTTAACGGGTCTGAAGTCCAACGCATTGCAATGGGGGAATAGCGGTCATATGGAGGAACTACAGCAAAGGTGGAGCAATGGCGGCCTCCAGTGTCGTAGTCAAAAAGCAGAGCAGTCAGCGGCCATTGGTCCCGTCAACACATCAGCACACACCGCCAGAGTCAATAGCAGCACAGGCCGGGCATGAGCGCGTCCGACTCCACGTTTATTTTATAAACACCACTAGCATGTGGCGCTCGCCTGAGCTAAGCACTCGCCTTCTGAAGCTGAAACTGCTACGATAAAACTTTGATCGTACGATTGTGTCTTAGTTTGAACAAGCGCACAGCGGAGACGAGAGCAGCTCACCATGTTCACCATCCCCACGTCTGTAATGTGAATCTAAAAATCTTATTAGACAAAAAAATATTACACAGTGAACACCAGGCATAAGGGGGAACCCGTGTGAACTAGTGAGAAAACGTGTATAAAGGGGTTTTACAGCCTTAAAACATATATAATAATTGTAAGAAATAAAGCTGACTACTTCGTGGATTCCGTCTATTGCAGGTTATTTTTAGAACGTAACCCCCACGATAAATGAGGGACCACTGCAGTTATGAAGATGTACAGAAACAGCATTTTCAAATCTTTCTACACCTAGGACCTAGTTTATAAACGCCTCATGGTGTTTAATTTTATTTATGTATTTATTCATTCATTTGACATGGACATTGCACTTCAACATAGTACAAAACAAGCTACTCTTTTTATACGATGCTATAAAAAGAGTTTATAGCTAATTTTCAACTCCAGTCCCTGGTTGGGCCTTTCTACAGTACATTAAGGCCCAATCTCCATTCTCCCCCTTAGCCCCCTGCTTAGCCCTCCCCCTTCGTGTTGCGCGTTCACGAGAGACGAAAGGGTGTCCCAATTGTATTTTGGGGTGAGGGTGAGGGCCACATAGCCCTTCAAGCGAGGGTTTTTCAGATGCACTACAGACGGAGGAGTTTGACAAAACACGGAAATAAGCTGCAAAATGAATTCACGAACATCATCAATAAGCACTCTTACAACATTTATAAAGTTTCAGAACGCTTCGTTCATGACTTTATTCACTTTGTGCAACAATTAGAACAGTCCATTGCTTCGTATCAGTTCTACGTTTTCGCTCCGTGTATTTGCGCTGTATGGACTGACTTTTGGCATTTCTTTCCAAACTTTCGATACGTCGTTAATGCCATAACACACGGGGTTCATCGCTGCTGCACCTGCGGTCTGTCTCCCCACGCCGCGGTGCTCTGAGCCCGGGTCTGAGGCTGTCTGTCTCCCCGCGGCGCTGTGCTCTGAGCCCGGGTCTGAGGCTGTCTGTCTCCCCGCTGTGCTCTGAGCCCGGGTCCGAGGCTGTCTGTCTCCCCACGCCGCGGTGCTCTGAGCCCGGGTCTGAGCCCGGGTCTGAGGCTGTCTGTCTCCCCGCGGCGCTGTGCTCTGAGCCCGGGTCTGAGCCCGGGTCTGAGGCTGTCTGTCTCCCCGCGGCGCTGTGCTCTGAGCCCGGGTCTGAGGCTGTCTGTCTCCCCGCTGTGCTCTGAGCCCGGGTCCGAGGCTGTCTGTCTCCCCACGCCGCGGTGCTCTGAGCCCGGGTCTGAGCCCGGGTCTGAGGCTGTCTGTCTCCCCGCGGCGCTGTGCTCTGAGCCCGGGTCTGAGGCTGTCTGTCTCCCCGCTGTGCTCTGAGCCCGGGTCTGAGGCTGTCTGTCTCCCCGCGGCGCTGTGCTCTGAGCCCGGGTCTGAGGCTGTCTGTCTCCCCGCTGTGCTCTGAGCCCGGGTCCGAGGCTGTCTGTCTCCCCACGCCGCGGTGCTCTGAGCCCGGGTCTGAGCCCGGGTCTGAGGCTGTCTGTCTCCCCGCGGCGCTGTGCTCTGAGCCCGGGTCTGAGGCTGTCTGTCTCCCCGCTGTGCTCTGAGCCCGGGTCCGAGGCTGTCTGTCTCCCCGCGGCGCTGTGCTCTGAGCCCGGGTCTGAGGCTGTCTGTCTCCCCGCGCCGCTGTGCTCTGAGCCCGGGTCTGAGGCTGTCTGTCTCCCCGCGCCGCTGTGCTCTGAGCCCGGGTCCGAGGCTGTCTCTCCCCCCGCGCCGCTATGCTCTGAGCCCGGGTCCGAGGCTGTCTCTCTCCCCGCGCCGCTGTGCTCTGAGCCCGGGTCCGAGGCTGTCTCTCTCCCCGCGCCGCTATGCTCTGAGCCCGGGTCCGAGGCTGTCTCTCTCCCCGCGCCGCTGTGCTCTGAGCCCGGGTCCGAGGCTGTCTCTCCCCCCGCGCCGCTATGCTCTGAGCCCGGGTCCGAGGCTGTCTCTCTCCCCGCGCCGCTGTGCTCTGAGCCCGGGTCCGAGGCTGTCTCTCTCCCCGCGCCGCTATGCTCTGAGCCCGGGTCCGAGGCTGTCTCTCTCCCCGCGCCGCTGTGCTCTGAGCCCGGGTCCGAGGCTGACTGTCCCCGTTCTGAGCGCAGCCTCCGCTCAGGCCCGGGGCTCAGAGCGGAGGCTGCGGGTGCCTGTCCGCGCCCTGTGCGCACTGCGAGCGGGTCTAACCTCTGCCCGTCCCCGCTGAGTGGCTACAAGAACTTTGTGATACCTTTCAGTATGGAAAGTGCTTTATAAATGAAGTTTGATAGATTGACGAGCGGATCGGCTGATCTCTGGCAGCTCTGGCTGCAGCCACAGCGACACACGGACAGGGGGAAGGAGAATGTAGCGCCGAATGAAGCAGAAATTTATGACAATCTGTAGGGTTTGGGCTGAGTTTAGGTGCTTGTTTAGGTGTTACAAAACAGCATCAATCAAGTGATGAACTGGTTTAGTACAAACATGCTATTGAGTAGGCTTGCCTTTTATTTACATAACCTGATTCATCTGTGTTAATAGTAAATGCAGTCAAATGGAGGGCTGTCCCATTTCTTAGGGCGGTCTTTTCAACCTTCGCCCTTAGCCCTTGGTTTCAGGGTGTAGGGAAAGGGCAAGGGCTAGGGGAAGGGGTAGAAAAGAGAATTGAGATTGGGCCTAAATGTACAATTTCATCCTAAAAACGTTCCTAAATATGCATATTGTATAAATCATTTATATACAAAAGTCAGTGCTATTTACAGATGGGTACAATTCTGTTTCGATTTCAGCCAAGACTGGAGAAGTGAACATTTTAAACACAGTCATGGGTAATGAGTTCCATAATTGTGCACTTTTATACGTAAAGGCAGTCTAAAGCCATGCGCTCTCGTGCACGTGCACGTGCACATCATCAGAGCACGCCGGCTGACTCACACACACGGTTTATGAATTAAAGACTGGACACGAGCACAAAGTCCTCATGTGAACTGCACATAAGCGTGTGGCCCTAAATAACCTCGAGCTCCTCGTGGGTGCCGGTCCGCTGGTGATCACCTCGCCCCGTATGAACTCTATGAACTCTCACATTTCATCACAAAGACAGGGAAACATCCTACATGTCTGTCTTTGATCATTTCCTCTATTTTTTCAAATCTTATGCTGACATTATTTATATCGTAGATTCTATACGTGCTCGTCATATAATTAGAATATCATGTTCAGTTCATTTATTTCTGTAATTCAACTTAAAATGTGAAACTAACTTATGATATAGACTCATTACATGCAAAGTGACATATGTCAACCCTTTATTTGTTATCATTTGGATGATTATGGTTTTGGGGTTTTTTCAAACTGAGCCAATGCAGAGTGTTACCCTGGCTGTTGTACAGAGAGAGTGAAGCTGACTTTATTTAAAGCGTACTGTACTCCCTTGTACACGGCTCATCTCTGGACTCTGGACAGGCTGCAGGTGGCCTATGATGATGCTTTGGAAGAAGCTGAGATGGTCAAGTGCCACAGAAATGTTTGTCAATGCCAGAGTGACAAACATTTACAGGCCATACTACGAACTTTGATGTACAGCTTTATGAACATGTCTGAAAATGAAATAATAGTGTCCCTCACAAATATAAAATGGAGTGCGACACAATCTGACTTGTGGAGACATTGGCCTGATTGTCTTTTTAAAATGCCATCTTAATTGTTTGTCGTGTCCTTTTATTTTAATTTTAATGGAATACGAGTCTGGAATAAAGTTAAATTGAATTGAATATGACAAGCACCTGTACAATATCAAAACAGCAAGAAGGAAACATACAAAGAACTTACTAAACGTAATCTAAGATTTCATTAAGACTAACGAGTAATTCTATTGTTCATCATTTTTATTAAATGTATTTAGTTTCAGGTGTTCGTGCTGCTGCAGAGCATCTCCCTCTCTGTCACTCTTGTCTCATTATCACTTCTTGTTGAGGCAAATCTCATTCATAACTCACTTTGCATTGCCCTTTATGGTAAAATGGAAGAGTTGGGAGGGTGTCGCGGGAGTCTTTTATAGATTAGATCACAGAGCTTATCTCCGCATGGGTTGGGCCTTAGACATTACTAACAGAATCAATGGGCCTCATTCATGAATGTTTTCTTAAGATAATGTTTGAAAGTAGCACTTTAAGAAGTGTCTGGAGAATGGTAGGTCAGATTCACCAAGTGTTCTTAAGAAGCCAAATCCCCTATTAAAACAGAGAGTGAGTAATTATTTGCAGTAATATTTCTTAACCTTGTAATTTTATCACACAGTACTTACTTCAGCCTTACTTCAGTAAATGAATCAGTAACAAAAGCCTTTACACCTTTGAAAGTAAACTAAATCTTGCAATAAAAAAAATAACAAAGCCTCCATGTAACATGAACATTAATCAAAGTTTAATTTGTGAAAGTTTACAGTTAGACCCTATCTTAAATTATCTTGGATTTAAAAAAAAAAAAAAATTAAATCAGAAATGTCTTGTTATTTTGCTGTTTGTTTGTCCTATTACATCACAGCAATACAAATAAACTGATCACAGTTATTACAGTTATTTTAGTTGTAAATTAAATTAATTGTATAAATATGTCACTGACCTTGAGTAAGGAATAATAATTTATAAGTTAATTTGACCAAGATAACAATGGTTCCACACAGTTACACACACGGATGTATTATTCTGTGTCCTGAAGTCATTTGTAACAGTTGAAGTGTTTGTGTTCAGGTATTGTCGGAGAGAGCGGGGAGTCCGGCCCACAGCCGCAGTGGATTGGTACGCAGCGGGATGTCCTGTGAAGCCAGGGGGCCAGGCAGTGCAGAGGGGTCTCCCAGGAGGACAAGGGGCCACCTAGAGGGTCAGAGACAGCACACATCACCCCTGCCCAGGCCATTATTGTGTTTTCATATCCTAGATAGTAAAACCCTTCACAGTCCAAGGAAAACAGCTCAGGCAGCAACTGTGACCTCTGCCAGCGGCAATAGAGCGTCCAAAGTTAGATGTACCTTCCGAAGTTACCATCTTATGATTTAGAGCAGTAGAACCAAGTGTTTAAAGCAGGGGTGTCAAACTCATTTTGGGTCGTGGGCCGAAATTCAGCTGCCACGGCGGGTCGCGGGCCACATATAATGTAAACAGGAAAATAAATTTTTTTTCCAATAAATGAATAATAATAACAACAGCTTACACTTTACAAGTTTCTCAAAGTGCTACATAGTATTCATTAGAGTGAATGGTCCTCTTTTCAAGTCTTATTTTTTTCTTGCAAAAGAGATGTCAACATTTATCAATTATATCAATCGATAAAATAATGTAAAAACATTCATTCAAGGATCACTGTATACATATATATATAGGAAGAGGTCAATTTTTCTTGAAAAATCCGACACTCTGTGTCCACTTTTCTCTTTGACAAAGACATTTCACTGAAGAGGGGGCCAGGGCCAGAGTCAACAGAAAAAGCAGGTAAAGCGATAGAACTGACTCAAACACAGCGCCCCTAGCGGACAATATAAGAACTGCAAATTTTAAAGAAAATGAAGTTTATTCTTCTTTAATAATGCATATTTATCCCGTGGGCCGGACTGAACCCACTGGCGGGCCGGTTCTGGCCCGCGGGCCGTACGTTTGACACCCCTGGTTTAAAGCTTTGGATGAGAAACTGCTTTGCCCACCTAGTGAGGGCGCACTTTCCCGCCTTTTTGCTACATGCTCTCTAGGAGAAGATCTGATCTGCCATCGTGGATTCTTTGTTGACTCATGGCCAATAGTGTCTATTTTAAGGATATCTAATGCTGCGTTTACACATAAGCACGATGCGTTACGAATGTCATTTTTCCGTCATTCGTGACGTTCATGACGTGACTTAACGCATCTCAATGGGATTCTTAACAGAACGCATCAGCTCGTGACATTCGTGACGTTCGTGGAGAAAGTTTTTGTCTGTCAAAAAATCTTCCACGAATGTCACGAATCGTGGAGTTCTCAACGGAGCGTGTCCTTTCGTGAGGAGTAGTGGCGCTTCGTAATTCAGCGTGAGAGCATTCGTGGAGCAGAATCACTGTTTTCACGCTACGCCCAAAGTAAATGTTGGTACCTGCAGTAGCTATGCCAAGGAAAAGTGTCACAAAGTCGGCCAATCCGCGCTCCAAGTCACGGACAGCACCTGCCGCTGCCGGTCCTCGGGGTGCTCCGACCTTTCGTACCTGATGTTCGGGAGTTGGAGCCAGACGAGCCCAATGACTCAGGGGAAAGCACGGCCTCTGCTCCGCCTCCAACCCGGCGGCAGAAGATCACTCCACATTCGCCCAATTCTTGACAGATTTCGGACAGAACGCAAATATTCCTAGTGACCCGTAACAGCCCGTGGCATTGTGGGACACCACGCGGGACACATATTCGTGCGTAATAATTCGTGCCATTCATCGTAACGCGTAGTAACAGGTCGCAACAGTTAGTGGCGGCGCGTGAAACCTCGACCCCGAATCATCCAATTCCACTCACATTCGTGATCCTTGGCCACGAATGTGCATTTGTGGCATTCGTAACGCATCGTGCTTATGTGTAAACGCAGCATCAGGTGGCAGAGGTTCACTTTAGGCTGAGGGTGGGGCCCAATGCTTCAGCTGAGAGCCACTTCTGTGTGAGTGTCAGGCGATTAAAACCCCTTCAATTCAGCGAATAAATTCAAAGTTTTGGTAAAAGACTCGGAATATAGGCAGGGGTACGGCGGCACGGTAGCACAGCGGTTAGCGCTCGTGCTTCACAGCTAGAAGGTCCCGGGTTCGATTCCCCCCTGGACGGGGCCTTTCTGTGTGGAGTTTGCATGTTCTCCCCGTGTCTGCGTAGATGTACTCCGGTTTCCCCTACCACCAAAAAACATGTACAATAGGCCGGGATGAATGATGTGAGTGAGTGGTTGGTGGTGGTTGGAGGGGCCGATGGTGCAGATTGGCTGCCTCGCTTCCGTCAGTCTACCCCAGGGCAGCTGTGGCTACAATAGTAGCTTACCACCGCCAAGTATGGAGTGAATGAATAGTGCAATGTAAAGCGTCTTTGAGTGTCCAGAAAAGCGCTATATAAAACCGATGCATTATTAGGCCCTTACCAGGACTTTGTCCTAGGGACTATTGTTCTCCCCCGGTTTCTTGTTATTATTATACCGCCTCTAAGATCCTGTTTTTCAGTGCCTTCCGGTGCAAAAGGACACGCAGAAATTGGCACAGTGATCAGAGTCGGCAAAAATTGCGTGTCAGTGGGCGACATGCACACGCCCAAAACAAAATGGCTCCACAGCGCCCCCTCAAAGTTGACCCCTATTCTTTTGGGGACATGCATTTTTGGCGTAGGCCAATCCCCTTTGGCACAGCGATAGAGCACATGGAGAGAGTCACAAAACATAATTATAGCTCCGCCCTCTGACCAACAGGAAGTCGGCCATCTTGGATTGAAATCCTGGAGACAATCTAACTCACCTGATGGGTTTCTCTACTCCTTGGTTTTTCTGCAGAATAAGCTCAAACATGGCTCAATAGAATCCACAGAAATGGACCTACAAAAACAAGCCAGCTTTTTTTGATAACGTTTACAGTTTTCACATAGCGCCCCCACAAAAAACATTATTTTTTCCCGTACCTTGGACAACCCCTCGCAGGCATGCGCTCTATCCAATCTGGATCATATTTGGCTGACATAAGGCCTCTTATGGTATGAATCCATAAAGCTCAATTACTTCACGGTGCTCACCACTATAGCGCCACCTATCTATACTTTGAACATTTTAGTTTGTACGATTTATATGAAACGTTGCAGGTATATTCTACACATTAAATCGTACACAAAAATATATTACATGTGTTTGATATTTTCGAAGGTGTGGGCGTGGCAATGACGCACAGGAAGTCGGACATTTTCACTTTTAACCTCTTAACTCCCACCTGAACCAAGTACATTTCTTTGTGTGCTGTGTTTTCATCTGCACTTACGTCTCCATTTCTGTAACTGTGTTTTTGACGCTTTTTTTCAAGCAGCTTTAAGATATGGGTCAAGACGAACTGGAGAAAATGTGCTCGGTTAAAGTGGGGGTTAAGAGATTAAAATGGCACCCCCACAAAAAAAATGCCTTTTTGCAGTACATTTCACAACCCCTCGCAGGCATGCGCACTATCCAATCTAAATCATATTTGGCTGACATAAGGCAGCTCACGGTCTGAACAGATGGAGCTCAATAACTGCACAATGCTAAACACTATAGCGCCCCCTATCTATACCTTGAATATTGCAGTTTGGATGATTTATCTCCCACTTTGCCGGTATATTCTACACAATAAACGAAACAAAAAATGATATTACATATGCATCATATTGTGTAAGATGTGGGCGTGGCTAGGGTAAACGTGTTCCTGAGAGCATCATTATTACCCATGATAACTGGCATATTCTTTGTCCCTTTGAGTTTTAAATGTAATCACTTATACACCTGATGGCCCTGAATCTTTTTACATGAACACAAAATCCATGCTATAGCGCCCCCTGCTGCAAAGAGCAAGAGTTAGCAGACAGAGAGCACACAGGTTGTGTGTGAGACGGAGGGGAGAGCAGGTTTGGGCGAGAGCGGGGGCGGTAGCAAAGGAGGCGGTCGCAAGGGGGGGCTGCGCCAGGGGCGAGGGCCTACATCGCCGCTTGCGGCTTTAATTATTATTATTACTCTTTAATTTACAGACAATCCTGCGTGCTTCTCCCCAGCTCCTGTGTCAGTGCTGCCTGTGTCTGCTCCGCCTCCGTGAGCTGCTGGAGCCTCACGCTGAGAGAGTTCTAACTTTAGGAAAGACTCCTGTACTACTTTAGTAATGCACATACTCTCTCTTACACGAGAGGAAAAGGCCGACATTGCGTCGTATCGTCGCGCGTGATCGCATTGTTTACGTTTCACTGCACAAACCCAGCCTAACTTTATCCAACCATAAAACCGACAATATGAAGCGGATCTCTTAAATAAGACGTGGCTGAAAGCTAGGGATGCGCTGACTACATTTATGGAGTAGTTTAAGTTTGTAGAGATCTTGATTTTGTGTAAATAGCAGGTTCATTCCTCGTGACTACATGACTGTCTCCCATGGCACGGCAGCGGTTAGCACTCTCACTTCACAGCAAGAAGGTCCCGGGTTCAATTCCCACCTGGACGGTGGGTGCAGAGTTTGATGGAGTTTCTCTAAACAAGATACTGCTGTCTGGTCCTGACTTAAATAACACACTTGTAGGTGTCCTCCTCCGCTTCAAAAAAGAACCTATTGCTGACATCGAGCAGATGTTTTACTGCTTTGTTGTCCAAGAAGACCATAGGGATTACCTTTGTTTCCTGTGGTACGAAGACAACAACCTGACCAAAGGCGTGGTGGACTATCGCATGAGGGTACATATCTTCGGTAACAGTCCCTCACCTGCGGTGGCGATCTACAGGTTGAGGATGGCAGCAAAGGAAGCAGAAGGTGAATACGGAACAGACACTCGAAACTTCGTAGAACAGGATTTCTATGTGGACGACGCATTAAAATCCTTCCCAACGGAAGCTGAGGCTATCGACGTTCTACAGAGAGCCCAGGAAATGCTTGCACTCTTCGAATCTACGTCTACTCACACCCGCGCTGCCGTGTACCGGGTGCCTCACCTGGGTCTGCGCGAGGCCATGCTCCGTGTTCTGGTTGGTTTGAGCGCTGAGTCTGTGGACCGTATTCCGTGCTCGCGGGTATCCCGGGCGTCAAACAAATCCTTCGACAGCTCCACAGCTTTCGTCGGACCGGACGGGTTGGTTAGGTTCCGGTCGGCTGTCAGCTCTCCGCGCACCTGTTTCCTCCCGGAGGAAAGCTCTGCTCAGGACAAAGACGCGTAGTTCTGCCCCCGGTTCTAACGCTGAGTCCGCGGAGCTGACAGCTGCTTTTACTGGTTCAGATCATGGTCCAGAGTCTGCTCTGACTGCAGCGTTGTATACACGCTTTTTTTTAATGTGGTCTAATTTTATATCCTTTTTTATATAGGCTATTTGAGCCTACAGCTTATTTAATAAAGGTCACTTGTTATTATTAGCTTATCTCTTATTTCTCCTCTTTTTTATTTAGTAAATATGATCTTGGATTGGCTATAAGGTTCACGCGGGTTACTGACAGATATCAAAGCTATACACAAGCTTAATGTCCTGTCAGAAAAACACAACTCCGAATGTCAAAGAAAAGTGGGAAAAAGGGAAAAAGAAGCAGTCGCCACAATGGTATAAAATCTTTGCGTTGTCTCAGACATCTACAAATTCAGAAACATTTTGAGAATTCAATTGGAAAAACTTCATTCGATTCTTTATCACGCCACCTATTAAAAGTCAACTACTGTCCACCCAACAAATGTGTTGGAGGCAATGTGGCACTGCTGACGCTAACCATATGTATGTTTTCTTGGACTGCATTGAGACAAAACCCTTCTAGACCTCTGTCCACCTTACTTTATGGAAAGTACTGAAGTATTCTGTACCATTAACTTTTACCACAATGTGTCTGGGCCTTATTCCTATTGCGAAGAAAGATGATCAATATTTAGTTAGTAATATGTAGTTTAGATATTATTGTCGGCACGGAGGAAAGCAATAACAAGATGATGGCTCAAACCTGAGCCCAGCCATACAAAGTGGACAGAAATTGTGCAGGAAATATTCACCATGGAAATAACTACCTTTATTTTAAAATTGAAAGTAGTTGAATTTGAAGAAGAAACAAAAAAAATAATTTGTTTAATTTTATTTTATTTTTGCCTTCTGTAAACATACACAAAACTGAGATCATCGTGTTATGTGATCTTTTGTTAAAAACAATAAAAAAGTGACCTCGCTCTCCTTGTGCAGCTGAGTTTTTTGCCTTTCTCTGCGAACTGCATTTGTAGTTTCTGTTCCACATTGTTTTTCTGGATACTTTTGTTCGTCTTTGCCGTGTTTTTGTGGAGGTTTGGTGGATTTGTTTACTTTGAGAGTCTAAAATGGTCCTTAAGGAAGCAGCTTTTTAAAGGTAAACTAAATGCTAGCTTATCAGCTAAACCCATTTGAGACCTACAAATGTCTTCTTCTGAGACACTGAAGAGGCTCCAAGAGCCCCCCCTGCAGCACAGAGGAGGCGTCACAAGAGGAGCTACAGGAAACACGCTTGTACAATGACAATAAAGCACTTACTCACTTACTTACTTAAAGATGAGAGTGAAAAAAAAACATGAAGATCCCACATATTATTATTATTTCTTTTAATAACATAGGAGTAAACGTAATATGTTCAAAAACTCGACCTGAGTGAGGTACAGATCCTCAATTTAAACTTCTACTTAAGGATTTATCTTGAGTGAATCTATTTTGTTACTGATCCACTCATGGACACGGTAACGATTGAATTGTGAATTTGGGAGTGTGTGACTTCCATTTTAAAGTGACTGTTTTTGTGGCAGGTTCTCCGAGCAGGTCCAGCCCATCTCGAGGAGTGGAGGATCTCAGTGCTCTGAAGCCGGGGTGAGCCACCACAAAACTGTTAATAGGTTGTTCAGTCACACACAGGTTTTTAGATTAAGGTTGTTTGAGTCTTCATCTGTACTGGTTGTTCAGAGTAGGGGACGTTTCACCTTGTTGCTCTGGGGTGTTCGGACATTCTCTTGTTGAATTGTTTAATTCTTTGTAACAAATGGAGTAAACCACATGGCTTTGTTGTGGCTGAGCGTTCTTGCCCAGGGCAAAAGGACTGCTCCTCTGAATAGCCAGTACGAATGACCACTTTTTTTCTTTTCAATATGAAAAAGATCAAATAAAGTACCTTTTAGTTAACCTCTTAAGAGTGATTGTCTGTGGTACGGACTGAGCTGATATGTCTACTCATTTTCCAATTAAAAATAAAATATATTTTTTAAGAGCAACCATGAGAATAATGTCTGATGATACCAAGAATGAGCTGAAAAAATATTTTTTAATCCACATAACCAGCACAACTTTATCTGAGCTTCATGATCATTGAAATGTGAATTTATTTTTAGACTCTCCTCCAGAAAAAAACAAACTACTAGGAAACAGGAAAGACACAGGTTCCAGCTGTTACAGTGTGATTTGTGTTCTGTATGGGACTACAGGTGCTCGCCATATAATTAGAATATCATAAAAAAGTTCATTTATTTCTGTAATTCAACTTAAAATGTGAAACTAATATATGATATAGACTCATTACATGCAAAGTGACATAATGTCAAGCCTTTATTTGTTATAATTTGGATGATTATGTTTTTTCTAAATATTCAAATATATGAGATTTGGGGGAGATAGAATCTCAATAAATCAGGTCAGGAAATATTTATCCATATTGTTTTCCCTTGCCAAGTCACGGAGGCAGCTCTGAATATGTCTTGTGTGTTGTTGTCAAAATGTATTTTGAGAAAGTGACCTTTGACGTAACAACTACCCATAAATCTATGGAGGACTCTGTGTCCCAATGACACTGTGAAATTGTCATCAATCACACACAGGTTGTGTGTTTATTTAGGTCCATGGAGGCGTCAGCAGAGGACAGCCCTGAGAAACTCAAGGCCAAGGTAAACATTACAGACACACATGAACCACAACATGTCACTTATGTAACTATAAGAGTGTGTTTGTATTGGACAGACTGTGCTCACCTGGCCACACTTCTTCTCCTATTCATACTATGTGGTACTGCACCTGACTTTTATATATATGCTGAAAACTGCAATGATTGCAATAAATGATTGTATACGAGATTATACTAAAGCATACTAACATTTATGGGAGAGAGGAAATCTCACATGGGTTGCGTTCATGTCAGATGGTAGTTTTTAAAAAGCCGAGATCGAAGGCAGCTAAGGGCTCTGTGGTGGAGGAATTTGCTGTTAAAGATAGTGAGCGCAGCCCAACTCCACCAGGGTCACCTTGAGGTGCTGGATGCAAGTTAGAAGTCATGAACAGATGATCAAAAACTGTCCGCACAACTCAAAGATTTTTTTAATTTTTCCCAGAACGTTTCCAAAACGCTGCTCATAGCACGAGACCTCAGCCACTTGCACTGATTAGGGCTGGATTGGATTGCAAACAGTTCTCTCTCGACGAGCACTAACACGGGCTACTACTGTAGTTCTTTGATGAGTTTGTGGATTCAATTCCAACAGGAAACAGACAGAAAACACAACAAACAATCAGGTTCAATGTTTGTGGATTTGATTCTAAATGAGTGGTTCTGTCTATTAGAGATTATGACTAAATCTAACATGAATGCAAGCTAAAAGCTGGAATGGATATTGAAATGAATTCTCATAATACTGTAAATGTATTTTATGATCAATTAATAAAAGCAAAGATTCACAGAAATTCAACCTGATTGATGCTGAAGTTGATTATGATGATTTAGACAATAATGATGTAGATCAGTGGTTCTCAAACTTTTCACACCAAGTTCGACCAGACCAAGCTCAAATCAGGACTGGGTTCAGTCCAGAAACCCCGAACTTGAATCCATTGCTAAAGCTTAACAGAAATGATCTCGAAGTATATAGACTGAAGTCTAAAATATCAGACGGCTCTCAGTAGCACCTGAAGAATCACTAAAAGTACCACTAGTGGGTACCACAGTTTGAGAACCATTGGTTTGTGATCTAGATAATAATAACATGGTTATGATGATTCTGCTCAGGGGCCGTCCCTCAGTGATGACCTCAGTGCGAGCAGCAGCAGCTCGGTGGACATGGGCGGGACTAAAGTGGGCCCCTCCCCTGTGATCCTCTCTTCGGACGAGGTAAAGACAGACAGAAAAGGACACACAACTCAATCAGAAACTTGTTATCTCTACAAACCTCCACAAACAGAAACTAAAACAAACTTTTGGCCCGCACTGTACATGTTTAAAGGTTTTGGAGTGGGAGTTTCCCTGTCATTGGTTCACTGGTTGATGACATTGTGCATATATTGAGTTTCTCTCATACTTTCAGTCTGTGATAGTTTAACATTTTTTGTTCTGTTGTGCTGCTCAGAGTCTGGACAGTATCGACGACGAGGTGAGGTTTATTTATGCTCATGTTGTGCATGACACTCTGTGTGTGGCAGGTCATGTACACTTGTGATAACCAGTGTTGGGAGGATTTCTTAAAAAAGTAATTATTTAGGCGCATTGAGTTGCCTTGTGTACGAAATGCGCGGTATAAATAAAGTTGCCTTGCCTTGCCTTGCCTTATTTATAGTTATCCGTAAGTCATTACTGAGTCACAAACAAATCTGCAAATCTGACCCAGAGCTCAGCCACTGACACAACAGCAAACTGCATGGACTGATCTGACATCTTTAAGCGAGAGACAATGGCCAAACACATACTCATAATATATATGATGATATCAGCACATTCAGGCTACCATAGATGAAGCTCAGAGTGAATAATACCTCTGCACTGACTGCAACTTGCAAAGCACCTCCTCTGATAGGCCCTTTATGCCGTCAATCACTCTGTCAGCGCATCAACGTCACTGTTGCCCGGGCCATGCTCCTTCTTGCTTCCTGAAACAAAAGAGACGAGAGCAGGATCTGAGGGACGCAGCCATAATGAATTACTTAAACATTCTCACAGAGAAAATAGTCATTAATTAGATTAATGCTAATATTTATAAACGTGGTTATTCCTAACACTGGTGACAACTATCAGTCTGTAATAATAAATACAATTTCTTACAAATGTATGGCTTTCCATTAAAATGCCATATATCTATTTAAAGGTCCTATATCATACAAAAAGAACTATCAAGAAGTTGTATTGTCTGATCATGTGTGCACTGCCCTGCAGCTCCTGGACGAGCCTTCGCGGGCCCAGCAGTCCCAGCTGCTCTGCTGCTCTGTCCCGGAGTGGACCACAGAGCGGGTGTCCCTCTGGCTCACAGGCCTGGGGTTGGATCTGCATATCCCGCAATTCACTGCCAACAACATTGACGGACAACAGCTGCTAGAGCTGGACAACACTGACCTCAAGGTACAATGTATTTCACGCAAAGCGGAACAAATGTCCAAATACACTTCACACATTTCTTGTAGAGGCTTGTGATGGGCCACTTTTTCGCCTCTGTTTGCGTTGCACGGGGGACGTTTTTGGTTTCTTTGTCTTAAATAACTGTTTTGAGAATAACCTTATCTGGACTTCCTCTCCCTAAAGTGCACGGACGCAGCACAACGTGGCACACAGGACAGACAGAACAAGTACAAACTACCCTACAGGATGGATGCATCTGCCCAGACACAAACTAATACTCCTAGAGCTCATCTACAGAGTGTAGCAGTGTTTGGACACTAGTTGATTTGGTGTGTAGAAGTACAGTAAACATAATCTAATTATAATATATATTTATTGTTGACGTAACAATGGTTTCCAAAGTAGGATCTGGGACCGGACTCCCTGTGGAGCCTCAGAGGCGTACACATGTCCATTGAAAAGAATTGAGCTTATAAGTATTGTAAATCTAACCCCAACCCATGTACTCCTTTACAGTCGGTATTTGTTACAGTCAGTAGTATTTAACCTGTTACCTGCTGTCCCCCCCTGATCAGGGGGCTGGGCTAGGGTTAGGATTAGTTAACCCTAATCACGATATAATTAGGGTTAAGAACAGCAAATGCAACATAAGTTATGTTTCACTCACACAGATCTCACACATATTTTTAGAAACTAGAAGGTCTTGGCTTTCAGATTACGTATAACACTGGCATATAGGCCAGTCAGTCACTCTGTATGATATAGGACCTTTAAATCTCCAGTCAATAGGCTTTGAGATTTGCATGTAAATAATTGTTAACCCTAATCCAAACCCTAACCCTAAGGTTAAGTGGTTAAAGTGTAAAAATACGTGGACTGAGTTATCATTGGGGGATCTTTGGATTGATAAGGGGAATGTCTGGTTAAATACTGTATGCAAGAAAAAGTGTATTGACCATTCTTGTCCTCCCCCTCTGTAGTCAATCAATCAAACTTTATTTATAAAGCGCTTTTCATACCGAAAGGTACAAAGTGCTTTACAGATTATAACATTTAAAACAATACGCCCGGCATCCTCTCCCATCCCTCCGAATATATACAAACTTTACACACACACTCGAACTTTTACCCCGCCGTCTACGCACACACACACACACACACACACACACACACGGCTGGGTACAGATGTCCTACCCCCCTCTGACTCCAGCATGTGTCTGTGCAGGCTCTCGGAGTGAGCTCGCCCCAGGATCGTGCTCTGATGAAGAAGAAGCTCAAAGAGCTGAAGGTCCTGCTGGAGAAGAACCGACGGAAAGACAGAAGCCGGCGTCGAGACCTTGGACACACCGAAGAGTGAGCTCAGAGCCCCACCTGCTGACTCGAACACCACACTGCAGCAACACGACGCTCAGGAGGCCCCCAAACGGGCTCCTGCGGTACGCCAGTCAGTGAGGAGGGTGCCGGACTGAAGCCGCACTGCCAGAGGAAGAGCTGGGAGAGGAGCTTACGAACCTAAACCTCCAGGGCTTAGCCATACGACAAGAAACTATTTATTCCAATGATTGATTTACAAGATGGACACTGACTGGGGCCACTGCTGCAGTTCTGGGCAAACTTTTCTCTTGTGCCATTTGAAAGGACTTGTGAACCATGTTGAGAAAATTATCCTATTTATGAACAGAATCTTCTATCACAGTCAGGCTGGTCATGTGGTTTTCTCCTGGAGTTCTCTGGAGAGAAAGTCCTGGGACAACGCATTCTCTCTGGACCAATGAAGGCATGGGGGCATAGCTTTAGGGACATAACTTGCATTAGCCGTCTTTTTTGCCATTTTTATTTACCAAATGGGCGCTTAAGTAACATACACCATGGTTAAAGAGAAGTCCTTACTCAGTGTTAGGGCTGCACAAATTTGACAGAAAAACCTAATTGTGATTTTTCTGACAGATATTGCGATTGCGATTCAATTAGCGATTTTAATATATACTTCTAAAACTTCTGTTAAACATCATGGTACTCAGTTATTACATTTCAGCTTCATGCAGCAACAAGATACAAATCTGCAAAAGGTAAAGAGACAATTTATGGACGTGTCAGAAACACATCCTCCTTAGTTTTAATCTTCTCTAATAAACTCTTTCTCCCTATTCAGCTCCATAAAAGCATTCTCCGAATCACAAGCTTGTTTTATGAAAATCTGCCTAATTTTTAAGTCGAAAACTTTCTGTAAGGATTTTACAATGATACGCGCGTACAGTGATGAGCTCAGGCGATCAGCTTTTTTTTTACCGCAACCTGCTTCACGATTAAATGAAAATGACCTAATCACCACTCGTTTGTTACTAGTGCTGAGAATAGTTTGCCGTTTGCTTTGCACGAGACACAATAATAAAAATAATGCATTAGTCTTACATAGCACTTTTCCAGACGCTCAAAGTCGCTTCACAATTTCATGCATTATTCATTCACACCATACTTGGTGATGTTAACCTACGTATGAAGCCACAGCTGCCCTAGGGTAGACTGATGGAAGCAAAGCTGCCAGTCTGCGCCATCAACCCCTCCGACCAACAACCACTCACTCGCTCACTCCATTCACCCAGGCTTCCTGGTGTTTCCACAGTCTCCCATCAGGGATCGGGCAGAGCAAATATGATTCTTCTGCAGCCTCTTCTGATTGGCAGCAGCCAAAAGACGAACATGTCCTTCCCTAAAATGGCGGAGGCACAAACGTTAGCTAAAACCTCAATTGTGCAGCTCTACTCAGTAATAATCTTTTCTATTTTAATTTAAGTCATTAAACTGAAATATTAATGTTTACGTGCCAAAAAGCAGCTCCGCTTAAGTTCCTGGATTTAGCTTACTGTAGTAGATTAAAAATACGTTTTCTCCCATAGAGTGAAAGCAATTTATGAAACAAATTTTATTCATGATCGCAAACCCAGACAACTGTGCTGTGTTGTTGCTGTGATGGTGGCAAACCTTTCTTTGCTGTATGCACATGAAGAATCAGGACATGACCGGGCCTATTCCACCAAAGACATGACCATAGCAGACCAGACATTGGCATCTAAATCTAGCGCATGTTATCCTCCACTAACTACATCAGCGAGTTGTATTTTCCCTGCTTTACTTTGCCGTCACAAAGCTGCGCACGTGGACAACTTGCATTTAAGTGTGAGCTTTTAACCAAAAGGACCACCACAAAATCACTCCCCTGAACACTGGACAAGCGCTGCACGACTGGCCTGGCTGAAACGGCCCGGCTGACCCCTGGCCGGGCTGACCCCTGGCCCGGCTGAGCTCTGGCCCGGCTGACCTCTGGCCCGGCTGACCACTGGCCCGGATGACCTCTGGCCCGGCTGACCTCTGGCCCGGCTGACCACTGGCCCGGCTGACCTCTGGCCCGGCTGACCTCTGGCCCGGCTGACCACTGGCCCGGCTGACCTCTGGCCCGGCTGACCACTCTTTGGACCAGACAGTTCTTCTTGCTGTTCACACTGTACTGAATAACACGACTGAAACGTCACACTTGAACTCCTGACTGATAAATGGTGCTCCTTCTTTTGACTGTCTACTACAGACCCCTGGTGGACTGGGCGTGTACTTCAGGAACACTCTACATATTTGTATTTATGAAACAAACACAGCAAAAAAGGAATCTTTGAGTCAAAACGCATTAAATGGATTTTATTCTTATTTTTTTTAACTGCCATTGGATTTGCAATATTCTGTTTTTGATCTAAATTCAGATCACAGAGCACTTCTCAACATGTCCACGAGCATAGTATTCCTGTATCTTCTGGGCAAACGAAATAACAACAGCATGACCAAACCTTCAGTTCTCACACGATTGCTCTGCCATTCAAGCCACTGTGGTAAATCTGAGCTAGTCTCCACACGAGCTGTTTTGACTTTTGTAGATTCTGTTATTATTATTTTTTTTGCTGATGCCCTCAGTGACACGCTGCCTTTAGAATAGACGAGTAGTCCTCTCCCGTTTCTCCCAGCTCCGCGATACAGAGTTTGAGCTTAGGATGATCATTTTTGAGAGACTTCAAGTTTTTCTATGCTAGCAGCCCAAAATGACTAGAACAGGCTTTCTTTATGTCATAAAAAAAAAAAAAGTTAGAAAAACGGCGCATCTTCTACCATTCCTGAAAATCATTTTGCATATTTATAATTATTTATAGAATTCACAAAGACATTATATAGAAATTGTGTTTAAAGTTGCCATTCTGGATCACACTGAAAGGAAACTGCTATTATGATTTTGTTTGAAAACTTAAAACTTAGGTTTAAATTGCCAAACTTTGTACTTCTTTTTCATTCAAATTTGTCCTGTGATTTCTGTGTATAATATATTGTCCCTTCAACTAATGTGCAACTTCCAATGGAATTATTTATGTATTTATTTTCATAACCGATAAGTAAATTGTGATATTGAGACTTTATTAAGCGAAATCAACAAATGTAGTACGTTTTGGGGAACGTCGCTGGGTAAGTTATAAGTGCAATAAATCAAAGCAACTCTCGACTGAAAAGCCAATGTTTCGCCATAAAACATGCATGTGGCGAAACTTCAGCTTTTAAGACGAGAGGATCCAGTTGGTTTGATAGATTGGATTTATATGAAACTATCTTTTCACTCTCCAATTGCCAGACTGTTGTTTGTGGTATGTCTGGATGAGCTGCTGTGACGACACAGGAGCAGTGCTTTACTTCTACATCCTCCTAATGCACTACATTAAAGTATTGTGCGGAAAACTTTTTCTTTTTGCATTTTCTCATCAAACACCTACCTGGTGTAGTTAAAGGAAGGGTTTTATGCAAAATAAACTTTGTAGAACTTGTTTACCGTGTTCCCTTGTTAAAAACAAACCTGGAGTTGTGTTTGGAGCCACTTGCGTATCTTTGAGTGTTCTTTGAATCTTGCCTGGTGACTAATTCCTAGCATCACCGCAGCAGCACCTTATATCAGCGGTGTCCGACTCTTGTGTACATGCCTTACTTTGTCCCCCTCGAGTCCAGGAAGAGGAAGTGACTAAATGAAAATGTTAGCTGTGGTCCAAACCCACATCTAACTTTCCTCACGCACAGGGACACATTTACTGGCACGTTTCACGACTGTAATACAGGTGACATCAAATGGTGAGTGACAACATGCCACAAACATAAGGATATTTTGTTCATCATCTTGTACCCGCTCTTTAGCGCCTGCCTTGATAAATGACCCCCTAAAGAAGGACAAAACAAATGTTGTTCCATTACTAGAAAAAAACCCTGCTTAGTGCTCTTTTCTCTCCATACTTTTTCTTTATTGATATTATATTTTGTGTGTCCAAAGCTTTCCCATGGTCCTTACCGTTGGTTCTGCTCTAAAAAGTGTTAGTATCCTATTATAATCAATCTGATCCGAAATGAACATGCTCTATTCGCTCTGAACATGCCTTTGTACCAATAAAAAGTGCATGAACATTTCCTCTGGAACCAATAAAAGCCAGAAAGCTTAAACTCACATGTTAAACACAGTCCCAAGTAGACCTATGCCTCCAAGCTGGGCCTCTTGTAGTTTTTCCAGAATGACACTGTGGAGTTTAACTGCAGCCAAAAGGAGGTGTTCACATCTCCTTCTAAACGGGAGACCAGTCTGTGTCATCAAACCCATCAACCTGAGCCAGACTGATCCTCCATGTTCAGAGATACGTGGGGATCCATCCATCCATCCATTTTCTCCCACTTGTCCATTGCCGGGTCATCCTGACTGCTGCCTATTTTTCATCAGTCCTCTCGAGCACCATTGTTATTTCTCTAACAATGAGTCTATCATATTAGTTTCACATTTTAAGTTGAATAACAGAAATGTATGTACTTTTTAACGATATCCTAATTTTCCGAGTTTCACCTGTAAAGCAAAAGCATCAATATTATAATATCAGTGAAGAAGAAGAAGAAAAAGATCTTTATGTATATTGTGCCTTTCACAGACATAATCGCAAAGAGCTTTACATGAGACAATTGTGATGTTTATAGTTTCACTTCCTTATTGGACACTGACAGGAAGTGACTCCTGACATAGATAGAGGCAAACAATTTGAAACTGTTGCCGTGCCGACCATGTTAAGTCAATAAGAAATTAGTCAAACTGCTATAGAACGTTACCTCTATGTCACTTCCTGTCAGTAGCTTAAAAATTCAAATAAATGAAATAAAATGATAATTACGCAACTGCTGAACTCGCAACTGATGTTACTTTTCTAAATGAGTCATATTTTCAAAAGTATTACAAGCTGTCAAATGCATTATATATATTTTTTCTCCCATGTATTTAAAGACCAAAAATAACTATTCCACGTGCACAAGTTAAGATGACTCAGAGCCCGGCAAAGGCACATGTGATTTGCAAATCAAAGTCACATGTGAAATCACATGCAAAGCAATTTATTTAAACAATTTACAAAACAGGGTGTTGTAACCACCCTTTCTGCTCGCAGGTGCGTTTTGAGTTTGTGTGCACTTTTAATGAGCGTGTAGCTTAGCCATGGAAACGACTATGATTTTGTCTGTGACATGTCTACTAATCATATTTCAAGGAACAATCATCAAAAAATGTGCTAGATTGTAAAGTTTTATAGGCTAATGGACATTTTTTTATTTTGGAATTTTTTTCCCAAAATGTCAGGGGGCTACAAAAGAAGTGCATTGAGTGATCATCTTCATGTTCTACTTTTTGGTTTATTATAACCTATAACCTTTCTCCAGTAGAAGCAGGATGTCATTCGGATAAAGTGTTTGAGTTATAGCTTCACACAGATGAGTCCTACAAAAATGGCCCTCTAGTCTATGCAGGATTTGACCACGTAGTCAACTGCTGAGGCACTTCCATTTTCTTTTCCCAGATAGAAGCCATTTTTTGCAAAAACAAGTGCATTTATAACCAGAAATCCACTGTGAAAATTAAACATGTTCCTGTCATGGTTTAAGTCCTACCTGGAGGGTAGAGAACAATTTGTGAAAGTAGGAAGCATTAAATCCACCCTGAGTCCAAACACATTACCCCATTAGTCATACGCTGAGAGCTTCTAACAAAACAAGACAACTTCAGTTCACCGATGACGCCCGCAGTAGACCTTGGAAGCTAAGCAGGGAAGAGCCTGCTCGGTACTTGGAATGGAGACCATTTGGGAAACACCAGGAAGCCTAGTGCATGTAGTGTGTGAGTGAGTGGTTGGAGAAGGTCTGAGGGGCTGATGGCGCAGACTGGTCGCCTCGCTTCTGTCAGTCTACCCCAGGGCAGATGTGGCTACAATAGTAGCTTACCACCACCAAGTATGGAGTTAATGAATAGTGCAATGTAAAGCGTCTTTGAGTGTCCAGAAAAGCGCTATACAAAACCGATGCATTATTATCCATCCATCTTCTTCCACTTGTCCGTTGTCGGGTCGTGGGGGCAGCTGTTGGAACTGCAACACCCCTATAGCTCCTCCTGCAGGTGTTGAGTCCACAGAAGGACGGCCTCATGGTTCTAACCGGGCCTGTTGGTCTCTCATAAGGGGCTTCTGAACCGCTCTTTGTCTGAACCGTCACCTAGGACCTGTTTGCCCTGGGAGACCCTACCAGGGGCACAAAGCCCCCGACAATAGAGCTCCCAGGATCATTCGGGCGTCTACTCTCTCGTGTATCTAGTGTTTTGCGGCCATGATAGCCCTGCTTCAGCAGAGGTGATGTCAGGGGTGCGGAGTTCAGGTGAGGGGCATAATGGAGGAAATGGGGGCCTTTTATAGGCTAACTTAGCTGGATAAAACCTACCCTACTACAACTAGAAGATGGTAACCTATCCTCAATAGGATGTGTTCGCGTGATATCACAATATTCTAATGAACCTATAGTTTAAATAGAGGCGGTGGGCAGGTAGGAATTCCATATGGTAACCGTAATATATCTCTGTCATGACTAGGGACAATCCACATGAAACAAAAATGGTCAAAATGTTCAGGTATTATCTGCCAGCAAGTTCAAACTGAGGTGCAATTAATTTCTCATAAAGCTGTCCAAAATTGCCCTCAATATTCAAAAACGTTTGCGTGGTCAGTAAAAAGGACTTTCAGCCACGAGTTTGTGAATCCAATCACTTCTAAATAATGATCCATTTCAACATTTGTCATACGTCTTTTTGGAGACTTCTCTCGAAAATGGTTTCTCCACCATTGAGTTGTCTTGGTCCATGCCCTCGATCTGAGATTTTGTGAATGCAACCTATTGTGCAAATGTAAGGCCCTATGCCCAATATTACGAGACAACGACATTTCAGTCCTCTTTTCATGCCACTGTCATTTGGGGCGACAGTGGCTCAGATAGTTGGAGTGTTCGCCCATGAATCCATGGTCAGTGGTTCGGAACCCAACTCTGACTGATGCAGACTGTCGTTGTGTCCTTGCCTTTGTGAGTGAGTAGCTGCATGGTTCTGTCCGCCGACAACACTGAGCTCATTACCACCACTGAGTAGGAGTGCATGAAAAATGACTACAGTGTAGCGCTTTGACTGGACGTCTGGCATTTAGAAAACCCTTCTGTTTTCTTGGAATGTTTGATGGTCAAAGTACTTGATTTCTTTACCTGAGTTAAAGTACAGATACTGGTAAAAAATTACTCCAAAAAAGTAAAAGCTGCTCAGTCAAATTTTTACTTAGGCACTGAAGTATTCAAAATAGAAAGTACGTATCAGTTTATATAAATGGTAAGAAAAAATAATTTTGTAGCTTCAAAAACACAAAATTTGCACCTTAATTCACAACGCATATGGCAACACAATGGGGATTCAAGCGCGACTGCACACTGTATTTCCTTCGAGGTACAGATCCTCAAAAACTCTTCGTACTAGGGCATTAATGGAAAAATCGACATCATAGACGAGTCGACTAGTCGTGTGTTAATCTCTCCCCCTCTCTCTATGCAGTTGTGTTGATGCTGTGGCTTGCAAGTTTTTTATTCTGCACTTTACTGTACATTATGGTTGTTGAAAAATATCTATCTGCCGATTTATTGCGATATTACGTCACGCGATTCTCGTATCGATCCAAAAAGCGCCCGTATCGAAATTTAAACAACTATTTTTGTGGAAATATTCATTGCAGCGTCTCTCTTTGGTCCTGCACTTTTACTCCTGCCTGCTAGATGGCAGCGCACCGCGCAGCCCGCTTGAAGAGTAACTCACCCTCAAATCCACTTTTTTTCCCTGATAAACTGTATAAATGAGTGTCCAATAGTGTTGTCTACATGTCCTGGTCATTATTTCGGCTATTTAGTGCAAATGAGTTGAAAGATCAACTTTCTGCCTAAAACAGTCAGTGAGGCGCCATCTGCAGCGAACTGTCGGTACTGCATTTGATTTTGAATTCGGCGCCCCTATTTGCGCAGAGGTTGACGTGCGGGGTAAGAGCTGACGTCAGATGCCCCGCCGCGCTGGGCTATAAAAGCGGACCAGTCTCGCTCACGCCCCCGAAGCGAGTTGGAGAAGGAATAGCGAGAGAATATTTTCATCGATTGTCAGGTTTGCGAATTGTTAACATAGCATTTAGGTAGATTTTATTAACATAGCTTTTTGTATTATAGATAATTGTATAGTGTTAGCAGTGTTAGTTGTTGAATATTGTAGTTTTAGTCATTAGTTGCTTTTATTGTTAGATTAGTTAGCTGAATTTAGCTTAGTTAGTATTGGTTTTAGTGGTCAATATAGTGTGTATTTTAGTGTATATTGTTTATTGTACTGTCTTGTACTACTGTGTTAGGATGGGTAGAAAGTGTAGCGTAGAGGGCCGCCATAGTTCTGGAGGTTGGTTGCGCGCAATTGGCTTGGGGGAAAACTGAGAACTCCCTCCTCAGGCTGGAGTTTGCAAACATCATTGTACGCGCGATTCCTTCGCCAACTTCATGGAGGTTGAACTGGGCTATGCTACTCTTCTCCGTTTGGAGCGCGAGGCAGTCCCCACCCTTGCTTTTCCACGACTGAGCCATAGCCCACCGACACTGCTGCCCCGCCAACAAGAAGATTTCGGGCGCCAATCTGAGGTGAGTGAGAAAAATGATAGCCTATAACTGCAAATAATGATGATTTGCCCATCTTGGATTTGGTAATAATTGCAATGATTGTAGCTGCAGTAAAAAAGATAGGGTGGCATAATTATTGATAAGGTGACAGTGACAGTTTATCAATTGATATTAAAACATTAAAAAGAACAATAACAACCTTCTGCTGTGAGGTGAGATCAATAAATGAAACCAAAAATAAAACAGATACACATAATGAAACTGGTAAACAATGGTTTGTTGTGGAAGCAATAACGTTTGTGCTCCCTCTCTGTGCTTTACTGCTTTGAGGGGGAGTTTGACAGGGGGTGTGGCTTATTCAAATGAGATGTAAATGAGCCCTATTGTCCCAACAGCAGAGAGGTGAGAATGGCCCAAAACTTCAGAGGCCGTTTAATCCCCTTTGGTTTTGGAATTGCCAACTTCAAATCACCGCTGCACCTCCAAATATGATCAGATGTCCATGTGTTACACATCATTGGAAAGCTTGGAGACTACACTTTAACAATCTGTTATTATCTCATAAAGTCCCAAAACCGACTTGTGTTTTTGGTTCCTGTGACTGGTCACATTTACTCCACTGTACATGTGGACTACAAACAATCATGGCGGAGGTCGCTTTGTGTTTGTTAGCCCCGCCTTGAGTCTCGATTTAGAAATTGCGTCCCATTACCACAATTCCAGACTGTCTTTATATGTATTTATAAATACATAAATAAAGTGAGTCTGGCTTTTTGCCAGGCTACCTCCGACCAGGACCGGCCACTATTAACATACCTTAATCAAAGAAACAAAGTGTTGCAGTTGGGACAAGGCTATGTGGACACAAAGATGTCAGAGCTTCCTTGCCAAAAAGAAGTACATTCAAGTACTGTATGTATTTTACAAAATCAAAAGCTCATTAAATATTAGCAGTAAATATTTAAATAGTAAAAATGTACAATGCATTTGTAAATATAATAATTTAATCATCAGAGAGTTTTAACATGTGCAAAAGATGCATACTAATTTCAATTGATTGAAGAAAAATATACTGTATATATTAAGAGTTAAAAGGAACCCTATGATGGGACACTTGTGGCCTGATTTACTAAGCCTGGTGCTACATAATAAGTCATTGCTATTTTGTGGGCGTGTTGCACCTTGATTTACCACTAGACACAAGTGTGCATTTATAGTGCCGCAAATGTGATATGTAAATGAGTTTACGTGAGCAGAGGAATCGCCTTTGAGGAAAAGAGCCACATATAAATCAATCAATCAATCAATCACATTTTATTTATAGAGCTTTTTACAACACTCAAGTGCTTTACAATAAAAATCACACAAAATGCATTAAAAAAATTCATACAAACAAAAAAATAAATAAAATAAAACAGTAAGATAGAACGCCATGCTACTGAATGTTAAAAGCCAGTCTGAATAAATGCGTCTTGAGCCTGGATTTAAAAAGGCCAAGATCAATGAGGGTGCGCATATCAGGGTAAAAGTGATGATGGATGAAGGACAAATGGCCTTTGATAATAATTAGCCTATTACTTGAATGAAATACGAATAATAATATTATAGCAAATCACTTATCTTATCTGTTTCTTTATTCTTTGGCTTTAAAAAAAATAGCTAATATGTTATCCATGTTTGCACGGTGTTGATAGCATCCAGCTGTAGATAGGCCCTAGATCGAGTCGCATGTCACAGGTGCTGTGCGCTTCACTACACACAGGCCACAGCCTTAGAGGAGTGGTCGCCATTGAACGTGGCACCAAAAATGATTAGGTTTTGATCATAGACTCCTCGAAAGCAACAGGAAAAGAAACGGGAATCTGGACAGCTGCACACTGTAAACCCGAATGCTATTTGAGGTCATAATTTAAGATGTGAAAGACCTCAAAACTAGCCAAAATCTTCATTCATCTCAAATTTTTTAAGTTTAGTAAGGTTTTATTACCAACAGACAGCCCACCCAGATGCCTTTCTCATCTTAGCTGGGGATTTTAACCACGCAGACCCAAAGAGCGTTTTCCCCAAAGTCTATCAACGCATTGACTTTCCAACAAGGGGAAACAACATCCTGGATCTGGTATACACCACCAAAAAAGGAGCGTACAAGGCACACCCCCTCCCCCATCTTGGTGCCTCGGACCACATAACTATTATGTTACTGCCAGCATACAGGCCACTGGTTAGAGTCACTAAACCTGTTAGGAAACAGATTCAAGTGTGGAGTGAAGACTCTTTAGAGAAACTTAAGGACTGCTTTCACACAACGGATTGGAATATGTTCAAGCAGGCTGCCATTCACAACAATATCACTGATCTCCAGGAGTATACAGAGACTGTCACTGCCTACATCTCCAAGTGCACTGAGGATGTTACAGACTCTAAGACCATCATTATCAGGTCCAACCAGAAACCTTGGATTACAAGTGAAGTCCTCAGGCTCATGAGGGTTCGGAATGCTGCCTTCAAATCTGGTGACAAGGAGAAACTGCGGACAGCTAGGGCCAACCTGTCCCGCGGCATCAAAAAAGCCAAGAAGCAGTACTCCAAAAAGATAACTGATCACTTCAGAGACGGCAGAGACACTCGGAGTCTGTGGGAGGAGATAAAGACCATCACAGACTATAAACCTCCTCGACAAACTTGTGCCAGTGACACCTCTCTGTTGAACGCTCTAAATGAATTCTTTGCTCGCTACGAGGCACTCAACAGAACCCCGGCACAAAAGTCAACGCCCCCTCCTGAAGACCAAGTGCTGAAGCTATCTCCAGAGAGTGTGAGAAGATCTCTGAGCAGGATCAACATACACAAAGCACCGGGTCCAGACAACATACCAGGTCGTGTACTGCAAGGTTGCGCTGATGAACTCACTGAAGTCTTCACAGACATTTTTAACACATCTCTGCAGCAGACTGTGGTTCCAACGTGCTTCAAAGCGACCACCATCATTCCGGTGCCAAAGAAGTCACCACCCTCCTGCTTTAATGACTACCGCCCAGTAGCACTCACTCCAATTCTTATGAAGTGCTTCGAGCGGCTCGTCATGGAACATATCAAGTCTGTTCTCCCTCCCACCCTGGACCCATACCAGTTTGCTTACCGGTCCAATCGCTCAACTGAAGATGCCATCTCCACTGCGCTTCATTCAGCCCTCACTCACCTTGAAACAAAGGACTCTTACGTTAGAATGCTGTTTTTAGACTTTAGCTCAGCATTCAACACTATAATCCCACAGCAGCTAATACACAAACTGCTCCACCTGGGGATCAACACATCACTGTGCAACTGGCTGCTGGACTTTCTGACGGGGAGACCACAGGCTGTACGTGTCGGCGTACAAGGCTGTGTGCTGAGCCCCCTCCTGTTCACTCTGCTGACCCATGACTGCGCTCCAAAGTACGACTCAAACCTCTTCATCAAGTTTGCAGACGACACAACAGTGGTGGGTCTCATCAACAACAGAGACGAGTCAAACTACAGGAGTGAGGTGAGCAGTCTGGCCATGTGGTGCACACCGAACAACCTCTCTCTAAATGTGGAGAAGACCAAAGAGATTGTTGTGGACTTTCGAAGAGCACGGGTCCAGCATGCTCCTCTAACAATCAATGGTGCTGCAGTGGAGAGGGTGACCAGCACTAAGTTCCTGGGTGTGCACATCACAGAGAACCTTTCCTGGACCATGCACACTACATCTCTGGTCAAGAAAAGTAATCAGCGTCTCTACATTCTCCGCAAGTTAAGAAGAGCTAGAGTCCCAGCCTCTGTTATGTGCAACTTCTACAGAGGGACTATAGAGAGCATCCTGACCAGCTCCATCACTGTGTGGTTCTTCTACAGAGGGACTATAGAGAGCATCCTGACCAGCTCCATCACTGTGTGGTTCTTCTACAGAGGGACTATAGAGAGCATCCTGACCAGCTCCATCACTGTGTGGTTCTTCTACAGAGGGACTATAGTGAGCATCCTGACCAGCTCCATGGTTCTTCTACAGAGGGACTATAGAGAGCATCCTGACCAGCTCCATCACTGTGTGGCACGGCGCCAGCACTGCCTCCTGCCGAAGGAGCCTCCAGCGCATCGTGAGAGCAGCGGAGAAGACCTGTGGAGCTCCTCTACCCTCCATTAAGGACATGTACTCCACCCGTCTCACCTGCAAAGCCGTCAGAATCACCAGGGACCCTACGCACCCATCACACAGTCTCTTCAGAGTAATGCCTTCTGGGAGGAGACTGCGGAATCTACGGGCCAGGTCGAGTCGCCTTAAGAACAGTTTCGTACACAGGGCCATCGGGAAGCTGAACTCCCTACCCTCCCTCCCACCCCTCTTCCCCCACCCCCCGCTTCACAATCAAGGATGAGAGAAATATAATTTCGAATCAGTCACATGGTTTGACAAATAAAACATCTTGAATCTTGCCATTCAGATTAAAATTGTCAAGTTTAGAAAGTTTAAATGATAAGTTTTGAGGCGGGTCTTTTGCGTGCCTTGGCTGGAGTGACGTATTTGGTTCTGCACAGCCGCAGTGCGCTGCTGTGGGAGTGTCCGTCATTTAACGAAGGGGAGCTTCTACGGCCTGAATAAGGTAATTGTCGGAGCCAATACAGGTAGAGGGCGCTCTGGGAGTGGCTCTACCAAAAAGCATAAAGGGTGAGCCAATCTAGTGCCAGGTGTGGTGCTACAGAGGCAAATGGTTTTGACCGTGCTCGTTTGTGTTAAAACAATAACCAACAACGCTGTAAATTTCATCATAATCCTTCTCAACAAAATAAATGGATTGGCATATCCGACTGGACATCTGCAAAACTCTGGTACATTATTTCTACTCACAGTAATTCATCCTGCACATAGCCGAAGCACGCGTTCATCCAACTTTTAAATGCGCCACAACAGTAATATACTTTATTAATATCCAGTGAAATGATATGTATGATTTCAGTGTGCAGGTAGTTAGAACCAGGAGAATTGTTTATGCTTCAGATTGTACTGTTTAATCGATAATGCGTAGCGTGAGATTTTTCCCGCTCCTTCTTTTTAAAATTGCAACAGCGATCCACTTCCGCCCGAGTCTGGAGCCGAGTCCGAGTCGTGTTGTCTTTAAAACTCTTACAACTAACCGCGAGGACCTAATTAAATATGCTCGAAGGCTATTAGCGACCGAAGTGCAAGTAACGTTAATATCGCTGTTTTCAGCGCTGCCTCCGCACCCTCCGTCTGTGCAGCAGCAGCAGCATCAGCAGCAGACGTATCAGCATCAGCGGGGCAGACAGAGGACAGAGAGCTTTGAGAACTAACTCCGTAACCATCACTGGTTCTTAACCAGAAAGTGTTCTTAACTTTAAGAGCAAGTTATATTTCTTTGGGCTAATAGAAGAAATTACAATCGTTGTAATTTAAGTAAAAGGGCTAAGCCAAAATAAACTTAGCTTATGGGCCTAAAAAGATTGAGTACAAATGAGCTACAATGGTCCCTGTTTAAGAGAATGTTGGATAAAATTGATTGGGTCATTGTCCAAAGTAGTAAAAAAAAATTATGTTTTTATTTATTGGCCAAATTGCCCAACCCTAATTTGTTTTTGTAACGCAGGTTAACAAGTACCAGACAAGAAAGGAAATTGTAGCACAAAATAAAGGTGAGACCATACATTTTACACAATTGGTTTATTGCGCTTTTGTTGTGTTTTTTATAATCCTGGTTTTTGTGCCAACCAGACAACACACTTTTCCAATTCTTTGCAAAAATGTCTTGTACATGTAGTGGTACGCATTTCCGCTGGTTGGCCAATCACCGCTAGACCCTTTATTAGGTGCGCATCTCACCTGCGTTCGACCTTCTCCGCCTCTGACGTCACGTAGCTTCGCCCGGGGACAGTGCTGCTGCGTTTGTCTCGTGCCAAACACGCGTTCAGTTGCACAAGGCGTAAGGCCGCGCAGCTGAATTACGCTTTCGCCGTATGCGCCTTTGGTGAGTTTCCGTGTGGGTTTTATTCATTACACCTAGTTCGATCTGTCCTAAACCCGTGTTTTGTAGCATGTTGGCGTCTTCTCGAGCTCACGCCTCTGCCGTGCGCGCGCTCTACCTGCTGTCCCCGTGGGCTGTGGCGTGGGGGTTGTTCTTTGCGGTGCGTGGCGCTGCGCAACGCGGTTACGTTGAGAGAGGACCGGGCAATTCGTGTGCGGAGTGCTTCACTTGACGGTATGTTTTCATAGTGCTTCCAGGAAACAAATGTATGTGTGTTCCCTCTAAAAACAAGTAAATATTTTCATAGGGTCCTGTTCCTACCTCCCCTTCCTTCCAATTACGTTTCATATGGTTGTGGCTGGTCCGAGCTACTGGACGTTTTTGGATAAGGCAAGCGCACCGTTAAAGCTGCGTGCAGACTGGACTGAATTGCGCTACATTGACCAGGGCTCGAGGACTCCTGTACCCGAGCGCGTTTTCGCTGGTCTCATGAACGACTCCTCCACAAGCAAGGTAACAAGGCCATCGCCTTCTGCGTGGCCTCAATACGCAACGGCTGCTGTAAAAACTGTTCCTATCCTGATCTCCACGGAGTGGAGCTTGGCCCTGAGTGCCACATTGTACAATAGGACTGTTCGAACTTTTGGTTATTTTATTCATGGTTTGAGTGTGTATTGATATGAATGTGTGTGAATGCGGTTGTGCGTGAGTAAAAGATTTTAAATTAGATTTATAAATTGAGAATTATGCTTTTTCTATGAACTTAAATAAATTCGATTTTATATCTTAACTTTTGCTTGTCTGTCCACTTTCATGATCCTATTGAACCTGTGACCTTATTAACGGTGAGAGAAACGACTAATTGTGGTTCCTTGGGCCCTAATCTAAGGTGGCGTTGTTGGTAATTGATAAAGTAGCTAAATAGTAATTTTAAATAAAGCCTCGGCTGCGACATCTTGGCGCTGCAGGCAGGATGGACTGAAAGTGGACAAAGGCAAAAAATGTTTTGGGGGGTGGATTTAATTAGGGTATTTAGGATTTTGCTGATACTTGGCACTAGATAGTTGTAACCAATAGGAGGTTTATACAAAAGTTAATAATTTCCTGTGTAAAGCATTTTTGGTTTACTGTTTGAGTTTAAGCATTATTATTTTGTGCATGTTTTTCTGTGTTTATTCATATGTTTAAGTTTTGCTGTGTTTTTTTTGTGTAAACGTTTGCTTGCATATTGAGTTTTTTGCTTTAATACCTTTTTTTTAGGTTGCTTCTTTTGTGGGTGCCAGGATTAGCTTGTCCGTGCCAACATTTAGATTTTTTTGTTTTGTATAGCGAACAGGATTACAGCAGTTTGTTTTGCCCTTTCATCTAAAATATGGAGGAAGCTGTGCAGGAATTGCGTGAACAGTTAGCTCAGTTGAGGGCTGATAATGAGCGATTGTGTAACGAACGTACACAAGCTGTGCCGACTACTGTTGGTGATACAGCCTCGACATCAGGTACGTCGTCTACCGCTGCTTCTACATCTAACCCAACCAATGCGGATCGACTAATTTTTGTGCCGCGGGACAGAAAATGTCCAATGTTCAAAGGTAGGTCTGGTACTAGTTTAGGCGAGTGGCTAGAAGAAGCTCATGCGTGTATACGTGCTAGGCACTTATCGGCCGCAGATCAGGCGTTCTTTTTATACGACCATTTGGAAGGGGAGGCTAGGGAAGAAATTAAGTATCGTTCAAGCGTAGAGCGATCGGACCCTACTCGGATAATTTCTATTTTGCAGGACCTTTATGGATGCGCTGAATCTTATGTTTCGCTGCAGGAGGCGTTTTTCTCCAGACGGCAGCAAGAGGGTGAAAGTTTACTAGAGTATTCCCTTGCACTTATGGCTTTAATGGAGAGGGTAAAACAGCGCGCTCCTAATAACATGACAAATGCAGAAACATTGCTTCGCGATCAATTCGTTGAACAAGTCTTAGATGGCGCTCTCCGTCGCGAGCTAAAACAATATGTCCGTAGTACTCCCGCTGCTACTTTGCTTGACGTCAGAGGTGAAGCATCAAGGTGGGAGCGTGAGGGGTTGCCAGCGGGGGTGCGTGCCCGCAGTAATTCTGTCCCCTCCGCTTTTGGTATCCAGTATGCTGTTCACGGTAGTTACCCGTGTACCGCTAATGTTCCCCAAGGAACCGAGGTAAGCGAAATGAAGGAAATGTTGCGGTGACAACAAGAGCAACTTGATCGTTTGACACAAAGCATTGCCTCCCTGGAGGAATCTCACAATTCCCGGCAGCGTAATCGTTCCCCGCGCTCTGGCCCTATTATCTGTAGGCGATGTCAACAGCCTGGACACATTTCCCGGGATTGTGACAGACAACGTGTCCCTCATCGTTCGCAGCTGCCGATGCAGGGGCCATCTCGGTCACATCCGGAAAACTAGTGCCCACCGGGTTGCAGGGCCACGGCTCGGGTGGGGCACTCACTGGCTCGAACAATGTTTTGAATGGTTTGGAAGACGCGCCGAAGCTCATTTCCTCCTGTCCCCATATCAACGTTAGTATGAGTGGCGTTTCAGTGCCGTGTCTGGACACCGGCTCGATGGTTTCGACTATTACGGAAAGTTGCTTTATGGAACATTTCGCACCTTTGGGGGAAGAGAGACTTAAGGCCTGCCACTGGCTTAAGCTTAAGGCTGCTAATGGCTTATCCATTCCCTACATAGGTTACTTGGAGCTTGATGTTGTTTTGTGCGGTAAGCAGATGCCTCACTGTGGTGTCCTGGTTGTGAGGGACCCCCCTGGTAGTACATCTACGCAGGCGCCCGGTGTTCTAGGGATGAACATAATTCGAAAGTGTCATCAAGAGCTGTTTGGCGAGTATGGCCCCTCACTCTTTAAAATGACTTTAGGTTCCTTCCCTACTTTTCTTATGGATGCCATGCAGAAGTGCCATACAGCTAGCCTGCAGGCTCCGTTATTGCCTCCTGGTAAGGTGAGCGTGCGTGGGAAGAGAGCCTGTCGCATTCCGGGTGGCTCTATGAAGATCATAACGGCCACCTGTTGAGCAGTTTTCAAACTCGGCGGTGTTTGAGCCCCCTGAATTCGGCTTACCGGCTGGTCTGCTAGCATCCCCAGCCCTGGTTCATGTTGTGCGTGGAACGGCCTATATACCAGTCGTCAATGTAGGGACTACAGAGTTGCTGCTCCATCCCCATACCGTAATGGGCACTCTTGACCATGTCAACGTGATCAGCATGCCGGCAGGGGTAGACGAGATTCCATCCTCTTCTGCACATGTAGCATCTCAAACCGCGTCTACCGTAGCCGATCCAGTTGATGCTGTTGACTTGTCAGGCTTGCCTCAGGAGGAGCAAGTGGCAGCTAGGACCCTTCTCCGGCAGTACGAGTCAGTCTTTGCAGATTCAGATCAGGATTTAGGGTGCACAAATTTGATTTCACATGACATTCCTTTGTTGGACGATGCCCCTGTCCGTCAACGACATAGACGAATCCCTCCGTCCGAATACGAACTGGTGAAGGAACATCTAAACAAACTGTTAGAGACTCGGGTCATCCGCAAGAGCTCGAGTCCCTATGCGTCGCCGATTGTGCTAGTTCGAAAAAAAGATGGTAGTCTCCGGCTCTGCGTGGACTACCGACAATTAAATCTTAAAACACGTAGGGACGCTTTTCCTCTCCCCAGGATTGAAGAAACCTTAGACAGCCTCACTGGTGCCTGTTGGTTCTCAACCATAGACCTGGCGAGTGGTTATCACCAGGTGCCGGTTACTGAAGCCGACAAGTCAAAGACTGCATTCTGCACGCCGTTCGGTCTTTTCGAGTGGAACCGGATGCCTTTCGGCCTGTGCAACGCGCCCAGCACCTTCCAACGGCTTATGCAGAGGATTTTTGGGGCTGAGCAGGGACAATCGTTGTTGTTGTACCTAGACGACATCGTGGTCTTTTCATCTAGCGTTCAGCAGCATCTGCAGCGGCTGGAGGGGGTGCTGGGCCGTTTGCAACAGGAGAGCTTGAAGGTCAAGCTCTCGAAGTGCATCTTTTTTAGGCGGAAGGTTCGCTATCTGGGTCATATTATTTCTGACCAGGGCGTGTCCACTGACCGCGGTAGCCGATTGGCAGGTTCCCACCACAGTCTCGGAGCTCCGATCCTTTTTAGGGTTCGCGAGTTATTATCGTAGGTTTGTGGAGGGTTTTGCCACTTTGGCTGCACCATTACATCGACGGGTTGCGGCGTTGTCAGGTCAGGCAAAGAGGAAAGCTGCCAAATGGGGGACAGAGTTTTGGGACGAGGAGTGTCAGGAGAGCTTCAACGCTCTGAAAGAAAAGCTCTGCGCTGCGCCGGTACTCGCTTACGCAGATTTTTCATTGCCCTTCGTGCTCGAGGTCGACGCTAGTCACAGTGGCTTAGGGGCAGTGCTTTCGCAGGAGCACGGTGGGAAGGTGCGGCCGATAGCTTACGCTAGTCGAGGGTTGCGGCCCACCGAGAGAAATATGTCCAACTACAGCTCTATGAAGCTGGAGCTGCTGGCTCTAAAATGGGCCTTGACTGAAAAGTTTCACGAATACCTGTTAGGTCATAAATGCGTCGTCTTTATTGATAACAACCCGTTGAGCCACCTCAATACCGCCAAACTAGGTGCCGTTGAACAACGTTGGGCGGCCCAACTGGCCTCTTTCGATTTTGAATTGAGGTATAGGTCCGGGAAGAGCAACCGCAATGCCGATGCATTGTCTCGCCAGCATGGCCCTAGTGTAGACCAACTGGCAGCTCTTGTACCAGGGACTTTGATGCCATTGTCTCTCCGGGAAGTCGTTCACCAACCGCAGGTGGAGGTAGTCCAGGCCGTCGTAGCAGCCTTTCCTGGACACCCACCATCCGACGTTCGTGCCCTCCAGGAGAGTGACCTGGTTATTCAGGAAGTCGTGTCCTTTTGGACGCAGAGGAGACATCCTAGTTACGCAGAGCGACAGCAAATGTCTCTGCCTGCTCAAGGGTTGCTCCGTCAGTGGGATCGTTTGGTTGAGAAGGATGGGCTGTTCTACAGGCAGGTGCTCCGCCCTGATGGCGAAATGGTGTTACAACTGCTCCTGCCAAACACCCTAATTAAGGATGTTTTAAATCAGGTCCACCAGGAGCACGGCCATCAGGGCGTTGAGCGAACCTTGGCCCTTCTCAGACCTCGTTGTTTTTGGCCAGGGATGTGGCGCAGTGGTGTCGGGAATGCGAACGGTGTCAGGTTGCGAAAGATTCTCGCCCTCCAGCGCGTGCCCCTATGGGTCATCTCTTGGCCTCGAGGCCCAACGAAATCATTGCACTCGACTTTACGCTGTTGGAGCCGTCCCGAAACGGAATTGAAAACGTATTAGTCATCACTGATGTTTTCAGCAAATACACACTAGCAGTTCCGACTCGCGACCAGCGCGCCACCACTGTGGCTCATGTTTTGGTTACAGAATGGTTCTCAAAATTTGGGGTCCCCATTCGGATCCATTCGGATCAGGGTCGTTGTTTTGAGAGTAGTTTGATTCAACAGCTTTGCGGTTTCTATGGGGTTACGAAATCGCAAACCACGGCCTACCATCCTATGGGGAATGGCCAATGTGAGAGGTTCAATAGAACCCTGCACAACTTGCTTCGTACACTGCCTGAGTCTCGGAAGCGCGACTGGTGTTCTAGCTTACCTCAGCTATTGTATGCGTATAATACGACTCATCAGTCTACCGGCAAAGCTCCATTCTTTTTGGTGTTCGGCCAAGAGCCAAGACTCCCTGTCGACTTCATGTTGGGACGAGTTGAAGATCCTGTGGGCGGAGAACCCCACGAGTGGATGGTCGAACATCAGACCCGGTTGCAAATAGCATTTGAGAGGGCTAGGGTACGCTCAAAGGGAGCTGCTGATCGCAGGAAAGTGCAACATGACCAGCGTGTGCGAGACGCACCATTAGGAGAAGGTCAGATAGTGTTGTTGAAATTTGGGTGTCAGGGGTCGGTGTAAGACTCGTGACATGTGGTTGTCCGAGCCTTATGTTGTCTTGCGGGCACCCTCTCAGGGTGGAGCTGTTTATACAATTGCTCCGGTGAAGAATCAAACATTGGTGAAACCAGTTCACCGTTCGGTGGTTAAGCCGCTACATGGGGCGGATCCTTTGCAGTTGGCTCCTTGCGATGCACCGCTAATTGCACCGCGCCGCCTGTCAGATGAGTTGTTTTGTAATGGAGACTTGTTGCGTTTTGTGCCAGCTCAAGATGCACCACAATCACTCCCAGTTCAAACAGTTGTGCCGCAGGCTCCTCTAGTCCAGTTACCTTCGGCTGCTTCAGACGAGCCCGTGGCTGGCCCGTCCGCGCAGGGCCCTCCTGATTCTTCTTTCATTCTTCCTGTTGACGACACAGGAGTGCGTAGGTCCACACGTTCCACGGCTGGTCGTCATCCAAACCCAAACAACTTGCCGCGGTCTGTCCATCTTATGCCTAGTGCAGTGTCTTCTCTGGTTCGATCGCGTAGCCCGCATTAGTCGCTCAGCAAGGTCCATCGTCGGGGCGACGATCCAGGGAGGAGGGGTGGAATGTAGTGGTACGCATTTCCGCTGGTTAGCCAATCACCGCTAGACCCTTTATTAGGTGCGCATCTCACCTGCGTTCGACCTTCTCCGCCTCTGACGTCACGTAGCTTCGCCCGGGGACAGTGCTGCTGCGTTTGGGCAGTGTCTCGTGCCAAACACGCGTTCAGTTGCACAAGGCGTAAGGCCGCGCAGCTGAATTACGCTTTCGCCGTATGCGCCTTTGGTGAGTTTCCGTGTGGGTTTTATTCATTACATATAGTTCGATCTGTCCTAAACCCGTGTTTTGTAGCATGTTGGCGTCTTCTTGAGCTCACGCCCCTGCCGTGCGCGCGCTCTACCTGCTGTCCCCGTGGGCTGTGGCGTGGGGGTTGTTCTCTGCGGTGCGTGGCGCTGTGCAAAGCGGTTACGTTGAGAGAGGACCGGGCAATTCGTGTGCGGAGTGCTTCACTTGACGGTATGTTTTCATAGTGCTTCCAGGAAACAAATGTATGTGTGTTCCTTCTAAAAACAATATTGCACTCTTTCAGATCAACAGGCAGATCACTTGACTATTTTAATTACAGGTAACAGAAATGATAACGTTTGTTCTGAATGAGATGTGATTGAGACTCTTCATTTACAATATGCATCTCTGATTGGAACGATATGGAATGTGATGACTGATCGGCTGTGAGAACTCCCCAACGTTCCTGTCTTTGGGCAGAAAGTAGGCGTAGCTGTTTAGTTGCATTTGCAACATTTTGTGAGACATTTATGTTGGACATTTTTTAATGTCCAACATAATTAATTAAACACAAAGTTAAATTAAACAGAAAGTACAGTTTCTTTAGGTGTTTGATTTGTCACCGTCACAACTGGGAATTGGGGCAATTCTTTACTTTGTCCTTTTCACCTAGATGATCCCAGCTCCCACAGGTGCATGCTGCTGTTGTGCACTTGAGCAAGACACATTCCCCACCTTGTCTCCAGTGTCGTCTGCACACGCTGGAGTATGAATCAGAGTAAATGAGTGCCTCATGTAGGTTGAACAGCGCAATCAAGACCATTTACCGTGGTTTATGATAAATCTTCTAATTCTGTCATGGACACATATAGAGTAATAACAAATGTTTCTTTTTATCTAGAGAATCAACTCTACAAATTCCGTCTCACTAATTTTTTGATACGCACAACGAAGAAGGTAAAGTGAGTAACTATTGCCATAGTTGTGTTAGGATGAAGACATGAGGCTTTCCAGTGTCCACCAGTATGTCCTACAGTATGTGACGATGAAGACATGAGGCTTTCCAGTGTCCACCAGTATGTCCTACAGTATGTGAGGATGAAGACATGAGGCTTTCCAGTGTCCACCAGTATGTCCTACAGTATGTGAGGATGAAGACATGAGGCTTTCCAGTGTCCACCAGTATGTCCTACAGTATGTGAGGATGAAGACATAAGGCTTTCCAGTGTCCACCAGTATGTCGGACAGTATGTGAGGATGAAGACATGAGGCTTTCCAGTGTCCACCCGTATGTCGGACAGTGTGTGAGGATGAAGACATGAGGCTTTCCAGTGTCCACCAGTATGTCCTACAGTGTGTGAGGATGAAGACATGAGGCTTTCCAGTGTCCACCAGTATGTCGGACAGTATGTGAGGATGAAGACATGAGGCTTTCCAGTGTCCACCAGTATGTCGGACAGTATGTGAGGATGAAGACATGAGGCTTTCCAGTGTCCACCCGTATGTCGGACAGTGTGTGAGGATGAAGACATGAGGCTTTCCAGTGTCCACCAGTATGTCCTACAGTATGTGAGGATGAAGACATGAGGCTTTCCAGTGTCCACCAGTATGTCCTACAGTATGTGAGGATGAAGACATGAGGCTTTCCAGTGTCCACCAGTATGTCCTACAGTATGTGAGGATGGAAAACATGAGGCTTTCCAGTGTCCACCAGTATGTCCTACAGTATGTGAGGATGAAAACATGAGGCTTTCCAGTGTCCACCAGTATGTCCTACATGTGGAAATGAAAAGAAGAACACACTGTGAAAAGGACTTGGCTAATCAGCCAGAATGTAAGTAGATTTGAGTCAGGTTTCACTCTGTACCTCTCATCTCTTACAGAAGTATTTACCAATGTTTATGTTCTTAAATGTTTTTGTTTCAGTAGACCTGAGGCCGATGGGATCTCGTGCTCTAACATTAGAAGCTCCGCGCGAATTAGGATGAGAAGCACTCCCTGACAGACTCTCAGCTCTTCGCTTTAAAAGTGAGTAAATCTAATGCCCTGGCGAAAGTAAATTTGTCAACTTTACTGAAGCATTTACAGGTGAAACTCAGGGAAATTAGAATATTGTTCAAAGCTAATTTATTTATGTAATTCAACTTAAACTGTGAAACTAATATATGATATAGACTCATGTCTGTGTTTGTTATAATTTTGATGATTAGGGCTTACAGTCCATTTTCAAAATATTCTAATTTTCTGAGATTTTTAAATAAGGGTTTTTTCTATACTGAGTAATAATAATCAAAATTATAACAAACAAAGGCTATACATAACTCACTTTGCATGATGAGTCTATATCATATATTGGTTTCAGTTTAAGTTGAATTGCAGAAATAAATGCACATTGAACAATATCCTTATTTTCACTTGTAAAATTGTAATTGTTTAGGGTTAGGTTGTGGTTGCATTTCCATGCACATTTAGACAAATTTGTTTCAGATAATTTTTGAGTGTGCAACTAGACAAGCTTAATTAAATGTAGGAAGCACAAACTGTTGCCTAGTGGTTCCCAACCCAGTCCCGGCGCCAGCTCAGTACAGAAGGGGGGGCGGCTAAAAACCAAGGGGGGTGACGACGTTAAGGTCAGCACACCCTACACGATTTTTATGCCCGATTTTTGATACAATTCTCAGTCGCGCCGAGTCTTCCCGAGTCGTGTTTATAGTCACACAGAGTCGTGTTTATAGTCACACAGAGTCGTGTTTATAGTCACACAGAGTCGTGGCTTGAAGTGTGGGGGGGGTCACGACTGGACTCGCGTTTGAATCGTGTCG
The DNA here is from genome assembly GCA_021464625.1 of Proterorhinus semilunaris. Taxonomy (NCBI): domain Eukaryota; kingdom Metazoa; phylum Chordata; class Actinopteri; order Gobiiformes; family Gobiidae; genus Proterorhinus; species Proterorhinus semilunaris. Next base: position 32,525,687 of record CM038360.1, on the reverse strand, counting down.
TGTGGGCAGCAGTCAGACGCAACTGGACTACAGTCGCAGGAAATCAAACATGTTTGATTTTTTTAAGCCCGATTTTGGACGCACAGGAGAAACGTGGGTGATTTTACCCGAAAGTGAACACACAGAAAGCGAAATAAAGTGAAATAAAGACGGAAAAACACCGCCGCGCCTCCCTCGTCATTTCTGTCAAAACAGCGGCACAAACAGCTCATGTCATGGCCACAGCAATTCCCACATGAAAAAGCACAACTTTATATCACCAAAAGTTCACGAGAACCACCTTTTCAAGCAACATTTCAACCGCGAACAGAGTTTAGCGGCACTTACTGAGTTTGGAGACGAACTGTTTAGCGTCACCTCGTCACTAGCGGCTCGCCTCTCTCCGCTGTCTCCTCCGCCTCCTCCATCTTGGAGCGCGTCTCATTTTCTTATTAAATCCACTGAAATACGTCCAGCTTCTTCGTGTCACCGACTTTTATCTCCATTTGATAGAACTATAGCCAAGTTGAAGGCTTCGTAGCAGCCTTGCACTGCGATGTTGTGACACTGTTGACACGCACATGTTTTCGCACGCTCACAAACACAGGCCTATCTTTGCGGATTTGGAGTCAGTTTTTGAAACCGGAGGAGAGATGAAGTGGTAGAGACACAGACGTGCTGTGTTATAAACATCAGCTGTTCCCTTTTGAACAGAAAATATAGCTGCTGATGACATAGTAGGGAGGTGCGTGATGGGTTCAAGGACCACTGGAAACTCTGAATTTTAATTTCCAAAACTGTTCATTAGAGTCAGTGCAGTTTCTTCCAAGTTTTGGGTTGTTTTGAACACATCATAGACTGAAAACAATATATATAAAAAAATGACTGATTTTGACTGAGGGGGCGGGACTGTCCCAACCTGGAGTGGGGGTGCCTGGGATTGCAAGGGGGGGCCCAGGGTCAGATCATAAATTATATTATTTGAGCAAATGATGGTAAAAAAAAACGTACTTACTTATTAGCAACTATTTGGATGTTTTCATAACATTTGTGGACAAAATGCTACCATTAAAAAACTTCGCTTTCACTCTGTTAATGTAAAAGTCTAGAGTTCTCTATCGTATCGAGACTATCTCTCCACCCAGTTACATATTCCATATGTACGGGGACTGACCCCACGTTGGTCAGGCGACGTGGATAATTATTTAAGACACACCACCTGTGAGGTGGCTGATTGCGCTATAAAGGCACCTGCGTGCCATGCGCACATCGATCATTTTGATTCCACGACGCGAGCAGGTTGACGTGGGAAGCGATCAAACAAACAAACAAAGAGATTAAAGATAGGAGACAGTCTTTGCCACTTACTTGTTGTAAGAGAGAGGGACTATACCTCTCGAGGTGACTGTTTTCAACGTTGGGAAGCGGCTGTGTCGGGCGTATTGCTCTGCCAAGGGGCTCACGCGCCGTAGACACGAGGACTTGCTGAACCCGTTTGGGGGAAGCGGCCTTCTGTATCCACGGTACTGGTCGGTCCGGTCCGCCTGACTCATTGCTCTGTGCGGGGTTTACGCGTCACAGGCGCTGACGGGCATCGGTGGAACCCGGCGGGGGAAACCGCTGTCCATTCCGGTCGGCTCGTGGGAGTCCTTTCCCGTGTGCGTTGTTCACAAGCCTGAGCACTACCACGACACGTTAGTGGCGCGGCCCTTCCGCATTTGCGTTCGCGTGCGGAATGTCGCACACGTGCGAAGATTGTGGGGTGCAAATGCCCATGGAGGATGGGCATAGTAGGTGTGTTTTGTGTTTGGGGGAGGATCATGCCTCTGTTGCCAGGGAGGATCCTTCCTCTTGCATGAACTGCTTTATTATGCCCAGGCCATCACTCGAAGCTCGTTTTTGCCTGTTTAAAGGGGGAAAACGGGCAGCCTCGTTTACGGGGCCAAGTCAGGCAAAACGTCACAGAGGTGGTTCTGAGACCTCCCGGGCTGTGCCTCCGCTCACGGTCACTCTACATAACACGTATGAGCCCCTCGAGCAGGAGGACAGCAGTGATGTAGACGTTTTAGGCTCCTCTGACAGTGATCTGCCACCTGGCCAGGAGGAGGCAGCATCTGTGTGTGAGGAAGGTGAGCGTAGCAGTGCAGTGCTTCAGTTTAGAGCGCTGATTGACAGAGCGGCTCAGGCTCTTGGGGTGGAGTCTGGAGCTGCGCCAGCCCCCTCACGTTTTGACAGTGACTCCAGGCAGTCACATGAATCTTTTTCTGTTCCCCTTCTTTCAGACGTGGGGGACCTGATCCAGGCTGAGTTTGCCAGTCCATTTAAGACCTCGGTTAGCTGCAGGCGGCTATCTGCCATGCAGGATCGGGAGGAGGTCGGCTGTGCTGCCCTTCCACAAGTGGACCAGTCCATTGCGGCCCTGGTTTCTCCATCCAGTTCTGTGTTAGGGAAGACTACATGTCCTTCCAGAGGGAGCAGAATGGTGGAGGCACAGTTGGCTAAAGTGCATAGAACCATTGCGGTTCAAACACAGTTGGCCAATACTATGTCTATACTGACCTTGTATAACCGCCAGCTTATACGTGAGTTGGAGGGGGGTCAGGACGTAGAGCAGCGGACTAGAGAATTGCAGCTTGTTTCCTCTGTTATGGTTCAGGTGATGAAGGAACAAGCGGCTGTGGCAGGGAAAGGTATTGCCTCTCTCTGGGTGGCCAGGCGGCAGCTATGGCTCTCCCAGTCGTCCCTGCAGCCGGAGGATCAGAGTGGCTTGTTAAAACTGCCAGTTGACCCCCGTGCCATGTTTGGTCCTGGTGCTACACTACAAAAATGAATTTCCTAACCAAGTGAAACAGACTGAAATTAAGAATATTAATCTTAAAAGTTTAGATTCGAGATATTTTCACTTATTAAGACCCGTTCTTATGAAGATAATTTGACTTGTTTTAAGTTAATCTTTCTAGAGCAATCTTTCATAGATATTGTATCTTATTTTAAGTAGATTTTATACAAAATCAAGTTACATCATGCATGCAGATGCCAAAACCAGTGAACAGTAAGAGATTTTTCTTGTTTTAAGATTTTGTGATGTTCCAGAACAGCAACAGCATTGCATTCCATTATAAGCAGCAAGTCAGCATAGTTACTTTCGTAATATTGCAGATTTACCATTTTGTTGTTATGCTGTTGCCGTAATAGAATGCAATCTGCCATGCGGTTGATATGACACCACATGCACATTTGTTGTCATTATAATGGATATTTGTATTTACGCAATGAATAGGCCAACCGAGCTACCTACTCTTGAGTCTAGGCCCAAGCAAGCCTGCAATGCTATTACAAAAAAACCCTGCACAGAACAGCAATATACATTTAAACAAGAGTCAATAACCTAATATTTACAATATGTTTATTAAACATTTTAATTTTCCAACAATACATCAGTAAGATCATATTTTCTTGGAACATACGTCTTGGTATTGAGCATAACAGCTTGATATGCAGTGTAATCCTTCAGTTTCTCCAAATTAATAAATTCTGTGGCCATGGCAACATTTGGTACAGTAATTTCATGATAGCAAATTTCTATTAAAATCTAGTGTTTCATGAACTTGATATTCACAACAAAATAAAACCGAATCAACAATGAAAATATTATTAATCAGTCCAAAAATAGGCAATCCATTATCAGTGTCTGTAATAATCAAGCTTTTTCTAGTTGTGTAAGTGTTACCATTTAACGTAACCCACTTGACAGAAATTACATGCTGGACTTCGACAATATTTAGAAAATCTCTGAGCTTTGACTCAACATATTGGAAATTTGACACTTCTCCCACAGGGCCTAGTTCTTTCTCATGGGCAAAAATATTATTTTTTTCATTTTGCGTGCTTTCAACAATTTGATTGTGCTGGACAAGAGATTTGCAAATATTTTTATAGTTCAATTTTGAAGACCACTTTTTAAAAAATCTGTGTTTGGATTCAAACCTCATACACATATGCCTCCTCAGGGGACCCAGGGCCTCAATTTGTGAAGGAAAATGTATCATATAATGCTGTTTGGGAATAATGTTGTTGGCAGGGAAAAGATTAGTAAACTCTTTTAGGTGCTGTTCAATCATCCTCCTGAGTTTTTCCAATGTTTCAATGGCTATAACTGGGGAAAATATGATCTGAGATATTTCAAGTAATCCTATTATAAACTGGACATATACATTAGTACTGATGCCGTTTACAATAAATGGAAATATTTTCATGAACACCAACATCTGACCTGAAGACTGTTTAAGTTTGTTATCATTTGATGATAAAGTATTTACAGTGATGGGGCATGGTTTGTCACGTACATCAACCGGTGAATACGAAAATCCTTGTATACCTGCGTTTATAGAGTCCAATTCAGTGTCTCCAGACAAAATGAGAGCCTTTAACACGCATTTCATTTCATAGGGAACCACACCCTCAAGTAACACATGCATTATATCCTGTGGGGTTTGCCGGATTAAATCAAAAGCTGGGAAATCGACAAGTTTGCTCCTTCTATTAAGGCCATAAGTAGTCATAAGGGATTTTTTAAGAAATTCTGTACTGGCCCTCTCCATTTCTTCGCACTGTCTGATATGATTTCGTAATGTTCTTGGGGTAAAATAATTCTCGTCAAAGTTGTTTTGCATACTGTTAAAGTTACACTCACAATGCCTGCACTTGCTAAAAGCAAAACCAACCCCAGACTTAAACCCAGCTAGATCGTGCTGAGCAAGGGTATCCCCACATACTGATATTACAGCACCAAAGATATTTGTTTCCGTGCTTCCAATTTTGACTTTTGTACCACTGTAGAGCTTCTTTAAATCCTTTTCAATTCGCTCCAAAATAACATCAACACCAGCCTCTGAAATATCCTTAGCTTTTGCAATTGCGAGAAGTCTTATGGCTGGAAGCTTTGACCTAAATTTAGGCTCAATGTTTCCTAATGAGTAATAGAACATGAGTAGTTTGTTAACAGAAGCATGTGCACCAAGAGGATTGCAGAGTTCGATTTCATCTGAATATAAAATTAATTGTAATGCTGTGCGCTCAACAGAAAATAAAGGATGAGTTTTGAAAAGGCTTCCATTAACAATGTCTTTAAGAAAGCCATCTTTGCTACAATTGGTTGGGTGATGAATCATATTGAATATTCTCAGGTTACACAGAAATTGTTCCAAACTTTTGATGAGAGGCACATAATAAAAAGAAATGTTCCGAGTTTTAAGTACCCTTGTTCCACCTCTCTTAACTCTACAGAGCTTTTGTGAGATGACGACCTCTTCAGGTTCAACTGGATGAAAAAGTTCTTTAATAGTTTGGTCCCGCATGTAACCTGTGGTCAAGGAGGCGAAAGGATCTGGGAAGTCAATTGTTGCCATTGTCTCATTACGAAGCTGCCCTATGTTGTCCATATGTCCATGTCTTTCAAAAACATTCCTCACTCTCTCTCGCAGGTTTTCCAAAAGGGCAAATTGAAACTGTTGCACTTCTGCCACTATGTTGTTGACATTCCCCTGCAATAAACAAAGACATGTAGTAGTAGTAGTAGTAGTAGTAGTAGTAGTAGTAGTTTATTTGAGCAGTTAACATTTCCTTTTCCTCAAAATTTCACAATTACGTATACAGTTTTATTTTAAATTAAATAGTATTTGTATTTTTCTGGCACGACCCCCTTTAGCAATTGACCGAAAAAAAAAAAAGTAAACGGCTCCAAATAGGCTATAATTTTTTATCTCTTAACCCCAAACGGAACCGAGCTTATTTTGTCCAATTTGGCATAATCCATATCTAAAAGCTTCTGGAAAAAAGCGTAAAATCAAGGACGATAACATGACAAAAACGTGCCGGAAAAGCAACACCACAATAAAAATTTATGAAAATAAATGGAAATAGCCCCGTGGTAAATTGACTACATTTATATAGCGCTTTTCTACCTTTATCAGGCCCAAAGCGCTTTTACAGTAAGGAACCAGTCACCCATTCACTCATTCATACACCAATGTACTCAGACACTGGTGCTCGATTTTGTTGCCATAACACATGGTGTTTATGGTGCACTCCATGCAAATTTCCCCGCCAACATTCAATGGTCTGTACCTCTTCATGAGGATGTGCCTCCGACAAAGAATGATATAAAAGATGGGTAGATACTTTACCCGAGAAATGCAGCATCTTTCGTGAACATCAACGGTGAATGCAGCAGCACGTCTGGTTAAAGCCTGTATAAAAAGAAATAAGACATGAAACAAGAGAATTATTAGTCATTGGCACTGTATATCAATTAATCACTTTATATCACTTAATATCACTTTATATGCTTACACATATGTAAATACAATCCCGCTGTTGTTCAATGTTAAATTGTTGTTGTCTTATACAATTATAATAAGGTAATCATAAGCTTTTTGCTTCAGCCCACTCCTTTTGAGCACATTGTATACTGCTCAAATAAACAATGTCACTTGTATTTGATCTTATGTAATATTTTGTATGCATGCTCCTATAGCCTTATAATTTACCTTTTTTATCTTATTTTTATCATAACTCTGTTATATCTTTTATGTCGCACGTTTGCATCGAGAAAATTCCTGGTTTGTGAACCCGTTCTGAAACCACGGCAATAAAACCTACTCTGTCCCATTTAATTCCCACTTTAATTGATACAATTATTTATAACATTGTATTATTATTCAAATTTTACACTATATACCAATGATGGTGTTTTTTTAAACTTGACCACAAAAAACATGTAAACAAAAAAGTTAAGATCTCAGTGATATAATATTTATTACAGGTCTTAACTTTAGCTGCAATATGCATGTTTAAACATCCCATTTATAATGCGTTGCACCAAGTAAGTGCTGCACCACTGTTATGAATGCTAAAGTGAATTTAAGTTTGTGAGGCTGTGAAACAACACAAAACCTGTCTGGCGACGTGTCCTCTGCATCGCGCATGATAATCCTACCGTTACCTGACGGGACCTACCAGCTGTAAGCTGCATGCTAGTGGACTCTCCAGTAAACATCGTGTGAAGCTAATGCTAACGGTAAGTTAATATGTGTATACTGTACTGCAAATGTTAACAGTTGTGTTGCCACAATTATAGACGTTAGTTGTCTACAATGGGCAAACACCTACATGTTATACTCCGCATTCATGTTAATCTTTTTTTTTTCCAATGCTACGTTAGCCTGTCTCAGTAAGTCCCATTTTAAAATCGTATGTAGCTAAGCTAACCTGGTGACATTGTGTGACGATTCACTGAACTATATTACGCTAATCGATTATGCTTACCGTGTCGGGTGTTATTTGGGCTTCAAGGGGTTGAACATCAAGAGGTTGACTGTGCCTTTCCTCTTCTTCGTCCAGGAGCTCTTGTTCGGTGGTCCGACCTAGGGTTGCGTTGTTGAAGCCGTTAGCTTCGTTAGCTTCGATGGTGGTGGGGTCCGCTTCAGTATTGTCGGTAGAATGAATGGATGAAGCACAGCCGGAGAAAATGGGTATGTCGAACCGTTCATCTCCAAGACCGTTCGAGCGAGTCAATGTAGAAGTGACCGGTGGTGGGCGTCCATTAGCCAGGTAAGATGCATGTCTTCGTTTGATGTGGTAGTAGAACGAATTAAATACTCGATATTCTTCTGTGCAGCCATCTATTCCACAAATAGCACGAAATTTAGGATTGCGTCCATGAGCTTTGTTGACATGGCTAAGTAGTACTTTTAAAGTCAATGCCATGAACACGAAACAAATGACACAGCGCCATCGTCCAAGAGAAAAGGAGATTTTGAAAATAACGGCTGTGCTATGTGGGGGCGAGGGAGGGGGCGGACTATACCATTTGGAACGAAGTCGGGTAACCTAAATGCTTTTTTTTTTATCTGATCAGTTATATTTTACACAGTTTGCGTATTGTCTTGTATTGTCATACATTATTAGTGAATATTCCGGTACTAACGAGACCTTTAATTTATGGTTTGTCCTGAAACAGAAAACGCACCCCCATTTCAGGCTAATAGGTCGCGTTCACGTGACATCACAACGTTCTAAAGAGCCCATAGTTTAACATTGAGGTGGAGGGCAACTGAAAATTCCACGGCCGTAACCATAGTAACGCTCAAAATGTAGATTTATAGTCTTAAATCATTGCTAATATCTCTGTAATTCCTGGGCCAATTCACATGAAACAAAAACTGACACAAAGTTCAAAGTCATATCTTTCAGCAGATATGAACATATGTCTAATTATTTCTTCACAAAGGCGTCCAAAAGTGGAGACAATATTCAAAAACATGTGCTTGATGTTGGCCAGTAGAAAGGACTTTCAGCCATAAAATTCACATGTCAGGTTTGTGAATCCACTCACTATCACATGATGATCAGAGAAAACATTTGGACATTTTCTTTTTGGAAATTTCTTTCAAAAACTGTTTCTCTCCCATAGAGTTGTATTGACACCTGCCCTCCAACTGAAATGGAATTCTAAATCGTGAACGCAACCTATTGGAATTCCCTTTCGACAGCCACAGAAGGCGCCAGAGAGCCGTCGCGAGGAGATCGTTCAGAGTTCAAACAAGAAAACGGCAAAAACTTGAGCAAAGAGAACCACGGGAATAAGGTATTTTAGGCAAATAATATTAATTCTTGGATGGTGACGTCCTTTGGTGTTCGTTACTAAAGTTGACTGTTATAACTCTTTTCTTTCAAAAATGGACGAGTCATTTAACATTAGCCTGGATAATTAGCTAACGTTAGGAAGTTAGCCAGGCTAATGTTAAATGAGTGAACATATCAAATTATGCTAAATACATTTAGCAGCTTAACTATAAAAAAATTAAAATAGATTGGGATACATTTGCAAAGCAGAAAGGCACAACATGTACAGGGTTTGTTAGACTAGAGAATATTTTTTATTTTTTTTGTTAGCTGATGGCGGGTGCGGGCCAGTCATCGAGCCATGCCCATGGTGGAGAAGACGGAGACTGGTAATGTTTAAACAAGGCATATAAAGTAAAAACAATAATAATTAAAGCCGCAAGCGGCATTGGGAGGCCCTCGCGGGCCGCGGTGGCCGGTTGACGCCGGTTCCCGCACGCCGCCGCAATAACCGGGAGGCGCTGCCGCGCCCTACCTGCTTATAATGTCGCAGCCACCCTCGGTGGAGTGTATAAAAGAGCATAGGCAAGAAATGGCGCCTTCGGCGCCGATTGTTCCAAAATGGCCGACCTCCTGTTGGTCACCTAGCAACCATGTAATGTACAATAACCGGGGGGCGCTGCCGCGCCCTACCTGCTTATAATGTCGCTGCCACCTTCGGTGGAGTTTATAAAAGAGCTGGCAAAAGAAATGGCGCCTTCGGCGCTTATTTTTCCCAAAATGGCCGACCTCCTGTTGGTCACCTAGCAACCATGTAATGTACTTTTTTGTTCGGACAGTCATGACGCACGCGTGTACCAATTTTGGTTTGGCTACGACAAAGTTGACATTGGGTCGTTGCCATGGCAACACGGTGGGAAAAGGGGCGGGGCATCAATATATATTTTGTTCGGGATCACGTGACGGATGTCTGTACCAAATTTCATGAATCTACGACAAAGTTTAATTTTTGTCCTCATTCATTTTAATTTTGTGCTCTGCAGGGGGCGCTATTGCGGCAATTTTCTAATTTCCTATATCAAAACATCCGGGGTCGACGACTCGACCAACTATTCAAGTTTCGCTCAAATCGGCCAAAGTATGTGCGAGTTACGGCTGTTTGAACGCGGCGGCGAGCGCCAAAAACGGACGCGGAATTCATGGCGTTGCCACGGCAACACCGTTAATCCTATTAAAAAGTTTTTAATAACTTTTAATCTCCCACATGTGGAGATGATCTGGAGCGAACGGGGAGTCGCTGCGTTCAATGGCCTAGGACGAGTTCGTTCAAATGTGTGGGCATAAAATGGCGCCTTTGGCGCCAAGTCTCTCTTCGGGCCAATATGGCCGCCATACTGTTGGTTGCCTAGCAACCATGTAATGTACAATAACCGGGGGGCGCTGCCGCGCCCTACCTGCTTATAATGTCGCTGCCACCCTCGGTGGAGTTTATAAAAGAGCTGGCAAAAGAAATGGCGCCTTCGGCGCTGATTTTCCCAAAATGGCCGACCTCCTGGTGGTCACCTAGCAACCATGTAATGTACTTTTTTGTTCGGACAGTCATGACGCACGCGTGTACCAATTTTGGTTTGGCTGCAGCAAAGTTGACATTGGGTCGTTGCCATGGCAACACGGTGGGAAAAGGGGCGGGGCATCAATATATTTTTTGTTTGGGATCACGTGACGGATGTCTGTACCAAATTTCATGCATCTACGGCAAAGTTTAATTTTTGGCTCCATTCATTTATATTTTGTGCTCTGCAGGGGGCGCTATTGCGGCAATTTTCAAAATTCCTATATCAAAACATCCGGGGTCAACGACTCGACCAACGATTCAAGTTTCGCTCAAATCGGCCAAAGTATGTGCGAGTTATGACTGTTTGAACGCGGCGGCGAGCGGCGAAAACGGACGCCAAATTCATGGCGTTGCCACGGCAAAACCAAAAATCCTATTAAAAAGTTTTTAATAACTTTTGATGTCCCACATGTGGAGATGATCTGGAGCGAACGGGGAGTCGCTGCGTTCAACGGCCTAGGACGAGTTCGTTCAAATGCGAGGGCATGAAATGGCGCCTTCGGCGCCAATTCCCTCTTCTGGCCAATATGGCCGCCATACTGTTGGTTGCCTAGCAACCGCGTAATGTGTTTTTTTGTTTGGCTTCACGTGACCAATAACTGTGCCGAATTTTTTTCGTCTACGACAAACTAAAATTTTCGGGGTTTTCGGGTCTTGTCATAGGGCGCAATGTAAACTTGATTTTCCAGGGGGCGCTGACGCGCCATCTTTGAGATTTTTTTTTTTTTCTAAATGTGAAAAATGTTTTTTTCATGTGCTTGAATTTTGTGCAAAAATTCAGGACTTTTCGTCAGTGGGAAAGTGGACTTTTTTCGGAGAAGAAAAATAATAATAATTAAAGCCGCAAGCGGCATTGGGAGGCCCTCGCGGGCCGCGGTGGCCGATTGACGCCGGTTCCCGCACGCCGCCGCAATAACCGGGAGGCGCTGCCGCGCCCTACCTGCTTATAATGTCGCTGCCACCCTTGGTGGAGTTTATAAAAGAGCACAGGCAAGAAATGGCGCCTTCGGCGCCGATTGTCCCAAAATGGCCGACCTCCTGTTGGTAACCTAGCAACCATGTAATTTACAATAACCGGGGGGCGCTGCCGCGCCCTACCAGCTCATAATGTCGCTGCCACCCTCGGTGAAGTTTATAAAAGAGCTGGCAAAAGAAATGGTGCCTTCGGCGCTGATTTTCCCAAAATGGCCGACCTCCTGTTGGTCACCTAGCAACCATGTAATGTACTTTTTTGTTCGGACAGTCATGACGCACGCCTGTACCGATTTTGGTGTGTCTGCGGCAAAGTTGACATTGGGTCGTTGCCATGGCAACACGGTGGGAAAAGGGGCGGGGCATCAATATATTTTTTGTTCGGGATCACGTGACGGATGTCTGTACCAAATTTCATGCATCTACGACAAAGTTTAATTTTTGGCTCCATTCATTTTTATTTTGTGCTCTGCAGGGGGCGCTATTGCGGCAATTTTCAAAATTCCTATATCAAAACATCCGGGGTCGACGACTCGACCAACGGTTAAAATTTTGTTCAAATCGGCCAAAGTATGTGTGAGTTATGACTGTTTGAACACGGCGGCGAGCGGCGAAAACGGACGCCAAATTCATGGCGTTGCCACGGCAAAACCAAAAATCCTATTAAAAAGTTTTTAACAACTTTTAATCTCCCACATGTGGAGATGATCTGGAGCGAACGGGGAGTCGCTGCGTTCAACGGCCTAGGACGAGTTCGTTCAAATGCGTGGGCATGAAATGGCGCCTTCGGCGCCAAGTCCCTCTTCGGGCCAATATGGCCGCCATACTGTTGGTTGCCTAGCAACCGCGTAATGTGTTTTTTTGTTCGGCTTCACGTGACCAATCACTGTGCCGAATTTTTTTCGTCTACGACGAAGTACGTTTTTCGGGTTTTGCGGCATTTTGGGGGTGTTTAACATGGGGCGCAATGTTAACGTGGTTTTTCCAGGGGGCGCTGACGCGCCATTTTTTTGAATTTTTACATTTTCTAAATGTGAAAGATCTTAGATTTACGTGCTTGAATTTTGTGCAAAAATTCAGGACTTTTCGTCGGTGGGAAAGTGGATTTAGGGGGGGAGAAGAAAAATAATAATAATAATTAAAGCCGCAAGCGGCATTGGGAGGCCCTCGCGGGCCGCGGTGGCCGATTGACGCCGGTTCCCGCACGCCGCCGCAATAACCGGGAGGCGCTGCCGCGCCCTACCTGCTTATAATTTCGCTGCCACCCTCGGTGGAGTTTATAAAAGAGCAGGCAAAAGAAATGGCGCCTTCGGCGCTTATTTTTCCCAAAATGGCCGACCTCCTGTTGGTCGCCTAGCAACCATGTAATGTACTTTTTTGTTCGGACAGTCGTGACGCACGTCTGTACCAATTTTGGTTTGGCTACAACAAAGTTGACATTGGGTCGTTGCCATGGCAACACGGGGGGAAAAGGGGCGGGGCATCAATGTATTTTTTGTTCGGGATCACGTGACGGATGTCTGTACCAAATTTCATGACTCTACGACAAAGTTTAATTTTTGGCTCCATTCATTTTTATTTTGTGCTCTGCAGGGGGCGCTATTGCGGCAATTTTCAAATTTCCTATATCAAAACATCCGGGGTCGACGACTCGACCAACGATTCAAGTTTTGTTCAAATCGGCCAAAGTATGTGTGAGTTATGGCTGTTTGAACACGGCGGCGAGCGGCGAAAACGGACGCCAAATTCATGGCGTTGCCACGGCAAAACCAAAAGTCCTATTAAAAAGTTTTTAATAACTTTTGATGTCCCACATGTGGAGATGATCTGGAGCGAACGGGGAGTCGCTGCGTTAAAAGCCCTAGGACGAGTTCGTTCAAATGCGTGGGCATGAAATGGCGCCTTCGGCGCCAAGTCCCTCTTCGGGCCAATATGGCCACCATACTGTTGGTTGCCTAGCAACCGCGTAATGTGTTTTTTTGTTTGGCTTCACGTGACCAATCACTGTGCCGAATTTTTTTCGTCTACGACGAAGTAAGTTTTTCGGGTTTTTCGGTATTTTGGGGGGTCCTGCCATAGGGCGCAATGTTAACGTGGTTTTTCCAGGGGGCGCTGACGCGCCATTTTTTTGAATTTTTACATTTTGGAGATGTGAAGTTTTTTTTTTTCACCTAATTGAATTTTGGGCAAAAATTCAGGACTTTTCGTCGGTGGGAAAGTGCCGAAACTGGCTTTTTGGGGGAGAGGAAAAATAATAAGAAAAAGAAAAACTCATACAATAACAATATAGCGCCGCCTCCGGCGGCCAACCTTATATCACCGGATAGGGCTCGATGCCCTGAGTCACTGTATCAGTGTTTCGGGCTTTGTTGAGTGGCCATGGTCGATGACGAGCTTCGCTCGTCATCGACCACTTTCTTGTCCATGTTGCGCCTTCACTGTGGTTTTCACCTTTTTTTTTTTAAAAGCAGCAACAAATGTGCCGCTTTCGCGGCACACGCCTATATCATCGGACAGGTGTTGGTGCCGGGAGCCCCCTGATTACTGTCTCTTACATGGGGAGCGCTCCGCGCTCTGTTTCTTGAGTCTGTTTCTGTTTCTTTCTCTTTTCCCGTGGGACGTGCGCTACGCGCACGTCTTTCTTCAGTGCGCTCCGCGCACTGCTTGTACAATTACAAAAGGCCCGAGACCTGCCAGGTCCGCTCGGGCCTAATAATAAGAAAAACCAGTACAATAACAATATAGCGCCGCCTCCGGCGGCCAACCTTATATATTCGGAAAGGTCTCACGTCCAGTAATCCACCCGTAAGGTTTATTATCAAATACGAGCGCGTTGCGCTCGTATTTTACCTCTTCTTTGTCAATGTTTCTCTATGGGATTTTTTTTGCGTATTTTTGTGAGTACAAGAACAAATTTGCCGCTTTCGCGGCAAATACTTATATCACCAGATAGGGCTCGATGCCCCGAGTCACTGTATCAGTGTTTTGGGCTTTGGTGAGTGGCCTTGGTCGATGACGAGCTTCGCTCGTCATCGACCACTTTCTTGTCCATGTTGCGCCTTCACTGTGGTTTTCACCTTTTTTTTTTTAAAAGCAGCAACAAATGTGCCGCTTTCGCGGCACACGCCTATATCATCGGACAGGTGTTGGTGCCGGGAGTCCCCTGATTACTGTCTCATACATGGGTTTTGAGCGCTCCGCGCTCTTTTCCCGTGGGACGTGCGCTACGCGCACGTCTTTCTTCAGTGCGCTCCGCGCACTGCTTGTACAATTACAAGAGGCCCGAGACCTGCCAGGTCCGCTCGGGCCTAATAATAATTAAAGCCGCAAGCGGCATTGGGAGGCCCTCGCGGGCCGCGGTGGCCGATTGACGCCGGTTCCCGCACGCCGCCGCAATAACCGGGAGGCGCTGCCGCGCCCTACCTGCTTATAATGTCGCTGCCACCCTTGGTGGAGTTTATAAAAGAGCACAGGCAAGAAATGGCGCCTTCGGCGCCGATTGTCCCAAAATGGCCGACCTCCTGTTGGTAACCTAGCAACCATGTAATTTACAATAACCGGGGGGCGCTGCCGCGCCCTACCAGCTCATAATGTCGCTGCCACCCTCGGTGAAGTTTATAAAAGAGCTGGCAAAAGAAATGGTGCCTTCGGCGCTGATTTTCCCAAAATGGCCGACCTCCTGTTGGTCACCTAGCAACCATGTAATGTACTTTTTTGTTCGGACAGTCATGACGCACGCCTGTACCGATTTTGGTGTGTCTGCGGCAAAGTTGACATTGGGTCGTTGCCATGGCAACACGGTGGGAAAAGGGGCGGGGCATCAATATATTTTTTGTTCGGGATCACGTGACGGATGTCTGTACCAAATTTCATGCATCTACGACAAAGTTTAATTTTTGGCTCCATTCATTTTTATTTTGTGCTCTGCAGGGGGCGCTATTGCGGCAATTTTCAAAATTCCTATATCAAAACATCCGGGGTCGACGACTCGACCAACGGTTAAAATTTTGTTCAAATCGGCCAAAGTATGTGTGAGTTACGGCTGTTTGAACACGGCGGCGAGCGGCGAAAACGGACGCCAAATTCATGGCGTTGCCACGGCAAAACCAAAAATCCTATTAAAAAGTTTTTAACAACTTTTAATCTCCCACATGTGGAGATGATCTGGAGCGAACGGGGAGTCGCTGCGTTCAACGGCCTAGGACGAGTTCGTTCAAATGCGTGGGCATGAAATGGCGCCTTCGGCGCCAAGTCCCTCTTCGGGCCAATATGGCCGCCATACTGTTGGTTGCCTAGCAACCGCGTAATGTGTTTTTTTGTTCGGCTTCACGTGACCAATCACTGTGCCGAATTTTTTTCGTCTACGACGAAGTAAGTTTTTCGGGTTTTGCGGCATTTTGGGGGTGTTTAACATGGGGTGCAATGTTAACGTGGTTTTTCCAGGGGGCGCTGACGCGCCATTTTTTTGAATTTTAACATTTTCTAAATGTGAAAGATCTTAGATTTACGTGCTTGAATTTTGTGCAAAAATTCAGGACTTTTCGTCGGTGGGAAAGTGGATTTAGGGGGGGAGAAGAAAAATAATAATAATAATAATTAAAGCCGCAAGCGGCATTGGGAGGCCCTCGCGGGCCGCGGTGGCCGATTGACGCCGGTTCCCGCACGCCGCCGCAATAACCGGGAGGCGCTGCCGCGCCCTACCTGCTTATAATGTCGCTGCCACCCTCGGTGGAGTTTATAAAAGAGCTGGCAAAAGAAATGGCGCCTTCGGCGCTGATTTTTCCCAAAATGGCCGACCTCCTGTTGGTCACCTAGCAACCATGTAATGTACTTTTTTGTTAGGACAGTCATGACGCACGCGTGTACCAATTTTGGTTTGGCTGCGGCAAAGTTGACATTGGGTCGTTGCCATGGCAACACGGTGGGAAAAGGGGCGGGGCATCAATATATTTTTTATTCGGGATCACGTGACGGATGTCTGTACCAAATTTCATGCATCTACGACAAAGTTTAATTTTTGGCTCCATTCATTTTTATTTTGTGCTCTGCAGGGGGCGCTATTGCGGCAATTTTCAAAATTCCTATATCAAAACATCCGGGGTCGACGACTCGACCAACGATTCAAGTTTTGTTCAAATCGGCCAAAGTATGTGTGAGTTACGGCTGTTTGAACACGGCGGCGAGCGGCGAAAACGGACGCCAAATTCATGGCGTTGCCACGGCAAAACCAAAAATGCTATTAAAAAGTTTTTAATAACTTTTAATCTCCCACATGTGGAGATGATCTGGAGCGAACGGGGAGTCGCTGCGTTCAACGGCCTAGGACGAGTTCGTTCAAATGCGTGGGCATGAAATGGCGCCTTCGGCGCCAAGTCCCTCTTCGGGCCAATATGGCCGCCATACTGTTGGTTGCCTAGCAACCGCGTAATGTGTTTTTTTGTTTGGCTTCACGTGACCAATCACTGTGCCGAATTTTTTTCGTCTACGACAAAGTACGTTTTTCAGGTTTTGCGGTATTTTGGGGGTGTTTTACATAGGGCGCAATGTTAACGTGGTTTTTCCAGGGGGCGCTGACGCGCCATTTTTTTGAATTTTTCAATTTTCTAAATGTGAAAGTTCTTAGAATCACGTGCTTGAATTTTGAGCAAAAATTCAGGACTTTTCGTCAGTGGGAAAGTGGATTTAGGGGGGGAGAAGAAAAATAATAATAATTAAAGCCGCAAGCGGCATTGGGAGGCCCTCGCGGGCCGCGGTGGCCGATTGACGCCGGTTCCCGCACGCCGCCGCAATAACCGGGAGGCGCTGCCGCGCCCTACCTGCTTATAATGTCGCTGCCACCCTTGGTGGAGTTTATAAAAGAGCACAGGCAAGAAATGGCGCCTTCGGCGCCGATTGTCCCAAAATGGCCGACCTCCTGTTGGTAACCTAGCAACCATGTAATTTACAATAACCGGGGGGCGCTGCCGCGCCCTACCAGCTCATAATGTCGCTGCCACCCTCGGTGAAGTTTATAAAAGAGCTGGCAAAAGAAATGGTGCCTTCGGCGCTGATTTTCCCAAAATGGCCGACCTCCTGTTGGTCACCTAGCAACCATGTAATGTACTTTTTTGTTCGGACAGTCATGACGCACGCCTGTACCGATTTTGGTGTGTCTGCGGCAAAGTTGACATTGGGTCGTTGCCATGGCAACACGGTGGGAAAAGGGGCGGGGCATCAATATATTTTTTGTTCGGGATCACGTGACGGATGTCTGTACCAAATTTCATGCATCTACGACAAAGTTTAATTTTTGGCTCCATTCATTTTTATTTTGTGCTCTGCAGGGGGCGCTATTGCGGCAATTTTCAAAATTCCTATATCAAAACATCCGGGGTCGACGACTCGACCAACGGTTAAAATTTTGTTCAAATCGGCCAAAGTATGTGTGAGTTATGACTGTTTGAACACGGCGGCGAGCGGCGAAAACGGACGCCAAATTCATGGCGTTGCCACGGCAAAACCAAAAATCCTATTAAAAAGTTTTTAACAACTTTTAATCTCCCACATGTGGAGATGATCTGGAGCGAACGGGGAGTCGCTGCGTTCAACGGCCTAGGACGAGTTCGTTCAAATGCGTGGGCATGAAATGGCGCCTTCGGCGCCAAGTCCCTCTTCGGGCCAATATGGCCGCCATACTGTTGGTTGCCTAGCAACCGCGTAATGTGTTTTTTTGTTCGGCTTCACGTGACCAATCACTGTGCCGAATTTTTTTCGTCTACGACGAAGTAAGTTTTTCGGGTTTTGCGGCATTTTGGGGGTGTTTAACATGGGGCGCAATGTTAACGTGGTTTTTCCAGGGGGCGCTGACGCGCCATTTTTTTGAATTTTAACATTTTCTAAATGTGAAAGATCTTAGATTTACGTGCTTGAATTTTGTGCAAAAATTCAGGACTTTTCGTCGGTGGGAAAGTGGATTTAGGGGGGGAGAAGAAAAATAATAATAATAATAATAAGAAAAACCAGTACAATAACAATATAGCGCCGCCTCCGGCGGCCAACCTTATATATTCGGAAAGGTCTCACGTCCAGTAATCCACCCGTAAGGTTTATTATCAAATACGAGCGCGTTGCGCTCGTATTTTACCTCTTCTTTGTCAATGTTTCTCTATTGGATTTTTTTTGCGTATTTTTGTGAGTACAAGAACAAATTTGCCGCTTTCGCGGCAAATACTTATATCACCAGATAGGGCTCGATGCCCCGAGTCACTGTATCAGTGTTTTGGGCTTTGGTGAGTGGCCTTGGTCGATGACGAGCTTCGCTCGTCATCGACCACTTTCTTGTCCATGTTGCGCCTTCACTGTGGTTTTCACCTTTTTTTTTTTAAAAGCAGCAACAAATGTGCCGCTTTCGCGGCACACGCCTATATCATCGGACAGGTGTTGGTGCCGGGAGTCCCCTGATTACTGTCTCATACATGGGTTTTGAGCGCTCCGCGCTCTTTTCCCGTGGGACGTGCGCTACGCGCACGTCTTTCTTCAGTGCGCTCCGCGCACTGCTTGTACAATTACAAGAGGCCCGAGACCTGCCAGGTCCGCTCGGGCCTAATTAAAGCCGCAAGCGGCATTGGGAGGCCCTCGCGGGCCGCGGTGGCCGATTGACGCCGGTTCGCGCACGCCACCGCAATAACCGGGAGGCGCTGCCGCGCCCTACCTGCTTATAATGTCGCTGCCACCCTCGGTGGAGTTTATAAAAGAGCTGGCAAAAGAAATGGCGCCTTCGGCGCTGATTTTCCCAAAATGGCCGACCTCCTGTTGGTCGCCTAGCAACCACATAATGTACTTTTTTGTTCGGACAGTCATGACGCACGTGTGTACCAATTTTGGTGTGGCTGCGGCAAAGTTGACATTGGGTCGTTGCCATGGCAACACGGTGGGAAAAGGGGCGGGGCATCAATATATTTTTTGTTCGGGATCACGTGACGGATGTCTGTACCAAATTTCATGCATCTACGACAAAGTTTAATTTTTGGCTCCATTCATTTTTATTTTGTGCTCTGCAGGGGGCGCTATTGCGGCAATTTTCAAATTTCCTATATCAAAACATCCGGGGTCGACGACTCGACCAACGATTAAAATTTTGTTCAAATCGGCCAAAGTATGTGTGAGTTACAGCTGTTTGAACACGGCGACGAGCGGCGAAAACGGACGCCAAATTCATGGCGTTGCCACGGCAAAACCAAAAATCCTATAAAAAGTTTTTAACAACTTTTAATCTCCCACATGTGGAGATGATCTGGAGCGAACGGGGAGTCGCTGCGTTCAACGGCCTAGGACGAGTTCGTTCAAATGCGTGGGCATGAAAGTCCCTCTTCGGGCCAATATGGCCGCCATACTGTTGGTTGCCTAGCAACCGCGTAATGTGTTTTTTTGTTTGGCTTCACGTGACCAATCACTGTGCCGAATTTTTTTCGTCTACGACGAACTCAAATTTTTGGGGTTTTCGGGTCTTGTCATAGGGCGCAATGTAAACTTGATTTTCCAGGGGGCGCTGACGCGCCATTTTTGAGATTTTTTTTTTTTTCTAAATGTGAAAAATGTTTTTTTCATGTGCTTGAATTTTGTGCAAAAATTCAGGACTTTTCGTCAGTGGGAAAGTGGACTTTTTTCGGAGAAGAAAAATAATAATAATAATAATTAAAGCCGCAAGCGGCATTGGGAGGCCCTCGCGGGCCGCGGTGGCCGATTGACGCCGGTTCCCGCACGCCGCCGCAATAACCGGGAGGCGCTGCCGCGCCCTACCTGCTTATAATGTCGCTGCCACCCTCGGTGGAGTTTATAAAAGAGCTGGCAAAAGAAATGGCGCCTTCGGCGCTGATTTTTCCCAAAATGGCCGACCTCCTGTTGGTCACCTAGCAACCATGTAATGTACTTTTTTGTTCGGACAGTCATGACGCACGCGTGTACCAATTTTGGTTTGGCTGCGGCAAAGTTGACATTGGGTCGTTGCCATGGCAACACGGTGGGAAAAGGGGCGGGGCATCAATATATTTTTTATTCGGGATCACGTGACGGATGTCTGTACCAAATTTCATGCATCTACGACAAAGTTTAATTTTTGGCTCCATTCATTTTTATTTTGTGCTCTGCAGGGGGCGCTATTGCGGCAATTTTCAAAATTCCTATATCAAAACATCCGGGGTCGACGACTCGACCAACGATTCAAGTTTTGTTCAAATCGGCCAAAGTATGTGTGAGTTACGGCTGTTTGAACACGGCGGCGAGCGGCGAAAACGGACGCCAAATTCATGGCGTTGCCACGGCAAAACCAAAAATGCTATTAAAAAGTTTTTAATAACTTTTAATCTCCCACATGTGGAGATGATCTGGAGCGAACGGGGAGTCGCTGCGTTAAAAGCCCTAGGACGAGTTCGTTCAAATGCGTGGGCATGAAATGGCGCCTTCGGCGCCAAGTCCCTCTTCGGGCCAATATGGCCGCCATACTGTTGGTTGCCTAGCAACCGCGTAATGTGTTTTTTTGTTTGGCTTCACGTGACCAATCACTGTGCCGAATTTTTTTCGTCTACGACAAAGTACGTTTTTCAGGTTTTGCGGTATTTTGGGGGTGTTTTACATAGGGCGCAATGTTAACGTGGTTTTTCCAGGGGGCGCTGACGCGCCATTTTTTTGAATTTTTCAATTTTCTAAATGTGAAAGTTCTTAGAATCACGTGCTTGAATTTTGAGCAAAAATTCAGGACTTTTCGTCAGTGGGAAAGTGGATTTAGGGGGGGAGAAGAAAAATAATAATAATTAAAGCCGCAAGCGGCATTGGGAGGCCCTCGCGGGCCGCGGTGGCCGATTGACGCCGGTTCCCGCACGCCGCCGCAATAACCGGGAGGCGCTACCGCGCCCTACCTGCTTATAATGTCGCTGCCACCCTCGGTGGAGTTTATAAAAGAGCATAGGCAAGAAATGGCGCCTTCGGCGCCAATTGTCCCAAAATGGCCGACCTCCTGTTGGTCGCCTAGCAACCGTGTAATGTACTTTTTTGTTCGGACAGTCATGACGCACGCGTGTACCAATTTTGGTTTGGCTGCGGCAAAGTTGACATTGGGTCGTTGCCATGGCAACACGGTGGGAAAAGGGGCGGGGCATCAATATATTTTTTGTTCGGGATCACGTGACGGATGTCTGTACCAAATTTCATGCATCTACGGCAAAGTTTAATTTTTGGCTCCATTCATTTTTATTGTGTGCTCTGCAGGGGGCGCTATTGCGGCAATTTTCAAATTTCCTATATCAAAACATCCGGGGTCGACGACTCGACCAACGGTTAAAATTTTGTTCAAATCGGCCAAAGTATGTGTGAGTTATGACTGTTAGAACACGGCGGCGAGCGGCGAAAACGGACGCGGAATTCATGGCGTTGCCACGGCAACACCGTTAAACCTATTAAAAAGTTTGTAACAACTTTTAATCTCCCACATGTGGAGATGATCTGGAGCGAACGGGGAGTCGCTGCGTTCAACGGCCTAGGACGAGTTTGTTCAAATGCGTGGGCATGAAATGGCGCCTTCGGCGCCAAGTCCCTCTTCGGGCCAATATGGCCGCCATACTGTTGGTTGCCTAGCAACCGCGTAATGTGTTTTTTTGTTTGGCTTCACGTGACCAATCACTGTGCCGAATTTTTTTCGTCTACGACGAAGTAAAATTTTCATTTTTTTCGGTGTCTCTCCATAGGCGCAATGTAATCTTGATTTTCCAGGGGGCGCTGACGCGCCATTTTTGTGATTTTTTGAACGAAACTTTTTGACACTGTGTATCGCCGTGATTTCTAATTTTGGGCAAAAAATGGGGAGTTTTCGTCGAAGTTTGGGCGATTTATTCCAAAAAAACACGGATAGAAGAAAAATAATAAGAATTAAAGCCGCAAGCGGCATTGGGAGGCCCTCGCGGGCCGCGGTGGCCGATTGACGCCGGTTCGCGCACGCCGCCGCAATAACCGGGAGGCGCTGCCGCGCCCTACCTGCTTATAATGTCGCTGCCACCCTCGGTGGAGTTTATAAAAGAGCTGGCAAAAGAAATGGCGCCTTCGGCGCTGATTTTCCCAAAATGGCCGACCTCCTGTTGGTCGCCTAGCAACCACATAATGTACTTTTTTGTTCGGACAGTCATGACGCACGCGTGTACCAATTTTGGTTTGGCTGCGGCAAAGTTGACATTGGGCCGTTGCCATGGCAACACGATGGAAAAAGGGGCGGGGCATCAATATATTTTTTGTTCGGGATCACGTGACGGATGTTTGTACCAAATTTCATGCATCTACGGCAAAGTTTAATTTTTGGCTCCATTCATTTATATTTTGTGCTCTGCAGGGGGCGCTATTGCGGCAATTTTCAAAATTCCTATATCAAAACATCCGGGGTCAACGACTCGACCAACGATTCAAGTTTCGCTCAAATCGGCCAAAGTATGTGCGAGTTATGACTGTTTGAACGCGGCGGCGAGCGGCGAAAACGGACGCCAAATTCATGGCGTTGCCACGGCAAAACCAAAAATCCTATTAAAAAGTTTTTAATAACTTTTGATGTCCCACATGTGGAGATGATCTGGAGCGAACGGGGAGTCGCTGCGTTCAACGGCCTAGGACGAGTTCGTTCAAATGCGTGGGCATGAAATGGCGCCTTCGGCGCCAAGTCCCTCTTCTGGCCAATATGGCCGCCATACTGTTGGTTGCCTAGCAACCGCGTAATGTGTTTTTTTGTTTGGCTTCACGTGACCAATAACTGTGCCGAATTTTTTTCGTCTACGACAAACTAAAATTTTCAGATTTTTCGGTGTCTCTCCATAGGCGCAATGTAATCTTGATTTTCCAGGGGGCGCTGACGCGCCATTTTTGTGATTTTTGTAACGAAACTTTTTGACACTGTGTATCGCCGTGATTTCTAATTTTGGGCAAAAAATTGGGAGTTTTCGTCGAAGATTGGGCGATTTATTCCCAAAAAACACGGATAGAAGAAAAATAATAATAAGAATTAAAGCCGCAAGCGGCATTGGGAGGCCCTCGCGGGCTGCGGTGGCCGATTGACGCCGGTTCCCGCACGCCGCCGCAATAACCGGGAGGCGCTGCCGCGCCCTACCTGCTTATAATGTCGCTGCCACCCTCGGTGGAGTTTATAAAAGAGCTGGCAAAAGAAATGGCGCCTTCGGCGCTGATTTTTCCCAAAATGGCCGACCTCCTGTTGGTCACCTAGCAACCATGTAATGTACTTTTTTGTTCGGACAGTCATGACGCACGCGTGTACCAATTTTGGTTTGGCTGCGGCAAAGTTGACATTGGGTCGTTGCCATGGCAACACGGTGGGAAAAGGGGCGGGGCATCAATATATTTTTTGTTCGGGATCACGTGACGGATGTCTGTACCAAATTTCATGCATCTACGACAAAGTTTAATTTTTGGCTCCATTCATTTTTATTTTGTGCTCTGCAGGGGGCGCAATTGCGGCAATTTTCAAAATTCCTATATCAAAACATCCAGGGTCAACCACTCGACCAACGATTCAAGTTTTGTTCAAATCGGCCAAAGTATGTGTGAGTTACGGCTGTTTGAACACGGCGGCGAGCGGCGAAAACGGACGCCAAATTCATGGCGTTGCCACGGCAACACCGTTAAACCTATTAAAAAGTTTTTAATAACTTTTAATCTCCCACATGTGGAGATGATCTGGAGCGAACGGGGAGTCGCTGCGTTCAACGGCCTAGGACGAGTTCGTTCAAATGCGTGGGCATGAAATGGCGCTTTCGGCACCAGATCACTGGATATTTCCCAAAATGGCCGACCTCCTGTTGGTCGCCTAGCAACCATGTAATGTACTTTTTTGTTCGGACAGTCATGACGCACGTGTGTACCAATTTTGGTTTGGCTAGGACAAAGTTGACATTGGGTCGTTGCCATGGCAACACGGTGGAAAAAGGGGCGGGGCATCAATATATTTTTTGTTCGGGATCACGTGACGGATGTCTGTACCAAATTTCATGCATCTACGACAAAGTTTAATTTTTGGCTCCATTCATTTTTATTTTGTGCTCTGCAGGGGGCGCTATTGCGGCAATTTTCAAAATTCCTATATCAAAACATCCGGGGTCGACGACTCGACCAACGATTCAATTTTTTTTCAAATCGGCCAAAGTATGTGTGAGTTACGGCTGTTTGAACACGGCGGCGAGCAGCGAAAACGGACGCCAAATTCATGGCGTTGCCACGGCAACACCGTTAAACCTATTAAAAAGTTTTTAATAACTTTTAATCTCCCACATGTGGAGATGATCTGGAGCGAACGGGGAGTCGCTGCGTTCAACGGCCTAGGACGAGTTCGTTCAAATGCGTGGGCATGAAATGGCGCCTTCGGCGCCAATTCCCTCTTCGGGCCAATATGGCCGCCATACTGTTGGTTGCCTAGCAACCGCGTAATGTGTTTTTTTGTTGGGCTTCACGTGACCAATCACTGTGCCGAATTTTTTTCGTCTACGACGAAGTACGTTTTTCGGGTCTCGCCATACGTGCAATGTAATCTAGTTTTCCAGGGGGCGCTGACGCGCCATTTTTTTGAAATGTAAAATTTCGAAATTGCACGATTCGAGCGGTTAACATTTTAGAATTATGTGCCAAAATTCAGGACTTTTCATCACAAGATAAAGGAGTTAAGGTGGGGAGAGGAAAAATAATAATAATAATTAAAGCCGCAAGCGGCATCGAGAGGCCCTCGCGGGGGTTCGTTGGCCGGTTGACGCCGGTTGCCGCACGCCGCCGCAATAACCGGGAGGCGCTGCCGCGCCCTACGTGGTTTATAACGTCGCTGCCACCCTAGGTCGAGATTATAAAAGAGCAAAGGCGAGAAATGGCGCCTTCGGCGCTGATTACTCGATTTTTCCCAAAATGGCCGACCACCTGTTGGTCGCCTAGCAACCATGTAATGGAGGCCTCCCTTAGTGCCTCCATTGCACACACACTACATTGTATTGCCCTGATGAGTCATTAATCTTTGAGTAAACATCAAAACGACATTTTTAGCGTCTTCATGTGAATGATGGCTCCAACCTGCAGAGGGCGCCAGCGCGCACCCCAAATCTTTTTTATTTCACAAGCAGCATCAGACGGCCTTGACGGGCCGTATTTCAATGACTACTGTCCACAAGCTCCTTACAGGGGGCGCTAACGCGCTGTAATTGTGTATAATGTGAGATTTGTGTTTCAGTCCCATTAGATTAACATGGTGGGCCTCGGGCGTCACCATGGCAACACCATACAAAATACGGTATGGGTCTCATTGGCTTTTTGGATCGGGATGCCATCAGCTATTTTTGTGCCGAATTTTATCCATTTCCGAGAAACTAATTTTTTTTCCATAATGCATTTTTTCTTGTCAGCCTAGAGGGGGCGCTATCGCGCCAAATCTCACTTTTTCACATTTGTTGTGTCCGGGGGTGAAAGGTCAATAAAATGTATATTTCCGATTTTTTATCGGAGTTCGTTTGTGTAAATGGGAGCATTTTGTTGTTTTCGGTAAGTCGCAAAATTCTTCGTAAAGATTGCGGCTTCGCCGCACACAAACCGTAAAACTTAGCCAAAAAATTTGGATAACTTTTGATGCCCCACATCTCGAGATGAACTGGAGCGATTTTGGGCTCATTTGGTGAAACGCCCTAGGAGGAGTTCGTTAAAATGCGACGTCAGCGAAAACGCTGACTCACCATTTTCCCGACTTCCTGTCAAAATGGCGGACTTCCGGTTTGTCTGGGGGCGTGGCCACAATAATAGTTTTTGGTTGTCGTCACATGACAAATGTCTCTACCGAATCTCGTCGCTCTATGACAACGTTTATGTTGGCCCCCTCCCCATAGGCGCAATGTATTTTCACTTTTGTAGGTGGCGCTGTCGCGCCATTTTTTATTTCCCCAAAACGAAACACACATTTTAATTAATTTTTCACCGGACCTGAATTTTGGGCAAAGTTTGGTGAGTTTTTGACTATGTTCAGGGGGTCAAATTCCTGCTCAAAGAGCAGAAGAAAGAAGAATAAAGAAGAATAATAATATTTCTTGCAAAAACAATATAGTCGCTTTCGCGACTACAACATATTATGCATTTTTTTAAAGCTTTCGACTTCCCCGACGCACCGGTGGGGCTCGGAGGTGAATGACGAGCGCTTCGCGCTCGTCATCCACCTCCGTATGACAGTTGGCCATATACCCCCATTCATTTTGCTGCAATTACAAGTATAAGGGCCCACACCAGAGGTGTGGGCAGTCACTGTTTTACACGGTGAGTTTACGTTTGACATGGGGACAGCGCTTCGCGCTGTTTTCGTGCGCTCCGCGCACCTAGGTTCAGTGCGCTGCGCGCACTGCGTTGCGATTACAATAGGCCCTTGCTACGGCAGGCCGCTCGGGCCTAATAATAATAATAAGAAAAACTCATACAATAACAATATGGGGCCGCCTCCGGCGGCAAACCTTATATATTCGGAAAGGTCTCACGTCCAGTAATCCAACCGTAAGGTTTATTATCCAATACGAGCGCGTTGCGCTCGTCTTTTACCTCCTCTTTCTCAATGTTTCTCTATCCGTTTTTTTTTTCGTATTTTTGTGAGTACAAGAACAAATTTGCCGCTTTCGCGGCAAATACTTATATCACCGGATAGGGCTCCATGCCCTGATTCACTGTATCAGTGTTTAGGGCTTTGGTGAGTGGCCATGGTCGATGACGAGCTTCGCTCGTCATCGACCACTTTCTTGTCCATGTTGCGCCTTCACTGTGGTTTTCACCTCTTTTTTTTTAAAAGCAGCAACAAATGTGCCGCTTTCGCGGCACACGCCTATATCATCGGACAGGTGTTGGTGCCGGGAGTCCCCTGATTACTGTCTCTTACATGGGTCTTGAGCGCTCCGCGCTCTTTTCCCGTGGGACGTGCGCTACGCGCACGTCTTTCTTTAGTGCGCTCCGCGCACTGCTTGTACAATTACAAGAGGCCCGAGACCTGCCAGGTCCGCTCGGGCCTAATAATAAGAAAAACCCATACAATAACAATATGGGGCCGCCTCCGGCGGCAAACCTTATATATTCGGAAAGGTCTCACGTCCAGTAATCCAACCGTAAGGTTTATTATCCAATACGAGCGCGTTGCGCTCGTCTTTTACCTCCTCTTTCTCAATGTTTCTCTATCCGTTTTTTTTTTTGTATTTTTGTGAGTACAAGAACAAATTTGCCGCTTTCGCGGCAAATACTTATATCACCGGATAGGGCTCGATGCCCTGATTCACTGTATCAGTGTTTTGGGCTTTGGTGAGTGGCCATGGTCGATGACGAGCTTCGCTCGTCATCGACCACTTTCTTGTCCATGTTGCGCCTTGACTGTGGTTTTCACCTCTTTTTTTTTAAAAGCAGCAACAAATGTGCCGCTTTCGCGGCACACGCCTATATCATCGGACAGGTGTTGGTGCCGGGAGTCCCCTGATTACTGTCTCTTACATGGGTCTTGAGCGCTCCGCGCTCTTTTCCCGTGGGACGTGCGCTACGCGCACGTCTTTCTTTAGTGCGCTCCGCGCACTGCTTGTACAATTACAAGAGGCCCGAGACCTGCCAGGTCCGCTCGGGCCTAATAATAAGAAAAACCCATACAATAACAATATGGGGCCGCCTCCGGCGGCCAACCTTATATATTCGGAAAGGTCTCACGTCCAGTAATCCAACCGTAAGGTTTATTATCCAATACGAGCGCGTTGCGCTCGTCTTTTACCTCTTCTTTGTCAATGTTTCTCTATGGGATTTTTTTTGCGTATTTTTGTGAGTACAAGAACAAATTTGCCGCTTTCGCGGCAAATACTTATATCACCAGATAGGGCTCGATGCCCCGAGTCACTGTATCAGTGTTTTGGGCTTTGGTGAGTGGCCTTGGTCGATGACGAGCTTCGCTCGTCATCGACCACTTTCTTGTCCATGTTGCGCCTTCACTGTGGTTTTCACCTTTTTTTTTTTAAAAGCAGCAACAAATGTGCCGCTTTCGCGGCACACGCCTATATCATCGGACAGGTGTTGGTGCCGGGAGTCCCCTGATTACTGTCTCATACATGGGTTTTGAGCGCTCCGCGCTCTTTTCCCGTGGGACGTGCGCTACGCGCACGTCTTTCTTCAGTGCGCTCCGCGCACTGCTTGTACAATTACAAGAGGCCCGAGACCTGCCAGGTCCGCTCGGGCCTAATAATAATATGATTACTTTGACAAACTTTCCTTTACAGGATGGAACTCGACAGTGTGGCAGTCGAGATTTTAAAAGGTAAGAATAAAAAAAGATTGTGAAATATGGTATAATAAATGAGCACATTTATGAATGTAATTTGAGTAGTGTATTCAAAAACTCAAATTAATGCCATTTTATATGACTAATAGAGAAGAAAAGATGTGAAGAACAACTGGGTTAACTGCCGGATTGCCATGGCCACCGTTTTTGCATACTGAAATATGTTCTTACCTTAGCTTAGATGAGTTGATGCGTACCTGTCTGGTCTTTATGCGTTAACTCCGTAACACGGAACATGTTGTTAGCATTTAGCCTCCCCTCCTCAATGGGGTCAAACGGGGGTAAGGTTAGAAGCGTTTCCACGTTTCCCCTATTTAAATATGGTTAAGTGAGCGTTTATACGATCCAAGTATAGTTACATAAAATTAAAAATGTCGATTTTCTAAGAAGATAAAAAGAGGTACTATGTTGTGGCGTAATAATACCTTAGGAGCTCCTAAGATATTGTTACATCTATACAATATAGTACCCCTTTTGATTCACTAAAAATTCGACATGTTTAATTTTATGTAACTATACTATATAGCGCTTGGAAACTGCACTATTTTGAAGTTCAGGATCTTTACCTTTCTGTGTTTCGTAACTGTGCACACAATTTAGTTCAGCTAAAAAATATAATTTAATAACTTAAACTTAATATTTTACATTTCAAAACCTCCTTTAAACATTTTACAAACTTTAAATTTGGAGCAGTTATGACCACAGAATCATGTATGACTTTTAAAATCAATAACATTTCTCTATTTGCGCCAGCCGCAAATGTTGATGCAGATGTCCTGCAAACCTTAACGAGAGAAGATTCAAAGGACCTCTTGCCTGGGCCGGAACACTTTAGAAGAAGGAAAGCCATTTGGGACCTGGCCCACCCTATGGTAAGTTATCCTTGAGCATTAACTTAATGTTTTGGTCTGTTCTAAATACAACATTATTCTGCTTGTATTTCATGTGTCCAGGAGCAGGCAACCGAAGAAAGTGAGGGTCCTTTTCATCCTGCAGTTAAAAAAAGTCCTTTGAAAGTTGTGCAGCTCCCAAGCCCACAATATGTGATGTATACTGACAGTGAATTAGAGCATGTGAGGAGAGAATATTTTGAATTGAAACGCATTGGGCGAGAAAGGGAGTGCCGGCTTTCTAAAGCGCTGTACTGTAGACTGATTAGAAATACAATTATCAGCATGATAACTGCTGTGAGAGCGTCCAGTGGGACTGACTGCCTGCAATACCCTACAAAAGAGGGGCTGCAGGCCATGGCCAGACGAATCATGGACTACTATCCAATGGTCGCTGACTGGGCAGACACCAGCTGTCCATGGGTAAGTGTCGTATGCGATGATAATAATATACTGGCCCATAGACAACACATGGAGATGTCTCAGCATTTATGAAGATTTTTTGATTTTATTTTATTAATACAATGTTGACAATGACAACAGTATATAAAGCATTTATGAAGATGATATTAGACCAAAAGTATCTTAGAAAAGTAATTAATCAAGTCATTTTCTTGATACTTTATGTAATCAACCTATGTTTGATTTACCTATGTAAAGTATTTGTGTGATAAACTGGCACCAAGCTTTTTTCCTGACTTTGCCTTGTCTTATTGTGTATGGTCTTGTAACCATATCTTACAAGTAGACCAGTTTTGAAAATGATTTTACTTCGAAAGACACTGCTGTGTGTTTTTTTGTGGTCAAAAAACTACATTTTTTTTAATGTAGTTTTAAAAAACGTTTTGTTATTTATTGTGTTACAGTCCGATATCTTCAAGAAGCTCAGCAAGAGACTACAAAACATCAAGTCTCCACGAAAATTGCAAGGATCTACACCATCAAGAGGCAATGGGAAAAGAAGACGCCTTTCATTTGAGAACACTACAGGCAAGGAACTCACAGACGAGGGAGAAGAGCCGGTCGTGGACTTGAGCCCGAGCGCTTCTAATGTCTCTCCAAGAAGCATCATTTCCCCAGAAAGGCCACAGGTTCACTCGCCTAATACGGCCAGCGGGAACCTAGTTAAATCAGGCAAGTCACCTTGTGGATCTCTAGCAGCAAAAGAACAAAAATAAAAGTTTGGTACCGTTAATGAGATTGTGTACAGAAGCTTTGTTTTTGTTTTCTTTTTATAATTATTAATACTGTGGTATCAAAATAGAACGTGAATATTGGTATCATGTGTACTTTTTTTTCTTAATATCTGAATTGGTTTAGAAATTTGAGTATTACTATTAATTTGCACATTGGCCATATTGTGTGTTTTTGATATTTCTCTTGATATTTTGATTATTATGAATATAATTTTTTTGCATATGTATTTGTACAATGAACAAATACCAAATCTCAATTTCATTGTTTTTTGGTGTAGGTCCCAAACTGCACGACAGCCGGATTGCCCAGGCCAGACACTACAAAACACTGCAAGAAATGTTTCGAAAGCCAAAACAAGACAAGAAGGCAGTTGCCCAACTGTTGGATTTAGAATTTGAAGCAAGGAGAAAGTTCATAGATGCAGACCTGCTAAAAGAGCCGGACAAGGCATCTAAGATCATCGACGCCTATCCCTGCTTCAAAGACATTGACCATGTAAGTTTTTATTTGATTATAATTTGCTGATACTCTCTGGCTATTGTCATTTACGTAAATTCCACTAATCACTTAGATTTTGTTTAATTTAGTTTTGCATGTGTCTAAACTGCAGCCAGCTGCGCTTGCCTCATCTTAAGGAATCATGTAGTAACATTCTGATACCTTTAAGGCCCTCGACGAAGTGGGGAGAATCATTTCCAAAGGACAGCACAACTATGGCATGGAGATGAGAGAGCGCTGGGAAGTCTTCAAGCAAAAATTGATCTTCTATGCTGTTTACAAGAAGGCAATGAAACCACCGATGTCACTTTCTAAAGGTAATTTTTGAAATAATAATTTTTAAATGATTTATTTTGTTATTTAGACTTTTCAAGTATATAATAATAATGACATCTTGTTATTTATTTTTGCTTCCCCAGAAGAACAAGCAATTGAGCTACTGAAGTGCCTCCCAGTGCTATTTCCTTCAAATGCTGCCCTTCCGAAGAAACTGTCAAATGCATCGGACGCCCTGTTCCATATCTTATTGGTAAGATTCTTTGTGTTGTGTAAGATTATAAGATTCCTTTTTATTGCATGGTCTTCCAGAGGTTAGCACTCATGCTTTACAGCTAGAAGGTCCTGGGTTCAATCCTGGGCCGGAGGGGTCTTTCTGTGTGGAGTTTGCATTTTCTCACCTTGTCTGCGAAGTATTCTGCTGGGTACTCCGGTTTCCTCTACCACTAAAAATTGTGTGCTGTGGGCCGAGATGAATCTGTGTAAGTGACTGAATGGATAGACCGTTGGCGTAGATGTGTGCAGTGTCATTCTGTCAGTCTACCCCTGGGGAAACTTTGGCTACATATAGCCTACCACTACTGTGTTTGGAGTGAATGGAGAACAAATCATGTGCAATGCACAATACAAATTACTATTAGGTTGTACATTATGCAAAAAGTTTGAGAGCCATTGTTATTCAACAATATAATATTTTGTTTTCTCCTTTCAGCCATTACAGGAACCAGGAATGTTTCTACAGAAGCGACCTCTCTGCACACCAGTCCTGCTCATTGATGAGGATGGCTGCTTCATATGTGCTGGCTCAACTCCCATCTCATCTTTTCCCAAATCCAAGCTCCAGGAAGCCATTCTCTACATTATGGCTTATTACTACGTTTTTCACATGGCATACCCCAAATGCATTGCATCCTTGTTGCTAGCCCTGCAAACAGAGGTGCTTCAAGATCCCATCACGGACAATGATGCAACCCCTGCCTATAAAAAGGCGATGACAGAGTTTGCAGCGTTTGTTGGGTAGGACACTTACTTTTACAAGTATGTTCAGAAATGCATTTGGTTATTGCATTTTCTTCATTGTTTTGGAAGAGCATTCTTTACACTCTCATTTTTGTTAAAAGGACTGGAGGAATATTAGGAGAGGTATGCATTTTGCAATTATTTGGCATTTCAAACTCATCTTAATCACCATCTTATAATATAGATTTTGGTTAGAAATCTATATTAAGAAACATACTGTCAATGTTGTGCAATGGGTTGATTTTTTTTTTTTTATTAATAAAAAGGCTATTACACTGCAATCTCCTTTTGTAAATGTATTTTTGATACTTAAAGCAAGACTATCTTAAATCTAGTATCTCTACCTACGCAAGAATTCTAAGCTTATTTTAAGATCTGTGGTGCACTAGAAATAAGCACATTTTGGTCTCTGCCTAAATCCTAACAAGCAATATTTACTTAAATCAAGAATAGATGTGCTCAAAATAAGATATATTATCTTAAAATAAATACTTAAAACTAGTGTATAAGGCTTAAAACAAGATTTTCATTTTTTTCTTGTTTTAAGAAAATCTTGGTAAGTGCAAATGTCTTACTGCACTGGCAGATAATTTCACTTGAAATAAGACTTTTTTACCCCAAAACAAGATAAATTTTCTTATTTTAAGAAAGGGCTTTTTTGTAGTGTACGACTATGTTGCAGCACGCCCAGGAGGCACGCCGATGCGCCCGTGAAATGTCCGGGGCGTTAGTTCGGCGCCGCAAGTGGCAGGGTGCTGGTTCGGCATTCCGGCCACCTGCACAGCCCTGCCAACAGCAACACTGGGGCTCAGGGGACTTACGAGCCACTATCGAGGCCCAGCGCCGTAGGACTAGGGGCAAAGGGAAACAAAGTTTCGGGGCTCAGGCTAAGGGTCGACCCAAGCCTTCGCCTCGGTCCTGACGCCATGAGGGGACCGGTGTGTCTCCTCGACACCGAGACACACGGGGCTGCCTGGAGGGCACTGGGCGCGTCCCCATGGGTCGTTTCTACGATGATTCAAGGGTACCGTATCCAGTTTTCCCGACGGCCTCCCACCTCAGTGTCCCCTATGGTGGTCACTCAGGTGCGTCCCGAGCACAGGGCAGTACTCTTGTCAGAGATTTCTACCCTGTTGGACAAAAGGGCTATCAGGGAGGTCCCGCCAGGCGACAGACGGGCTGGCTTTTGTTCCCGGTACTTTCTGGTTCCCAAGAAGGATGGCAGACTCCGCCCCATCCTCGATCTGAGAGGACTGAACAGATTTCTTCGTCCTCTGCGGTGCAGGATGTTGACTGTCCCCAGGGTGAGACGGTTCATTCGCAGAGGGGATTGGTTTGTTACGATCGATCTGAAGGATGCCCATTTCCAGATTCCAATCTGGAAAGGGCACTGGCGCTTTCTCCGGTTCGTCTTCAACGGCAAGACGTACGAGTTTCGGGTACTCCCTTTTGGGTTATCCCTGGCTCCTCGCACGTTCACACGGTGCATGGAGGCGGTGCTCTCGCCACTGAGGCAGACAGGCGTCAGAATCCTGAATTACTTGGACGACTGGCTTTTGTGTGCCCTGACACGGCAGGAGTGTCTGGCTCACTTGTCTCTGCTGCTGGAGCATCTGCATCGTTTGGGGCTGACGCTCAACTTCGAGAAAAGCAGGCTTGTGCCCTCTCAGGAGACGCAGTTTCTGGGCCTGGTCTTGAATTCTCAGACGGCAGAACTCAGTGTCACGAGCGAGGCTGACTTCTCTGGAGGCTTGTCTCTCACACTTCAGCCTGGGGGCCCGAGTCACATGGCGACAGTGTCTCCGACTCATGGGCCTTATGGCCTCCATGTCGCAGGCAGTCCCTTTGGCTCTCCTGCACATGCGCCCAGTCCAGCGGTTTCTTCTGGTTCTGGGTCTGGGTCCCCGGAGTCACCCGCGTGCCACAGTGTTTGTCACCAGGCGGTTCTTATTGACTCTTCGCTGGTGGCGGCGCCCAGAGAATGTGAGCAGGGGTCTCTCTCTCGGTCCGGTGATTCGGCGTCAGCTTCTGTCGACAGACGCGTCGCTGACAGGATGGGGGGCTGTCTTCAGAGGAACGGGGGTCAGCGGAGACTGGCACGGTACCGACGCAACACGGCACATCAACGTCCTGGAGCTGCGGGCGATCCATCTGGCCCTTCGCCATTTCTTGCCTCACTTACGGGGGCACCATGTCCTTGTGAGGACGGACAGTGTAGTGGCAGCCTCGTACGTGAACAGGCAGGGCGGTTTGGGCTCTTTTTGCCTTTGCAAACTGGCGCATCGGCTGTGGCTGTGGGCGCACCCCAAGTTCCTGTCACTGCGGGCAGTGCATGTGCCAGGAGTGGACAATGTGGCAGCGGATCTGCTCTCCAGGGGAGGGCCAGATCCGGGAGGCTGGAGGTTGCATCCTCAGGTGGTGTTGGCCATTTGGGACCGTTACGGACGGGCTATGGTCAATCTGTTTGCGTCCCGCAGGAACACACATTGTCCCCTGTTTTTCTCCCTGGGGAGGGACGATCCTCCCCTCGGAACCGATGCAATGTCTCACCCGTGGCCTCACGGTCTGCTTTATGCCTTCCCGCCATTCGGTCTCCTCCCGTCTCTGTTGCAGAGGGTTCAGGTGGAGGAGGTGAGGCTAGTCTTGGTGGCTCCTTTGTGGCCACACGACGTGGTTTGGAAGGGGCCCGGGCACCGTCCACACGCACTCTCTACGGGCACAGATGGAACTCTTTTGTGCGATGGTGTAAGCCTCATGGGGTTGACCCTCTCACTTGCATGGCCCCGGAGATTCTGCAGTTTTTGCAGGACCTCTTGGAGGCAGGCAGGTCGCCGTCCACACTGAGAGGGATGGTGGCTGCTATCAAGGCTGCAAGGGAGGGTAGATACGCTCTGCCTGTGGATGTGTCCAACCTGGTCTCCAGGTTTCTCAAAGGGGCCCGGAGGCGTAGTGGCAGTGGTGTGAGGCCTCCCCTCCCCGCTTGGGATTTGGGGCTGGTTTTGCAGGCTTTGGTGGGTGCTCCATTTGAGCCTCTGGCAACAACAGACCTGAAGTGGGTGTCCTTAAAAACTGCCCTTTTGCTAGCATTGGCGTCAGCTAAAAGGGTGGGGGAACTCCAAGCTCTCTCGGTACATCGGGACCTGTGTAGGTTCCTGCCAGAGATGGCAGGGGTGGTCTTGCGTCTGAATCCAGCCTTTCTCCCTAAGGTCATGTCGGGTCGGCGCTCCGACCTGGTCATCACACTCAAATCCCTCTTCTCTGATCGGCAGACGGGGGATGAGCGGGAGCGGTCGCTTGTCTGTCCAGTTAGGGCCCTGGAGGTATACCTTGCTCGGACTAGGGATCACAGGACCACGGATCAGCTGTTTGTCTGTTTCAAACACGATCGGTTGGGCCGGCCCTTGTCTAGGGCTCGCCTGTCTCATTGGCTTGTGGACGCAATCCGTCAAGCCTATGTGGGCATGGGGGTTCAGTTTCCCCTATGTCAGAGCTCATTCGACACGGGGGATGGCAGCGTCCTGGGCTTTGTGGCGTGGCGCCTCGCTAGATGAGATCTGCGCTGCCGCTACGTGGTCTGCCCCTTCTACTTTCACCCGCTTCTACAGGCTTAATGTGGCGGCAGGCACTTCCTTCGGAGAGCGGGTGCTTGGTACTGCTCAACAGCATTGAGGCTTTCCCATGGCCTTGCGTCTTGCAGGTTGGGAAGGCCCGTGCTGTGTCGGGGTGAATGTTGTTGCTTGCTCTTTCTTTGCAGAGCTCTTGACCGGCCTTTGCGGCTTGCGGGGCTGTGTCGCCTTGGTTGCGTCTGGCGCCTGGGTTGTGGCACTCGTACCTAGCGTCTGGCGGGTATGGGTGCTTGTGTACATAGTTCATTTTGTCACTTGGGTGTGTTTTTTGTTTTTGTTTTTTTTTGTTCATGCACTTGGTGGCGGCAACGACTCATTCGAATTTCACCCTGCTCGATCCCCTTGCGGTGTGTCTTACAGAGTCCCCGTACATATGGAATATGTAACTGGGTGGAGAGATAGTCTCGATACGATAGAGAACGTTACGGTTACAGTATGTAACCATGGTTCTCTGAGTGAAGAGACTATCTCTCCAGCTCGATTCCGCTCGGGGATGCGTTCCATCAAAATTTAATCGATGTGCGCATGGCACGCAGGTGCCTTTAAAGCGCAATCAGCCACCTCACAGGTGGTGTGTGTAATGACAGTTTTTGGAATTAACTAAGCTAAACCTATTCGCAGCAAATGCACAGCCTGAACCTACTGTCTGGTGGACGACTGGGCCTTTAAATTAATGCAGAGACGGCCGTCTGACGCCAT
Organism: Proterorhinus semilunaris; assembly: GCA_021464625.1. Lineage (NCBI taxonomy): Eukaryota > Metazoa > Chordata > Actinopteri > Gobiiformes > Gobiidae > Proterorhinus > Proterorhinus semilunaris. The sequence goes on along the minus strand of CM038360.1, from coordinate 32,488,955 downwards.
GCTGAGTTTGAACTAAAGCACAGGCCTTCTGCGTCGCACCTGAAGAATCACCATTGCCACAAAGACCCCTGCTGGCTGCTCCTTTCACACCTAAGACAAAGGCCTTCCTGTGTCTTGCGCTAAAACAAAAGGTGATGTTTGCATGATAATCTCAGCCCATGTGACGTCACGGTTTCTGTGTCCTGCTGTGTCCCCCGGGACTATAAGAACTCTCAGTGTCTCTGCCTCAAGAGAGCTCACGATGGATTTCTGTGTTCTCCGCATATATATGTGTAAAATAAATGTGTTTACAGCAAATGCACAGCCTGAACCTACTGTCTGGTGGACGACTGGGCCTTTAAATTAATGCAGAGACGGCCGTCTGACGCCATGCTGAGTTTGAACTAAAGCACAGGCCTTCTGCGTCGCACCTGAAGAATCACCATTGCCACAAAGACCCCTGCTGGCTGCTCCTTTCACACCTAAGACAAAGGCCTTCCTGTGTCTTGCGCTAAAACAAAAGGTGATGTTTGCATGATAATCTCAGCCCATGTGACGTCACGGTTTTGGGGCCCTGCTGTGCGCCTCCTGAGTATATGTATTGGTACAGTAGCTCTGCCCCAGCAGAGCTCACGATGCAAGACTGTATGTCGGCTCTCCATATATATATATGTGTAAAATAAATGTGTTTACATCTTTGATTTAAGACAAATACCTTTCCAGCTTTTTCCTTTATTGGGGTATGAAATTCCACGACAGTTTGGCGTTGTCGGCATGTCTTGGCCTGGGTTTTTTCGGCGGGGACGAGCGGGTGCGTTCGGCCGACCTGGAACAAAACCAGCCTCCGCTCTATTTGGAGACGAAAGGAGGGCGCGCTCGTCCGGCGCATGAAAGGAATCTTTGGCCACACAAGACCAAAAAGAACCTGATTTGTGGTGAGTTTTGTCTTTTCAAACATGTAAAGCCCAGGGCAGCGCTTAAGTGTACACGGGTATTTGATTTATTTACGTATTTTGGGGTATTTTGTTCATTGCCATTTGTGTAGGGTATGAGATTTAAGCTAGCGGCTGCGTGTTAGTATTGCTCTGTAAGCAACCCTGAACTCTTTGTGCCTTCAGCCGGGCCCGGTCCGTTTCAAGAATGCGCGCCCGTTAGGTGTATTGAACTAACGGGGGGGGAACGGATCGCTCCAGAGTGAGGAAGAGCAGGGAGAGACTAAGCGGGCTAGATCCATTTGTTCTTTAAGAGAAAATGGAGGGAAGTACACTAGAAAGGGATTCAGACGTCCCGTAACAATGGCAATGGAAAAACGGTTGCAAATTATGTGCTGCTCATTCGGATCTTCCGGAGGGAGGTTTTTTTTTATGTCCTTCAATCGATTACGCGTCTTGCGTGAAAATTAGAAGAAGGAAGGGAAATATTACTTGGTTTTAAGAATATCACGGCAAAAGACGTTAGAGAAAGAAATATGTAAAAACAATAGCTCCTCCGCTTTTCACCGAAGCGGAGAACACACAGGCGAACGCGTAAGGCGATCAGCCCCGAGAAATATCCCCCAAACTCCCCTACTAAGTGCGCACCCAAACAAGGCGTTGGGTTTTTAAAAAAATGAGCAGACTACTGTTGTCCCCTTTTTCCTCTCCCTGTCCAGGTCTGTCGGCGTTTTCCTCCGCGCCCTGCCCTGCCCTCCGCCTCAAAGCCCCAGCACCAGCCCCACGCCCCAACCACGGCGGCGGCTCACAGAGCCTCTCGCACCAGCTGATACCCCGCGAGAAGTGGGCCCAAACCCGGGAGCAGAAGAAGAAGCGGCGGAAGCAGATACACGCTCAGGAAACCGAAGCTCACGACTCACTCCGTGGACACATTATGTGAGACACCGACAACTGCTTTGGAGGCCAGAGACAAACTGCTCCAAATCCCGTGACTGTTGCCCCACGGAGGCGGCAGCGTGAAACACCAAACGCACCCGCTGAAACCCCGTTGAAAGTTGCCCCCGCACCGCAAACAGAAGAAGCCATTGGGACCGGCACGTTTGGTTATTAACCAACCCTCATGGACCACAGGCTAACGTTATTTGAACGCTTTGGGCTACCTGGGCCTCCTGCGGACTTTGAGAAACTTAAGCCATAGGTGCCAGAGCCAGGACTACGGTGCTGCGGAGCGCGCAGGAACATGTGTCACGGACTGGCGGCAGCTTTTCCACAGCCCGGCGGAAAGACTGTGTGCTCGACATGTGTCGAAGGACTGTTACCGGAGGAGGCGTTAAAGGAAGAGGGCCTCTCAAGCTCACACGGGGCCAGAGGACGGCAGAGGCGGGCGTGGAGGAAACGCGAGCGACTGACCAAACCCGGATTCACATTCGTCACCAAAGCGACCGCTCATGTCACGTAAGTTTGAACAAGAACAAATTGCAATTGGCACTTTTTAGAGATAATTCATGCTGAATTCCCGTAATATACGCTAACAATCTGTGGTGTAAAAGTTAAAATTCTGGATGATTCAGGGACAACAAATCCTGTGTTAAAAACAAAACATAAGGTGACAGATTTTGGTCCTTTCTCAAATGAGTGGTCGCTTCACAAAACTCATGGCTTCAGTGTAGTGAAGATAGGCTAACGGAGTACGTTTATTGGGATAGGCACGACTCCGCGGTATTACCTAACGTGTTTATCGACCCACTGTGCTCCACTTTGCACACAGCTTTGTCCGAACCCACGTCTGCAGCGTGGAGGGAGGTCCCTGCATGTATTAAGTGTAGCAGTGCTGGAGGCTGGACACAGGTCCAAGATGGACACTCGTGGTTCTCCAGAAAAGCAAACGCATGGAGAAGCCCTTTTTATTTTTTATTTTGTATTGTTTTCTGGCCGCAAGACATGTGTGTTCTGACCCTGACAGCATCACTTCAGCCCCACGGGTGGCGGGGGTCATGCTGTCAGCGCCGTATGCAGCGACCACGCCGGGGCTGCACACGGTCCCACTGAAGGATTTTGAATAGGCCTGATAAAATTGGAGTGGTTTTTTTGGATTTTTGCCACTTGTTTGGGTTGAATGAAACCGGTTTGAATCTTGTGTTTTAGTGCCTTTGACTCTCCACCAAGTTTGCATAAAAGCAAAAAACAAAAACAAAGAGATAAACCCTAACAAACGGTGTGAAGGGTTACAATTTTATCCCAACAGAGATCTGTTTCATAATCTGATGGACAGATGCCAAAATGCATACCTAAATTCAACATGATCAGAGGGTTGAAACAATTTTTTATTTTCTAAATTGGCTGGCCAAAGCTGATCTTCTAAACTGAATTAAACAAAGAATGAACAATCAACATGGTGAAATCAAAATGGGACTTATTTTTATCACACTCTCGTGGGGCAAAAAGCCAATCAAAATAGGGCATGACGTTGGTAACTCAGGTCCTTATTGTTTTAATGCTTTTGAATTTACTTTTTACGTAGTTTTAGGGTTGTGGTTTTTGACATTTTGATTTATTTATTTTTCCTTTTTGCACTGCGGTGGTGTCTTATTTTTCTCCACTAGTGGAACGGATGGGTGAAAGACGATCACGCTTTCAAAATAAGAGCGCTCAACAAATTCTGGGCTGAAAGATATGAAAAGATATGAAATTTGATGGCCTGAACAAACATTTTTTTTTTTACAATGACTTTCTGACCTGACCTGACAACTTACTGCGCAAGCGTTTTTGTTTGTGTTGATGTCATTGTGTGTCTCAGTTGATCGTTGTATGTGTGTGTGTGTGTGTATATTTGATGTGCGTTTCTGGTCATTTATTTACAGGCATATGACCACAAACACAACCCGCAGCGGACACAGGATAACTGTGTCCGCTGGATAAATTCTGGATAAATTCTTGCTTTTCCTTTTTTTCAACAGGCTGAGCAGTGCATTTAATGACAACTAACCACTAACAAACTGACACATAACACACCATTGTTTCATTTGAATGACTTGAAACTAACGAACCGTTGCTGTTTCTTTTGGAGCAGGATTCCACAGGTACAGACCGGCTGCTGGAAGTGTGAGAACATACGAGTGTCGACAATTTTACAACCGAGTCTGTTATGTTGTGTGTTCTGATTTTAATATTGTTTGCCCAAACACCATTCAGCACAAACTGGTCACGCTCGCTGGGGCTCGTGAGCAGGCAGCGGGCGAATGCAGCGAAGGCAGACAAGGCATACCTGCCTCTGCCCATATGCAGGAACTGGCTACTCCAGACGAGATGGAGCCGTGGGCGAAAAATGGCCTTGGTGGGTTGCTGGGTAAACCTCAAACCGGGTTTGCCACAGCATTTCTTCAGAGACTTTGTGCCTTTAGCACATGACCGAGACCATGCCTGAAAAGGAGGGATGTGTAACTTAAATTACACACAATTGAGGTTCTGCCAAACCTTTGGCACAGAACCCGGGTAAGTTCCAAATTATTCCTTAGGCTGCCCATGCCCCGCCCCATCGCACCATGCCAAGGTAAGAAATACTGTCTGTCTGGTTCTGGTGGATCTCTGGTCCAAATGGACTGAAGTATTTGCATGCAAACACGCCACGAGCAACGCGGTGGTGAAAGCTCTGCTCACAGAAATTGTGCCACAATGGGGTGTCCCGGAAAGGAGAAAAAAAAAAAATAATAATAATAATAATAAAAAATAATAATATATAATTTCTAGTGACAATGGCAGTCACTTTGTAGCAAAATTATTGAGGAAGTAGGTCAATTTCTGGGCATTGATATAAGGAAACATTGCGAGCGAGAGAATGGCACTCTGAGGTCAAAACCTAAACCCATTCGAAACCCTCTTTGCCAGACCGCCCAACTTGGGAGCGGGACCCCGACCTAGAGATCTGCCATGCACCTTTTGTGTGATGACGACATGCTGTCCTATTGTAAAGAAATGAATGCACTACTGTAATCTATTTCTGCCTAGGTCAGGAGCGCCCTGCCACAGGCGGCGCAGGCGGCTCTGCACGAGATCGAGCCATACGACTGGGTCCTGGTGAAGGAGACAAGACGGGAACATGGATCCCATCCTCGTCCTCCTGGTGACGGACACGGCCGCTAAAGATCGCAGAGAGGACAGCTTGGATCCACGCCGACCACTGTCGTGCAGCGCTGCCACCGAGGGCCATAGACGAGGCCACCGAGGGTCGGGACGGAGGAGGCATATTCACGGCTCCCTAAGCATAAGGGGTCGGCCGGCGTGAGAACCCCGTCACTGGAGCAGGCCCACAACAACAACAACACCCAGAGAATCCCAGCGTTCCCGAGGCGCATCCCCAGGAACAACACGACGCCCCAACTCCCTTGCCCCCGGACCCCAAGGTCACACCCCGAAGTGCCGAGGCCAAAGCCCCAACGCGATTAGGGTCTTGCCGCTCCAAGACCGAACATCGCCATGGCCACTAACGCTTCACACGCGCTCAGAGGGAGCGGTGTCCCTGAACGCTCGTGAGCATTTCCGCGGAAAAGACTACTGAACCCGTAGCAGGTCCCGTACGGCTAAATACCGGCATGGGCCCGTGGCCTATTATGTTGGACACACTGTCCGCACTCTTATCGCTGTCCGGATCCATTGTGTTATTATAATGTGCTCTTTCTTTTATTGACAAACATGTTTCTTTTCTTGTCCATTTTGGACAGCAATAATTGAAGTGTTTCAAGCTTGAAGGTGATGTGATTACAATGCCTCTGGTATTTAACTGAATGTGATTAATGCAAAAGTGGTTTTGAATTATCAAAAGAGGGGAGTGTAATGACAGTTTTTGGAATTAACTAAGCTAAACCTATTCGCAGCAAATGCACAGCCTGAACCTACTGTCTGGTGGACGACTGGGCCTTTAAATTAATGCAGAGACGGCCGTCTGACGCCATGCTGAGTTTGAACTAAAGCACAGGCCTTCTGCGTCGCACCTGAAGAATCACCATTGCCACAAAGACCCCTGCTGGCTGCTCCTTTCACACCTAAGACAAAGGCCTTCCTGTGTCTTGCGCTAAAACAAAAGGTGATGTTTGCATGATAATCTCAGCCCATGTGACGTCACGGTTTTGGGGCCCTGCTGTGCGCCTCCTGAGTATATGTATTGGTACAGTAGCTCTGCCCCAGCAGAGCTCACGATGCAAGACTGTATGTCGGCTCTCCATATATATATATGTGTAAAATAAATGTGTTTACATCTTTGATTTAAGACAAATATCATTCCAGCTTTTTCCTTTATTGGGGTATGAAATTCCACGACATGTGTCTTAAATAATTATCCACGTCGCCTGACCCACGTGGGGTCAGTCCCCGAACATATGGAATATGTAACTGGGTGGAGAGATAGTCTCTTCACTCAGAGAACCATGGTTAAATACTGTAACCGTAACGTTTTGTGTTCATTGTTCATCTGTTTGCTCAGATCATTTTACAGAATGGCTTAGAAAGTGTTGGAGCAATATTGGACTATACGTGGTAAAGCTAATAATTTCTGACATTTGATGTTTGTTCTATTATTATTCTTACAGACTTGTACAAGCCAAGTGGTATATCACAGAATGTGAAGAGGAGAAAGAGTGCGCTCTAGAAGACAGTAAGTTTAAACACAGTCACATGACATTGAACTTGGTTTAATTTCTTGCTTTGTACTAACAGACTTTCTCCATATTTTTCAGATGTTGGTGCCAGTTGAGCCAGGAAGCAAAGTCCAGTGAATCTGCTTGAATCAATAAGGACTAACAAATATTGTGCATCTTTACTACATTCTGAATTATGTTGTGAATAACTCAGCCTACATGTTACAACATAAGGTATGTAAACTATTATTTTATGAAATAAAAAAAATCTGCCATTTTGTAATTGTTTTTTGGGTTTTCTTGTAAATATTTGTTAAAAGAAGCTGAAAAGAAGTGTTGATGTAATCTGTTTCAACAAAACTTTAAAGTTGATGAACTGAAAACTTTAAAGTTGAACTCAGCTTAAAACGGAGTTTTTAAGCTAAGTTGAACTTTAAAGTTTTCAGTTTATCTTGGCAAACGTTTTTTAAGTTTTGATGAACTGAAAATCTCAAGTTCAACTTAACTTAAAAAAACGTTTGCCAAGATAAACTGAAAACTTTAAAGTTCAACTTAGCTTAAAAACTCCTGATAGTTTTAAGCCAAGTTCAACTTTAAAGTTTTCAGTTCATCAACTTTAAAGTTTTGTTGAAACAGATTACATCAAATATTTTAAGTCCAATCGGCATGTTAGGGTTTACAGTGCAGGACGCCTGGCTCGCACTCGCGCATTGGAGACACCCGTGGATGAAAGGAAGAGGTGAAGCTTCAGTGTCATCAATGTGCTGTACACAGACCCTGAGCTTCTACATAAGGACTTGAAAAGGACGTGGGAAGCCGTTCTGAAGCCGTTTGAGTTCTAAAGAGACACAAGGCACTGCCTGTTGTCTGTGTATATATAGGCCTACTTGTATACTTCATTTGGTACTTTCTGGCCATTGAGATAAAAAAAAAGAAAAGATTATTCCACAATTCTGAGCACAAATACCTGGTATAGTACTGTAAAAGTGTGGGAAAATTCTTTAAAATCCTTAAAAATTCCCTGGCATAACACCCCATTTAGTCACATAGGATGTTCAGCACTGGCTTTTGTGAAAAGTGGTGCATTACACCGCGTTCTGTCATGGAATTTTTTACCACAATAAAGGAAAAAGGCTGGAAAGGTATTTGTCTTATTCAAAAGCGTAAGTTTTATTTTACACGACACACAGAAATCCATGGTGAGCTCTAGGAGGTAGAGCCTCTGATAAAGTTAATATAGACCAAGGCACACAGCAGGACCCAGAAACCGTGACGTCACGAGCCCTTTGATTCCAGGACATGTCTGTGGCCTATGGTCTTAGGTGTGGTAAGGGCAATCCGAAAAGGGCCTTTGTCTGGCGGTGAGAGGTGCTTCAGCCGAGAGGAGCCAAGATAAGGACAGGGATGGGTCTGGTCATTGATTACTTCAGTTTGTGTATTGCTGCGACTGGTTTTAGTTGAATTAACTCTAAAAACTGCCATTACATTCCAAATTATTATGCAAATTGTATTTCAGTGCCATAAAGGTAAAAAAATACGTTTTTCAATGAGACTCATGGATTTGTGTTGTAATGGCAGTTTTTAGAGTTAATTAAACCAGTTGCAGAAAATACACAAACTAACCTACCATCTAGTGGACGGCTGGGCCTTTAATCAATGCCCAGAAGACCGTCTGCCGACATGTTGAGTTTCCACTGAAGCGCCGGCTTTCTGCATCTCACCTAAAGACATCACAACGGCCACAAAGGCCTCTGCTGGTTGCTCCTTTACACTTAAGACAAAGGTCTTCCTGTGTCTTGCTCTAAATGGCCTGCCCTCTAAACATCACAAAAGGTGATGTTTACATGATCATCCGAGGCGCCAACTGGGCGCCCGCATTACATCTGAGCAGTATCACCCCCATGCCCATGTGACTCTTTCATGTGCTTGCACTATATAGCGGAGCCAAATAGCTGCCTCGGCAGAACACGCGAGCTGTGTGTGTCGGTTCTCCACACGTGTGTTAAATAAACTTATGCTTTTGAATAAGACAAATATCTTTCCAGCTTTTTCCTTTATTGTGGTAAGAAATTCCACTACAGTGTCTAAAGGCTCTGTGAATCACTGACATCAATCTCAGACGTCTGTGATGATTAGTTGTCAGGTAAGTCCAGTTAAAAAAAAACTATTGAAAATGGACATTCCACATTATTAAGCAGATTACCCTTTTCAAGCAATAGGGGAAAGAAAAGGGATCTCTGCTGATGAAAAGCATGAAACAGTTGAATGCCTTGGACTATGTATGAAAACCTTTGTTTCATTAAAGATTAAGTGTAATCCTCGTACCGTTAAGACATTTGTGGCTGATTCAGGGTTTGTGCAGATAAAGGCACAATGACGACTGTTTCTGCCAGACAAATGCATCAGATTAAGAGAACAGATGCTACAAAGCAGCTAACTGTCATGATTCGTCTTTTGTTCCCCTGGTTTTGTATGTAAGCCTTTTGTTTAGTCTAGTGTTTTATTTCGACATGTCTGTTCTGTCCTTGTGATTTTGCTTTGCTTCCCTTGTGTTGATTGCCTGATGTGTTTCATCTGTACCCTGTTTCCTCATGTATTTATACCCCTGTGTTTCCCTTGTCCTTTGTCGTGTCATTGTCTACCCGGGTTTTTTCAGTTTTGTTTTTTCTGGATTTTGTTATTTTGGTTTTTGTCATTTATTAAACCTCACCAGTTTTGTTGCAGTCCTGCCTTTTGGGTTTTATTTTTCCTCACTCCACCATCCAACCATGACACTAACAGGTATTTGAAGCTGCTGGTGTCTCTGGAGTCTCCCGAACATCAAGCTGTAGGACCCTCCAGAGGCTGCAGTTGTAAACCTTCTATTCGGCCTCCCCTAAACTGTTCATTGAAGCTGACGAGCAGAAACGGCTGAACAAGCAAAACCTCTGAGGGTGGGAGGGAGGCTATTCTGACATCCTGCAAAGAAATCCAAGAAAACTCTTAAAAACCTCAAATTTTATGGATTTAAAATGTTTGAAGCTGCTATTAAAGAAGGGCTCCTATGTTGAAATATAACTTGACCTGTTTAGATGTTTTTGATTGAAATTGCTTTTGATTTTAGTAAATATGACCACCTAATCCAACAAATTCAACAAATTACCATTTTCAATTCATTACAAGCTTTAAAATGTATTGAAACAATGAGTTGCATAATAATTTGGAACAGTAGATTTGGAATTTTTTTACTAAATTCATTTTTGAAAAAAATACAGTTTCACTGGGAGGTTTTCTCAATTACATTCATATTATCCTCTAACAGTTAAAAGCTTGAAGATTATGCAGACCGTCATTTGAGTTGACAATTTAAAAAATCAGAGAAAAATACCATTTGCATAATTTGGAACGCGGTGTACTTTGGGCTACAATAGGGAGTTTCAGGCCTTAGAATTTGGACAGTGAAAACAAACTGGCTCTACTCCAAGCAAACTTGCCTATGACAAGCTATGGTTTGTCTTTCCCTGTTCCAAGGCACACGCTTATTCTTTAGCTCAACTTATTTATAGCCGGAGCACTCTGGCCCTCAGCTATTTTAAACCTCTTCAAACTTAGCAGCAGGTTATTTTTTACTGTCCCACTGCCCACTCTCCCTGATCATGTCCGACCCTGGGGTCTCCGCGGGGACATGCTGGAGCTCCTGTTGGCCGCCTGTCTGTCGCTCCTCCTGGCGCATGTGCTGGGAGTGTTGTGGAGGGCGTTAATAGTGGCAGAGAGGACAGAGACGTTCCCCGTTCCTCTCCCCGGGCTGTGCGCCTCGATGGCGGAGCTCAGGCAGCAGCTCAAAAGACGCTTCTTGGAGGCGCTGCGGGCCGACGACGCGGGGCAGGTGCGGCAGATCCTAGACACGGGCCGGCTGGATATCGACACCGTGCTGGAGGTGGACGATCCCAACATGCTACTGGCCTCCTACAAACAGGGTCAGTCTGAGCTGTAGGGCTGTTTAGATCTGGGTTAGTTCTGGTTTAGTCCTTTATTTTTATTTGAAGCTATCCCACCCCCAACAAAAGAACCGAAATCAAACAGTAAACTTAGACTTAATGGAATAGACGTGTCGTAATTGAAAAACAAAATGTTTTTTTAAGTTATTGTGCAGAACGAGCCCATACCATGTACCCTGTTTCAATACAACTTGAAGCTTGAGCCAACATTTTCCCACTTTCGTGCAATAACTGCAGTGCAGACTGAGAGCTTTAGTCATCAGTCTAATGAAGTGGTTGAGAGGTGTGTGCTTTAAGTCATAGTAATGACTGTGTTTTCCCTGCCAGACTGATGTCAAATTTGACAATTATATAAGACATAACAAAACAACATACAATACAGCATGATGACATACAGGGCATGAATCACCATAACTTCACATTCAACACTGATAAGTTTGCGTCGTGGAGGACTCATTTTCAGCATTGCCAAAACACATTTTCTGCAAATGTTAATGTTTTACATTATATATGACTAAATGGGGTGTTATGCCAGGGAATTAAAAAAAGTTGCGAATAGGACTACCATCAGACACATCTATTAGGGTCTTTGCCTGGCATGGAACATCTAACGTTTGTATGGAATCAGTTTTGTGCCAAAAGAAACAAACAAAACTTCTTCAATGTCAAACAAAAATAGGGAATTTGAGAGAAAATAAAACTAATTAAAAAAATAAAAGTATAACTTGCAATCAAATTCTTTGTCTAATTGCGTAAAGTATTGGTATTTTACCCTTCTAATAATGTATTCTGTTTACGGTTCCCTCTGCTTCTCTCTGTCCTTGTGCAGTCTCTCTGCAGCTCTCTCTCGTTTGCGCTCCTTGACTTTTTGTTTGCAGTTCTGGCACAATCCTCTCGGGTGGGCGGGCTTTTCTGGAGATCATCCCCATTGGCTAGTTAGTTTTTGATTGACACAGCTCATCAGCGCAGTGCCCCGGACGTTGTGGTGACGTCACAGACAAGCTGCGCGCACATCCGGGGAGCAAAAGCTACACAGACAGATGCACAGACAGCGGCCTTCCGAACGATAACATGAGGAGTTGTTGTGCTGTTAATTGCACTAACACAAGTCAATCAATCAATCAATCAATGGTTTTGTATAGCCCAATATCACAACAGGAGTTGCCTCATAGGGCTGTAACAAACATTAAGGCAATAAAACAGAACAGTAAATAAGACAATGTAAAGTTCCGGTGAATCAAATATCCAGGCAAACATAATGTCCAAATAAGCGTCAGCAGTGGGTGGCGACGAGCAGTGGGTGGCGACGAGCAGCTCGGGTGTCCCCTGTCCTTAGACTCTCCAGCCCGGCAAGGAAAAACTCAAAAACCCAGTGGGAGAAACGAGAAACCTTGAGGAGAACCACAGAAGGAGAGATCCACTCCCATGGACGGACAGGCTATAGAGACCCAGGCCGAAGGAGTCCCTCAGCAGACGGGCCAAGATCACAGACCGTCCAGTCCTTGTTGTCAGTAGGCAGGGTTCCTCCGTTCAGCCGGGTTCCTCCGTTCAAGGGTTCCTCCGTTCAGCCGGGTCCCTCCGTTCGATCTAGACAGGCACTCCCAAGGGGGAGTGGGACAGGAGACACCATGTGAATAGTAATGAACAGACTACAGATGAAATAAATATTGTATCATAGTAAGACAAAGTTTGCAGTAAGAAGAAAAAGAGGATAGCGCTCAGTGTACCGTACTTCCCACAGCAGAGTTTCTCCTAAAGCAGCTTTACTTCAGGCTGAGGGTTAGAGCTTTACCTAACTGACCTGATCATAAGCTAATTCGAAGAGGTACGTTTTGAGCCTAGTCTTAAATGTAGGGACTGTGTCTGCTTCTTTAACGTGAGCTGGGAGTTTATTCCATAAAACCGGAGCTTGGAGCTAAAGGCTCTTCCTCCTACACTGATGTTGGAGCTAAAGGCTCTTCCTCCTACAGTGATTTTGGAGACCCGAGGAATCACTAGTAGCCCTGAGTTTTGAGAGCGGAGTGCTCTGGTTGGCCGATATGGAACGATAACGTCTTGGAGATAAAGCGGAGCAAAACCCTTTATGGCTTTAAATGTGAGGAGCAGGATTTTAAATTTGATTCTAAACTCAACAGGAAGCCAATGGAGAGACTTTAGCACAGGTGTAATGTGTTCTCTTCTCTTTGTACGCGTTAACAATCTTGCAGCTGCATTTTGAACTAGTTGAAACCTTTTTAGGAAACTTTTAGGACACGCTGCTAGCAGGCAGTTGCAGTAGTCCAGCCTTGAGGAAACAAATGCATGAATAAGTTTTTCTGCATCACTCTTAGGTAGAATGTTTCGTATTTTAGCAATGTTGCGCAGGTGAAAGAACGCAATTTTACAAGCCTGGTTTATATGCGTTTTAAAAGAGAGGTCCTGGTGAAACAGAACTCCAAGGTTTTTTACTTTAGAGCTCGTTGATACGCTAACATTATCCAGGGAGATGATCTGCTGAGATAAAGACTCTCTCAGTTTTTGAGGACCTAAAATAATAACCTCGTTTTTATCAGGGTTAAGGAGAAGGTAATTTACAGTCATCCAGGTCTTGATGGCTTTTACGCAGGAACTAAGCACATCTAATTTATCTGTCTGACCTGGTTTTATTGATAAGTACAGCTGTGTGTCATCCGCGTAACAGTGAAAATTTATATTATGATTTCGGATTATGTTACCTAATGGAAGCATGTACAATATAAATAAAATTGGCCCGAGCACTGAACCCTGTGGCACCCCATAACACACTTTAGAACACGGTGAAGACTTTAGGTTTACATTAACAAATTGGTGCCTATCAGATAAGTAAGATTTAAACCAAGAGAGGGCTGTTCCCCTGAGGCCTACGTCAGTTTCTAACCTCTGCAGGAGAATATTGTGGTCGATTGTGTCAAAGGCTGCACTGAGGTCTAACAGAACCAGGACTGAAGCTAGTCCGGCATCAGCTGCTAATAACAGGTCGTTGGTAACTTTGACTAAGGCGGTCTCTGTGCTATGATAAGTTCTGTACCCTGACTGAAATTTTTCAAATAAACTATTGTCCTGTAGGTGGCGGCAAAGCTGCTTAGCTACTACTTTTTCAAGGACTTTTGAAATGAAAGGCAGATTACATATGGGCCTATAGTTTGCTAGAATATCAGGATCGAGATTGGGTTTTTTCAAAAGTGGTTTGATAACAGCATATTTAAAGGACTTTGGTACATACCCATTTTCTAATTATTTTCAATATGGTATCTGAGATTTCTGGGGTAATTTCTTGGAGGAGTTTAATTGGAATTGGATCTAGAAGACAAGTTGATGGTTTTGAAGACATAATGATTGATAATACCTCAGCCTCATCTACAGTTATGAACCTGTCTAAGGCTTTGAAAGGAGGCAATGATTCTACAGCTGGATTTAGATCAGAAGACAAGGGAAGCTTATCATTTATTTTATCTCTAATGGTTGTGATTTTGTCATTAAAGAATTTAAGGAAGTCATCGCAGCTAAGGGTATCAGGAACGGAAGGCTCTACTGCGCTGTGACTGTTTGTTAGCCGGGCCACCGTATTAAAAAGAAACCTAGGGTTATTTTTATTTACTTCAATTAATGAAGAGTAGTAATCTGTTTTTGCTTTCCTCATGGCTTGCTTATAGGCGAGTAGGCAATTTTTCCAAGATCTAAGAGATTGCTCAGTGCTAGAATTGCGCCATAACCGTTCTAATTTGCGAGTCTTTCGTTTAAGCGTGCGTGTTTCCGCGTTGAACCAGGGAGCGACGCACCTTGGCCGAACCACTTTCTGTTTCAGTGGAGCCGCAACATCAAGGGCTGTTTTTAGTGTGAGCATAACGCTGTCGACAAACTGATCACTTTTATTTAAATCAATAAGCGAGCTATTCTCTGTAGACATAGTATTAAAGACTGGCTGGATCATTTCTTTAAACTTTAACACGGCTTTTTCAGATAGTGGCCGTTTTAATTGAATTTTATCTTGTGGATTAGTATAATCTTCGATTAGGAACCTGAATGTAATTAAAAAATGGTCAGAAAGCACGGGATTCTGAGGGAGAACGTTTAGGTCGCTAATTTCAATCCCATATGTTAAAACCAGATCAAGAGTGTGTTTATGGCAGTGAGTAGGTTTATTCACATTTTGTGTAAAGCCAACCCCATCCAGTAGGGCACTAAATGCCTTGCTCAGACAATCCCTATTATTATCGACATGAATGTTAAAATCACCTACTATTATAATTTTATTCCAATTCAACACTATACTGGCTAAAAACTCAGAGAACTCTGCTAAGAAGTCTGAATAGGGGCCAGGAGGCCGATAAATAATAGCAAGTAGTAAAGCTTTTTGATTTTTCCATTTGGGACAGGTAAGAGACAGTGTTAGACTTTCAAACGAATTAAACTTTAGGTTATTTTTGGGATTTAGAACAAGATTAGAGTGTGATATCACTGCAACCCCACCACCTCGGCCTGTGGTTCTGGCAGCCTGAAAATTAACGTAACTAGGAGGGGTAGATTCATTAAGCCTAACATAGTCATCCTGCTGAAGCCATGTTTCAGTTAGGGCGAGAAAGTCAATGTTGTTATCGCAAATTAAATCATTTACTAAAATGGACTTTGATGAGATTGATCTAATATTCAACAACCCACACGTTATGTGCTTAGCACTTTGTTTATTGTTTTGTTTAATGTTAAGTTTACTCTTGGGTATCTGTGTTAGGTTATTTGGTCGCATGCCAGCATTTGGTTTGTGAGCTTTTGATGTTTTAGTGCTTGGTATACAGGGGACTGACACGGTCTTTATTTGTTCTGGTATTTGAATTAAGTTATTTGGTCGGACGCCAGCGTTTGTTTTCTTAGCATTTGATGTTTTAGTCTTTGGTTTACGGGGGACAGACACAGTCTTTATTTGAGAATCTACACACTTGATTTGTGACAATCCGGGAGCAGGGTCGGTGGTTACAGAGGAGTGTTCTACACTACTGCTCTGCGCCCGGGGCTCATATCTGGACCGTCAATTTGGGCCGCGACTAAGGCTATCGGCCACATTCGTAGATAAAAGGGATGCACCAGCCAAATTTGGATGTATGCCATCCCTGCGCATGAGCTTGGGCTTTCCCCAAAAGGCGCTCCAATTATTGACATATCCAACATCATTTTGCTCGCACCATCTAGACAACCAGCAGTTAAATGATAAATGTCTGCTATACATTTCATCATTGACCAAATTGGGCAGAGGGCCAGAGTATATTACGGTATCTGACATCGATTTTTACCAATTCACACACCGCGCCTACTTGCAATTTGAGAATCTCTGACTGTCTCCGCCGAATATCGTTACCACCCGCGTGGATCACGATCTGAAGGAACCGCCTCCCTCCCTGCTTTAAGCACCTAAGGTTACCTTCGATGTCACCAACTCTGGCCCCCGGATAACACCTAACCAAAGCTGCTGGGATCTTCACGTCCCTAACTATGGAGCTTCCAATCACCAGAGTATCAGGTTCAGCCGGTGTGGCGCTGAGGGGAGAAAACCTGTTCTGGACGTGAAGCGTTTGGTGCGCTACGGGTGTGCGCTTAGCACTTCCCCCTCCCCGGACAGTCACAAATCCGTCCTGGTCTTGTCCCGGCTGCACGGACCCGCTGCGGGGCTAGTCTCAGCCTGGCTAGCCTCTCTAGCACTGTTGGAGCGGACTGCGGTCCCTGCCACTATCTGACTGTAGCTAACACTAGCCTTCACTAAAACTCCGGACAGCCGCTCCTCTAACTCGGACACCCTGGCCTCCAAAGCTCCCACTACACTACACTTAACGCAACTAGTACTATCATCTGTGAAGGAGGCAGGGTTCTGACTCGACATACGGCAAACTGAGCAGGACAGCGCGAAAGAGGAGGAAGTAGACGGGGTAGCCATGGCTAGGCTAGCGGGCTAAACCAGCAAGCGAGCTACCGCGCTACGGAGGAGAGAGACAGAAGGAATTTAATCCACGCAGAAGTGTTGGTTCAAGCGGAGAAAAGAATAGTCTCCGCGGAGATAAAGGGCCAAATTAAAACTCCAATTAACTAGAGTGGACTCTACAGCTACGTTTAATACGTGGATTAACAATAGTAACACAGAGAGAGCTAAAGTTTTTAGCTTGCCCACAACGAGCGTTCAACACAGAATGTACTCACCGGATGTGACGCAGCAAGTGAGAATGGTTGGCGTTTGTTCAACATCCCCAGAGGACGTCACCCATTTGCCAAAAACAGGAGAAGATTGTGGCTTCGGGCAATTAAAAGAGCGGATTAGGGTCATTGAAGTAAATTAAATGGAAGAGGCATGATGTCTCATCATTACCCCGGTGAACGAGAGGGTCGCGTCCCTACGCCTTTGGGTCGGGGACAGGTCTCTCACCGTTGTCTCGGCCTACGGGCCCAACATCGGTGCAGAGTACCCGGCCTTCTTGGAGTCCCTGGGGGGGGGGGGTACTAGATAGTGCTCCGGCTGGGGACTCCATTGTTCTACTGGGGGACTTCAACGCCCACGTGGGTAACGACAGTGAGACCTGGATGGGGGTGATGGGGAAGAACGGCCTCCCCGATCGGAACCCGAGTGGTGTTCTGTTATTGGACTTCTGTGCTAGTTACGGTTTGTCCATAACGAACACCATGTTCGAGCACAAGGATGTCCATAAGTGCACGTGGCACCAGGACACCCTAGGCAGGAGGTCGATGATCGACTTTGTAGTTGTGTCATCTGATCTCCGGCCGCGTGTCTCGGACACTCGGGTGAAGAGAGGGGCTGAGCTGTCAACCGATCACCACCTGGTGGTGAGCTGGATCCGCTGGCAGGGGAAGAAGCCGGTCAGACCTGGCAGGCCCAAACGTGTTGTGAGGGTCTGTTGGGAACGTCTGGTGGATCCCTCTGTCAGTAGGGTCTTTAACTCCCACCTCCGGAAGAGCTTCACCCAGATTCCGAGGGAGGTAGGGGACATGGAGTTCGAGTGGACCATGTTCTCCTCCATTGTCGATGCGGCTGCTCGTAGTTGTGGCCGTAAGGTCTCTGGTGCCTGTCGCGGCGGCAACCCCCGAACCCGGTGGTGGCGCCCGGAAGTAAGGGATGCCGTCAAGCTGAAGAAGGAGTCCTATCTGGCCTTGTTGGCTTGTGGGACTCCGGAGGCAGCTGAGAGGTACCGGCAGGCCAAGCGTGCTGCAGCTCGTGTGGTCAAAGAGGCAAAAACTCGGGTCTGGGAGGAGTTTGGAGAAGCCATGGAGGAGGACTATCGGTCGGCCTCGAAGAGATTCTGGCAAACCATCCGGCGCCTCAGGAGGGGGAAGCAGTGCTTCACCAACACTGTTTACAGTGCGGGTGGGGGGCTGCTGACCTCGACTGGGGATGTGGTCGGGCGGTGGAAGGAGTACTTTGAGGATCTCCTCAATCCCACTGTCACGTCTTCCGATGAGGAGGCAGAGGCTGGGGACTCGGAGGGGGGCTCGTCCATCACCCAGGCTGAAGTCACCGAGGTGGTTAGAAAGCTCCTCGGTGGCAAGGCCCCGGGGGTGGATGAGATTCGTCCCGAGTACCTTAAGTCTCTGGATGTTGTAGGGCTGTCTTGGCTGACACGTCTCTGCAACATCGCGTGGCGGTTGGGGACAGTGCCTCTGGATTGGCAGACCGGGGTGGTGGTCCCCCTCTTCAAGAAGGGGGATCGGAGAGTGTGCTCCAATTACAGAGGGATCACACTTCTCGGCCTCCCTGGTAAGGTCTATTCCAGGGTGCTGGAGAGGAGGATCCGGCCAATAGTCGAACCTCGGATTCAGGAGGAACAATGCGGTTTTCGTCCTAGTCGTGGAACACTGGACCAGCTCTATACCCTTCATCGGGTGCTCGAGGGTTTGTGGGAGTTCGCCCAACCAGTCCA
Source organism: Proterorhinus semilunaris (assembly GCA_021464625.1). NCBI lineage: Eukaryota > Metazoa > Chordata > Actinopteri > Gobiiformes > Gobiidae > Proterorhinus > Proterorhinus semilunaris. Next base: position 32,470,506 of record CM038360.1, on the reverse strand, counting down.
CATGTGCTTTGTGGACCTGGAGAAAGCGTTCGACCGTGTCCCTCGTGGTGCCCTGTGGGGGGTGCTCCGGGAGTATGGGGTACGGGGCCCTCTACTAAGGGCTGTCCGTTCCCTGTATGACCGCAGCAGGAGCTTGGTTCGCATTGCCGGCAGTAAGTCAGACCTGTTCCCGGTGCGTGTTGGGCTCCGCCAGGGCTGCCCTTTGTCACCGGTTCTGTTCATTACTTTTATGGACAGAATTTCTAGGCGCAGCCAGGGGCCGGAGGGTGTCCGGTTTGGGAACCTCAGAATCTCATCTCTGCTGTTTGCAGACGATGTTGTTCTGTTGGCTTCCTCAAATCAGGACCTCTAGCGCGCACTGGGGCGGTTTGCAGCCGAGTGTGAAGCGGCCGGGATGAGGATCAGCACCTCCAAATCTGAGGCCATGGTTCTCCACCGGAAAAAGGTGGCTTCCCCGCTTCAGGTCGGTGGGGTGTCCTTGCCTCAAGTGGAGGAGTTCAAGTATCTCGGGGTCCTGTTCACGAGTGAGGGACGGACGGAGCGTGAGATCGATAGACGGATCGGTGCGGCGTCAGCAGTGATGCGGTCGCTGTATCGGACCGTTGTGGTGAAGAGGGAGCTGAGCCAAGTGGCAAAGCTCTCGATTTACCGATCGATCTACGTTCCCACCCTCACCTATGGTCATGAGATTTGGGTAATGACCGAAAGGACAAGATCGCAAATACAAGCGGCCGAAATGAGTTTCCTTCGCAGGGTGGCTGGGCGCACCCTCCGAGATCGGGTGAGGAGCTCAGTTACCCGGGAGGAGCTCGGACTCGAGCCGCTACTCCTCTACGTCGAAAGGAGCCAGCTGAGGTGGCTAGGGCATCTGTATCGGATGCCTCCTGATCGCCTCCCTCGGGAGGTGTTCCAGGCATGTCCTATTGGGAGGAGGCCTCGTGGAAGGCCCAGGACACGCTGGTGGGACTATGTCTCCGAGCTGGCCTGGTGTCGCCTCGGGGTCCCCCCAGAACAGCTGGAGGAGGTGTGCGTGGATCGGGAAGTCTGGGCATCTCTGCTGAGACTGCTGCCCCCGCGACCCGGCCCCGGATAAAGCGGAAGAAAATGGATGGATGGATGGATGATGTCTCAGCTCCTATCTCTTTCAATAGTTGTGCTCAATAGCACATGTCTCCAGTTTCGTCCACCATTGCGGCCCATGGTCCCGTATGACGCGTCATCTGTATCTAGGCTCAAGAGCGTGAACGCGCACAGCTGTCGAGGAAGCCTCAGAGCGGGCGCCATTAAGCTGTATCAAATCTCTTAATATCATCGTTCTTTAAATACAAAATGAATGTTTAAGGCCATTTCAGGCGAATAAGCTACTATGTTAAGATGACCTGGGGGGTCAGTTTGTCAGTGCGGGGCCAAATAAGCTACGTTTCTCCGATCTTGTACCGGAGCTCACAGCGGCCCTTGGAACGTACGTAGCCGCGCTACTGTACTCACGCTCGGCCACTTTTCAGAGAAGTTCCGTAAGTGCTGGCAGTCTGGTTATTGTGATAAAAATGATAGAAATCGAGTTTTTACTTCAATTTGTTTGCTAATATAAACTCACTACTAGGGCTGGGCGATATATCGATATTTAAGATCTATCGATATATTTTAAAAAGAGATTTGGAATTAGACCATATCGTATATATCGATATAGTCCAAATTTGCGCTGTAATACTTGCTTCAGGCAACCCGCTGAACGGAGCTCTGCAGCTCCCAGCGCCCCGCCCCTCGTCGAGGGGAGAGAGGGGGAGGGGCAGCCGGCACTCTTCAACAAACATGAAGAAAGCAACAATGTCTGTGAAGCGTGCGGAGGAGAGCCCCTTGGTTGGTAAAACAAAAACCAGTGGCTCAATCATTTGGAGATGGTTTGGATAGACGTGAATGTAGCGGCGAGATATGGCGGCGCCGTGCGCTGCGCCATGTGCTTTTGTTTACGTGCGCTGCACCATGTGCTTTTGTTTACGTGCGCTGCGCCATGTGCTTTTGTTTACTTCTCAGTCTAATTAAGGTTTGCGGTAGATCATGGATGTACTGTGAACATATCAGCGTTTGTAATGCTGCCACCGCGAAGGACTATTGCTTTTTCCCCATTAGCATTGCGTTAGCGCAACGCTAATCACTCCAGTCCCTCGCTGATACCCGCTCTGATGATGACAGAGATGGTGAGCCTGTGCTGCTTGTAAAGAGTAAAGAGTCGTTTGTGGCTCAGTTTAGGAGCTTATGTTTGGGAATGCTTTGGATAAAGATAAGAACTTATCTCAAAACCACTGATTAAAACACAGTTAAATCAAGAGCAAATATCAAGAAATTATTTGGGCTATTTATTTATTTATTATATTTCATGATTATTAAGGACTAAAAAGTAAGTAATACTTTAATAAGTCATATTTCATTGTCTCAGTTTAGGCTTTAGTTTAGTTATATGCAACATAAAGTTATTAACAGCAAATGGGGTAGAAGAAAAATAAATAAATAAAATAAAAATTGCAATATTAAATATTAAAACACTCCTATTTGGCAGTGACTTTGACTTACCATTTCATTTCACAGCTCTCACTTCGCTCTCACAAAAATATCAGGATATATATCGTATATTCAACCTAAATATATCGGGATATGACTTTTGGTCCATATCGCCCAGCCCTACTCACTACTAGAATTGTTTGGCTGAATACAAAGAAGGAGCACTACAAAAGTGTTCTTTAAGTTAATGTAAGTAGCCATGTTCAAAAGTTAAGAAGTGAAAAATTGAGTTACAAGTGCGTTTGTCAACATGAACAATTATTCTGTTGTCAGCCATGTATATTGTGCCGTTTCTGTTTCTGATCAAACTTTACTAAAGGTTATGATTCACGAACTGTCCATCATAAAGAGGTCACCTTACCTTACGCTTAAAACCCATTTATTTTGTCCTTTTCATTACGTTGCTTTCCGTCAAACATTTAAGCTATTTTCAAAAGCGTGCAGCCTAATCAGGAAACTATCACGTCTTCATTAGTTTATTGTTGTTGTTGTTCATGTTAGCTATAAGCCTAATTTTTAACATTAAAACACACGCCCGCCATGTGTAGGTTCGCAATACATTTTAGTCCTGAGTAAAGAAAAACACTTGAGGTTCTTAGCGTTTAGCTTAGTACAGTCCCGTAGATTCCCGTTCATTATTTGTTTGAATCAATGGTTTGGCTCTCAGACCCGCAGAGATCACACGGAGAAGACCTGTGCTCGTTCATGAGTCACGAGCACGTCCACAGGCCTGGTGACGTCACACGATTGGAAAACTTTTTAAAAAATATTTTGGAAAAAAAAAAGTATATGTCCTAAAAATTTTAATTTTTAAGAAATATATTAGCCTTAGTCTGAAACTCTAGATGCCCTGTGGACCATTTTACAAGCCGCTCCTTTTACATGAGTGTCTATGACAAAAAGTGCTTTTTGGGCTTTGGGGCTGCAATACCACGGCCTGCCACTAGCACAAACTGAAATTGGGTGAAAAGGGGCGTATCCCCCCCTTGATTAGGGTTCGGGTGGTCCTACAACTGGGGTGAGCCTCTGTAGCGCTCACTTCATATCTGGTAAGTATTTGTATCCCACAGTAATTAAAAAGTATTTAAGTATCTCGCCATAATTCTTAAGTGAGCACTAAAACTAGGCTAATTTATCTATATTGATCCTGATCAGCCAAGTTAAAGCTAACTTTTACCAACTTGTAGCGTTAGCTGTTTTGCTAAATAAGTCAGCCAAAGTTAAGCTCCTTCTTGGTTTAACCTGAAAATCCTGAGGAGAAACGCCCTTCAAAAAGCCAAATAGACACTGATCTAGGTGATTGTTGTAGAGTCACTGAATTGAATGACGGCTGCTTTGAGTTAAGGAAAAATAATGGCAGCGCGAGTTTAACGTGGGGCTTCGCCTAATACCGTGGTGAAGTTGGTTTCACGTTGGACGTTGGATATTCGCCTCCAGCACCAACAGATCGTTCGAAGTTAGGGACCGTCTATGAATTACTCTCTTTGTAAAAAGGTGTTGGTTTAAAAAAATGAGTTTAGGTGTAAATCAATAATATGATACAAACAAAACAATTTTAATTAAAGGAGATAGACTAAATGTAATCTTTAGGTGTATTTTCTACCACATTTAATCTTTTATTGTATTTTATACCTACTGTTGAATGTTTTCACATTTTTTCAATAAGCCTATATTCGGAATCATGTGAACCAGCAAAATCAATAATATTTATAAAAATACTCCTACTCCACCACACGTTTTTATTTTCCTATTTTCAGGTTTTGAAACTTTTGAAAAATCATAATCCGGGAACATCACCAACAATACAATATTTATTTCAAGGTTTATGGTCATGTGATTTAAAATACACCAAAGATGTGGTGTATTTTTCATGGATTTTTGATAGAACGTATGGGTTTTTCCTCAATAGCTTTTAGAGCATTTGACCCAGTCACCCCAAACCAGTTTACACAATTAGTACTACCTCTAGGCTATGGGACTCAGGCCATGAAATTATGCTTAATAGATTTGGTGTATTTTTCATGGATTTTTGATAGAACGTATGGGTTTTCCCTCAATAGCTTTTAGGGCATTTGACCCAGTCACCCCAAAACACTTTACAAAATTAGTACTACCTCTAGGCTATGGGACTCAGGCCATGAAATTATGCTTAATAGATTTGGTGTATTTTTCAAGGATTTTTGATAGAAAGTATGGGTTTTTCCTCAATAGCTTTTAGGGCATTTGACCCAGTGGACCCAAACCAGTTTACAAAATTAGTACTACCTCTAGGCTATGGGACTCAGGCCATGAAAATGTTTTTTCAGCACTAAAAAGTAGAAGCCTAAATCTACGATTGTCAGGCTCTGGAGCACTGTGAAGGCTCATCATTTAAACGCTTTCTGTGAACAAAATGAGGCCAAAGCTTGGCGTATCCACTCCTCTGCGCTAAAGGTGGTATTTATAGGCCCATGTGGCAGCTGACGGGACTACAGCCTAAATTATAATCATAACCCTAAACAATTTGTACATTTTTCAACAACGCCATGAAATGGACCACAGGAAGAGTCATCTTTGCTTTGGTAAAGACAAATGGGGATCCTGAAATAAAGAATAAAGAGGCGAGGAAACCATTTCTATTTTAACTTTATTTTCTTCAGGAATGACAGAATGAAATGGGCATGAGCAACGTTCCTCAACAATAGAGCAAAACATGACCCTTTTTTGTGATCAAATATTTATTTTGTTGATACATTCTTTTTACAAGGAGAAAAATAAAAACATTAAAAATTAAAACCCTAGCTCATGGTGACAACCCTCCCACAACAACCACCCTCTTTTGGATATCCACGTGTGGACAGAATCATACATGGTTTGCAGTATAGGGCAGAACGATATGGACAACATTTCTAATATCTATTTTTATGCAGATAGCCAGATATCGATATATTACGATATAACTACGGGTTCGGTGAAAATAAAGATATAATAATACAAAAGAGTGCATTTTTATTGATATAAGTATCTTGAATGTTTATACGATAAAGATGTATCTTTATACGATAAAGATGTATCTTTAAATATGTATCTTTCAGCCCTAGTTTCCAGTTGAGTGACACTTTTAATGTGACTAATGTGAAAGCTATTTCAGATGTCTTTGAGTCTATAAGCATTTGTTCCATTTTGTTATTTGTTTGCTTATATTTAAAACATTATTATTTTTATTATGTATATATACATATGTACATACGTACCTATACACCCACACATCTCAGAGCTTTCATCTCTGGACATGAGTCACCAACTGGGTTTAGGTCCAAAGCTCGGGTCACATGCCCTTCAGACACGATGTCGTCTTTACGCACCGGCACCGCAGCTCCGCTGGCCACTTCTTCCTCAGACACCACCCGGACCATTGACCTCCCCTCACCCACACCACCCGGACCACTGACCTCCCCTCACTCACACCACCCGGACCACTGACCTCCCCTCACTCACACCACCCGGACCATTGACCTCCCCTCACTCACACCACCCGGACCATTGACCTCCCCTCACTCACACCACCCGGACCACTGACCTCCCCTCACTCACACCACCCGGACCACTGACCTCCCCTCACTCACACCACCCGGACCACTGACCTCCCCTCACTCACACCACCCGGACCACTGACGTCCCCTCACTCACACCACCCGGACCATTGACCTCTCCTCACTCACACCACCCGGACCACTGACCTCTCCTCACTCGCACCACCCGGACCATTGACCTCCCCTCACTCACACCACCCGGACCATTGACCTCCCCTCACTCACACCACCCGGACCATTGACCTACCCTCACTCACACCACCCGGACCATTGACCTCTCCTCACTCGCACCACCCGGACCATTGACCTCCCCTCACTCGCACCACCCGGACCATTGACCTCCCCTCACTCGCACCACCCGGACCATTGACCTCCCCTCACTCGCACCACCCGGACCATTGACCTCCCCTCACTCGCACCACCCGGACCATTGACCTCCCCTCACTCGCACCACCCGGACCATTGACCTCCCCTCACTCGCACCACCCGGACCATTGACCTCTCCTCACTCGCACCACCCGGACCATTGACCTCTCCTCACTCACACCACCCGGACCATTGACCTCCCCTCACTCACACCACCCGGACCATTGACCTCCCCTCACTCGCACCACCCGGACCACTGACCTCTCCTCACTCACACCACCCGGACCATTGACCTCTCCTCACTCGCACCACCCGGACCATTGACCTCCCCTCACTCACACCACCCGGACCATTGACCTCTCCTCACTCACACCACCCGGACCATTGCTATTAGATAATACAGCCGAAACAATCCGTCTTAATTTTTAAGTTTTATTTATGGAATATACTAGTAACTATTATGTGTGATCAGAGACGAGGAGTTCACTCTTCAGTGTATCAAAATAAGTAATTGTAATAGGTTTTAAGCAGAATTTTATGGCCTGAGCCCCATAGCCTAGAGCTAGTCATAACATTTTTTTAAGTGGTTTGGGGTACTGGGTCAAATGCATTAAAAGCTATTGCGGAAAAACTCGTACTTTTCCATCAAAAGTCCTTGAAAAAAACATGAACAACTTTTAAGCATAATTTAATGGCCTGAGCCTCATAGCCCTAAAAGCTATTGAGGAAAAACCCATACTTTCTATAAAAAATACTTGAAAAATACACCAAATCTATTAAGCAGAATTTCATGGCCTGAGTCCCATAGCCTAGAAGTAGTACTAATTTTGTAAAGTATTTTGGGGTGACTGGGTCAAATGCTGTAAAAGCTGGTGAGGAAAAACCCCATACTTTCTATAAAAATCCTTGAAAAATACATCAAAATTATTAAGCATAATTTCATGGCCTAAGCCCCATAGCCTAGAGGTAGAATTATTTTTGTAAACTGGTTTGGCTTGACTGGGTCAAATGCTCTAAAAGCTATTGAGGAAAAACCCATAATTTATATCAAAAATCCTTGAAAAATACACCAAATCTATTAAACAACAGTCAGGCAGATTGTGGCACTGGGATCAGCTTATGTGCATTTCAAGTTTCTGATTAGCCTCTTTATTTGATGAAAGTTGGCCTCATATTCACAGAAAAAGATCAAAATTAGGAAATAGAAAAAAGCGGAGCTCTAATGAAGCATATGATGCGAAGCGCGACATCGTAACGCGGAAATACGCAGTCTTTGACTTTTCTTTCACGTGTGCTGTAACTGTAACAAATACAACATAAAACAGACTCTCAGTCGTCCTCCAGAGGCTCCTGATTAAAGCTTATGAACTTTGTGCAGCCTAAAGTTCTTTCTCTGCACAGTCCAGTCAGGACCAAGCTGCAGACACTGAGCGCACAGGCCAGGGGCGAACCAGAAGAGGGGGCTCAGTGGGCAGGGCCCCTCACACTAACACGCTCCAGCATTAACAATAAAACAATATAATTCTATCCCAGTCAGAGCAGAACAGCACAAAATGTCAGTTTATTTAATATACATTTATTTCAATCTTGGTGAGGAGTAAAACTATTACATCTAATACAATTATTAAAACAAAAGAAAAAGGCCAGGCATAAAGTTATACTTAATTGTGATTAAATATAACGGTCATATTATATTTAATCAGGGGCGGTAGTTTATTGCCGCCCCTGGATCTCGCGAATGATCGGTGCCTTTGTGGCTCTTCACAGGATCAAGGTTGAACATTTCGGCTCTTGGTCTCCGACTAGTTGGCCACCCCTGATGTAAAGCGTCTTTGAGTGTCCAAAAAGCGCTTTGTTCGATGTATTATTATTATTATTATTAAATGAAAAAAATATATATATATCCGGGGAATGGTGCAGTGCGTCGTCATGTCAAGTCACAGGTATGATGTTAGTTTTTTTTTTAAGAAGAACCAGTCCTGAGATACGTTAACCTAGGGTTAGAGCAGCACTAAGGGAGTGTTCTTGTTGTGTTTGGCCTGTTAGGCCTTGTGTTTCCCTGTGTTCAACTGAAACAAAAATAAACAAGTTGTTATTATACAGTAATATTTTTTTCTTTTTTGATATCGTATCGTTTCGTGACTCTGACATAACGAGGTGCATCGTATCGTGAGTTTAAGTGTATCGTCTCATCCCTTTACCACATGGCTGATTGGCAACTATAGCTTATTTGTTTTAACTCTTGATACATATATAAAAGTCTATGGATATTCTGAATAGGGATTTTAACTCCAACATCAGGGTGGAGCCTGAGCTGTTGAGCTCTATTAGTCTGGAGTTTATTGACCAGAAGAGTACTCTATTCATGTTATTCACATCATGGTGACAGTATTTCTCCCTCCAAGATGTGATATAAACATATCCCCAAATAACAATTGGTATTTTAGAAATGTAAAATAGTTTAAAAGTTATGAATGAAATCGGCCAAAAACAAAATGTACTGCTCCAACTTTCATTGTCTGGAAATAAAAAAAACAAATTAGATTCAAGACCATGAGTCTCCTTTAAAACCCGATCTATTTGTTAGTGTCACGCTACATGCCTCAATCATACCTCCGACCTACACAATGAGGCAGTGCAGTATTCCATATCAGAATCAAAATACTGTGCTTTTTTTTTCTTTGAAAAGGAGGGACAATACATATTAATGAACATTTTCACAAATGTAAATGTGCCAGATTATAGCCTTATGCTGCGTTTACACATAAGCACGATGCGTTACGAACGTCATTTTTCCGTCATTCGTGGCGTTCGTGACGTGACTTAACGCATCTCAATGGGATTCTTAACAGCTCGTGACATTCGTGACGTTCGTGGAGAAAGTTTTTGTCTGTCAAAAAATCTTCCACGAATGTCACGAATCACCCTCTGTTCGTGGAGTTAGCATAGCATAGTGGCGCTTCGTAATTCAGCGTGAGAGCATTCGTAGCAGAATCACTGTTTTCACGCTCAAAATTGACAGAAACCCACGCTACGCCCAAAGTAAATGTTGGTACCTGCAGTAGCTATGCCAAGGAAAAGTGTCACAAAGTTGGCCAATCCGCGCTCCAAGTCACGGACAGCACCTGCCGCTGCCGCTCCGCGGGGTGCTGAAAGTGTTCCTCCGACCTTTCTTCCTCCTGCGGTCGTACCTGATGTTCGGGAGTTGGAGCCAGACGGGCCCAATGACTCAGGGGAAAGCACGGCCTCTGCTCCGCCTCCAACCCGGCGGCAGAAGATCACTCCACATTCGCCCAATTCTTGACAGATTTCTGACAGAACGCGAATATTCCCAGTGACCCGTAACAGCCCGTGGCACCGCGGGACGCCACGCAGCAGCGCGGGACACCACGCAGCAGCGCGGGACGCATATTCGTGACCGTGCGTAATAGTTCGTGCCATTCATCGTAACGCGTAGTAACAGGTCGCAACAGTTAGTGGCGGCGCGTGAAACCTCTGCCCCGAATCATCAAAGTCCACTCACATTCGTGATCCTGGGCCACGAATGTGGATTTGTGGCATTCGTAACGCATCGTGCTTATGTGTAAACGCAGCATTAGGTTAATTTCCATCTGCAGACCCCCTGGCAGGTTGATGTTAAGCATCCATCCATCCATCCATTTTCTTCCACTTGTCCGTTGACGGGTCGTGGGGGCAGCTGTTGGAGCTGCTCAAATCACATTGCACCAGCCCCTATGGCTCCTCCTGCAGGTGGTGGACCCACAGAAGGACGGCCTCATGGTTCTAACCGGGCCTGTTGGTCTCTCATAAGGGGCTTCTGAACCGCTCTTTGTCCGACCCGTCACCCAGGACCTGTTTGCCATGGGAGACCCTACCAGGGGCACCAAGCCCCTGACAACTTGGCTCCTGGGATCATTCGGGCGCTCAAACCCCTCCACCACGTTAAGGTGGCGGTTCTAGGAAGGGTGATGTTAAGCATAAGTTAGTAAAAACATACAGAGACACTATATACAAACTATGTACAGAGAGTTTGTATATAGTGTCTCTGTCTCTGTACTTTAATTTTTCTATTTGGGAAATCAGTTGCTGCTTCACCAATTCAGTCAAAAACAATAAACAGCACAAACAACCATCAATAATAAAAGCAATAATAAAGTGCTACGAGCAGCATACAATTTAAATGTAAAATTCAGAGTTGATGTGTGAATAGGTTATACTCTCAGAGAGAAGAGAGAGGAGGTGAAAAGAGCTCCTGTAGAGTGTCCAGAGTAATGCGCAGAGGGTGTAGGGAGTTCCCCAGGATGGACCTGATCTTCCCCAAGATCCTGTCCATTATACTTTTAAGTGAGTCCATCATCTCCTTTCTGCCCCATGCAGGGTACTGGCTGCCAGGGCACAAGCTGGAGAAGTCTTGGGCCATGGCTCTGCACGTGTGTGTCATGTACAACTCTCTAGAGTGTGCTTTCCTGCTGATCCAGGAGGGGGCAGCACTGAACAAGATGCCTAACGGGAAGACCCCCCTGCACTTGGCGTGTGAGGTGTCCAATCCTGAGTGTGCAGCTCTACTGTTGGAGCACGGAGCCCGCATCAGCTCCTGGTCCCTAAGCGGACACACCCCGCTGCACTACTGCATCACCTCCCAGTCTGTGGCCTGCGCTCGCCTGCTCATCCTCAAAGGTCAGTGCAAAACACTACAACAAACTGATGACCAATAGGAAACAACAATAAATACATTGTAATAACACTTGTTTCCCCATCTTTGAATCCACGCAATGACTACTGAAAGTGCCGTGGAGCCTCACGTTTTTCATACACTGCTCCTCGATTTTTCCCTAAACTCGCAGGCTCCCCACTCCTACCCAGAGCAGCGAGAAGAAAAACCATTCACTGGAGGTTTGCTTTCAGAACACAGTATGATGCAGCACCTTCTGACACCAGCGCTAATGTCCAGCAGTAGCTCCTGCAGCACATTTCAGTAAATCCATGTAAAACTAAGAGGAAGTCGTTTTAGATCAACCGCAATTCATAACCCACAAAATAAATGTAAGCTAGGATTGGGACAGCACACTTTTTTGTCATGATACAATGCACCTGACAGGTTCTGTTGTCTTAGGGGCTCATGTAAACGTGGTGAGCAGTAACCACGACGAGGTGACCCCCCTCCATACTGCTGCGCGGTTCGGGGTTCCAGAGCTTGTAGAGCTGTACTTGGAACACGGAGCCCAGGTGGATGTGAAAAACTCTGCCCAGGAGACGCCCCTCATGACTGCAGTCTTCTGGGGCTACGACTCCCGAGAACAGACCTACAGCCAGGAGCACCAGTTGGTCTGCAGGATGCTGCTGGACCACCAGGCAGGTCAGACCAGAGGTCCAGTCTGAAATGAAACAAATAGAGAAATGCTTCTAAATAGGAATTTGAGTCCAGGGTGTCTAACTGTACACTCTGGACAGTTAGAGCCAGGATATTTTACCACAAAGAATAAAATACATTTTTGGGGGATACTTGGAAAGGGTTGGTGACCTCCAGACACACCTTTACCATGTTCATGTATACACTGAACAAAAACTTCAACGCAACACTTTTCTTTGTGCTCTAATTGTTCATTGGGTGAACTCAAAGACATAAAACATTTTCTATAAACAGAATAGACCTATTTCTTTCTTTTTTTTTTTTTTCAACTTTATTTATTGAACATTTTGAACATAAAGACAGATGATGTTGGGACAAGTACAGATACCGCGTCAAGGTATTCTCAGTTCTGTCAACCCCCACCCACCCTGACCACCCACATCACCCACAGGCCAAAAAATAAATAAAAAAATAATACAAATAAAAAAAATAAAAAAAAATAAAAAATAAATAAAAGAAGAACAGAGACGAATAAACACGAAGTGTAAGTGTAGATAGCTAAGTAGAAATAGTTTTAGATATTCAAGTATCCTCAGGGTCAAGAAGATTCAGAGAGTCGAAATACCTAAGAAGGGGTCCCATGTAACATGAAATAATCTGATGGAGCCTCTAAGAGAAAACCTCAGTTTTTCTACTTTGAGGTTGTAAAGCACCTCTCGTATCCAACGGGCATGTGAAAGGGGGTGAGAATCTTTCCAGTTAAGTAAGATCAGCCTACGAGCTAACAGTGTGGTAAATGCTATAGCCCGCTTCATTCCTTTAGGCAAGTTGGAAGCAGGGGGGATGCCAAAGATTGCAGACATTGGATTGGGAACAACCAGAGAACCATATGCATCAGTCAGTGATCTAAAAATCCCTGTCCAGAATAGATTCAACTCAGGACATGACCAGAACATGTGTGAATGATTGTGCCCTGTAAACAACCTTACATTGAATTAGTCTATGAAGGGCACAGATAGAAGATGAATAAACTAAAGCCAGTGCAGATGTCCATTGTTGCTCTGTGAATACAACGTTAAGACTCTCCTCCCAGACTGTTTTAACTGCATTTGCGGGTGTTGAGGTTCCTGACCACATAAGCTTGTAAAGTGTCGAAATACATCCTCTAAAACTAGGATCAATTACGAGAAGAGAGTCTAATAAGGTTTCTGGAGGGCGATTCGGAAAGTGAGGGAACACCTTCTTAACATAGTCACGGACTTGAAAGAAACGAAAGAAATTGTGTTTTGGAAGAAGGTATTTAACAGATAACTGTTCAAAAGAGGAAAAAATGTTCTCAGTGTAGAGATCTGCTATTGACTTGATTCCACTATCATGCCATATCTTATATGCTAAATCTTGGGATGGTTCAAACATACAGTTTTTAAACACTGATGTCAGGGCGGATGGATTTGAGAGGCCAATCTGTTTCCTAAATTGATTCCATATTTTCAAAGAAGTGGATGCAACAGGGCAAGTAGTTAAACGTTGAAGGGGAAGTTGTGAGCACAGGACTGAGCGAAGTGAGAATAAACAAGATTTCTTCTCCAACTGTACCCAGACTGGCAAAGAGTCATCCTCCTTCATCCAAAACAACAATTTTTGCACATTTGCAGCCCAATAATAATATCTAAAAACTGGGAGGGCAAATCCTCCTTTCTCTTTGGAAGACTGTAAAACCGATCTACGAATTCTAGCAGGCTTCCCAGCCCATAAAAAGTTTGAAATCATAGTGTCTAATCTAACAAAAAACGACTTATTGAGAAAAATTGGGAGATGTTGAAACATATAAAGAAATTTGGGAAGAACTACCATATTCACTAAACTTATTCGGCCAGCGAGCGAGATAGGTAAAGTTGACCAGCGAGCAAAATCAGCTTCCGTCTTCTCCACCAAAGGGGTAAAGTTTACTCGATACAAATCAGAAAGAGACAGCACAATTTGGATACCCAAGTAGCGGAAACCATTATTAGACCGACGGAACGGTACTACTGAAGGAGGCAGCTTTTTAGCGGCGTCATTAATAGGTAAAAGCTCACTCTTTTGGTAATTAAGTTTGTAGCCAGATATGGTGCCAAATTCATTAAGAACATTTAGGATAGCGGGAAATGAAGAGATAGGGTCCGAAACATATAACAAGAGGTCATCCGCGTATAGCGAAACCTTATTGACTATATCAGATCTTGTTATACCTTTAAAAGAGGCCTCTGCACGTAGCCAGAGGGCTAGGGGCTCTATCACTAAAATAAACAAAAGCGGGGAAAGTGGACAGCCCTGTCTGGTACCACAGCTTAAAGAAAAAGAGGAGGAAAGAACATCATTAGTCCGTACTGAAGCTTTGGGTGAAGAATACAAAAGTGTCACCCAGTCAACAAAGGTCCTGCCAAGTCCAAATTTTGTCAGCACCTTGTACAAAAAACTCCACTCAACCCTGTCGAAGGCCTTCTCGGCGTCGAGGGACACAACGACTTTGGGGACTGTAGCACTAGGTGAGGTAATGATATTGAAAAGCCTCCTAGTGTTGCATGAGGACTGCCTCCCGGGCATGAAACCGGTTTGATCCAGATCAATAATTGAGGGTAGTATCTGCTGTGAGCGTAATGCCAAATCTTTAGTTAGGACTTTAAAATCTACATTCAACAAGGAAATGGGCCTATAGCTGCTACATAATAAAGGATCTTTATCCTTCTTAAGGAGCAATAAAATCATAGCCTCAGACAGGGTGCAAGGAAGTCGACCAAGAGAAAAGGCCTCGTTGTACATCTCTGTAAGAAAGGGGCTGAGCAGAGTTGAGAAAGCTTTATAATATTCAGTGGTATACCCATCGGGCCCAGGGGACTTGGACCCCTGCAGACAACCTATGGCCTCCTGGACCTCTAGTATAGTAATTGGGGTGCCAAGTCGATCTGCTAATTCTTCAGTAATGGAAGGAAAATTGATCTTATCTAATATATCATCAGGGGAGGGTGGAGAGTCAGATGTATAGAGAGAAGTATAAAACTCAACAAAGGCATCGTTAATGCCCTTTGGGTCAGTGGTAGTTTCGCCAGAGCTGGACTTAATTGCAGGTATAAGTCTAGACGATGCCTCGGCCCGAGCCTGATATGAAAGAAGCTTGCCAGCCTTGTCTCCCGATTCATAGAAAAGCTGCCTTGATTTGAGCAAGGAAGCTAACAGAAGTAGTGGAAATTAGATCAAGTTCTGTCTGTAAACAGAGTCGTTTTTTGTGAGTGTCAGGATCCGGATTGGCAGCGTACTGTACATCCACTTCTTTGATTTCCTTCAAAAGTTCATTGAAGCGGGCAGTTTCAGTTCTTTTTTTATTAGAAGCATAAGAAATAAGTTGTCCTCTCATGTAGGCTTTAGAAGCCTCCCAAAGGCTACTCCTGCTAATATCATGCACATCATTTAATTCAAAAAACAAGGAGATTTGGGTACGTATAAAATCTCGATACCTGTCCTCGGCTAGAAGAACAGAGTTGAATCTCCATTGCCTGATTGGACTTGACCGATAGGGTAGTGCCAAATCAAGGGAAACTGGTGCATGATCTGATATTGCAATAGTGTGGTAATCAATGGAAGCTACATTTTGAATTAGTCTAAGGTCCATAAGGAAGAAATCTATCCGGGAATAAGAGTGGTGAACATGTGAGAAAAAAGAGAAAGCTTTGGTAGAAGGAAATTTATGCCTCCAAGGATCGATCAGACCCGTTCGCTGAGAACAAGCAAGTAAAGTTTTTGCGGCCTTCATAAGAGGGGCAGGTTTGTTAGAGGAACGGTCCAGGAAAGGGTCTTGGACCAGGTTGTAATCCCCTGCAATAAGTATATAGTGATTTTCAACATCCGGAAAGGAAGAAAAAAGTTTAGATATAAAATAACTGTCGTCCCAGTTTGGACCATAGACACAAACAAAAAGAAATGGCATTTCTCGAAGTCTCCCAGAAACCATGACATATCTACCATTGGGATCCAGCACTGATTTCTCTGGTATGAAAGGAAGGCCCTTACGAAAAATGATGGCAGTGCCCCTGGCCTTTCCATTGAATGTTGAGTGGAAAATGTCCCCGGTCCACTGTTTTTTAATCCTCTTGATATGACTGTTAAACAAATGGGTCTCCTGGATGAAATAAATATCCCCCTTAAGTTGGTTTAAATGGGTCATAACACGTTGCAATTTAATAGCATTACCCATCCCCTTCACATTCCAAGAAACGAGTCTAAGTGTGGTACTTGCGTTCGTTGTCATGTTTCATATATTCCGGAGAATGTGGAAATGTTACAAAGGCTTCCAACATGTATCCAGTGGGACCAAGCGTAGAGTAGCGGGTATCTGAAAAGACATAGGTAAGGAAAGGAGAGGAAACGAGAGAGAAGAAAAAAAAGAAAAAATACAGATAATGAAATGAAAATAAACCCCATGGCCTAAAATATCCCATACATATGTAAAATATCCAGTGTCCATTGCACAGTGGTGTCAAACACACCATAAAAACTTCCAACTTCGGCACAATCCAAAAATTACCCCCCCCCTCATCCATGTTCAAGGCATTCAGGTAATTGTATAAATTCAACCCTTCTTTGTCACAACCAGTTGTACCAAAACAAACCAATAACCTCACTTAAAGTATACAGAAGAAACACTTTGAACAGAAACAAAGTCACGGTCAAACTGCGTGACCAAAATGCAGCAAATATTCAAGTCAGAACTCTGTGATAGTCACTTAGGGATATTAAAGTCAGATCTCTTCTGGGTCATCCTGCCTGCGTTGACGAGACGCAAAGTTCGCAGCTTCTTCTGCGGAGGGGAGAAGTTTTCTTGATCCATCGCGTAGCACAACAGACAACTTGGCAGGGTACCTCAGTGCGGGCTTGTAGCCTAGCTCAAACAGCCTCTTCATCACGTCCCGGTACTGAGTGCGCTGTTCCAGAACCTCCGGAGCGTAGTCCTCAAAGATGTGGATATGTGTATCTTTATATTTCAGTCTGCCCCGTAGCTGCCGGGCAGCCCGCACAACCAGCTCCTGAGTTTGGAAATCATGAAAACAGATCACAACATGCCGTGGCCTACCCGTGGATGCTAGCCTAGCAGGCTGCACGCGGTGGGCCCTGTCCAGTTTCGGGGGTGATGACAAAATGTCCGCACCAAGCACATCACACAGCAGCTGGGAAAAAAACTCCGTTGGTCTCGTCTGGCTTTCAGTTTGTTCCGGTAGACCCACGAGTCTTATATTATTACGGCGGGTTCGTCCAGAAAGATCAATCAACCTAGCCTTTAGCTTAGCGTTCTCCGCAGCTACCGCCGCTAGCTCGGCCCGCACATCAGTCAACTCGTCACTGGTGGAGTTAGCAAATTGCTCCAGACTAGCGATACGTTGGTCGTGGTCTTCAACGGAGTTCTGGAGACCAATAAGCTTTGCTTCGTACCTCGTGTATGTGTCTTTGATTTCAGCCAGGAGCTCGCTTTTAGTTTCCGCTAGCTTAGCTGTTAGCACGGCGGTGAATGCGGTGACATCAGCTGCTTCTCCGCGGACTTGTTCGTCTTTCTTCAGTTTCGGAGGCATGATTATGCTCTAAACAAGGGCGGGTTATTGCTGGGTTACTTGTTGTAAATGAAAATGAGTAAAAAAATCAGTAGGAGTAGTCTAACACGTCTAACCCATCTCAAGGCCCACCGGAAGCTCCAGACCTATTTCTTTCTAATAGTGTTCACAAAACTGTCTTAATCTGTGTTCGTGAGCACGTCTCCTTTGCCGAGTTAAGCCATCCCACCTCACAGGCATGGCATGCCAAGTTACAATTGAAGGACATGTTCAGTATACACACAACACAATGACCCAGATGTCACAAGTTTCGAGGGAGCATGTAATAGACCTTTCGCAAAATCCCGCCCCAAAATGGTAACTGTCCAATCATATATCCTGTTAGAGAAATAACAATGATGCTCGAGAGGATTGATGAAGAAGAGGCAGTAGTCAGGATGTCTTATACAGGAGAAGTTTATTTACCATCGTTACGGGACCTGGAGACATGAACTCAAGACATTGAGCTAGTCCTACCATTCAAGTCTGTTTATGCTTCCACACAAGAGGGATAAATACCGTCTAAGAGCGTCATACTGATACGCAAGCAAAACATTCAGTGGCGCCTGAGCACCACAGTAAAGGCTATCACAGAGATAGTACGACTGTACATCTTGACCCACAGATTGTACGAGTTTACAGCTTGACCCAGTATGATAAATAGTGATTTAATATTATTCTCTAATACATCCTAGCAACCATTACTATGAAGCTAGGTCCATCAAGCCGCAGGCCTCCAATGCAAAACAATGAGGACATACCAGCAATGAGCACTGAGCAGATGCACTTTTTTCGCGGCCAACCACCAAAAACCCTACCACAGAGTCCTGCATCGGGTCGGCTACCCGCGGGTAATGATTACACACGGGCAGGGCGGCAGGTAGCTGCTACCTGCACAATATCTCAATCCCCACATCCAGCGCTGCTAGTGAGAGAGACTTTTCCTCTGGTGGATTTGTGATTCAAGAACGCAGAACGCAGCTCAAACCTGGGACTGTGGTCCCATTTTACATTATATATATATATATATATATATTTTTTGGGGGGTAATTATAATTTCTCCTTTCTCCTACTCCTCCTTGCTGTGTTTGGAGCAGGCCCTTTCCCATTGTGCAGCACCAGCTTTTTAATACATCCTAATAATTATTATAGCCTATTTATTTCCCACAAGTTTCTCTATAAAACAATGAAAGTGTATTTTCAAAGCGTGGATATTGTTTTGACTGCTAGACACGCGGCGGCCCTAGTGTTAACCCGACATGTTTGTTTGTTTTTCCGTTCTTATTGCGTTATTTAGGGCTCCGGTTAAATGTTTAGGCCACAAGTTTGTCAGTGATTGCTATGAAAAATTGGAAGAAAATATTATAGCTATTACTAGCTTTAGCATCACGTTTCCTTCAAATGCCCATCAAAAAAAATCTAATGTTTCAATATAATGCTTTTCATTTAATGTAAGTGCCATTTATTTGTCATTGTACAAGCATACAACAAAACAGTGTTCAGGTGTTAGTCCTGAGCCGCTGCGACTGAGCCGCGCCACCACCTTAGGTCAACCCGACCAGAACGGCCACGGAGGTCGGGGGAACCCGCAGCACCCGGGAGAAACCTGGCTGGCCACCCTCAGTCCTCTGATCTGCCTCCTTTATGTGATTTATCATGGGCACGGATGGGTAACGGGTGGAATGTTATTGTCTCCCGGCCGGTGCGGATTTAACTCTGATTAACTCTGATATAATCACGGGTTAGGTGCTGTAGCGGGTGGGTCCGGGTGGGTGAGTGCGGGTCTCCAAAAATTTACAGGTGCAGGGCTCTGCCCTATCAGACGAAGAAGAAGCGAAATGTTGCAAAATGGTGAAGTGATCTGCCTATGGAGTATGTAAATCGGACACTAGGTACCACAAGAGTGTGTCTGGGGGAGTGGAGTTCTTTCTCTTCCCAAAGCCGAAAACACAACCTGAAAACACAACCTGAGCACTGCCTACAAAGAATCAAACAATGTGGTGGCCCTACTCCCAGCTAAATATCCTGAAAATAAACAAAATAAAATAAACCCTAAGCATATGTCTGCTCTAAGGTAGGGCTAGGCTAACACCTTAGCATGCTAACCTCTAGCTACTGACAGCCACATAACGTTACACAAACTGGAGCTGTAACTTTAACTGCGGCTGTGAACTTTTTGTCACGGTCCTGATAACTGGCTGCAGCTTATCATTGTGACACCTGTAGGTTTAGCTAGCATTAGCTAACTTTAGCGAACCGAAACGATGCTCATATTTTTAACAATGCTACAAAAATAAGAGAGTGCTTACCGTTGAGTGCAGTCGTACAGTTTTGTACGACTTGTCCACAAAACTGTGCTGTTGCATTTTAGGAAGAGATCATGAGGTTTCTCTGATTTCGCTTGAAACCTGTATGCTTTAGTCTCAATTGATGTACTTTACCCTTTGTTAGATAGTTTAGCATCCTGAATATATCCCTCTGTACTGACCTCTTTGTTAGATAGTTTAGTACCCTCTGATGCAGAGAGCAATCCATTTTGCTTAAATCTGGAGGATATCGGGCTGATATTTTGGTCCAATAAGAGTCACTAACACGAGTCCCTCCAGCAGCGGCCTCAGAAAGTTTGACTTGCGTAGCTACAGTAACTAAGTGGGCGAGGCTTTTGCGAAAGGTCAATTGCCATGATGGATGCAATGTCCACTAGAGCTGTTGTCCGTGCATTTAATGTTAATTTCTCTACTGGGTGGTGCAGATGGTAGAGCGGGTCGTCTCGTGATCGGAAGATTGTGGGTTCGAATCCCAGCTCCCACAAATGCACACTGTCATTGTGTTCTTGGGCAAGACACTTTACCCTCCAGTGTCTGTGTACATTGGTGTATGAATGAGAGAGTGAATGGGTGACTGGTCCCTTACTGTAAAGCACTTTTGGCCTGATAAAGGTAGAAAATCGCTATATAAGAGTTAATTTACCATTTTACTGTAAGCTGTCTCAAAAGGTGATTCAGAAAATTGGCAGTATATGGAATCGGAGACCACACGTAACCACACCAGACCAGAACCTCCACATCCAGCATGTTCACCTTCATGATTGTCTGAGACCAGACACAGAACTGCAACCATGACTTTGCCTAACCAAAGAATGTCTGCCCAAAAGGTCAGGAACAGTCTCAAGGAAATTCATCTGCTTCTCATCTTTATCTGGGCCGTACCTACCTGAGTGGGCTGATGTTCACATTCGATAACGTCTGGCAGACTGGCACGATGGAAGGTTGTTCTCTCAACACACTGGTAGGCAAGTTTTGCGTCGTGGAGGGCCCATTTTCATCATTGCCACACCAAGGGCCGAACAACACAATTTTTTTTTTGCTCTTTGCATAATAATGCAATACTACCAAAAATAGCCTAATAAAATGTTTACATACCCCAGTTCTTAATACTGTGTATTGCCCCCTTTAAAGGAGCTATATCATGCTATTTTAGCCATTTCAAAGTAAAGTATAGGCATTTATATGATATATTGTACCTCTACCACTACGGAGCACTAATTTTTGTGATAAATATAAGTATTTTCTGGAGGTATTTTTCCAACCCGGAAAACAAAACGCTTGGATTCAGTTAACTCCGCCCCCTCTCGCCGCTCATACAACTTTAGCAGTAGTAGAAATATATATATCACAGCAAAAAGTGAAGTTACTTCATGATGCAGTTATAAGGAGTTAACATGTGCAACACAGCTTCACGGCTAAATGGCTAACACACACGCTAACATGCATTTTGATCGACTCACCACTCTGATGTTTCCATTATGGGAAACACTATTGTGGCTGATAGTCGCTGAATCCCGGAGGGAAATTCCAACTTCTATGGCCTCTTCTTTAGGAAGGTTGAATAAAGTCCTGTCCCGCAGCCAAACGCGGTTTTCTCCGTGACATTATCGTGAGGTAAGAAAAAAGAACAGGTCTCCAGACTCCAGAGTAGGTTAGAAAAAGCTCCCTCTTCACAACTTTCGGTGCAACATGACATGACATCTGTTCAGACCGTTCGGACGCTCAGGGTTTGTTTTCATTACAGGGGCAGCGCGGACGCGTCAGGCACTTCCTCTTTTATTTATTTATTTATTTCTTACGACAGAAATAATGACAAAAGTAGTTTTACAAATGAAAAATCATGCCGTAAGGCATTAGATTACAGACGTCGAGCACTTCCGTTCCGCTGTGACGACACAACTGAATGGGTCAGTCGTTTAACAGGAGCGGGCGGAGCAGCTGCTCAGAGAGCAGGATTCAGGAGGATTACTGAGAACTGCGTGAATGAAGCCAAACACCACTCTGGGGGTGTTTTTGATAAGGAAATAGCATAACAACGATTTTGCATGATATAGCTCCTTTAACATGAATCACAGCTTGGATTCTTTTGTGGTAGTTGTGGATGGGCCTCTTTATTTCCTCGGATGGTAAAATTGGTCATTCTTTTTGGCAAAAAGCCTCTAGTTCCTCTAAATTCCTGGGCTGTCTTGCATTAACTGAGATCTCCCCAGAATGGCTCAATGATTTTGAGGTCAGGAGACTGAGATAGCCACTAACGGGACCTTCACTTTATTCTGCTGTAGCCAATGAGAGGTCAACATGGCCTTGTCTTTTGGATCGGTGTCCTGTTTGAACGTCCAATTGCGTCCCATGTGCAGCTTCCAGGCTTCCATGAGTGACACTTTTCCTCCAGTATTCTTTAATGACATGCTGCATTCATCCTGAAATCAATTTTGACCAAGTTCCCTGTAGCTCATACATCCCCAAAACATCAGTGATGTCACTGTGTTTCACTGTGGGAATGGTGCACCGTTTATCACAGGCGTTGTTGATCCTCCAAATGTAACATTTATGGTTTTTGGTGTCATCATTCCAAATGACATTGTTTCAGAAATGTTAAAGATTGTTTCTGTGCTGTTTGGCATATTGTAAGTGGGATACTTTGTGATATTTGCGAAGTAATGGCTTCCTTCTGGCAACTTGGCCATGCAACCCATTTTTTATCAGGTGCCTCCTTATTGCGCATCTTGAAACAGCTACACCACTTATTTTGTTTTATAGAACCCTGTATTTCATCTGAAGTAATCTCTTGTTTTTTCTTTGTATCCACAATTTTCATGCCAGTTGTTGCTGAAATGTTTGTTGGTCTAACTGACTGAGGAACGTTTTTAAGACATCTCTGACGAAGCAACATATTTTATTTCTTCATTGCTAGGGAAAGACAAAGAGAACAGATTTTCCACTTCTTAATTACACTGGTGATTAAAGCAGCACTAAGTAACTCATGCCCCAAGTGCCACTGCAGGTGTCGTAGAATGTTGCATCATTATTTGTCCGTGAGAGTAAATATTACACTGACAGAAAAGACAAAGGGAGAGCGGGATATTGTACAATTACACAGTGGAGATATTTTATTTCACTCAAACTTGGCTGTAAATGCTGCTAAAGTGGTGTTAGCCCGTAGTTAGCTTTGCCCGTTAGCCTGTTAGCTTCTTCTTCGTGCGTGATTCTGTTAGTGTGTATTGGTGCTCTGGGTCGGAGCAGGGAAAGTTGCAAGTGTGGTTTTCTGGCCAGAGACACCAGGGGGAGATGAAAGACCACCCAATCGTCCCATTAACAGTTGTATTACCCCTAGAGGGACTATGGAAAGGATTTATTAAGGTTACTTAGTTCTTCTTTGTTGTCCAGATTCTGACAACCTGGACAACTTCAGACCCATCTCCAATTTCCCGTTACTTTAAAAAATTCTGGAACGCGCCGTCATAACCCAACTCCACCAACATCTCCACTCCTCCCATCTCTTCGAAACATTTCAGTCCGGATTCCGTTCACACTACAGCACAGAAACAGCACTTCTTAAAGTTACAAATGATCTCCTCCTCGCCGCCGACTCTGGTTCCATAACCATCCTCCTCCTCCTCGAATCTCCGCAGCTTTTGACACAATAAACCATACCATCCTCCTCCACCGTCTACAATGAATCGGCATCTCCGGCACAGCACTCCTCTGGTTCACCTCCTACCTCTCCAACCGTCACCACTTTGTCTCTGTCAACAACTGCAACTCCCACGATGTCCCCCAAGGTTCCGTGCTCAGCCCCCTCCTCTTTACCATCTACATGCTTCCCCTCGGTCAGATCATCCGCCACCATGGACTCAACTTTCACTGCTACGCCGACGATACCCAACTCTACATCTCCACCAAATCCATCACCCTGGTTATCCTCTCCACCATCACTGACTGCATCTCCGACATCAAAACCTGGATGGACAATAACTTTCTCAAACTCAACAGCAATAACAGAACTCCTCATCACCGGCCCCAAATCTCCCCTCTGTCCAGAACTTTACCCTCCTCATCGACGGTCACAATGTCACCCCCTCCCACTCTGCACGCAACCTCGGCATCATAATGAACTCCACCCTCTCATACCAAACACACATTAACCACATCACTAAAACATCCTTCTTCCACCTCCGCAACATTGCTCGCCTCCGCCCCTACCCTACCCAGTGAACAGCTGAAATCCTCATCCACGCATTCATCACTTCCAGACTCGACTATTGCAATAGTCTCCTCTACAGACTTCCCACCACTCATCTCCAAAATCTGCAATACATCCAAAACTCTGCTGCCCGCCCCCTCACTCACACCCGGTCCAGAGAACACATCACCCCCGTTCTCCAACAGCTCCACTGGCTCCCTGTTCAATATCGCATTCAATACAAGCTCCTCCTCCTCACCTACAAGTCCCTCCATAACCTGGCCCCGCCCTACCTCACCGAGCTCCTGCAACACCACCAGCCCACCCGCCACCTCCGCTCAGCCGGCACCAACCGCCTCACCCCCATCACCCGCACTAACCGCCGGACCTTGGGGGACCGAGCCTTTGCCATCGCCGCCCCCACCCTCTGGAACTCACTGCCCATTAGAAACTACCAACCTTCAACCTTCAAATCACTACTAAAAACCCACCTGTTCAAACTAGCTTTTCCTTAAACTCCTTTTTTGTTTTGTTTATTCCCCATGTAAAGTGTCTTTGAGTGTCCAAAAAAGCACTATACAAGTTTGATGTGTTATTATTATTATTATTATTATTATTTAATACTCTCAGTACCTTGGATATCTTTTTAACCTTTCCTCTTTCCCCATGACTCAGAAACCAGAAACGCCTGTGCAGCACTGGATGACAGATGAATGGGTCTGTCAGGAGCCCAAAAACTAACTGACCAAATGTTATACACCCACAATAATTACAAACACAAATCACAGGTGAGGATGCTTACCTTTAGTAGCCATTCAAACCTGTTTGTGTCGACTGTGCATCTTATCAGGCCAAAATTGTATTTATTTATTTGAATTAGGACAGTGCACATTAATCAACACGTAAGCCAAAAGCATCAATGTAAATGTACCAGTGTGAGGTGTGGGGCTCATGTTGGTCTCTGATGTTTGGGACCATGTGGTATAACAGTACGTTGTATGGCTGAAGATCATTGCATACATATAAGCCTTTGCAGACTCTGTGGTCAGACATGGTCTTATATGCTTAAAATTTGACAAATTGAATTTAATGATGTGTGCAATTTTCTTGATATGCTGCTTAAAATCTAGATTTGAACCAAAGAGCACTCCTAAATACTTGAATTGTTTAACTTCATTTAATCTCTCGCCATTAACTATCACAGATGGTTGTTTGTTCCCTACTGGCTGACGAGAAAATAACATGCAGACAGTTTTTTTCGTATTCAAATGAAGGCAAGAATTTTGGAGCCATTGGGACACTGGTACCATGGCTGCAGATAGGATTGCAGCAGCTTCACATTTTGTTTTAGCGTGCATATAATACAGCATCATCAGCATATAACTGCATGTTAACACTTTTACACATGTTGGGAAGATTATTGATATATATATATAGGCTGAACAGAATTGGTCCCAATATTGAACCCTGTGGGACACCTGCGGAACAATTGAGAAATGTAAGCAAAGTTTGGTACTTCCTGAATGCTGTTTCTAACTGTTTCAGACCCAAACGCACAGGAGGAGGACCATAAGACGGCCCTGCACAAAGCAGCGTGGAGCTGTGACAGGGTACTCATTCACATGCTGCTGGAGTCAGGAGCAGACCCCAGAGCCATGGACATAAACGGGTGCTCCCCCCTGCACTACCTGCTCAAGGTTACCTCGGTCAGGCCAAACGCTGAGCCCGAGAGATGCATCCAATTACTACTCAACTACAACGCCGCCCGCTTCTACCCCCCACAGTTCCACAAGGTACTCCCTCACAGGTACTGCCCACAGTTCCACAAGGTACTCCCTCACAGGTACTGCCCACTGTTCCACAAGGTACTCCCCCACAGGTACATACAGTGCCTCTCGAAAGTACTAATACATCTTGAACTTTTGCACATTTTGTCATGGTTACAACCATAAACATAAAGATTTTATTTTTGATTTTTTACTGAACGTTCACACACAAGTAACAGACAACTGTGAAGTGAAAGCAAAATGATACATGATTCTGTTATTTTCCGAAAAGTGGGGCGTGCATAAGTATTCATACAGCATGTCTTAATACTTTGTGGAACCCCTTTTTGCTGCAATAACAGCAGCAAGTCTTCTGGGGTTTGACTCTACAAGGTTTGCACATGTAGAGACTGACATTTTAGCCCATTCCTCTTTACAAAACAACTCAAGCTCTGTCACATTAGAAGGAGAGCGTTTGTGAACAGCAGTTTTCAGGTCAGATTTTCAATAGGATTTAGGTCAGGACTTTGACTGGGCCATTCTAACACATTAATATGTTTGTTTTTAAACCATTCCATTGTAGATGTAGCTTTGTGTTTAGGGTCATTGTCCTGCTGGAAGGTGAATCTCCGCCCCAGCCTCAATTCTCTTGCTGACTCCAGCAGGTTTTCCTCCAAAATGTCTCTGTATTTGGCTCCATCCATCTTCCCAACTATTCTTACAATCTTCCCAGTCCTCGCTGAGGAAAAGCAGCCCCATAGCATGATGCTCCCCCACCATATTTGACACTGGGGATGGTGCACTCAGGACGATGAGCAGTGTTAGGTTTGCTCCATACATAACGTTTTGCATTTGGGTCAAAAAGTTAAATTTTTCTCTCATCTGACCAAAGCACCTTCTTCCACATGGTAGCTGTGTCCTCCATATGACTTCTAGCAAACTTCAAACGGGATTTCTTATGGCCTCCTTTCAATAATGGCTTTCTTCTTGCCACTCGTCCATGAAGGCCAGATTTGTGTAGAGTACGACTTATAGTTGTCCCATGTACAGATTCCCCCAGCTCAGCGGCAGGACGTCCCAGCTCCTCCAGAGTTATCTTGGGGCACTTGGTTGCTCTCCTTGTTCGGTCTGTTAGTTTAGGTGGACGGCCGTGTCTTGGTAAGTTCTCAGTGGTGCTATACTCTTTCCATTTCCAAATGATGGATTGAACAGTGCTCCGTGAGATGTTCAAATCTTGGGAAATCTTTGTATAACTTAACACTGCTTTAAACTTCTCCACAGCTTTATCCCTGACCTCTCTGGTGTGCTCCTTGGCCTTCATGATGTTGTTTAGTGACCAATACACTCTGACCATAGCTCTGAGGCCCTCACAGAACAGCTGGAATTATACTGAGAGTAGATTACACACAGGTGGCCTCTATTTAATTGTTAGGGCAAGGTGTGAACATTCTGCAGTCATTAGGAATGTTATAAAGGCAATATAATGCACTCAGAAAAATGCTGTATGAATACTTATGCACGCCCCACTTTCACTATTTTTTGAAAAATAACAGAATCATGTATTATTTTGCTTTCACTTCACAGTTGTCTGTTACTTGTGTGTGAACTTTCAGTAACAAATTCTAACTAAAATCTTTATGTTTATGGTTGTAAACATGACAAAATGTGCAAAACTTCAAGGTGTTTTAGTACTTTTGAGAGGCACTGTACGTAGCTTGCCGCCGCCATGTGTGGAATGAATGTAAAATGAAGTCCAGTAGACATAAAAAAAACAATGTCTGATCGCTCATACTTTGAGTATATCTGGATCTTTGGAACAACATCTTGGACATATATTCCTCAAAGGTCTTTGATGTTTTTATAGACTATGAATACATACAAGAGGAACCATCCACAATAATGGCTTCACATTCTGGTTGTTTGTCACGAGGAGAAATTGTAGCTTGTAGAATTTTTGCAAGGTGAGACTTAGCTTGCTGACTGAGTTTCCCCGAGTTGCTCAGTGCTGCAGGGTAAGATTGATTCTCGTGCTCAAAGAAGTCATGCAGGTCACACTCTTGTGATTGGCAGGATACAAAGAACTGTGAGAATGGAAAACAATTATCATTGTGTACCTCCTTCATATCTCTGGAAAGTGCACGTTGGCAAAAGATGTCAACTTTGTTCTTTTTGATCAGCCTATAGAAGGACACCTCATCCAGACCACTGAAAAAGTCTCTGAATGCAACTTGACATTTCTCGAATTGCTCAGGAGCACTGGCATGTGCAATTGTTTTGTGTCCATGTGAGCAGATTATATGGACTCTTCCTGAAAAAGATTGCTCAGATTCTGGACATCTGGACCTCATCAGTTTAGGACTTCTGAGATTGACTGGTCTGCTACTTTGACCTGAGAAGCCAACTCATTCTGGTTGACTGGCTAAATCCTGTTCCAGACACCATACAAGGCCTCAGTGCAGATGGATCCTCAGTAACTCCAGTGGCACTGTCATCACCTTTAACAACTGCACATTGGCATACTCGTGAGTAGGGATGTCACAGTATAGAAATTTTACCTCACGGTTATTGTGACCAAAATTATCACGGTTTGCGGTATTATTGCGGTATTTTTTTTAATGTGTGTTAATAAGTTCAGAAAGCATTGATAGTCCTACACAAACTGAAATAGTTTAAAAAAAGTGTAACAGTGTTTGTTATATTTAAAAAATACAGACAAAGCCATATCAACTTTTCACATCAAAGTAAAGGAACTATAACTATGACTTGGTGATCGTTTGGAGGTTATTACATGCACTATTTATAGCGCCAGAACCGTGTTAGAATATTTTTAACTAGATAAACCCTCTATATCAGGAATATTGTTCTCAGTTTGTGTCCTTCCAGTTTGCTTTTGCTCTGCAGATTTGGGAAAATGCCGTCAGACAGTAATCATTGTTAAATTCATAATAATGCGGCGAGAGTGAATCTATTGCATTGGCGACAAACTTTAATCTGCCCTCCAGCAGCCCTGTAACACATTTGTGCCAGAGGTATCCGGACACGGCTTATATGCTGGCGGTGGCGCTGCGGCTGCACTATGGGGCGACTCGTTACCTTCTCCCTCAACCCAAAGTCCCCACATTATGTATTTCAGCTAAAACGCTAACGTTAGCTTACTTGCATTGGCTATAGAGTTGTGGTTACGGTCACACAGGTGAGTCACGAGGTTCGAAGTATCGCTGCCTTTAGCGACACTTTCTCCTGCACGTTCCACAAACACGATAACTGTCCCTCAGCTTTTTTTAAATACCCAAAATATGCCCAGACTTCAGCCTGGTCCTGTTTGAAGCTGATGGACGTCCTGAGCGCTGTCGTCTTGAACATGATTCCAGCTTCGAGAAAGTTTTGTTTTGGTTGTGCTGCGCGGAAACTTCAGCAGATGAGACGGCGGCCGTTGAGGCTAACTTTGCCGACACCGCGGGCGCGGTAATCCACCGAGATAATATAGTTTTTCAAAAACAAGATGGTAATTTTTACCGTCTTGTTTTTACCGGGGGTTACTGCTACACCGGTAACCGTGACATCCCTACTCGTGAGCTTGGTGAATGGCTAAGACTTCTTTTGCTTGTTTTTTGCATTTGACGAGGTGGCCATCTGGAAATCTGGTAGCCATTTTGTTTTATCAAGTGGCTATCCTAGACCAGTGGTTAGTTATGTCGCATTAAGTTCGACCCCGGGAACTCCCACCTTAACAATGGTAGGGTTGTTTGAGTGCCCAAATGATCCTAAGAGCTATGTTTGTCTGGGGCATTATGTCCCTGGTAGGGTCTCCCATGGCAAACTGGTCATAGATGACGGGTCAGACTATAAGCAGTTCAGAAAGCCCCTATGGACAGTATAACAAGGAATGTTATGATTTGTTGCTGATTCAGAGCGCACACGGGTTTGTGTAGATTGTCGTGTTCTTTAATGGATGAAAAAGAATACTTAGGCTCGTTCAATTAAAATCAATCAAAAGTTTATTCCCTGAGCGATACAATTCTAACACAATTTATCTGAGCACTATGCTATCCCTATCACACACACACACACGGCTTACATCGGGCAGTCCGAACGCGGGTCATCTCACTATGCTCAGAGAATATATAGGAACAAACAATCAATGAATATGCATGCATGTAATGTTGAGCCAATCGAAGTCCCTGGCTCATCCTTCCTCGTCTGTAATCTGACTCCATGGTGCTGCTTCCAAAGTTAACCAGGGATCCAGATCAGCTCCTTGGAGTGTCCTTGCCATCACTCTCAATGTTCGGACCCTGCCCCCGGGACCCAAAACAGTGGAACAAAGGGCCATAAAACCCCCAAAAGAATGTTACACCTAGTTGTAAGAAGACACAGAGTTTGAAACCACCAGTATCAACTAAAACAGAACACATGATCAATACACCACACAGATATATAAAATCACTAAAGCCTAATATGACAAATATGTATATAAATAATTCCACAAGATAAAGGCACAATGAGGACGGTTTCTGCTAGACAAATACATCAGATTAAGAGAACAGCTGCTACAAAGCAGAAAACAGGTATTTCAAGCTGCTGGTGCCTCTGGGGTCTCCTGAACATCAAGGTGTAGGACCGTCCAGAGGCTTGCAGAAGGTTTACATAAACCTTCTATCCAGCCTCCCCTAAACTGTTAATGGCTGCAGTGGATCCAGAAATACATAAAATACCAACCTTGGATGGTCCAGATGGAGGGTGTAGTGGATGGTTGGTGAATGGTCACCATGTCCCAACAAGGTTGTGACGTCAGCAAGGAGGAATCATGGGGAGAGAGCTGGTCGACCACTTTAGGCTCCCTGAAGCTGAGCACTTCCTTCCATGGCACAAAAAGAAGAACTGTGCTTTCCCTAACAAAATCATCTTCATGCATGACAACGCACCATGTCATGCTGTAAAGAATACCTCTGCATCATTGGCGTCCGTTTGCATAAAAGGAGAGAAACTCATCAGATTCAGATTGCCAGTTGCCATATGCAGTATAAAAACACATTGGAAAAAAGGTGCACGTAGCTCAAAGTGCACTGTCAAACATTCATTCATAAAAGATAAAAGACAGTCTTATAAAAAAAACAAGCCACATAGTTAAATAAGTTAAAAAAAAGGTTACAATACAGTTTAAACATTTAATTTGTGAAATGCAATTAAAAATGAAAAAGTAATGGTAATGAAGCCTGATCAAAGTGTACCATTCAAAGACATCACAGCTTGTGGAAAGAAGCTTTTACTTTGGCGGCATTTAGTATCACATTTTTACTAGCACGACATTCAAAACAGGTCCCTGGCAGGATGCAGCGGGTCCTTAATGATGGCTAATGCCCAAGACATAAGTCTTTGTTTGGGGCGACGGTGGCGCAGATGGTAGAGCGGGTCGTCTTGTGATCGGAAGGTCGGGGGTTCGAATCCCGCCTACTGAAGGTGCATGCGGTCGTTATGTCCTTGGGCAAGACCCTTTACCCAACCTTGCCTCGAGTGTTTGCGTACATTGGTGTATGAATGGGTGAGAGGTTCCTTGCTGTAAAGCGCTTTGAGTGCCTAATGTAGGTGGAAAAGCGCTACATAAGTTGAGACCATTTACCATTTAAATGTCTTCAAGGACAGAAAGTTCCACACTGATGGTCCTACTGGCAGAGCAGACAACACAATTTAAAGCTTTATTTTCTTTCACTGTAGCTTTTCCAAACCACACCGTGATTGCAGAATTAAGAAGGCTTTCTATACCACAGCAGTGGAAATTTAAAAGAATATGCTTATTGAGAGTAATTCTTTCAATTTACGAAGGAAGAAAACTTAGATTGTTTAACAAAGGTCACACCAAGAAATGCAACATTTTCAACTATTTTGACCTCAGCACCATTTACAAAAACAGGTACAGGTTTACTTTTACTAAAATCAAAGACCAACCAAAGGTTGTGAGATGTTCAGAGTCAAATTGTTTTGCTCACTCCAGGACACTACATTTTGCTCCTCAGTTCTGTAAAAAGAGTCATAATTTGAGGAAATCAGGCCAACAATAGTTGTGTCATCTGCATACTTAATTATTAAATTGTTAGGACTCGATGCAACACAATCATGGGTGTACAGAGTATACAACAAAGGGCTCAAAATACAACCTTGTGGAGAGCCAATATTCAAAGTGAGTTAATCAGAGACACAGTCATTAACCCTTTGTGGTCTACAGGTTAAAAAACTAAAAATCTAATTGCAAATGGCATTACACAGTCCCAAAGACTTCAGTTTCTGAATGAGCCTCGAAGGAACAAGAGAATTAAAAGCAGAGCTATAGTCAATAAAAAGTTTTTTGCTTAATGTTTGTACACAGAGTTCAAAGCAAAATAAATGGCGTCTTCCACACTCCTGTTCTGTCTATATGCGAACTGAAGCGGATCCACAGACACATGGATCTGGGCCTTAATATAGTCCAGCACAAGGTGCTCAAAAGAACTGACGAGAGGGCCACAGGTAGTCATATAAACACGTGATAGGTGTCTTCTTAGGCACTGGGATGATAGTTGAATTTTTAAAGTTGTGTGGAACAGTGCATTACCTGAGAGACATGTTGAAAAAAGGTCAGTTAGAACAAAAGCAAGTTGTTCTGAGCACAGTTTTAGAACACGTGGAGGAATGCCATCCGGTCCAGGCACTTTCCTGACCTTAGTCCTGGACAGGACCGCCTTACGTCATCCTGAAGAATGGTGAAACCACTTTCCTCACAGCCCACCAAAAAGTCCACAGACTCACTCTCTATGGCGTCTGAACGACAAAAAAACGGTTCTAATCATTTGGCAGTGAGCTGTAGTAATCTTCTCTTTCTGAGGTTTCCAAGAGGTGATGGTGTTCAGTCCAATCTAACATGCGCTGTGGGTTAACCTCTTTGAAGTAACCTTCAATCTTGTCCCCATATGCCCGCTTAGCAGCTTTAACAGAGCGTTCGAAAGAATAATCTGGCCTGCTGCAGCATCTCCAGAATTGAAGGCCATTGCACGCTCCTTCAACTTCATGGCCACATCTGCGTTAAACCACGATTTCTGAATTGCTTGTTATTCACTCACTTTCTTTGGAATACAACATCCTATATAAAAGTTAATATATCCAGTGACGGCCTCACAATATTCATCCAAATCTTCAGATTGGAAAACAGACCAGTCTTAAACTTGACCTGTATGCAGACTTAACATTACTGTAACAGTGGTCTAAAAAGTGGGCTCCTCGAGTGGGATGTTTCACATGTTGATAGTAGTTGGGAAGAGCCGTTTTGAGTTTGCATTTGTTAAAATCACCAGCTACTATAACCACTGCTTCAGATTTGGAGTTCTCATACTTGTTTATGATCTCGCTCAATTCACTGAGAGCAGCTGAAGTGTCCGCCCGAGGAGGAATATAGATTGCGCACAAAAAGATCACAGAAATCTCACGACAAGACATTCAAGATTTGCTGTACACGTTTTGTTCAACAATACTACAACAACAATACTGTCCATGCAACAGCGTTCATTAAAAAGAAAGCACACATCTCCACCTTTTGATTTCCCGGTGCGTTTTTTCACCCTGTCTGAGCGGTGTAGAGAGAAGCCCGGTGGCTGAAAGGAATAATCTGGCACTCCGTGACAGAACACGGAGCAGTCCCGGGCCTCGCACTGGGTCTGGATCCGGCTCAAGAGGTCATCTGTTTTGTTCAGTGACTGGACATTTGCCAGGTAGGTGTACGGCAGTGGGATCCTCTTTACGCGGCTGGGTAGCCTCACCAGCAGCCCTTCCTGCTTGCTGTGATGTCGGCGCTTCCGCCTGCAATGGCCTATAGCGTCCCCGCTCTGGGGCTCAGGTCCCCGGGGTACGTGGCGATGCCTCCGCCCAGTCACCTCGCTCTGCTTTTGGTCTCCGTGCCTCCACTCTTGGCCGTTCTTCCGCCGAGTGGGCCACAGATCCAAATCCTCGCACCTCAGTTCGGGAATTACATGCGACAGTCCACAAAATTCATCCCGAAACTTAAGAAGTGACCCTCGATTGTATCACTGTAGCAAGTGTTTCAAAGACGAGTACAAACCATAGACTGTATAAAGAATAGACAGCTCCTCCTCACTCCTCCCCGTTTACCAAAATGACCACGTTCGTGGGGGAAATCATGGCGGATTTACAGGCTCCTCATCTCCAGCTCTGACGAATCATGTTCCTAAAAAGGGCATAAGGGAGAAATCTTGACTGTAGACCCGGCCCTGCTTGGCCCTCGCGGGGCGTGTAATGGGCGTGTATTTCTGTTGTAATCGCGCCCATGGCCAGGCAGCAACGTAAACGGCCTGTCAATCAAAGTCAGGCTCTCATTAATTATGCAAGATTTCTAAAATTCTTATCTACGATAGAAACCCCGGTGCCCCATATTGTTTTTAACCCAGCGTAATCACAGGAGGAATATCCAGCTCTAGCCACTTCTAAACCATTAAGCACCAGGCATTAACGTTGTTTTTAACGTGTCTAAAGTCCAATGCATTGCAATGGGGGAATAGCGGTCATATGGAGGTACTACAGCAAAGGTGGAGCAATGGCGGCCTCCAGTGTCGTAGTCAAAAAGCAGAGCAGTCAGCGGCCATTGGTACAAACAACAGAATTCACATAGCGCGCAACAGAGCTCTTGCCACGGCGCCTTCTCTCGGCGCCATGACGCACGTGATCATGATGTGGACCCCATCCTACCATGACTTCAACCCTATTGAGAACCATAATAATTTGGAACTGTACATTTTAAGTTGTTTGTTATATTTATTTTTGAAAATAATACTGTTATCAGAAGTTTTTTTCAATCACATTCAAATTATCCTCTAACAGTTAAAGACTTAAAAAATATGCTGACTGTCATTTGAGTTGACAACTTAGAAAATCTGAGAAAAATAAAATTTGCATAATAATTTGTAACATACTTTAGACAGTCCTCCGACTGGGGACTCATTGTTCTATTAGGGGACTTCAACGCACACGTGGGGAACGACCGTGAGACCTGGACAGAGTGATTGGGAAGAACAGCCTCCTCGATCTGAACCTGAGTGGTGTTCTGTTATTGGACTTCTGTGCAAGTTAGTTTGTTCATAACAAACACCATGTCCGAGCACAAGGATGTCCATAAGTGCACGTGGTACCAAGACACCTTAGGCCGGAGGTCGATGATCAACTTTGTAGTTGTGTCATCAGATCTCAGGCCATGTGTCTCGAACACTTGGGTGAAGAGAGGGGCTGAGCTGTCAACTGATCACCAACTGGTGATCAGTTGCCAAGAAGCAGAACTCCAAAAAGATAACTGAGACAGCAGAGACACTCGGAGTCTGTGGGAGGGGATAAAGACCATCACAGACTATAAACCTCCTCGACAAACTTGTCACAGTGACACCTCTCTGTTGAACGCTCTAAATGAATTCTTTGCTCGCTACGAGGCACTCAACAGAACCCCGGCACAAAAGTCAACACCACCTCCTGAAGACCAAGTGCTGAAGCTATCTCCAGAAAGTGTGAGAAGATCTCTGAGCAGGATCAACATACACAAAGCACCGGGTCCAGACAACATACCAGGTCGTGTACTGAAAGGTTGCACTGATGAACTCACTGAAGTCTTCACAGACATTTTTAACACATCTCTGCAGCAGGCTGTGGTTCCAACGTGCCTCAAAGCAACCACCATCATTCCGGTGCCAAAGAAGTCACCACCCTACTGCTTTAATGACTACCGCCCAGTAGCACTCACTCCAATCCTTATGAAGTGCTTCGAGCGGCTCGTCATGGAACATATCAAGTCTGTTCTCCCTCCCACCCTGGACCCATACCAGTTTGCTTACCGGTCCAATCGCTCAACTGAAGATGCCATCTCCACTGCGCTTCATTCAGTCCTCACTCACCTTGAAACAAAGGACTCTTACGTTAGAATGCTGTTTTTAGACTTTAGCTCAGCATTCAACACTATAATCCCACAGCAGCTAATACACAAACTGCTCCACCTGGGGATCACTGAGCAACTGGCTGCTGGACTTTCTGACGGGGAGACCACAGGCTGTACGTGTCGGCGGGAAGTCCTCCAGAACCATCACACTGAACACGGGAGCTCCCCAAGGCTGTGTGCTGAGCCCCCTCCTGTTCACTCTGCTGACCCATGACTGTGCTCCAAAGTACGACTCAAACCTCTTCATCAAGTTTGCAGACGACACAACAGTGGTGGGTCTCATCAACAACAGAGACGAGTTAAACTACAGGAGTGAGGTGAGCAGTCTGGCCATGTGGTGCACACAGAACAACCTCTCTCTAAATGTGGAGAAGACAAAAGAGATTGTTGTGGACTTTCGAAGAGCATGGGTCCAGCATGCTCCTCTAACAATCAATGGTGCTGCAGTGGAGAGGGTGACCAGCACTAAGTTCCTGCGTGTGCACATCACAGAGAACCTTTCCTGGACCATGCACACTACATCTCTGGTCAAGAAAAGTAATCAGCGTCTCTACTTTCTCCGCAAGTTAAGAAGAGCTAGAGTCCCAGCCTCTGTTATGTGCAACTTCTACAGAGGGACTATAGAGAGCATCCTGACCAGCTCCATCACTGTGTGGCACGGTGCCAGCACTGCCTCCTGCCGAAGGAGCCTCCAGCGCATCGTGAGAGCAGCGGAGCAGATCTGTGGTAGAGCCCTGCACGGGCCTGATTTCTGGGCCCGAGCCCGGCCCGGCCCGACAGACATTCAGAATTATCAGGCCCGAGCCCGGCCCGCGGCCCGGCTCTTCCCTCTCACGCTCTCTCTCTCTTGCTCCCTTTCCAATATTTTCCAAATGCGTGATTAAACAGCGCTGCAACAGTTGACCTGTATTGTATGAATAAATAAACACTTCTATCTAAACGTAACATAAAGCACAGTGTTTATTTGTTATTGTTGGGAGGAACACGCATGCATTTGTTTCCTGGAAACACTGCGAACACATACCGTCAATAGAAGCACTCCGCACGCGAACCGCTCCGTCCTCTCTCTCCATACCGCTTTGCAGAGGTTTGCTCACGCGGGGAAACCCCCCACGCCACAGCCCACATGGACGGCAGGTACATGTTTGTGGCAAGAGGTGGCGGGTCAAGACCATGGATGTATTATAATTAACGACGGGGCGAGAGGACATAGCATCGATAGAAGCACATCCGCACGCGAACCGCCCGGTCCTCTCTCTCAATACGACCGCTTTGCAGAGCTGTACGCACGGCGAGGAAAACTCCCACGCCACGGTCCACGGGGAAGGCAGGTACATGTTTGTGTTGAGTTGGTGGGTCAAGAGAGCAGGTGGGCAGGGAGAGAGGAGAGCGGGTGCTGCATTTAATGTCGCCATTTAAGTTGGTTAAAAAATAGCAGCACAACGCATTGGCAGGGGGGAAAAAACCAAGCCAGAGCCCGGCCCGTGTCCGACGCAATGATGCGGTAATGGGCCCGAAGCCCGGCCCGCGGGCCTTCGGGCCGTCGGGCCCCTCGGGCCTCGGGCTCAAATGCAGGGCTCTAATCTGTGGAGCTCCTCTCCCCTCCATTAAGGACATGTACTCCACCCATCTCACCCGCAAAGCCGTCAGAATCACCAGGGACCCTACGCACCCATCACACGGTCTCTTCAAGGTAATGCCTTCAGGGAAGAGACTGCGGAATCTACGGGCCAGGTCGAGTCGACATAAGAACAGTTTCGTACACAGGGCCATCGGGAAGCTGAACTTCCTGCCCCGGGGGTGGATGAGATCCTCCTGAGTACCTTAAGTCTCTGGATGTTGTCGTACTGTCTTGGCTAACAGGTCTCTGCAACATGGCGTGTTGGTTGGGGACAGTGCTTCTGGATTGGCAGACTGGGGTGGTGAACCCTGTCTTTAAGAAGGGGGATTCGAGGGTCGCCGGTAAGGTCTATTCCAGGGTACTGATCACGGATACCAGCGGCCAAAATTAGTTTCTTTCACAGGTCTCTGGAAAGAAAGGAGTTCAGTTACAGGGAGGAGCTCGGAGTAGAGTCGCTGCTCCTTCACGTTGAAAGGAGCCAGCTGAGGTGGCTCGGGCATTTGTTTTGGAGCCTCCTGGTCCCTCGGGAGCTTTTCCAGGCATGTCCTATTGGAAGGAGGCCTTGTGGAAGACCCAAGACATGCTGGAGGGACAATCTCTGGCCCGGTGTCGCCTCAGGGTCCTCCAGAACAGCTGAAGGAGGTAAATGGTCACATTTATTTGGCGCCTTTCTACTTGCGTTAGGCACTCTGAGTGAATGGGTGAATAGTTCATTGATGTAAAGCACCTTCTCACAGATAAACACCAGTGTACACACACACACACACACACGCTGGAGGTAAGGTGGGTGAAGTGTCTGACCAACAGTTATGAGGCCCAGTGTCTGTCTGTTCCAGGTGCTGCAGGCATGCCATGGACACCCACGCATTGTTGAAGTTATGGTCAACTCCTACGAGCGCCTCAAACCAAGCAAGAAGTGGAGAACTTCTATTCCAGATGAGTCTTACCAGGTACAAGCTGACAAATACAGGTCCTGAGTCTGATTCCCTGACCAGGTTGGGGCTTTATGTGTGGAGTTTGCGTGTTGTCCATGTGTCTGGGTAGGATTCCTCTAGGTGATCCCCCATTAAATAAAAATATATATTTTTTTAAAACAGGAACACAATATCCAGAATGATCCCCCCATTTTTTATATGCAGGGATATCAGTCTGGGCTCCACTCCCTTGTACAGGGAAAGTTTGTGAAAACTCGAATGTTTTTTGGGCTTTGCTTGACATGTCCCATTCAGTGTATTGATACTGTATCCGTGTATCCTCAAGGGGTTTTCCAATAATAAATTAAACACATGTGTTCAATTTATTATTGGAAAAGCCCTTGAGATGACACATCTCGTTTGCAAGGGGGACTAAAACATAAAACAAATACATAAAACAATATATAACACATCATTTCACAAACAAATGATACAACACACAATATAATAGACAAAATACAGAGAATCTTGCTCACACAGCCCTCTCCCCTTCAGTCATCTAAAAATAGAACTACATGCAGTGTTGGGGAGTAACTAAATATATGTATGTATTTAGAATACTCATTTTGAGTAACTGTAATCTGGTAAAGTTACACTTTCATATATAGTTACTTTCCAAATATCAAGGAATTACATCTCATTAAATTTCAGCTCCATATTAGACATTATATGCCATATTTATACATAAATATAATGACAATCATTTTGACAGTATTCTAAGAGTATTAAAAGTTTTCAGAATACAGTACTCTGAACACAAAGTAACGGAATATGTTACTAAATACATTTAAATGCATGTATTATGTATTCAGTAACTAAATACAAATTCAAACTGACTACATGTACATGGTATTATGTCACAAACTTTTCAAATAAAAAGTTTTTCAAAACAGCCTACAAACATAACCTCTGTTTTGACGTGTGCATAAAGAGAAGTTCTGAAGTGTTTCCTGATGTCTCTCTCTCCTTCCACTTTCAGCTGTACTGGCGCTTTTATGACTCACTCTTCTCCGTGTGCTCCAACCCCCCTCGTAGCCTGCTCCACCTGTGTCGCTGTGCCATCCGCTCAGCCCTGGGGGGTCACTGTCAAAGGGGGGTGGAACGACTGCCACTACCCTCCACTATCAAGAGCTACCTCCTGCTGGACCCAGAGGGCCTACTGTACTGAGCAGGACCCAGGGAGTCTAGCGGGTACAAACACTTTTACAGTGGTCCATTTGCGGAAACCAGTATACTGTTATTCTATCTATCCATCCATCCATCCATTTTCTTCCGCTTTATCCGGGGCCGGGTCGCGGGGGCAGCAGTCTCAGCAGAGATGCCCAGACTTCCCGATCCACGCACACCTCCTCCAGCTGTTCTGGGGGGACCCCGAGACGACACCAGGCCAGCTCGGAGACATAGTCCCACCAGCGTGTCCTGGGCCTTCCACGAGGCCTCCTCCCAGTGGGACATGCCTGGAACACCTCCCGAGGGAGGCGACCAGGAGGCATCCGGAACAGATGCCCTAGCCACCTCAGCTGGCTCCTTTCGACGTGGAGGAGTAGCGGCTCGAGTCCGAGCTCCTCCCGGGTAACTGAGCTCCTCACCCGATCTCGGAGGGTGCGCCCAGCCACCCTGCGGAGGAAACTCATTTCGGCCGCTTGTATTCGCGATCTTGTCCTTTCGGTCATTACCCAAATCTCATGACCGTAGGTGAGGGTGGGAACGTAGATCGATCGGTAAATCGAGAGCGTTGCCCCCTGACTCAGCTCCCTCTTCACCACAACGGTCCGATACAGCGACCGCATCACTGCTGACGCCGCACCGATCCGTCTACCGATCTCACGCTCCATCCGTCCCTCACTCGTGAACATGACCCCGAGATACTTGAACTCCTCCACTTGGGGCAAGGACTCCCCACCGACCTGAAGCGGGGAAACCACCTTTTTCCGGTGGAGAACCATGGCCTCAGATTTGGAGGTGCTGATCCTCATCCCGGCCGCTTCACACTCGGCTGCAAACCGCCCCAGTGCGCGCTGGAGGTCCTGGTTTGATGGAGCCAACAGAACAACATCGTCTGCAAATAGCAGAGATGATATTCTGAGGTTCCCAAACCGGACACCCTCCGGCCCCTGGCTGCGCCTAGAAATTCTGTCCATAAAAGTAATGAACAGAACCGGTGACAAAGGGCAGCCCTGCCGGAGACCAACACGCACCGGGAACAGGTCTGACTTAATGCGAACCAAGCTCCTGCTGCGATCATACAGGGAACGGACAGCCCTTAGCAGAGGGCCCCGGACCCCATACTCCCGGAGCACCCTCCACAGGGCACCACGAGGGACACGGTCGAACGCTTTCTCCAGATCCACAAAACACATGTGGACTGGTTGGGCGAACTCCCACAGACCCTCGAGCACCCGATGAAGGGTATAGAGCTGGTCCAGTGTTCCACGACCGGGACGAAAACCGCATTGTTCCTCCTGGATCCGAGGTTCGACTATTGGCCGAATCCTCCTCTCCAGCACCCTGGAATAGACCTTACCAGGGAGGCTGAGGAGTGTGATCCCTCTGTAATTGGAGCACACCCTCCGATCCCCCTTCTTGAAGAGAGAGACCACCACCCCGGTCTGCCAATCCAGAGGCACTGTCCCCAACCGTCACGCGATGTTGCAGAGGCGTGTCAGCCAAGACAGCCCTACAACATCCAGAGACTTAAGGTACTCGGGACGAATCTCATCCACCCCCGGGGCCCTGCCACCGAGGAGCTTTCTAACCACCTCGGTGACTTCAGCCTGGGTGATGGACGAGCCCCCCTCCGAGTCCCCAGCCTCTGCTTCCTCATCGGAAGACGTAACGGTGGGATTGAGGAGATCCTCGAAGTACTCCTTCCACCGCCCGACCACATCCCCAGTCGAGGTCAGCAACCCCCCACCCGCACTGTAAACAGTGTTGGTGAAGCACTGCTTCCCCCTCCTGAGGCGCCGGATGGTTTGCCAGAATCTCTTCGAGGCCGACCGATAGTCCTCCTCCATGGCTTCTCCAAACTCCTCCCAGACCCGAGTTTTTGCCTCTGCGACTGCACGAGCTGAAGCACGCTTGGCCTGCCGGTACCTCTCAGCTGCCTCCGGAGTCCCACAAGCCAACAAGGCCAGATAGGACTCCTTCTTCAGCTTGACGGCATCCCTTACCTCCGGGCGCCACCACCGGGTTCGGGGATTGCCGCCGCGACAGGCACCAGAGACCTTACGGCCACAACTACGAGCAGCCGCATCGACAATGGAGGAGGAGAACATGGTCCACTCGGACTCCATGCCCCCTACCTCCCTCGGAATCTGGATGAAGCTCTTCCGGAGGTGGGAGTTGAAGACCCTACTGACAGAGGGATCCACCAGACGTTCCCAACAGACCCTCACAACACGTTTGGGCCTGCCAGGTCTGACCGGCTTCTTCCCCTGCCAGCGGATCCAGCTCACCACCAGGTGGTGATCGGTTGACAGCTCAGCCCCTCTCTTCACCCGAGTGTCCGAGACACGCGGCCGGAGATCGGATGACACAACTACAAAGTCGATCATCGACCTCCTGCCTAGGGTGTCCTGGTGCCACGTGCACTTATGGACATCCTTGTGCTCGAGCATGGTGTTCGTTATGGACAAACCGTAACTAGCACAGAAGTCCAATAACAGAACACCACTCGGGTTCCGATCGGGGAGGCCGTTCTTCCCCATCACCCCCACCCAGGTCTCACTGTCGTTACCCACGTGGGCGTTGAAGTCCCCCAGTAGAACAATGGAGTCCCCAGCCGGAGCACCATCTAGTACCCCTCCCAGGGACTCCAAGAAGGCCGGGTACTCTGCACCGATGTTGGGCCCGTAGGCCGAGACAACGGTGAGAGACCTGTCCCCGACCCGAAGGCGTAGGGACGCGACCCTCTCGTTCACCGGGATGAACTCCAACACGTGACGGCTGAGCTGGGGGGCTATAAGCAAACCCACCCCAGCCCGCCGCCTCTCCCCGCGGGCAACTGTTATTCTATCTAAAGCCCTTAAAACTAAAGTTGATTTGAATCCTTATTTAGCTATATTTGGTATTCCAGTTGGGGCGACAGTGGCGCAGATGGTAGAGCGGGTCGTCTCATGATCGGAAGGTTGGGGGTTCGAATCCCGCCTCCTGAAGGTGCACATTGTTGTTGTGTCCTTGGGCAAGACACTTCACCCTCCAGTGTCTGCGTACACTGGTGTATGAATGAGAGAGTGAATGGGTCCCCTATGAGAGACCAACAGGCCCGTTTGAAACTATGAGGCCGTCCTTCCGTGGACCCACCACCTGCAGGAGGAGCCATAGGGGACTGGTGCTATGTGACTTGGGCAGCTCCAACAGCTGCCCCCACGACCCAGCAACGGACAAGTGGGAGTGGATGGATGGATGGTATTCCAGTAAACTCTGTTTTAGCAGACTCTTTGCACTCCAAAATATTGGCTTTTACATCACTAATTGTGACCCGCCGTGGAATCCAACGACACAAGTCGGCAGCTTGCGTTTGGAGAAAAACGTAAACAAAGTTTTTATTTTGAAAATTGGTGATTTTCACTTTTTTGCAGAATCGTTCAGTTGAAGTCACGAAGAAGCCTCTCCACGTTTAAGCTAGCAGTATTGGTATATTTAAAAGCGTAAACTTTTGGATTCAAACCTGCTTGTTTTGGGAGATTTTGGAGCGCGCTGTAGGGGCGTGACTTTGTCTGTGTGTATTTACATACACACAGACACGTACACACTAGGGATGGGCGATACCAGTGATTTTGGATTCGATCCGATACCAAGTAATACCTGGGGCAAAAGGGTCGATATCGATCCGATACCGATACCGGAAGTAGTTTTATTTTTTATTTTTAATATATATATTGGATCAACAGCTGAACAAAACAGTCTTCTACATGGCTTATATGAACAAAAGGGGTAATTTATCAATACAGGTGCTTAATAGCAAGTGCAAGATGAAAAATAAATATGCTTTTTTGTAGGTATTATGGTATAAGGGATCCAGCGGAGTTCATCCCTCAAATTGAACACTGAACACGTACATTGATGTACACATTTCCCTTTCATATTTACTTTAGATTGGGACTTTTTAGGTAACATACATCAATAAAATGTATCACAGCATTTGACCATTGTTTAATATTGCACATCGACCAGTAATGCTCATGTCTTTTGGTTATCTATCAAACAAGTTTTACCTGGATATACCCTGCCTTTGTGAAACGCCTCTTGTAATGTACTTTGCCTCGGTGCTGCTGCTGTACTGCTTTCTCCTCCCGCTGCCTCAGTCACAGCTCGTTTCTTCTGTAACTCTTCGTGCACCGTCGGATGCACGTTTTTTAAATGTTTCGTTAGATTGGTGGTATTGCCACAATATTTCACAGTCTTGTCACACACATCGCATCTTGCATCGCTGCTGTTAAGCAATCGAAAATGACTCCAAACAAGACTCCTCTTACGCTCGGACGCCATGGCCATGTTGCTTCACCTGCATGCCGTCACTGTTTATTTGGAGGTCCGGCTCACGGAGCACATGTGAGGAAAGGAGGGGGCGGAGGGGGCAGACGCCAGCAGCAGCTTGTGTTGTGCAGATGGCGGAATGAAAAGTAGTTCGTGCTGGCGCTGCGTGAGTGCAGAAAGCGGAAGGAAAAGTCGTTTGTGTGTGCATATATATTAATTTAATTAGAAGTATCGATATTTTAACTTGAGGATCGATCCTTAAATTTGAGCCACCTGGATCGAAATATCGATATTTTGGTATCGATCCGCCCATCCCTAGTACACACCTCCTCCGAGGAGGCACAGGCTTAGCCTGGTGAGACCAGAATGATTCCCCTCTGTATTTTTTTATCCAGCGGGGGATCAGTCTGGTCACCCAGTCAACGCTCGCGCCTTCCGCAAAATTAATCCGTTCACGTCCAATCTGAATCGTTTATTTGCCGTGACGTGTTGTTAGCGAGCAACGTCACTCACGGGACGCGGAAGTCCCCTCAATAACAATCTACGAACGATGCACGAAAGAGAGAAAGCGTGTCTCCAGTCGGCGGTAAACGACCAAAAAACACATCGACAGTAGGTGAGTTTCGTTATTCATAATCCTGCGCAAATATTAACGCAAAACCGCTAATAACACCACATCAACAGCAGACGCCCGCCCTTCGCTGATTGGTTTACTCCGCTTCCTGTTTGCTTGCGTATCTACCGCTGTGGAAAATGGATTCGACGCAACGGTGACCAGACTCACCGGCTGGTACAGCGGTGAGTCTGGATTTTTCCAGGCTAGCACAGGCTTCCCCTGTGTCTCACGCAGGCTATCGCTACTTGCACTGGAAAATGGATTTACTACGAGTTTGCTGAGCAGAAGGCAAAGTATACTTCAGACGGGTGAGTGAAAGTTAGTTTTTTTTATCGCTTGTGGCTGCTGTGCACTCGTTTTTGACGAGTCTATTGTGCTG
The DNA here is from genome assembly GCA_021464625.1 of Proterorhinus semilunaris. Lineage (NCBI taxonomy): Eukaryota > Metazoa > Chordata > Actinopteri > Gobiiformes > Gobiidae > Proterorhinus > Proterorhinus semilunaris. Next base: position 32,425,736 of record CM038360.1, on the reverse strand, counting down.
TTGGAAGCTAACGGCTAACATCTAAGCTAACGGCTAACGTCTAAGCTAACGTGCAGCTGAACCTGCTATTTACACAAAATCAAGATCTCTCCCAACTTAAACTACTCCATAAATGTAGTCAGCGCATCCCTAGCTTTCAGCCACTTCTTATTTGAGAGAGATCCGCTTCATATTTTCGGTTTTATGGCCAGAAAATGTTACGCTAGATTGAGGCAGAGCTGACACAGGCAACCTGGGGAGAATCACGCAGGATTTTGTCTGTAAAGAGTAGGCTACACTATGTCCATCACTATGGCCTAGTAAACATCAAAGTTTTGTGTTCATTCTAAAAACACAATACGTTCTCATGTTTAGACTTTCGCATACCTATTGTTATTAGCTAGCACAGGACACTCGTTCTGTGCTAGCTATCATGTTTAGACTTTCTCATACCTAATGTTGTTACGAGTCACTCGGGACCCTAGTTAGCATCACCACAGGCTTTCGCTTCCACCCAAACACACTTATTATATATCAAAATGTCAAGCAGAGACTCCTCAACAAAGTATCCAGTCCAAACTCAAATCAATCTAACAGCTCAAACCCCTGTCAGCATTCTTGAATTGAATGTGATGCTAATAATTTTAGCCAGTGGTGGAGGAAGAACTACTTACTTTTCTTACCACGGATTTAATAACGTTAAAGTAATTCCTACTCTTTTTTTTTTTTCAGCATTGGCAACAACACACTGGCGGAGATAGTTCAACACTATGAGGAGAATGGAGCAAAACCACGTTTGAGGAAGAGGCTCTCACTGCGTCCACCAGCCAGGTTCATCAGTCCTGTGGAGTTCAATAGAGTTGTGGACTTCATAAAAAAAACTATGCAGAAGACAATGCCATCATGTTGCCGACAGCCTGGGCATAAACTTTGGCATGTGAAGCTGCTGCCAACTCATGTGTTCAAGGCCTCAGTGTGGCGTCTCTACGTGGCGACTGCTAAAGAGCTTGGTATGTGTAAACATTTATTTAGACGTTAGTGCAGTATTAATGCAGTATTAGCAATTACAATACAATTAATCATAAGCAATATCTGTTTTTAGGTTAGCGTGCAGTTGGTAAAACCAGCTTCAAAGCTCTGGAACCAACTTCTCCCACACATCAAAAGTTGCCGGCCGCGCACAGATCTCCGCTGGCAGTGCCAAAGCAATAACGAGCAGCTGATACGAAGTGCAGTTTTGATTTTGCCCAGCAGGTAATATTTCACACACATTCACCTTACTTTATTAATGTCCCTTAAATGGCGATGTATGCATGAGAATAAGACACCTGATAGTAGCGCAAATTAATGCAGAATAGCGTGAAAAGACACATTTCATTTAATCTAATCCAATTTCCCTCTCTTCCCTGTCTCCTACAGTTACACTTTCCCTCAAACCCTCTCCTGCCAGGACCAATGTACTTCCTGACCCCACGGAAATGTTGAGGTACATTCACTTTACTTTACTGACTTCAGTGCTGTTTTCTGATTTGCTTCAGTAAAACATTTAACTAAAGATATATTTTTCTTCTTCCTGTCTCTTTTTTTGTCATCAGGTTGTAGAAAACAGCTCTCCTGTGAGTCACCTCAATATACCACAGCTTGTTGGAACAGCAGAGGGCAAAGTTTTAGTCCAGATCTACGACTGGCAGCAGCATTTGACTCGCCATTTCCGTAGACTCTCACAGATCAAGAGTTATCAGCACTTCAGGTACTTGTATTCAAACTTTCACATTGTGTACATTATTAAAGCATAGCAACTACATACATTATGACAGTTTTATATGATAAAATACTTTGCCATGTTTTAAGTGTCTTATGTGCTTATTCTGTCACAGCTTTGACGCCAAGAGACCAGGTTTGGTTATTGCAAAAACTCACTGTGATGCGCAACCTGTCAAAAATCTACTGTTGCGCGACGGAGCAGATCTTCCCCCTATGGACGGTCTTCCTGTCCTGGCCCCACCTGGACTAAACATGGACAGACAGACCTATCTGTATGGAAACATCAGGCCATTCTGTGCTGACGAGGCTGGAGACGTCACATGCCCAGCACCAAGAGTCACAACACAGAAGAGGATGCGAATGTGATCTCATTGGACTGTGTCACAAAGACCACATCTAAAAGTGGTCAGGAAGTTGTGGAGGAGGAGAGTTCAGCTCTGTTTAAAACACCTGCAATGTAACTTGTGTAAACAGATTGAAGCAAAATAAACTTGTGCATTATTTTGACATGATTTTTTGAGTTTTCATGAAGTGCACATGACACTGTGCATACTATTTGGAGGAAAATATTGTTTAAGAACAGATGGTGTTGAGTGTAAAAAAAGCAGTAAGGTTAAAGCACTGAATAAAAATCAACCTCCATTCGGCGACAGTACAAACCTCATGCAGCAAATGTGATGTAGTAAATGGGGTAAATATTAGGTATTGATCCTTTATTACAGAAACATTTAATCATATTCACTCAATTGGCTTTTTTCTATGGCTTAAAGAAAAGTTGTAACTCAAAGTATTCACATTATGTGTAAATTATGCCTTTTTGGGGGGGGATGTGTAGAAACTGTACTAAATCAGAGCACTGCAATAACATTAAAATACCCAAACACCAGATCTCTTCTGTTGTTTTTTAAATATATTGTAAACTTATCTTGTCATTCTGGTATGAAAAGCACTCTCTAAGCAATGTTTGAGGGATTTGCCTTATTGGTTGATATCCTTTTTATTTCCCCTAGTTTATTGATTATTTATCATTAGCAAAAAACGACAATGGCAATAAAATCGATTCTGATTCATACTTGGATCCATACTAATACTGTATATAATATATCACTTTTTTATTTGAATATAAACGTTACAGATGTTGAACAACACATTCTCAAGCCAGTGACAGTTTATCAGTTGATATTAAAAAATGTAAAAGAACAATAACAACCTTCTGCTGTGAGGTGAGATCAATAAATAAAACCGATACACATAATAAAACTGGTAAACAATGGTTTGTTGTGGAAGCAATAACCTTTGTGCTCCCTCTCTGTGCTTTACTGCTTTGAGGGGGAGTTTGACAGGGGGTATGGTTTATCCAAATGAGATGTAAATGAGCCCTATTGTCCCTCCCAACAGCAGAGAGGTGAGAATGGCCCAAAACTTCAGAGGCCGTTTAAACCCCTTTGGCATTTTGGGAATTGTTAACTTCAAATCACCGCTACGCCTCCAAATATTATCAGATTTCCATGTGTTACACATCATTGGAAAGCTTGGAGACTACACTTTCACAATCTGTTATTATCTCATAATGTCCCAAAACGACTTGTGTCTTTGGTTTCTGTGACTGGTCACAATTGCAAGATGAAAAATGTGGCTTTTTTGGAAAAATCACCTAAAACACCTTTAATATCTCAGTGGTTTCACAATGTTTTATCATTTCTTACAATGGAGAAAATACATCTCGCAATGAAAGGAAACGAGGACACATTTGAACATAAATGGGGTTCCTTTATTGGATGTTGTAAATCACTTCAAACCTTGCCTTCAGAATAATCCCCCCCCCCCATGCATGTTTGCATTGAACATTGTCTTATGCCACTTATTCCTGCTTTTGGTTCATGAATCAATTCACTGCCATTCGCTGCGAAGAGCTCATATTGTAATTATGCTGTTATGTTCAAGTTATGGAACGTGACATTGTATTGGCCAAAGTATGTTTGCATGTGCTAATAGGGCTAATAGTATTGGCCAAACACTGTGAATTCAAACTGAAAGTGAATGTGTGTATGCGAGAGGGGCGAGTTGTTTTGAGAGTCTAAAAAGAGACTAGACAAATGTGTCAAATAATCTGACAATTGAGCGAAATATTGAGATAAATGTTTGAATCAAAACAGACGAGGAATAGATTTTCATTCATTTTGAATTGAGAAAAACTTTTACCTAATAATGGCACCATTCTGTGATGATTACAGTTACTTTGATTTTAATATAATCTTCAATTGAGGTAGCTCCTCCATGCCGCCTGGTCGTGATGATACAGTGAGAGTGTTGGTTCTCAAATACGACACACCTTTACCCTGTGCCCTTTGCTCAGTCACTTCTATAAAGAGCATCAAACAGTGATAAGCAGTTTGCTTATCACTGTTTGCCTATTTACTATTCACTATCAAGGAGCACGCCACAAACGAAGGCGTGATTAAGAATTTAGTAAAGATGAGATGACGATGATCGCTGGGTGAGAATACAGTGAGTTGAAAAAGTATCCCTACCCCTTTAACTTTTCGATATTTTGCCACTCTATGGACCATAAACATACATATATGTAATTGAAATTGTATGTGAAAGACGTAAGACTTGAGGCAGAGTGGTTAGAACAAGCCATGTTGGAAAGAAAACCATAAGAAGTCCCGTTTTCTGTTTGCCAGAAGCCTCCATGTGGCCTTCATGTGACTTCTAGCAAACAGCAAACAATATTTCTTAAGGTTTTCTTTTAAAAATGCCACTCTGTCATAAAGGCCAGATTTGTGCAGTGTACAACTAATAGTTTTTACTTTATCCCGGACCTGTCTGGTGTGTTCTTGGACTTCATGATGCTGTCTGCTCCCCGATAGCCTCTTAGACCTCTGAGACCATCACAGAGCAGCTGTATTTGAAGTGACTTTAGATTACACACAGGTAGACTCTATTTAGTCATTAGGTCAACATGTGATCATTCAGAAATCATCATCCAACTTGAAGGCAATTGGTTAAACTAAAAGGAAAGGGGGGCCGCCCACTTTTCAGTTTTTTATAAAAAATAAATAAACATGTATACATTTCCTTTCACTTCAAGATTGTGTGTCACTTAGTGTGAATGCTTTATTAAAATGGGCCAAATATGTGAAAAATATAATTTATTGCTAGTTCATTTGCAAGTTTAAATTGTCGTTTTTACAGTGCGTCTTAGTCAGAAAAACATACGCTATATTTCCAACAGTTTATGTATACAGAACAACTCTTATTGTGGCTATAACAGTCCAAATCTGTATTTTGTTGGATGACACATTTTTGATATGCAATAAATATGAATTACATGTAAAACGTTCAGAAAAAAAAGTATACAACACAATTGTGATTTCAAATACTGTAAATTCTACAGATTGTATTTATACTGCGTTTTTTCCCAAATAAAACAATTGAAACACACTCTTATGCACAAATAAGTGCAACAATATGAAACAAATACTAGATTGAACATATTCATATACTACATAATCAGTCACAACGCAGTCCTGTTCTTCTGGCAAAAAAAAGGAACACTTTTTTTAATGCCCCTTTGTCCCTGTATCTGATCTTTTCAGTCTGAACGACACAGATCCGATGTTTTTAAATGCAGCCAAGACCACTTGGATATGTCCTGTATCTGAGCTTTTGCAGCATCTTCAGTCTGAAGTTCACATTTGATAGTAATCAGAACTGATTTTTTTTTTTATAAATCGGAATTGAGCATATCAAGACCTGCAGTCTGAATGTGGCTTGGATTTGGAAGTTCCACAAGTACATTTTGTCTTTGACGGTGGTGTAAGCCACAGTCACACACGGCACATACAGTATACAGGTAGTTGCTACACATTTGCATAGATTCCAGAGTCACTTGAAAGTCATGTAGTAATCAGAGTAATAAAAAGTATAAAAACATCCGTGAGACATACTGTATGATGCTGGAAATGATTTTTCATTATTGCCTGACTGCATGCTTTATTACTGCGTGAAGCATACTGCGACAGTGGTGCAGGTGGTAGAGCGAGTCGTCTGATGATCGGAAGGTTGGGGGTTTGAAACCTGCCTCCTGAATGTGCACACTGTCGTTGTGTACTTGGGCAAGACACTTTACCCACCTTGCCTCTAGTGTCTGTGTACACTGCAAGAATGATAGTGTGAATGGGCCTTGAAGTCTCAGCAAGTTCGGCTTTGAAGACTGTTCTGTATCCCAGCCTATTCTCCTCTGTTCATTCTCAACTGTGTTTAATCTACTGGTGATTTCTATCTTTCAAATATAAAGTATAAGTAGTGTGTATGGCTGGCGAGGCTATCTGTTCTGACCAAGGGCAAAACAGCATTGCAGTGAAGAAGGATTAATGTACTAGCCCACCTAAATGCATATGGAGCTTAAAAACAGATTGAAAAACGTTCTCAGGGCGCTTCAGCATCGATATGTTGCGATCTGAAATAAGGTCTCTGAACACACTCTGTGTTCGTCTGAGTCCGTCCAACCACTTTCTCACAGTCATGTTTTATTCGCCAAACAGCTGTTTTTAGCTCGTCACTGTTAACATCGTTAAAAAAGATGCATCAACAAAATGATTCCGTTATAGACGTTGATTTCAAGCGTTCTGTGGGAAAGGTCGGCTTCAGTGGTGGCATAGAAGTGATAGAATGTCAAAACAAATGTGTCTAAAAGTAAGTAAAGATGCCAGAGAAAACGTTTATGTCCACTTTAAAATCACAAATAGTTCATCCTAGCATTTGGAGACTCCTGCAGCTTTTCGAGGCAGCCTTTGAGTGTGGTCCTCAGTCATAAACATGTCCACCGGTGCTCTGGACCCATGGCTCCTGACTGGCTCTCACTTGCCCAGCTTCTTGGGGTCCTTGCTGGGCATGCACCAGTCGTCGGCCTCGATGCTGGCCTGGTAGTGCCGCAGGACTGACTTGTTGAAGACGGGAAGCCTCTCCACGGAGCTGGAGGACAGAGCCTGATAGAGGATTGAAGTCCATTATGCTGTTTGGGGGGGGGGGGGGGGGGGGGGGGGTAATTATGTCAAACACATCTTTATCACGGTCTTACACTTTGTTGGTTAGAAAATGCAATACTGATCTAAAACGGCTAGAACTAAAACATCCAGCAGTTACTTTGTGGTTATCCAAGCAAACTAACTCTTGGCTCCTCCCAACCCCCTTAATCTCTTTTCCCTTTGCATCTGTGGACATCTGTGGACATCCGTGGAGTGCTGCTTACAAACCTTTCCTCATGGACGAAGGATTTAAAATGGATTTTGTGTGAAAAGATGAGGCTGACATTCCATTGTGTTGTGTTTTTTTAACAATATGCTCAAAGTCTGGAATACAACATGTATATTATTGTGGTTCTCCCCAAGGTTTTTCTTTTTCCCCTGGGTTTTTGAGTTTTTCCTCATCGTGCTGGAGAGTCTAAGGACAGGTGAACGCTCGCCGCCACTTATTTGGATATTATGTTTTCCTGGATACTTGATTTACCTGAACTTTACATTGTCTTATTTACTGCTCTGTTTTATTGCCTCATTGTTCGGTGCAGCTGTGAGGAAACTCCTGTTGTGATATTGGGCTATACAACTGCGACAGTTGGTAGAGCGGGTCGTCTTGTGATCGGAAGGTTGGGGGTTAAAATCCCAGGTCACGCATGTGCACATTGTCGTTGTGTCTTTGGGCAAGACACTTTACCCTCCTTGCCTCCAGTGTCTGCGTGCATTGGTGTATAAATGAGAGTGTGAATGGTTCCTTGGTATAAAGTGTTTTTGGCCTGATGAAGGTAGAAAAGCGCTATACTACCATTTACAACACGGCTATCTGAGATGTTCTCGCAGCTGAACAAGTTCTGCTCAGCCGCGAGGCACAAACTAGGAGGAACTACTAGTTGTTTCAATTAGGAGGAAAACAATAGAGTGAGTGGCCCATGCAGCTGTTGTGAAGCTATGGCGAGTGGTTTTACTCCGCCATGGAAGAATGAAAAGCTTGTTCATACTAACCCTTTTCCATTTTCAAGCATGGAGACCTGTTGAATATACTGTACTCCATTCAAACTAGGATGATGATCAAAGGATTTGCCACTGGATAAATAAATAAAATAAAACTAATGACCTATCACCGTCTTAGATGTGAGGTAAGCAAATCAAGTACCGTATTTTTTGCACTATAGGGCGCACTTAAAAGCCTTTAATTTTCTCAAAAAACGACAGTGCGCCTTTTAATCCGAAGCGCCGTATATATGGATTAATTCTGGTTTTGCTTACTGACCTCTAAGTGATTTTGTGTGGTTCCAAGTGCTCACGGCGCTAAGTCAAAAGGTTTTAGTATGACTTTGGTAAACTACAAAGCCGCACCGCTTGCAGCATTACTAGCTAGGAGCGTCGCGGAGTAATACCGGTACATACTGTGCTTCACCATAATATTACAGTGTGTGTATAAGGATCCCAAAATGGCACCTGTCAAAAGACACGCATATGACGCGGACTTCAAACTCAAGGCTATCAGTCACGCAGTAGAACATGGGAATAGAGCAGCTGCGAGTGAAGGCAACAGCATTAGCGCGGGACATGAATATCAATGACTTTCGAGGCGGTCCTTCTTGGTGCTTTCGTTTTATGAAAAGACGTAATCTCTCTATCCGCGCACGAACTACCGTCTCGCAGCAACTGCCAAAAGATTACGAACAAAAGTTTGTCATTTTCCGCGCATACTGCAAAAACAAGATCACTGAAAAGAAGATTCAGCCAGAGCACATCACCAACATGGATGAGGTTCCCCTCACCTTTGATATCCCCGTGAACCGCACTGTGGAGAAAACGGGGACCAGAACGGTGTCTGTACGCACCACAGGGAACGAGAAGTCATCCTTCACTGTAGTTCTCAGTTGCCAGGCTAATGGCCAGAAACTTCCACCCATGTTTTCAAGAGAAAGACTTTGCCAAAAGAAACGTTTCCAGCCGGCGTCATCATCAGAGCTAACCCAAAGGGCTGGATGGACGAGAAAAAGGTGAGTGAGTGGCTGAGAGACATTTACGTCGGGAGACCGGGTGGCTTTTTTCACAAATCTCCGTCCCCATTGATCTGCGACTCCATACGCGCCCATCTCACCGATGCTGTCAAAAACCAAGTGAAGCAAATGAATTCGGAGCTTGCCATCATTCCAGGTGGATTAACTAAAGAACTCCAGCCGCTAGATATTGGTGTCAACAGGGCGTTCAAAGTTAAACTGCGAGCTGCGTGGGAGCAGTGGATGACAGAAGGCGAACACACATTCACCAAGACAGGGAGACGGCGCCGGGCGACTTACGCCACTATATGCCAATGGATCGTGGATGCCTGGGCTAAGGTATCAGTCTCAACTGTGGTCCGAGCTTTCACAAAGGCCGGAATCATCACTGAACTGCCAGCTAACAGCAACAACACTGACTGGGAAATGACGAGAGGGATTCGGGCATGTTGGATGCCGTAATCGCCCAACTGTTATACTCGGACACTGAAGATGAAGAATTTGAAGGATTTGTGGACGAGGAATAAACTGAAAAAGTGAGTGTATTGTGTTGTATTTGACGTGTTACAACTGAACATGGTTGGTAGTTATTGTGAATACACTCATTAACGTTTGAATAATGTTGAGAGTTATTGTGAACGCGTTTAATAAAGTTTGACTGACTGACTCATGTGACCGTTTTTTTTCCTCTTAATACGCCTTATATTCCTGTCTCTTGTCTCTGTCGAGTGCGGACGTGTCTTCTCACTTCTCCTGCTTTCGTGCTTTTTCCTGCCTCTGCGAGTGTCTTGTTTGACTTTTATTTTTCCTCTTGGACCACCTGCTCGCTGTCCTCCCGAACCGCTAAACTATGGAATTGATTAACTGGAATCTCATCGCAATTGATACGTTTTTTTCACAAAGTGAGGCCACGGAGGAGGTCTTCTTCCCTGACGGGATTTACACAGCTCGGTTTGCGATGGATGTCGTTTGCCTCGCGGTCCTGTCAGTCGGAGACATCAAAGATATTTACATATTTGGACTCTTGATAACAGGGTACCTGCTTATTGGATGGACTGCCCTGGATTATCGGAAATTTGGAAAGACAGCAGTTTTCAATCGGACCACGCTGCTGTCCATTGAAATTAACAAGCACTTTGGAGCAGAGAGTGACCGAGTGATGGAATTACACCGGAAAGTAACGCACAACGTGGACTGTTATGTAGGACCTGGCAGCTCGCTGTGGAGACGGACAATAGATGGACTTTATTTCTGGAATGAAAAGGGATGAACGTTGAAGGGAACTACCTGCTCTGGAGAACTGAACTAAAGCTGAGACCAAGAAAAAAGCTAATTCATTATAAATGTATACACTGTTACTGGAATAATTCTCGTCCTCCTGAGAGGAGGTTTGAAGCAGCTGGACCGCTAATCTCTCCTATGCCGTCAACACTTCCCTTCAAGGCCAAGCCACGGAGCTAAACCTGATAAGGACTGAGCTCTCTGGGTCATATTTTGCATAACACTGACTTTCAGACTGTAAACAACCGCACACACAAACCCCCTCCCTAACCACGCCCCCGTCGTTCTGCGTCTGCCTCAACACGTTTCTTCAGCCCCGCCCCCCCGGTCAATGGCCGGTCGTCCTTCCCCTCCCCAAGAAAAAATTCCGCACGTGACCTCGTGTGCTGTGTATTTCCCATGTCTTGATGTGTCTATATATGTGCTTTGCCTTAACCTAACCTGATTGTAATTTCGCATTTTTTCTTTTGTAAGGCGCATTGAGTTGCATTGTGTACGAATAAATAAAGTTGCCTTGCCTTGCCTTATAGTCCGATGCGCTTTATATATGAAAAAATATCGAAAATAGACGGTATAGGTTTCAGTCATGCCAATGTATGTTGATGTATTCACAGTTACAGAAACATTGTACTTGAATGTTTATGTAGGTGAGGTCATGAGTTTAAATCCTTGCTCACACTGTAGTTGTGTTGTCCCTGCGTTACGAGATAAACACACCAGAAGCCAGCAGACTGATCAACCCCAAACAGGAATACACAGGGAAATGTGCTACTTTGGACTCTGGATTAGAGCCAGTATAATGCAGGTCAGGCACACACTGACCAACACTCGCGATCACATTCACTGACTGCTCTGTTATTGGTACAAGAAGAAATAACCAAAATGCTCTATCATGACCTAGATTTCTGCAGAGAAATTGGTACGCAATATTTAAATTGGTCTTTAAATATTGGTGCCCAATACAAGAGATGTGTGAGGAGGAATCATTGTGAAGTAAGAAATAATAAAACATTCCAAGTTTGTATGAAAAGTAAAACATAAAGACATGGGTAACAAAGTACAAACAAGACAGTTAGCGGATTATGAATCCCTTTATACACATTTGTATCGGCTGAACACACCTTGAGATAGATGACTGCAGATGTACCATGTCCCTCCATGGAATAGAGCTTCAGGTCTCCCTGGAAGTAGCGAGCGTAGAGACGAGAGATGGGGAGTCCATATCCAAACCCAGCCTGGAACCACCACGGACATTTAAACAGAGGCTTTAGCCACCAGACATGACTCTTCTCTGTAACACTCCAATTCACAACACCTAATCCACACAAACACACCAACAATACATGCATACAGTCCTATTGTAAGATACAAACCCTGCACATAATTAAAGCTTCCACAAAAGGCCCTTCTCAAGTGACATTACACCTTCGTCTTTTCTCTCGAGGCAGCACCATCTTCTGTTAAGTTTCTATGAAAGTCTATGGAGAGTTATTATTTTAAAATGATGCACTGGACAAGCTTCACTGGGAATAACCACTTAGAGGACATTCCAAACTGTCTGTAGGAAGTGAATGCTTCATTAAACAGCATGCTTGTGCTGCATGCAAATGTGTTGAACATGTTTTTTTTTTTTTTTAAACAGACGTGGAAAGAAAATATGTATTATTTTCTTTCTGCAGCTGTGTCTTTTTAACATCAGAGTGTGGCAGAGGATTGAATGTTGTGTGGTAAACCATTTTGTTGTATGAATTTTGTCTTGTTTTCTGTTATGTGTTGTCTATTACCCTGCCAGGGACTGCAGATGTAAATTAGCCTAACTCTGCTACAAATCAAATCGCAACATTTATGTTCTAATTGTTCATAGTCCCTTAAAATAGATAAACTAAACTAAAAAGCAGAGTCTCACCAGGGGCGCGTTGCGGGAGTTATCCATGTGCACAGGGCTGGGAGCTGTGGTATACATGTAGGAGAAGAGCCGCTCGATCTTCCTCAGAGGCACCCCACCTCCGCGGTCAGACATCTGAAAATGCAAATACAGCTCAACTAACAGGGCTGTAGTTGAGCTGCCCAGATTGGGAATATTGGGGAGGCAATTTTTTAAATGTTTTATTATTTTCTGCTGTTTTAGAAGGATGTGTTCCAACTCCGGGATCACACTCCGAGAATCTGACCGACAGTCGAACCTCGGATTCAGGAGGAGCGGTGAGGCTTCGGTCCCGGTCGCAGCACACTTGAGCAGCTCTATACTCTCCAGCGGGTGCTTGAGGGCTCATGGGGTCAGAATAAAATAATATACATTTAAAGTTGACATAACAAATCATCGATTCAGTTTTTTTTTTTTTATTGTTAACGAAAAAATCATAAAATCAATGAACAGGTCAAAGCCTATATTTTTTCTCTTAAAAAGTGGAATTTAAGTGCCTTTACAAGTCACACAATCCAGTTCCAACTATTTTTCTTCCACTGATAATAGTCACATGCTGGAAAAATCCCTCTGGGGGAAATGGACATTGGAACAGCACTCGGGCAGCGAGTGATGATGCGGATGCCTGACCACACACTTTGGTAAACCGCCTGTGGCTGAATCTAAAAAGTGGAAAATATAGCTCCTTCCTCCTGTTCATTGCCGTGAGGCCTATGTCATGAAGCCAAAACGCAAGCAGCTGCTTAGGGCCCCCAAGAGGGCCTACGTTTTATTGCAAATAATGTAATTGTAAAAAAATACAAAGATACATTGAAAATAATAAACAACCCAATAAAACAATAATATTTATTTTATTTATTCTAGTAAAGGCAGCTTCTTGTACAAAGACCCTTCTACTTGAAGTAACTTAACAAGTTAGACTAAAAATACCATTAAATATGAGGACTACGCAGCAAGACCAACCAGAGGAGATACGCTGCTGTGAGAAAAGACTGGACATATCATGATAGATACACTGAGTAAATTGTTCCAAAGAGCAAAAACACACAATCCTATAGTCAGTAGCAAACAATGTTTAACCTCTTAACCCCCGCTTTGACCCAGTGTATTTTCTCCAGTTCAGTTGAACCCACATTTTTACATTCGATAGGCCAGAGTAACGCCTCATTTGAAAGCTAAGACCTACACAACTGATCCTAACATTTTTTTTGTTGCGTTGTCCCCGCTTTTTGGTCACATTTTTGTCATGTCACTTTTTCATCGCATATTTGTCACCATGTTGTTGCTCTTTCTTGTTGATTTTTCTATTGCCTTTTCATCACTCTTCATTGTGTTTTTGTCGCTTTCTTTATTGTGTTGTTACTTTTCGGGTGCGTTTTTGTCGCTGTTAAAGAATTCTGTAAATGAAGTTATCATGAAGTATTACATTTAAGTTTGACTGTTGCTAAAATGGATTTGACTGTTGTAATCATGAAGGTCCTGTGCACTGAAGTGTATCTTAAAGCCAGATGCCCTCCCTGGGTAAATAGTTACCAGGAAGACGTGTTTTGGTCTCAGTTTGGGTTTAAACAGAACAAAGTCATAAAGCTGGGAGGAGGAAGGGGTGAAGGACGATTACACACTCATCCTGGGCTCAGGGAAGGAGGGGTTAATCATTATGTACCCTTGTGATGTATTGTGAAGGCGGTGATATTGGTGTTTTCAATAAAAGCCAAGGGAAACTGAATCGGTGGGAGTTGAGCAGAGTGATGGGCGAAGCTGCCTGGGAGTCTCTCCCCCGGTACCGAAAAATGAAAAATCTCATGTCTTGTGTTTAATCGTGTTTAATTCTGTGGCAGAATTAACAGAGCGTTTCCAGATTGCTGGTGTCAGAGCAACAGCACAATCATTTCCTGACAGTCGCTCTTTTGATATTTTATTGCTTTTAGGCGAACTGGAGAACCCCCACATGGACCGAGCACATTTCTCCAGTTCGGTTTTACCCAAATCTAAAAGCTTCTGGACTGGAGCGCAACAGTGTAACGCCTCATTTGAAAGCTAAGACTTACAAAAGTGATCGGAATTTTTTTGGCATGTTGCGTTTTTGTCAGATTTTTGTCTCTTTTTGTTCCTTTTTTTTGTCACTTTTTGTTGTGTTTTCATCCTCGTTTTCAACGCTATTTTGATGCTTTTCTTTTTTTTTTTTTTAAGCTTGTTGATCTGGATTAAGCCAAACTGGAGAAAATGTGCTTGGTTCAGGCGGGGGTTAAGAGGTTAAGTAGCCTATATTAAACCCAATCTAAAATAAGTTGAAGGTGTGGGCTGATGCCATACCAGTTGAATCTCCTTTATAAACACCTGGCTATTGTTGACCTTTGACTGACCTCATGCTGGCGTTGGTTCCAGTCCCTCATTCATAGATGTGAGGTGCCAGTGTTGGTGCAACCTACTGATAGTCAACCCACAAAACTGTGACAATGTGACAATGGTCCACACACCAAAATGTCAACTATTTCACTCTTTAAGCTTTTTATTTGTGGGATAGTCGCAATTATCTCCTCCATCAATTTATATTGGAGTCACGTGACCAACAACTACTTCAGTCGTTTGTGAATAAAAAATGGCGGACTTTTGGAATTTTTTGGGGGACATAATGCAATATTATAGCTAATTTAGCCAGTTAATTGCACATATAATCAAACATCTAGTGAGAAATATATATCTTTGAATCATTATGTTTGTGTATTTGTATTGCACGTGCTTGAATTTATGAGTTACATTGATTGTGTTTTGCAATTACACATGCTCTTCCTCTGTGCTCCTCTTGTATTGAAACTCGAATTGTTTCCCCGTTTTATTTCCTATCAAAGAAAAAAACAAAACGCTGATGGTTCCTGAATTAACAAGCACATTGTTGTGTGTGACATTTCCAGAGATAATATCACAATAGACAGCCACTTTAACAGTAAACCTGACAGGTGCTTACACATGTCTCTCTGGTACTTCAGACCAGTCCAACGCCAATAAAAAGATGAATAAATTATAATAATAATAGCGGTCAAGACAATGTGCCTGCGTGCCTCGAGTTTGGCTCATGAATTTGGCTCGGCTGTGCCTGACGTAGCGCGCAAGTAACCTGACACCAAAACATCAACAGTTTCTGAACCACAGACCCCTTGTTATGTCATTATTACACCACCAAATGTACGTTTAAACTGACATGAGGGAACTCACCCTAGATGTTAAGCCGAATGAGTGCACTGAAGCAGAGTCCTGCAGACAAAGCCCATGTTTCCAGGGCCATCCTCACGTCCACGTGTAGTAGTTTCATATCCAAAACAGTGCCGGTCCAAAGTTCCAATGCACAGCAGAGAGGCCTCACACCACCACACATCCAGCGCTCTGAGTCATCAATCCACAAATTATGAAACTCAATCCAACAACGTGAATCGAGCCATTTAAGCAGAGTGGATATTAACAAAACGACACAGTTTCGCTCATAGCAGCAGTTCAAAACTCGTGCTTCATGTTGGATCACATGATCAATGTGCGTCACCATGGATACGCTCAACTTTAATTCCATATTTCTGTTCAAACCTGTCTATTTATACAGTGTTGATCAAAATCCAAACTTGTCTGAGCGTTTAGACATAAAAATATGTAAAATAATAATACAATTATGTTTTTGGTCCCTCTGGCCACACAGCACCACCATGTGGAATGCCACGGCAATTATTATTCATTTTTTTATATAGTGGGGAAAATTGTGCATTTAACATTATATTATTTAATGCAGCTGTCCAGGTGCCCACTTTAGATGAGACAGCAACGTGAGCGTAGTGAGCAGCTCGCTAATTTGCTGTGTTTTTTTTTAGCACACTTTAATCTTTAAATACGGAGTGGACTCTGTGAGGAAGAAAATGTAACTATGACACACAGAGAAAATCAAGTATCCCCTGTAGCATAAATGACCAAGTAACAAAAATACTTTTGTTTCTGTGACATAGCTTGGTTATGATGGCGCCTATTTAGCGGACCTGGTGTACATGTTATCCAGCAAAAATAGTGCATTCCTTTTACCGAATGGATGCAAATCTAAAGAACTGAAATATACACTCAATGTATGAATTTGTGCCATTATAAAGATTTGGTTATTAAAATGGCATAAAAAGGCATTAGATTTGATTTGGTACAGTGTGTATAAAACCTGCAGTCGTTTTTGGGAGGTAAAATATTACTTTAATGTAAGTGCAATACAGCATCTGTAGAAAGTATTATCCAGTTACAGTTACTTTGTTACAATGTATCTTTTTTGCAATTTGTTTGCATTTTATAATGTTTGTGTGTGTGAAACAGCAATAAAATGATGATCAATCAAGTTTGTATGTGTATTTATTCTACAGGAACACTACGTTTCATAAACAAGTACACAGACAAAGGTTCTAAAGCAGGGGTCACCAACCAGGTGCCCTTTGGGGCATGCCCAGTAGCCCTAGAGACTTTTCCTAAGGTGTAAAACACTTAATTTTCTTGAATTGGATTCTTAAAAATACAATTATTTCTGTTCTTGTGACTCAGTACAAGTTTAAAATAAAGCTTTTGATATAATATGGGGTCAATATCCTATAAGTAACAGTGCACGTTTAAGTCTTTAGGATTTGTTTTTAACTGGTAGCTCTCGAACTACTCAATGCTCTTGAAGTCGCCCTCGGCTGTAAAAAGGTTGGTGACCCCTGTACTAGAGTAATCATCTGTACTCAGATGAAGAGTAGGACATGAAAACCCCTCCCTGTAGTATTGAGTAGTCCGCAGATGAACAGGAAACTTAAGTGTTTTTGGATGAGAGGCCACAATATTTTTTTTTATCAATTAGCTAATAGGCCCTGGCCACTTTTTCAGTAAGATAATAAATGTTTTGGCTAAAATACAGTACACATTTGTTGAAATACAATTAATTGCTCACAGCTGACATATCTTCAATCACTATTAAACAAAATCTGATGGTTTAATTATAAACTTTGATAACTTTCTGTTTTGTCCATGTTGAACAGCGTGTGTAAAAGTATGTCTGGAAGGAGGCATCTGGGCTGAAGTGAAAAAAATAAATAAAAATAAAGGCATTTTCTGAACGCTTATGGTAAATGGAGTAAGGTGATGTAATTATAATGCTTGTACCCCACATACCCGTTTTTAAATATTTAGGCTTAACTACTGCATTTGGGCACTTTTTAAATGCACATTTTTCAAGAACCGTGATAGCCATCATCACAAAGTAAATTTTGCTGGATCAGTTTTGACCTGATTGTTAATATAAGAGGACTTAAAACTAGGGGGCGCTGTAAATTATGTATATCCATCCATTTTCTTCCACTTGTCCGTTACCGGGTCGTGGGGGCAGCTGTTGGAGCTGCACCAGCCCCTATAGCGCCCCCTGCAGGTGGTGGGTCCACAGAAGGACGGCCTCATGGTTCTAACCGGGCCTGTTGGTCTCTCATAAGGGGCTTCTGAACCGCTCTTTGTCTGACCCGTCACCTAGGACCTGTTTGCCCTGGGACACCCTACCAGGGGCACGAAGCCCCCGACAACAGAGCTCCAGGATCATTCGGGCTCAAACCCCTCCACCACGTTAAGGGGGCGGTTCCAGGAGGGGTAAATTATTTACATGACAACAAAAATATGTTAAATGGCATGATATTAGCATGCCAATTACAGATGTATGATATCATGTATTGACAATCAACGTGAGTAAAAATATTTGTTTTTAATATTATATTAATTTATTTTGAAATAAAAAAATAGCAAAATTAGAAATGACTACATTTCCCATGAAATAGGCTTAGACATTAGGGCTGTAAACATGAATACAATCGAAATAAACCACCCATAAACGGTAGCTGAATTATTAATTAACATTTAGGAACTATGAAAACTATGCTTACTTTTCAGATAAGTTTTGTAATTTTAATGTATGACATTAGTTACTGTCAGCCAAGTGGGTGCACTATTGTGTTGATGCCATCTTAAACCTTGTGTGTTTAGACATCAAATAAACTAGCGGAACTACTTAATATCGATAAATTACTGAGGTAGACCTTAAAAATGAGGCAAATTATTTTGGATGGCTATTTATTTTAACTTTTTCCACCACTACGTGGTTTCCTTGGTAACCACAAACAAAGGTCATGAGCTTCAAACAAACGTAATTCGTTGTAATTAATGTTTATGTTTTGATTTTGAGAACGCTACCGTATATTTCATAAAAACTCATGCCAAGTGTTGTTTTTTTCGGAATTATTTATTGTATTAAGTTATAGTTGTTGTTTTTTACCCGGAAGCACGCTTTTCGAACTGCTCTGAAGTACCAGAGAGACATGTGTAAGCACCTGTCAGGTTTACTGTTAAAGTGGCTGTCTACTGTGATATTATGTTTAAAACTATCTCTGGAAATGTCACACACTACAATGTGCTTGTTAATTCAGGAACCATCAGTGTTTTGTTTTTTTCTTTGATAGGAAATAAAACGGGGAAACAATTTGTGTTTCAATACAAGAGGAGCACAGAGGAAGAGAATGTCATTGTGACAATTACACATTTCTGCAGGCGAGACACAAATAACCGATGTAACTCATAAATTCAAGCACGTGCAATACAAATACACAAAAAATAATGATTCAAAGTTAGATATTTCTTGCTAGATGTTTGATTATATGTGCAATTAACTGGCTACATTAGCTATAATATTGCATTATGTCCCCCAAAAAATTCTAAAAGTCCGACACTTTTTTATTTCCAAACGACGGAGGTAGTTGTTGGTCACGTGACTCCAATATAAATTGATGGAGGAGATAATTGCGACTATCCCACAAATAAAAAGCTTAAAGTGTGAAATTGTTCACATTTTGGTGCGTGGACCACTGTCACATTGTCACAGATTCGTGGGTGACTGGGTTGTGATAGTTCAGCCCAAAGTGCACTATGAAGTCTGTGCCCTGTGCTTTGTGTCAGAGGCTTAAAGCAAGACTAACACTGTATAAAGCAAACTCAGGGCAGCAAAGGTACAGCACGAGGGCTTGATTTACTGAGGGCCAGAGACTAACCCCGAGCTCACATTAAATCCGGTTACGGTCCGGTACGGCGTCCGCAATCTTAGAAAGTCATTCAAACCAATGTTGCACACTCACACTGCTGAAGTCCGGGTCCGGCTACCGAGGCCATCCGGTGGCCCTCCGACGGTAATGGAAATAATCCACGAGAAGTCTATTTTCGCTGGAGAGTTTTCCTTTTCTCACTTCTCACTGTTCTACATCCAAAGACCTGATTAACCTGGCTGTCCTCTAGATGTGTGGGGATATGGTCTAGATCGGCTGTCTTTGATAAGGAACACTCCAGCAAATACAACAAATAAGACACGCGAGTCATTATTAAACCAGCATGATAAAATCAGGACTAGATCTAACCCAGGACTGAAGCTGATCTAGAGCAGGAATGAAGCTGATCTAACCCAGGACTAGGGATGGGCACCGTTCGCTTTTTTTCGATACCACTACTTTAACGATACCTGCTTTTCGGTGCCGGTGCCTTAACGGTACTTTTTTTGGTGCCTATTTCATTTTAATTCAATTAAAATAACGTGTATAAAAAAAGTGTTGTTCGAGAAAAAGTCCTAAAACAGCAAAAGAGAAGCTCCACAGGCCGCAGCAGCGTCACCTGTAACTTCTACTTTGAGCACAATTTCCACTTAAGCAGTGATAAAAAGAAATAAAGGACGTTATTACCTCCTGAGCTGCAGAGACAGATCCACATCAGGACACGGGTTTCTTTCGGATAAACTTTTCTAAACACACTGCGCTTTGACGAAGCACTTTCCCGCCAAAGATCCTTACATGGTGTGAGCGCTCACTCTGCCACTAATAATGTACAACAACTGTACCAGAAATGTCTAAAACAGAGTGAGCTCTCACACTTTTCCACAAACAATCTTTGATATTCCCCTCGCTGCAGCTGCTTGTGAAGTTGTAAACTCAGCCTCCGGGTCTGTCGCTAAAGGTAAAGACGTCTTTCTTTTTGTCACTGCTCGGTTTTGTTTTTTAATTTGCCTAAAAACACAAGTTTCTTATTCAGTCCTGGTTTAGAACTGGTTTAGTTTAGCTCTGGGTTTTATAACCGGTGTGAGTCCTGGTTTAGTCCTGGCTCAGTCCTGCCGCAGACCGCAGCTGAGCCATCTCTATTACAAAAGTTTAGTACATTAGGCAAGGCAAGGCAAGGCAACTTTATTTATACCGCGCATTTCGTACACAAGGCAACTCAATGCGCCTTACAGCTTTGCTCCATTTGCGCTGAAGCGGCTCATTATCTGCGCACACGTCCATGTTGCATTTTTTAGACTCGCTGTGGGTCATATATTGACGTCTAGAGAGAAAAAGAACCGAAAGTTGGCACCGAAAGAATTTTTGTTTTTCGATACCACCCCCGACCGGAGCTTTTCGGTCGGTACCAAAGTAGGCACCGTTTAACGGTGCCCATCCCTACCCAGGACTGAAGCAGATCTAACCCAGGACTGAAGCAGATCTAGAGTAGGATTGAAGCAGATCCAACCCAGGACTGAAGCAGATCTAACCCAGGACTGAAGCAGATCTAACCCAGGACTGAAGCTGATCTAACCCAGGACTGAAGCTGATCTAACCCAGGACTGAAGCAGATCTAACCCAGGACTGAAGCAGATCTAGAGTAGGATTGAAGCAGATCTAGAGTAGGATTGAAGCAGATCCAACCCAGGACTGAAGCAGATCTAACCCAGGACTGAAGCAGATCTAACCCAGGACTGAAGCAGATCTAACCCAGGACTGAAGCTGATCTAACCCAGGACTGAAGCTGATCTAACCCAGGACTGAAGCTGATCTAACCCAGGACTGAAGCAGATCTAACCCAGGACTGAAGCAGATCTAACCCAGGACTGAAGCAGATCTGAAACAGGACTGAAGCAGATCTGAAACAGGACTGAAGCAGGACTGTAGCAGGACTGAAGCAGATCTAGAGTAGGATTGAAGCAGGACTGTAGCAGGACTGAAGCAGATCTGGAGCAGGACTGAAGCTGATCTAACCCAGGACTGAAGCTGATCTAGAGCAGGTCTGAAGCAGCTCTAACCCAGGACTGAAGCTGATCTAACCCAGGACTGAAGCTGATCTAGAGCAGGTCTGAAGCAGCTCTAACCCAGGACTGAAGCAGATCTAACCCAGGACTGAAGCTGAACTAGAGCAGGTCTGGTTACCTTGATGGTGAGGTCTTCACTGCCCAGGGACACGCGCACTTTGATTGGAGAAAGTGTGGGGCTGGTCTCGTGGGTCTCCACTGTGGCTCTCATGGCGTTCTGACATATAGGATAAATGTCATTACTACATTACTTCACGTGTGATTCCTGAAGTGCACGTACCTTGAAGAGCTCAAACAACATGTGGTAGAGGTGCGAGGGCACGTACACGATGTTCAGGGGCTTTCCCGGCTGTTTGGCTGTGGGCAGAGGACACAGTTCACCCCAACTGACCGAAAAGATACACAGCGACAGAGGGAAGACTATGGGATACAAGCTCGAGAAGACGCCAGATGATCCAGCCTTCTCCTTTTTTTTCAACAATTTTCCTAAACCGCCATCTTTTTATATGAACAGGCCATGCATTCCTTTGATCGGCTGATACACCTGTCACTCCCAATGATCAGAACTGTTTCCATATTCCACTGCACAATGGCAGAATATTGCTTCGTGGATTCACAGCTAAAAGCTGACATTCAATAAAACAAATACATAAAATATTCTTAAAAAGGACAAACGTATTTATAACCCTTGCGGTAATATATTGACTAAAATGCATTGTAGCATTGAATTAGCAATTGAATTTAATTAAACTTTATTGTCCCACATGGGGAAATTTGTTCTGGGCACATAGTGCAGTTGCAGCTGCAATACAGATGTAATACAGATGGACAAAAAACACAATTGGTGAAAATTAATCCTTATACAGTATACTTCAATTTATGTTATGTGTATTAGTCTTTATTTTCAATATTTTTTATGTACTAGATCAAGTGTGATACCACCCCCTAGTGGCTACGGGCAACTCTAGAAGGTTCACTATGACATGGGAATAAATGAAGACTATGACAATCATATTTTAACCACACTGTTTTTTGTTATATAGAATTTGAGACCATATAGAATGAAATCATTTTAGCTTGTGGCTTTGATGGACAGGCCCCAGAGAATAGTAAGCTTGTTTTTTAGAAACCTGCTCTAGGAGGAGCCTCCTATTCGCTGCTTACTGGTCAGTAATGGACAATGTCTGTGTTGTGTGTTGGTGGTATTCCCAGAAAGTCCTACATACATTTTGGTTTAAAGAAGAAAAAAGAAAGATCTGATTAAGGCTAATGCCGAAACGTAATCACTATCATTAAAATTTGGACATCGGTTAATTAGCGTGCGATTCTGTTTTTTGATTTATGAAGATTTTCCCCTACATTTGAACCTCGGACTACTTCTGGTGTGCGTTGCTTCTCTTTTCTCATTCCCAGAAAGTCCACCACGGACTATTTAGAAAATATGATTATTCGAATGGGTCTAAATGAATCCCAATAGGAAATGAGTAAGGATAGGAAGTACAGGTGCTTCAGGTTAGCAGATCAAGCGTAGCCACAACGAGCCACTTAATCAACTACGGTCAAATTAAAATACAGGATGACCAAACAATCCCAAAAAGCATCATGAACAACTAATCACAATCATAATTGCAATGTTCGCCATTAGTAAATCTGCAGTTATTTAGGAAATGCAATGGCCTCTGAAAAATAACTGGTTTATCATGTATAAACCGGCTGCGCCTTGTAGTTTAGAGCTCTACAAACATGTTCAGAAATGTAATAGTTCATCGTAGCGAAGCCTAAATCCTCGACTGGACGATGTGTGTGAATGTCACATTCTGTCCACAAGAGCTAAGAAGAAACTTCTGCAAATAGAAACGAAAGGTCCTCAACCAAACCAAAGTCTAGCCGATGATTTAAGCTTCACTACGATGAATACTTCCTGGAGGAATGAGAGCCAGGACTAACATATTTATCAGTTGTAAAGAATTTCCTCGTAGAAAAACGGTAAAGACCTGGCAGCCGTGGTTCCAGCCATTACCGTTTGCTCAACATGGCATTACTGTCAATTTTAACAGTTAAATGCTGTTTCACTGAATCACATTATGTCTTTGTGATTTCATTGATAAACTGTACTTTCCTGTTAAATCACATACTTCAACAACAGCATAATGATGTTGTATTATTACACCATATTACTGTTTAACTATTTTTTATTAAATAATTTACATTAAATTCAATTAAAAAACAGACATACAAACTTTGATCTTTTGACCCATCTTTATTTAACAAAAAGGTTACCACCCCAGTAACGAGCCATTGTACCTTTATGAGGACCCATCTGACCAGCCTTTTCCCTCATCTCAATTCTAGAGGGTGGCCACAGTCAACAGTCCGAGTACCTTTGTAGGATCATCTCAATGGTAAGGAAGGAACAGCAGTGTCCTGAGACGATCAGTGTTTACAGTGCCCTCTTCTTCCTCAGACTGTGTCATGATGCTCCTCTTGGATCCACTGTAGATGTATAAGTGAAGGTCTCACAGTTGGTTTGCGTTCAGAGGGTCTCCCTGTAAAACAAAGAGGAACACAAAACTTTAGAAAGTGTAATAAACTAAAAGAAAACAAAAAAAACCTTATTATTCAATACATCAGTAATAATTGCCCTATTGCTCTTCAGTGTTTTACTGTGTGTGCATTTAAAATATGAAACACCTGTTTCAGTGTAGGTAGTCCATCCTTTCATTGAAGGATAAGGCCCCTTCATTGAAGATTATAGAGTAATATTTACCTGGTGCAGGCTCAGTGGGACCCTCTGGTCATCCATGCACTGATGAACATTAGAGACAAAAACACATAAAGAGCATTAACAGATTATACAACACTGTATGATTGTGTTCTTAGTGTATTACTCCAGTATTACTTACATTTGACTTTAGTGTCTCCAGATCAGGATTGTTGGCAGCTGAAGTTAGGGACACCTTTAATGACCAGAGAACAGCAAATTAAATACTGTTGTGGAATGTGAATGTCTGTGATAAATTCAAGATTCAAGATTTTTTGTCAAACCATGTGAATGATTTGAAATTAGATTTCTCTCATCCTTGATTGTGGAGCGGGGGGTGGGGGAAGAGGGGTGGGAGGGAGGACAGGGAGTTCAGCTTCCCGATGGCCTTGTGTATGAAACTGTTCTTAAGGCAACTCGACCTGGCCCGTAGATTCCGCAGTCTCCTCCCTGAAGGCATTACCTTGAAGAGACTGTGTGATGGGTGCGTAGTGTCCCTGGTGATTCTGACGGCTTTGCGGGTGAGACGGGTGGAGTATATTAATGGGCACTCTCACGATGCGCTGGAGGCTCCTTCGGCAGGAGGCAGTGCTGGCGCCGTGCCACACAGTGATGGAGCTGGTCAGGGTGCTCTCTATAGTCCCTCTGTAGAAGAACCACACAGTGATGGAGCTGGTCAGGATGCTCTCTATAGTCCCTCTGTAGAAGAACCACACAGTGATGGAGCTGGTCAGGATGCTCTCTATAGTCCCTCTGTAGAAGAACCACACAGTGATGGAGCTGGTCAGGATGCTCTCTATTGTCCCTCTGTAGAAGAACCACACAGTGATGGAGCTGGTCAGGATGCTCTCTATAGTCCCTCTGTAGAAGAACCACACAGTGATGGAGCTGGTCAGGATGCTCTCTATAGTCCCTCTGTAGAAGTACCACACAGTGATGGAGCTGGTCAGGATGCTCTCTATAGTCCCTCTGTAGAAGAACCACACAGTGATGGAGCTGGTCAGGATGCTCTCTATAGTCCCTCTGTAGAAGAACCACACAGTGATGGAGCTCGTCAGGATGCTCTCTATAGTCCCTCTGTAGAAGTAAATGTTCATAAATGTTCAGCTTCCATCCATCCATCCATCCATTTTCTTCCGCTTTATCCGGGGCCGGGTCGCGGGGGCAGCAGTCTCAGCAGAGATGCCCAGACTTCCCGATCCACGCACACCTCCTCCAGCTGTTCTGGGGGGACCCCGAGACGACACCAGGCCAGCTCGGAGACATAGTCCCACCAGCGTGTCCTGGGCCTTCCACGAGGCCTCCTCCCAGTGGGACATGCCTGGAGCACCTCCCGAGGGAGGCGACCAGGAGGCATCCGGAACAGATGCCCTAGCCACCTGTTCAGTGTTCAGCTTATTATAGAAAATACAAACCTCCCAAAAGTTGAAAGCTGTTTACAGAAGGCTTTGAGGCGACACCACCAGCTCCACGGCTACAATTTATCAACAAAAGGAAGGAAATGTTTGCCGTGTCAAACAGTGGTCAGAACAAACACACGAGTTAATGCCATTAAGTTAGCAGTGGTTTTATGGTGATAGTATTTAGATGGCAGTAACGATGATAAAGATGTACCTGAGACAGACAGGAGCTGCTTTTCTTCTGAAGTCACAGGCTTTGAAGAGAGTCCTACAGTCTTGTAGGTCTGCATCTGTGTGAAAATACTTTAAATGAGAAAATAAATTATTAATATATCCTACTAAGAGACACATTTGTAAATACTTAATTTTTTACATGTGAAAATGTTTTTATGCTCTACTTCGCACTTTAGGCTCTCTCCAGGGATGAGTATTTTTAAATTATATGTTTTACTTTAAATTTGGACCAGATTTTTTTCCCATTAGCTCATGCAATTATTATATGGAATGTAAAATTCAAATTTAGACCAAAATGTAAAATAATGACCCAGAGCCACAGCCTGTTGTCTCCACGTTGTCACTCGGATTCTGTCCAGCCGGTCAAGAGCGCGCACCCGTTCACGCCACCCATGAGTCGTTTTTTGGAAAAAAAGACTTGTTTGTCCAATACATAGAAGGGCAGTTATAGTTTTGCAGATTCGTTTACTAAAGCTGTTCATATCAAGTTAGCAGTAGCAGCTCAGGGCAACTGAGAACAACAAGCAAGTGAATAAATGCGGCATGTTTCGGCCACCTGTGAGAGGGGATAATGCAGTAGCTTAGTGCTACTGTAGCCCCGTGTTTTAGTACAGCTACAGTCATATTGCATGAAGAGCAGAGACACTGCTGGCTACGCTGCTGTGTCCTTCCATGAAATGTATGTATGAGGGTCAACATAAAGTAAACAGAAGTAAGTAAACTACAAACTTTAAGTGGAGATTGAAAGATATTGTGCCATCAGATTGGTCCGGTCGCCTAACAGTGTTGATTATGTAAATAAGCATACGTTTGATTAATATATGGAGCCCAAAGCTGCGAGCGTCCTGTACAACATGTGTTATAATTGTAGATCAATACTCACCGAAAAGTCCCAGATGAAAGTGGATGACAAAATGGATGAGCTTTTGTCTTCACATGGAGCTGTAAGCTATTGCTAGCAAACAAAATTCCCAGCATTCCAAAGATACAGCATGGTAATGTTATTTCAAATTGAATTAACAGTATGATAGAGTTTTTTTTAAATTACATTACAATTATGGTAAAAATATGCAAATGTATTTTAACCCAACTAAAATTAAATGTGCATGTTACACTTGTATTTAAGATAACATTTTGCTAATGTTGGAATCTTGATGTACAGTAAATGTGTGAGTGTTATGCTTCCTTTACTAAAATCATTGCTTTACTGGTATTATTCCAAACTCACCATTGACTTGTGCAATGTGCATGTCCGGAGAGGTCAGGTAGTATTGCTCACATAGCATCTTGGACGTCTCATAGGCATCTGGACACAGGCAGGGAATCCAACTTTCAACCACTCATCCATTAACACCACTAAAAGATTTTTACTAAAACTCCAGATAGGACATTGCATGTATGTATATTTACATTTGTTTCATACTATTTAAGATTAGATTAAGGTTAAGGAATACTTTATTGTCCCCGTAGGGAAATTTGTCCTCTGCATTTGACACTATTTTGTTGTACAGTTGTACAATGACAATAAAACACTTACTTACTTATACTATTCACTGTCTCAAGTAACTAGCTAAATACAGTATTTGACAAATCCTGCATTTTTCAGGAGTTTGTGCTCATACCAACTACCGGTAAATGATTGATGGGCACCAGTGTCAAATGACAATTTCCTTTTCTTATGTGACTTAAGAACAGATCAACTTTGCTTAACGTTATGTAATGAAATGCAATACAAGGCCCAAGCCAATTTGCTGCCCTAGGCAAGATTGAACTTTTTCCCCACCACACTTTGGATATTATTATTATAATAATTATCTATTCATTTAAAAAAAACATCTCTAGCCTACTTCTGAGGTAAATGTATTAATTTCAATGTTACATGGCTCCCCGGAGGCGTAGAAGGACCAGGAGGGGGTCGTTTGAAAGCTTGAAATGTCTAGTTTCCAACACAAAAGACAGAAGACATGTTGTAGATGGCGGAGCATGGACCTCATGGAGTTAAAAAATGTAAGCGCAATTTGGTGTCACCTCCAGCATATGCCGCCTGGGTTGCCTATGCCTAGGCCATGTGTAATATATTCTATAATACAGCACGGTAGCTCAGCGGTTAGCGCTTGTGCTTCACAGCTAGAAGGTCCGTGTTTGATTCCCACCTGGACGGGGCCTTTCTGTGTGGCGTTTACATGTTCTCCCCGTGTCTGCGTAGGTCTCCTCCAGTTTCCCTTACTACTAAAAACATGTACAATTATGGCTGGGCGATAAATCGAATTAATGTGGAAAACGATGTGGAAAATGGCAAAATCGTAATCTTTTTAAGTTTATTTCCAATTTGCGTGATGAAGGTCTCAGGACCGAAGCATTGACCTAATCCTAGTAAACAATTTTTTCAAGGTTGGCAGTGTGCGCGAAGTATTATTTTTTACTTAAGTTCATTTCCAATAAAATCGATTTAAAACGTAATCGTCCAAACTGAGTAAAAAAAAAAATAATAAAAAAAAAAAATCGAGATTTTCTTTTTTGGCCATATCGCCCAGCCCTATGTACAATAGATGAATCCTCCATCCAGGTTTCTCTGACCAATCTGACTGGCTCCACATCTGGAGATGGCTCTCCGGGCGCAGCACTGCCGTCGCCCACTGCTCCTTACGGGTGAACCCAGTGGCATCGAAGGAGGCATCTAGGTAGTACAGACGCAAGATATAAACACTACAGTGGACTATTTTGAATTAAATTCCATATGATTATAAAGGACTTAAGAGTAAGTAATACTTTATTAAGTCAGTTAATATTTAATTAACTGACTATATTATAATATTTAATTAACTGATATTTAATTGTATTGCAACAAAATGTTATTAGCGGATAAATCGCAATAAAATCCAAATATAGATTTTTGGCAAAATCGTTCAGCCCTACTTCGCTCCTCTGGCAGGGGTCTCCTAGTTATTCCTAAAGTCAACAGAAAGTCTTTCCAATATTATGGCCCTCGCCTCTGGAACGACCTGAGGAGGAGCTCAGGACCACAGAGAACGTTCATGTTTTTAAGAGCAGGCTCAAGACCCACCTTTTTAGCTTAGCTTTTAACTGATATCTAGTTATTTAGTCCTAATTATTTATATATTTATTTGTGTTGATAATTTATGATATTAGAGATTTTTTATATTTATTTCTAGCTTCCTTAATTTCCTTTACTTCTGGATTTTAAACTCTAATGAATGTTTTTAGATGGTTTCTTATATTTTAGGCTCTCCCAGTGTTTCCTCTGAAGGGGCCCTCTGCCTCAGGAGCAGTGATAAGCTGTGTGGGTGCTGTCCTGTGGGTGCTCAGGTGGAGGTGTGGTGTCTCTGTCTCTCCTCTTGGCTCCCTTGGGTCAGTGCCCTGTAGCTGTGTGCGTGTGCGTGTGTGTGTGTAGACCCCCTCTATAAAGCACTTTGTGATACCTTTCGGTATGAAAAGTGATTTCCAAAATCCTTAGTAGCAGCCCTAATTTAAATATTGAATTGTAACATATTTCCCACCCTTGAGCAACGTCTCCACTTAAAGGAATAGGCCATTGTTTTTACATACTGAGATATGTTCTTAGCTTAGCTTAGATGAGTTCATCCGTGCAGTAATATCTTCACTTTACTGGGCGGACGCCAAAGTACTCCTGGTATTATTACGCCTTACAATATAGTTCCCTTTTTTATCCGTTTAGAAAATCCACAATGTTTAATTTTCTGTAACTATACTTGGATCGTGTAACACTTCATGTAACTAGTGTTAATTTCGTCGACTAAAATATTTTGTCTTAATTTTAGTCAAAGTGATATTTCTGACGACTAAAATTGGACTAAAACTAAATTAAACGTTTTTCATGAGACTAAAACTGACTAAAATGTCCAGATATTTTAGTCGACTAAAATAAGACTAAATAAAAATGAAAAGGAGAGACTAAAATCATCCAAACTTCTATTGATAGTCTGAAAGAGCTTCATATCATGTAACTTCACTGCCAAAGGAACAGCTCTGAGCTTTGTTCATGAGGGAGCAGCTCCATGAAGCAGGACCTCGATTAAATATGATTATAAGGAATATTATTATTACTCGACTAAAATTGAATTACATTTTCGTCAAAAGACTAAGACTAAAACTAAATTAAAATATGTTGTCAAAATTAATACTTCATGTAACCATATTTAAACAGAGAAAACGTGGAAGAGCTTGGTAGCTTTTATCTTCACCTCGTTTGGAGCTATAGAGGAGAGGAGGAGAGGCTAAATGCTAACGCCGTCTGTGCTGTGTTTACATGACTGAGGGCACGCGTGAAGACCAGACAGGTCTAAGCTAAAGTAAGAACATATCTCAGTATGTAAAAACGGTAGCCTGTTCCTTTAAAGACCGAGTCAAACTACCTGTATCAAAGTTGGATGGTTTCAGTAAAATCTAGTTGTCCAATACATCATAATCATCCTGATTGTTCCCTCGAGTCAATAGAAGCTCGTCTCAGCTGAAGGTGAAGGTGAAACAGGGCGGACCGCTCAAGCGAACAAATAAATAAATGTCACGTTTATACTATAGATCTATGGTGGCAAAAGAAGTTGGCTCTACTACAAAAAATTATTTGATCCACACATTTTTCAAGAAGCTCCTATAGACATTTACAGCTACAACTTGCAAAAAAAACAAACTGCTGAAATTTGAAGCTACAATGGTGCTCTACCCGTTGAAAATAATGGGCACAATTCATTTACAGTGGTCCCTCGCTGTTTCGCGGAATTATTTTTAGTACAATGCTTTTTTACAGCGTATGAACGCCATGCGTCCTGATTGGCTGGTTGTAGAGTGAGCCATTCTCTCGGTCAGTGTCCCGTCAACACATCAGTGCACACCCCAGAGTCACAGCCACACAGGCCGGGCATGAGCGGGGCAAACTCTTCGTTTTACAGGAATTTCTCTGCACTTTTCCGCTAAAATAAACATCGCCAGCACAGGGCGCTCGCCTGAGCTAAACACTCGCCCTCTGAATCCTAAAACTGCTACGATAAAACTTTGGTCGTAGCTACGATTGTCTTGTTTGAACAAACACAGCGGAGACGAGAGCAGCTCACCATGTTATCATCCCCACGGTGTGCAATGTGACATCTAAAGTCTTATTAAATACAACAATTAATAATCGCACAGTGTACACCAGGCATAAGAGAACTAACGAGAGAAGGGCATAAAGTGTGTGGTGAGGGGTTATTTTTAGAACGTACACAAGGTACCACAGTGAATTCCTTTTACTGCTTTTTAATGGCCTGGCAAACTCGTCAACCCAAAGACTGCTGCATATGAAAACTTATATCTGTGTTCCTGATTAGCTGCACTTAAATATGAAACTCAGGGCTACCACACTCTCAACATTCCTGACGAAATGCCGTTAATTGAGAGAGTCCCATACAGCGTCAGACTTGGGTCGTACCCTGTATGACCTCGATGACATTGCAGGAGGGGTCGATGCTGCCGATGTGCTTCGGAAGTGCTGGGTTAACGCTGCCGTTGAAAATAAGAGCTGAAATACACACACCAAGAAAAAACTGTTAAGGTAAGGTACAAATAATGTTTCATGGGGAACTTTAAACAAAATTGGTGTTTTGCAGACATGTGATTAGCACCTTTGCTGTGACACTTGTATCAATCGTGCATTGATTGGTGATTGACACAGCAGCATCACTATGGCGTCGCCCAGTCGGTCAAATATAACCAAGATGTGACTTGAATGTGATCGCCTGGTCAAGTGGGTCTCTGTTGTTTGTTTCATGAAATTTGTATGTTTTTGCTTTGTATTTTTGTCATCATTTGTGTATTTTTGTGATTCATTTTACAACTAGAAAGAAATCCACCCACCAAATGCGTGTAGATTTCTTACTTAAAAGTTGTGAACATGTCGACTCTGTTAAACACGTGATGGAAGAACGACACAAATAAAGGTTTATGGTGGTTTTCTCAACTCTGTCCGACCCCTAATCTGACAAAGCTGATGGCTGAAGGAGTTCAAAAGGCTTTATAGTATTGGTTTTAAACAATGTGCAATCAGGCAGTTGACCAGAAAAAAATCTAGCCTCGTTTGTTTGAAATAACAAAAAGGGTGAGAGTTCCCAGTGGCCACATGGAGTGTGTTCAGTCAGGGAACCAGATGAACTCGAGTCCAAAGGATTTTCTATCAGGAGTTCTACGTCTATGGACGAGCTTATCGGCTTGTGGACAGGCCAAAGAGAAATCGGAGAAAATGCGGTCGTTTACAAATTATTTCCCATTTCTCTGCGGCCCGGTACCGGTCCCCGGCCCGGTGGTTGGGGACTACTGCCCTAGTGGATACTATCTAAATGCTTTCACAAACGAGTAATGCGTCGCTTGTCAATGCCTTTGTTTTGCTTAATCTCTCGGAATACGACACCTAAACAGGTCAGTGCTTGGTTAAATATGACAGATGTGTTTGCTGTTAGCCCCTCCCAAAACCGCGTCAACCAGTAAACTGTGCAAGTAAACCGTGCAAGTAAACCGTGCAACTAAACCGTGCAACTAAACCGTGCAAGTAAACCGTACAAGTAAACCGTGCAACTAAACCGTGCAAGTAAACCGTGCAACTAAACCGTGCAACTAAACCGTGCAACTAAACCGTGCAAGTAAACCGTGCAAGTAAACTGTGCAACTAAACCGTGCAACTAAACCGTGCAAGTAAACCGTGCAAGTAAACTGTGCAACTAAACTGTGCAAGTAAACTGTGCAACTAAACTGTGCAACTAAACTGTGCAAGTAAACCGTGCAAGTAAACCGTGCAAGTAAACTGTGCAAGGAAACCGTGCAAGTAAACCGTGCAAGTAAACCGTGCAAGTAAACCGTGCAAGTAAACCGTGCAACTAAACCGTGCAAGTAAACCGTGCAAGTAAACCGTGCAAGTAAACCGTGCAAGGAAACTGTGCAACTAAACCGTGCAACTAAACCGTGCAACTAAACTGTGCAACTAAACTGTGCAAGTAAACTGTGCAACTAAACTGTGCAAGTAAACCGTGCAAGTAAACCGTGCAAGTAAACTGTGCAAGGAAACCGTGCAAGTAAACCGTGCAACTAAACCGTGCAAGTAAACCGTGCAAGTAAACCGTGCAAGGAAACTGTGCAACTAAACCGTGCAACTAAACCGTGCAACTAAACTGTGCAACTAAACTGTGCAAGTAAACTGTGCAAGTAAACCGTGCAAGTAAACTGTGCAAGGAAACCGTGCAACTAAACTGTGCAAGGAAACCGTGCAAGGAAACCGTGCAACTAAACCGTGCAACTAAACCGTGCAACTAAACCGTGCAACTAAACTGTGCAAGTAAACTGTGCAAGTAAACCGTTATGGCAAAAAATGTCCCCAGAAAGGAGCAGCACGGTAGCACAGCGGTTAGCGCTCGTGCTTCACAGATAGAAGCTTGCGGGTTCGATTCCCACCTGGACGAGGCCTTTCTGTGTGGGGTTTGCATGTTCTCCCCATGTCTGCATGTGTATGTAGGTTTCCTCCGGTGTTCCCTACCACTAAAAACATGTACAATAGGTTCCCCTCTGGGGCCAGAACTCCCCTGAAAAAGAGATTCTTAATCTCAGCTGGACTATCCTGGTTAAAACGTTATTGATCTTTATTTAAAAAATGCTCCATCACACTGTGTACAGCTCCTAAACCAAATGGCTGTTGAATAGACACGATCTGTAGAAGCCGTAGTTCATTTAAGTGATCTGTAGTACAGTAGCCAGTGGTAATAGGTCCAAGAGCATGTGTGAGGAGATGAAGTTTATATACACAATAGGATACCGTCAGTAGTAGGTTATATATATATATATATATATATATATATATATATAGTAGTTGCAGCTGTCGTACTCACTGTGCTGATTCATGAGCATGCGAGTGGAGATGCGGTTCATGTAGAAGCGGTCCAGGAAGTACTGCACGTTCTGGTTAGTGACCGGGTCCACTCCAAAGGCACCCTTGTACTCCAGTACTCCCTGAGCCATGGTGGGCATGACGTTGTTGTGCCGGTCACGGATGGTGATCAGCAACCGTGTGAAGCTAGACATACAGGGGTTAGACGCTCTCATCCGTACGGCTCTGTTTAAGTGTTTGACAGTTTGAAAGGGACGGCTCACTTTTTCAGGACGTTTTGGTTGTAGGGATCTTCCTCCAAGAATTCCACAAGCTCCATCAGACTCTGAGAGTACCTGAGGAGAAGAACGCAGTGTGATGGAACAGGAATTCTATATGGATGGACTTTGCTTCTTTTCCTGTTCGCTGTACACAGGTGCTCGTCATATAATTAGAATATCATGAAAAAGTTCATTTATTTCTGTAATTCAACTTAAAATGTGAAACTAATATATGATATAGACTCATTACATGCAAAGTGAAATATGTCAAGCCTTTATTTGTTATAATTTAGATGATTATGGCTCACAGTCCATTTTCAAAATATTCTAATTTTATGAGATTTTTCATTTGGGGTTTTTACAAGCTGAGCCATAATCATCTAATAATAATAATGCCTTACACTTGTATTGCGCTTTACAAGCCTGTATTACCAAGTTTCACAAAGCGCAACACTGTCGTCATTATTCATTCACTCCATACTTGGTGGTGGTAAGCTACTATTGTAGCCACAGCTGCCCTGGGGTAGACTGACTGGGCAAACAGTCTGTGCCATCGGGCCCTCCTACCACCACTCACTCAACACATTCTCCAGGCTTCCTGGTGTTACTAAACGGTCTCCCATCCAAGCACCGACCAGGCCTTTCCCTGCTTAGCTTGCAAGATCTGACGGGATCGGGCAGGGCAAAGGCGGTATGGCCACATCTAAATTATAACAAATAGACAGTTTAAGTTGAATAACAGAAGTGAATGCACTTTTTCATGATATTCTAATTATAGGACGAGCACCTGTATGTGCTCAATAGCAGGCAGATTACACAAGCACTAAAATCGTTATGATCTTACTTTTTTAAGAGCCTATCTGCTACCAAAATAAAAAAGTACATCTTACGCTTTTATCAGTTTGGACTATTGTTACGCTCTCTTTTCTGGCCTTTCACAGTTCTCGCTCCACAAAATCTTTCTGTAAAGCACTTTGGTCTTCCTTTGTGTCGTTGTAAAGTGCTTTTAAATACAGTACACTTTGATTGAAAAATTTGACTTTAATTCTTCACCTTTTATCATTATTCCAATCAAGACATTGTGCACTAAATTACGGGTGTTGTATATGGCAAAAATACAATATCACAATTTTTGAATTATAAAATAATTTCAGTTTTATTAAAAAATCATTTAATATAATGTCTAAAATAACTACTAATGTATTAAATAGTTTGTAATAATATACACAGTAATAGCATACATTTACACACATTTAAAAGACTAGAAGAATAATGCTTCCGTCTGAGATGTCCCGTTAAGATGTCGAGCTGCAGTTATGTGTCTGTCACTATCCGAACCTTTCACAATAAGACTCGTACAGCAGTAATATGATACAGTTTTATTGTGTAGAAGGCAAACAGGAAGTATTTGTCAGACAGATGAGATGGGTGCGGCGACTGACAGTACTGCAAGAACAAAGGACACGGCAGGATCCATGCACCGAGCCCGCAGCATCTCGCAGTAGTATCCGACCTACATCCTACACGCAGAAAGTTTCCTTCACGGACAGGAGTAGGACTGTGCAGAAGTTCTTTGGATTGTGATACGATCTCACACAAATGACAGATTGTCAGCTCTGAATATGTTAAGATGGGCTAATATCGCCCCCCTTATACTAAATGTGCAGCAAACACCTCACACCCAGGAACCCGTCATTCCCTCACAGTCTCCTATCCAGGTACTAACCACTGCTTAGCTTCTGAGAGCTGACGAGATCGGGCATTCACAAGGTGACCATAGCCTGTCAAGAAAGAGGTTTTAGGGTCCTGGGACCACAAGAAGACAGAGTTTGGGCAACAGATGAACAGAAGGTTTTCTGTTTCTGTTTCTTGTCCCAACTCTGCTTTCTTGGAAAAAAGTGTTTCTGAAAGCTAAGGTCTGAGCCAACATACTTTACTTTATTAAAGGGACATAATGGCGCTTGATCACAAAGTGAAGGATTTGGCCAAAAGCAGATTTAGAGTAGATGGAATTTAAAAATGTTAAAACAATGTTAAATGTTTGTTTGATTTTGTTTGATTTTTTTTCTTTCTAATATTCACTACTCCATTCAGTTTATCTTTACCTCCATCATTATTTCATGATTTATTATTTTAATCCCTATGATTTTCTTTAATTCTCATCTATACCTCGCACCTACTACTCAACACACTCCACGCATTCAAACGCCATGCACAACCCTTCATGCTCCCAAGAACCAAATGCATATTAGGCTAACCCCTTACCCTTGTGTATTTCTCCTTTGTCTATGTGCTTTGCAAAAGCTTTGTTCCATGTATCAATAAAATGTTTTTTTATTTTTTTATGATGCATTTTCCACCCCCATGCTCCAGCAATGTCCTAATGAGTTGAATGAGCCCAGACCTATTAACCACCACTGCCACTAAAAGCCTGCACTGTCAACAATACCAACTAGCTCCACCGTCATGCATGAGCTTAAGACTGCAGTTACGCATAAGACGTGAGGTGGCAGTGGTGGGTAAAAAAATGGCAACTTCCATCTAGGGATGTCAAGATTAACCGGTTTTACGATTACCGCGATTATAAAAGGACGCGGTAGGTTATCCGTAAGAATTTCAGAAGCCACGGTTTACCGGAGAAATTTTTCACGCGGACACACGAGCCGCTGTGCGCCTCAAACAGCGCGTAAACTCACCGGTAGATGAGCGAGGCAGAAGGACGCTCTCCTCCAGTGTTGTATCCACACAAAAACGATTGAAGTGAGCAGAGTGGGACCTCTTTAGGATCCAAAACATGACCAAGGTGTTGTTGTTTTCGATGGACATCCGTTATGCTAACCCTGTTGTCAGAAAGTTGCAGCAAAAGGCGCTGATATCGGCTACGTCGAATATAAACAACATCTTGGAGATAATCCTTCTCTGTGAATGTCCAGGTCAAGGTAACGAACTGCATACTTCCCAAAAAAGTCCAAATGTTCGGAAATAGCCACAACTGGCTCAGGATGTAACAAAAGGCTAACGCTCCGCTCTGCTTCAGCGCGACAGAAATGAAAGTGAAACCGTACATGTGGAGATCAGCTGTTCAAAAGAGTCTCCTTAGTCACTTTGTAAACACGTTTCATTCTCTGTTCATCAAAATAATTAAGCAACAGATTAACCTTTGAGAGCATAAAACTGAGCCTAGCTTGTGGCCTAATAATATATAGTAAAATAATTATGATAATTATGGTCATTATAAAGAAGTAAAGTTGACATTGTTTTGTATTATTCAATGTAGGCCTATTTATTTTAATGCAAAACAATCTTAAAGCATTTTTCATTTTTAGAAACAGTGAATGTTTACAAGTTTACAAGTATTAAAAAGCTTTTTAAAGACAAAAACTAAAAATATCAGTTCTTTCCTTTCATTCGGGGAATAATGGTGAATAATCGTAAAATCGCAATTTTTTGTTTCACAATAATCGTGACTCAAAAAATTGAAATCGTGACACCCCTACTTCCATCTAGTCAATTTAATCTGCAGCACCAAAACCAATGGGCGAGGAACACGCTTCTCATGGCAGGGAGCTGACATTGCTGTAATAAGATAAGATAATATAAACTTTATTGTCCCATAGGGAAATTTGTCTTGGACTTGCCATGCTGTGGTACATACAATAGCAATATATAAAAGATGCATTAAATATATTCAGGTACAAAAAGGACAACAGTCAGCTCGTTCGGCATAATTTCAACAGTGGAATATGGCTGCGCCATAACAATCACAATACAACAATCACAGTACAACAGAATGTGTTACACATTAGGCCACAATGTTTCCCAGTGTAACATCAGGCAATAAGAGAACATAAAAGGCCTAACAAAGTGTTAACTGCACTTGTTAAGAAGAGCCACCGACACAGGAATAAAAGAGTGTCTGTATCGGTGTTTTGTGGCTCTTATAGCCCGATATCGTCTCCCTGATGGTAAAAGCTCGTATTCATTAAACAGCACATGAGAAGGTTCTTTGAGAATGTTTTTTGCCTGGGCCAAGGCCGAGGATTCAAAGAGTGTTTTTAAAGAAGGAAACTCTTTCCTGCCAATAATCTTCATGGCATTTCGGACCAATTTCTCAATTTTGGTTTTACACAGGACAGTGCGAGGGCCAAACCAGGCAACCATGCCGTATCGAATTAGGCTTTCCAGAACAGCATTATAAAACCAAGACATTATTTTTGTTCTCACACCAAACAATCTCAGTCTTCTTAAAAAATGAAGCATCTGAGACAATTTGCGACAAAGAAAATCAACATGCACATTCAACTTAGTAGGTTGTCAATATAAACACCAAGATATTTAAAAGACTCAACTTGTTCTATTTCACTACCACCAATAAGAATTGGGTCATGTGACATAAGCCCTTTGGGGTCAAAGACCATCTCTTTAGTTTTACCTACGTTAAGAGTCAAGTTGTGCTCCACGCACCAGGAATGGAAA
Source organism: Proterorhinus semilunaris (assembly GCA_021464625.1). Classification (NCBI taxonomy): domain Eukaryota; kingdom Metazoa; phylum Chordata; class Actinopteri; order Gobiiformes; family Gobiidae; genus Proterorhinus; species Proterorhinus semilunaris. The sequence continues at coordinate 32,387,615 of CM038360.1, read as the reverse complement.
GAGTCAATATCATCAAAGTACTTAGATGGACTTTCACCTTTTCTTAGTAAACTCAAAATGACTGTCGTCTGAGAATTTTAAGATTTTGTTGTTTGGATTTTTGCTTCTGCATTCGTTTGTGTATAAAGTAAAAAGAATGGGAGAGCTTACAGCTCCTTGGGGCACTCCAGTGCTGCTTGTTTTTGCTTCAGACAAAGTGTTATTTACCCTCACTCGCTGTGACCTGTTTGTTAAAAAAGAGTAAAACCACTTCACCAGAAAAGGGCTAATCTGTAGGGCCAACAGTTTTTGTACAAGTAAGTGAGGGCGGACAGTGTCAAAGGCCGATGTAAAATCAGCAAATAGGACCCGTACGTAACAATCAGAGTTTTCCAGATGTTTACAAATCAAATGAGACATTCCAACAATAGCATCAGTGGTGCCAAGACCCTGCTTATAAGCCAATTGTAGTGGATCTAAAAAAGCTGTAACTTCTGATTTTAACGAGTTCACCATAATTTTCTCAAAACATTTCATAACAATGCTCGTCAAGGCCACAGGCCGATAGTCTTTATTTGTAGCTGGGCAAGAAGTCTTAGGTAAAGGTATAATTGTTGACTTTTTCCAGAACTGTGGGACCACACAGCTCTTGGCAGACAACTGAAGCTGCTGGTTCGTCCGGACCAGCAGCTTTTTTTACTAGAGACCTTGCTAAAAATGACTTGGACTTCCTGCGGATCAATGAAAGCCCAAAAGTCACCATCAACAATTAAATCAGCCACAGCAGAAAAGTTAGATTCGCTGTCAGCCTCATGATGCCTCAAGAAGAAGTCATTTAAGTTGTTAGCATATTCCTCATAATACCACCCACCTGTGGCTAGGGGCGGCTCAAAAAGACACTTGGTAAACAGCGTTCCAATGAGCACTTTGACCTTCCCTAGCACTGCTTAAAAGCTTGGCTCCAAAGAATTTTTCCTTTTTCTAAAAATTACTATGACCAACGTGACAAAGCTTAGCTGGGTGACATACGTTTAACCACGCTGGTTTTTGTACATCAGCACGAAAAAAGTGGAAGCTTTTTCAGTGCTCCAGACCACTGAGCTCAGTCTGCCTGCCCCACGAGTATGGGGCTTCAGTTTGCCCTTTTAAGGAACAGGCTTCGTAGGAGAATGTTGAGCAGCCATGTTCATTTCACAGACCACTCGGGACTGTTTCATTGTTTTTTTTTTTCAATAAAATCTTTGCTGAACATTTTTATATCTCACTCTCACTCTCTTACTTGGAACGTTAAGGTCCAACCATGCTAAATGTTTTTTTTTTTCCCCATCATTTTTCAACTGGTCTTAAACTTTTGATCAGTACTGTATTAATACAAAGCTTTTTCTACAGATTAAGACAACAATAGGGGAAAATATGTATTGCAAGTAGGGCTGGGCGATATGGCCAAAAAATAAAATCTCTATTTTTTTACGATTTTAAATCGATTTTATTGGAAATAAACTTAAAAAGGTCTCCTGATCTTTCATATGTAGAACACTGCACAGAGTCCTGCTCATTAATATTTAGATTCATAATATAGCCCCCATTCAAAATTGTTATTTCTGTTTTAAAAATTCTTTGTCTGCTCTCAAAAGGAAAACTTCTTAATAAGCCTTTAGTTTAATCATCCACGAGCTCAGCTGTGATTGACAGCCGTCTCCATGGAGACTCAAGGGGGAAGGGGCGGGGTTAAATGCTTGCAGCGGCTCAGCGTGAGAGAAGCAGACCGGGGGAAACTTTGTTTTAGCAAAGAAAACTCCATCGCGCACAACGAAAACACAACGCACAGCCTTTATAAAGCAGCAGAGATCGCTACAAAGTCGTTGGCTGGGTTCTGCTGGTGTCATTCGCTACGGAGCGTCTGAAACGCCGCTAAATGGCAGCACGGCGCTCATCAGGCGGTTGTCGTTTAATCCTTGCAGCTGATTACAGCATGAGAAGAGCTTCCAAAGTGCTGTGGTCACACTTCCTCTATGTCTGACACATGTGGGTGAGAGGTCACAGAAACACCACCCGCTCACTCAGCTCATTCTGTCCTTGTCCTTCCCATCACCTCTGGGTCATAATCAACCACACAGTGTGACCGACACATTCTTTATTGTGCTTAAGGATTGACAGTTCTTATATTTAATAATGACTGTGTATGGAAACATGTTAGGAAGGCTAACCACTTTCCCTTTCAGGTGAATAAATAGACAAAGTTGGATAAATGGAGACAGTTAAAGATCTAAAATTCATTCCAGATACACAATATTACCATTTCTCTCAAACATTGTTCACAAATCAGTCTAAATGTGTGATAGTGAGCACTTCTGCTTTGCTGAGATAATCCATCCCACCTCACAGGTGTGCCACATCAAGATGCTGATCTGACATCATGATTAGTGCACAGGTGTACCTTATACTGCCCACAATAAAAGGCCACCCTGAAATGTGCAGTTTTGTCTCACAGCAAAATGCCACAGAGGCCACAAGCATTGAGGGAGCGTGCACTTGGCATGCTGACAGCAGGAATGTCAACCAGATCTGTTGCTCGTGCATTGAATGTTCATTTCTCCACCATAAGCCGTCTCCAAAGGCGTTTCCGAGAATATGGCAGTACATCCAACCGGCCTCACAACCGCAGACCACGTGTAACCACACCAGCCCAGGACCTCCACATCCAGCAGGTTCACCTCCAAGATCGTCTGAGACCAGCCACTCAGACAGCTGCTGAAATAATTGGTTTGCATAACCAAACAATTTCTGCACAAACTGTCAGAAACCGTCTCAGGGAAGCTCAACTGCATGCTCGTCGTCCTCATCGGGGTCTTGACCTGACTCCAGCTCGTCGTCCTCATCGGGGTCTTGACCTGACTCCAGCTCGTCGTCCTCATCGGGGTCTTGACCTGACTCCAGCTCGTCGCCGTAACAGACTTGAGTAGGCAAATGCTCACATTCGATGGCGTCTGGCACGTTGGAGAGGTGTTCTCTTCACGGATGAATCTCGGTTTACATTGTTCAGGGCAGATGGCAGACAGCGTGTGTGGCGTCGTGTGGGTGAGCGCTTTGCTGATGTCAATATTGTGGATCAAGTGGCCCATGGTGGTGGTGGGGTTATGGTATGGGCAGGCATCTGTTATGGACGAAGAACACAGGTGCATTTTATTGATGGCATTTTGAATGCACAGAGATACCGTGATGAGATCCTGAGGCCCATTGTTGTGCCACACATCCATAAACATCACCTCATGTTTCAGCAAGATAATGCACAGCCCCATGTTGCAAGGATCTATACACAATCCTTGGAAGCTGAAAATGTCCCAGTTCTTGCATGGCCAGCATACTCACCGGACATGTCACCCATTGAGCATGTTTGGGATGTGCTTGACCGGCGAATACGACAGCGTGTACCAGTTCCCACTAATATCCAGCAACTTCGCACAGCCATTGAAGAGGAGTGGACCAACATTCCACAGGCCACAATTGACAATCTGATAAACTCTATGGAAGAAGATGTGTTGCACTGCATGAGGCAAATGGTGGTCACACCAGATACTGACTGGTTCTGAGTCCCCAGACCCCCAATAAAGCAAAAAACTGCACATTTCAGGGTAGCCTTTTATTGTGGGCAGTATAAGGTACACCTGTGCACTAATCATGATGTCAGATCAGCATCTTGATGTGGCACACCTGTGAGGTGGGATGGATTATCTCAGCAAAGCAGAAGTGCTCACTATCACACATTTGGACTGATTTGTGAACAATGTTTGAGAGAAATGGTGATATTGTGTATCTGGAATACATTTTAGATCTTTAAGTCCATCTCATGAAAAATGGAGCAGAAACAAAAGTGTTGCGTTTATATTTTTGTTGAGTGTAGTTTTGTGAACCCTGTTCTGAAGCAATGGCAATAAACCTATTCTGATTCTGATTAGTGCCACAGTGACAGAGTGTAAAGGATGTGTGTGTCTGATCCCAGAGAGTGATGTTGACCAATAAACAAAGGCACCAATAACGATCCCATGAATGAAAAGAGGACTTCTGCATTACTGACATACAGCACCTCTGACAGCTGAGCACACATGATACACTGCTGTATGGAAGACATTCGAACTGTCCACCTGCAATTATAGTCGTCTTAGTTTTTGGTTAATATCTCAGTTTATACGGGCTGACAAAGACAATGAATTCTCCCTGTAGCAACAAAGGTTATTTTCTTTGAAAGGTTTCCAAAAATGACAAAATTCCAACACATGAGTGTGATGCTGGCCAGTAGAAAAGATCTTTCTGCCATAAAAACAATACGGCAGGTTTGTGGATCCAATCACCAAATAATGATAACGTACATTAATCAATTTTGTTTTTTGAGATTTATTACAAAAACTTTCTTTCTCCCATACAGTTGTAGAGGCCCCTGCCCTTCACCTGAGATTAACGCCATCCAATTTTAGAACATGAATGCAACCTATAAGTGAATGCAAAGTCCAAATCAAGTGCCAAAACTGTAAATCAAATACAAATACAAGTTGTTGTGCCAGAGCTTGCTCTTCTCTTGCTATGCACAATAAGGAGGTACTTGATGAAACTTGAGCTGCATGGCCAAGTCGCCAGAGAAAAACCCATTACTTCACAAATGACACAAAGTATCCGCTTACAATATGCCAAACAGCCCAGAGATACAGTGAGAACCAGGGGCCAGTTGTTCAAAAATGCAATCTGGATCAGAAGGATCTGGATTTGGAAATCCAAGTTTTTGCTATCAGATACAGTCTCACTTTTATGCCGTTTTTCAAAGCAACATTGGATTGGATCACCCTGATCCAGATGCACAGTTTTCGACCAGTTGTTCAAAGGTAATCTGATTGGATTTTGGTTATCGGATTGGATCAGATCTTGAAAATGGGTTGTTCAAAAGGGAAAGAAGGATTCTGAAATCTGACTAGATAAAATAATCCAGTCCTAGTTTTAATCTTCACTGTGTTGTTTAAAACATTTCAGTAGGATCTGGATAACTTTGATCCAAAAAACAGGATTATCCTGATCCCAACAGGGGGTAGGATTTCAAGGTGGATTTCAAGAAGAAAAATGTAACCAAACTTTAAAATTTATCAAATAATCCATTTGTATCAATTTGTGTACATACGTTTATTTATATTTTGCACTTGATTTGTTCAACTGTTACAGTGATAAAGTAGATAAAGTAGACACAGGCTAACAATTAAGCCTTTCAGTAAAGTAAAGTAAAAATAAAATAATCTTGTCCCATGAAATAAACCCCAAACAGATTTGAATAACAAACAGAAATGATATATTCAATATTTCTGTCATTCCTCACTGTACTGTATATTCATTTCAATCATCAGGGATGGACCTGTCAAAAATATTTTTTAACAATGGCATCTCTTACTACATGTCCAGTCAGTCACACACCTGGCAGGTTGCTCTGGTTCTTCATCACAGAGAGGGACATTGCACCTGGTAGTGATGTTACACACAATACACACAAGTATTATGTGGCATGCTCCCTTTTGTTGCACTCCCAAGCAGTTAAGGCATGCAAAGTGTCACTTCAGAACTCCATTCAAGATAAGGTAAGATAAGCCTTTATTGACCTCACAATGGAGAAATCCACTTGTTAAATCAAGCAAAAAAAAAGAAACAGGAAATGTGTAATCAATTAAAGTGTCCTTTGCAAAATAATAATGATGCCTATGAATTAGTCCTAAAATGAAAACGACACAGACACTCCTGGCAGAGAAACAAATCAAGCTGGCCAAACTGCAGCAAACCAGGGCAAAAAGAATATCCGCCTCCTAAAATCAGGCCTTGAAAATGCAGATCTCTCCTACTGGGATGAAGAACCCTGAACACTCTTTACTTTAACTATTGGACATTTAGCCTTTTTTTTTAATTAAAGACTTTTTCAAGTGACCCCATGTTGGCTCTTTTACCTGTTGTTCTTTACATTGCTGCTAGCAATGGTAATACATACTGTGGGTTGCATAAGTATCGGTCCCCCTTTAACTTTACAACATTTTGCCATGCTATGGACCATAAACATAAATATATTTTTTACATGACATAAGTCATGACATGACATAAGTTTTTTATTTATAAAAAAAAAATAAAAATCAAAGTGGGATGTGCATAAGTAAACCCCGGTAAAAATTTTGACGGTAAAAATGACCGTCTTGTTTTTGAAAAACTATATTATCTCGGTGGATTACGGCGCCCGCGGTGTAGGCACGGTGAGCCTCACCAGCCACCGTCTCATCTGCTGAAGTTGCCGCGCAGGCGCACTGTGTTGTTTGCAACGAAAACAAAACTTTCTCGAAGCTGAAATCATGGCACCCTGTGAGTAACCGAATGTCAGTTCAAATACAGCTGCTCTGTGATGGTCTCAGAGGTCTGTTAAGAGACTATTGGGGAGCAGACAGCATCATGATGTTTTTGCATTTATTTTTTCCTTTTTATAATTTGTACAATCATAAACGATAAATAGGTGGTTTAATGGACCTACCAAAGGACTGAGAAAATGCTTGGTAAATATTGTCGTATTCCTTTTAACCTTTCTAATATAACATGTGTATGTTCATACAAATAGATGCCAGCATCTATTTGTACCTGATGTCCATCAAGAGTTTACTGGTGCCTATTTAGAGTTAACAGTAAACAACTTTTGTAAAGTGAAAATATGTCAAAGGTTTTACATAAGTTCTGTGAACTTCAACCTACTCCTTTTGAGTGTGCAAATACTCTCCTGTTCCTGTAATCTGTTGTCTGTTACCTTTGTTTTTGTTTGCTGCTCAAATAAACTAAACTAAATCTTAAAAGAGGAAGAAATGTTTGTTTGGGATTTTTATGACTTGAGTCACAGGAGTCAACTTCAAAACCAAATCACCCCCTCAAAGTTTCCATTTTTCCGTTCCATTTTAAAAATGTCCAGTGTTTTTCTCATATTGTTGGATTGTCTCATATATTTGAAATGTGATCTTCCTAGATATGTCCTTTACACGCTTTAGTTAAGTATTTGCTGTCACAGAGTATTTTGTCTGTAATGTTTAAATACCCACATTTAATTTAAACAGAAACAATTATTGTATTTTTTTTATCAGCCATATCAAAGCCAGAGGGATAGCTTTACAAATGTTCCAATATATTGTCCTACATTTCTAAACTAAGATTTATCTATCTTTAACATATATCTGTGTGGCATCATGGCCAACGTGCACAGAGGAGACACATCAATTATCATGGCCTTATTAATTCCATCCATAAATCTGCGGTGGTCTTCCTAGGCCTGCCACGATAAGTGTTTTTTTGAGGACGATATATCGTCTCAGAAAATATCGTGATAAACGATAATATTGAGTATAATGCAAATACTGTAGGCAATAAAAGGAAAACTGTAAGCAACTATTTAATTGAAATGTACTGAACTTCTGACATTCAATATTAACACCTTATACCAAACTAAGTGCAAACTAGAAGGGTCGACATATTCTAGGACACTGTTTCCATCTGTGCTTCTCAACCTTTAACATAACTTACACTCTCACCGGGTTCTGTGTTTGAACTAGGCCTGTCACAACATTTACAACAAATAGTCAATATACAGTATCATCTTTAAAAATATCCCAATAACAATATTGATATTTCATCTGCATTATTCTGGTTAAATATTTCCTCACAAAAACAATATATTAAATGTATGGATTCAGATCATACTGTATTACTGCTAAAGTAGAGTAGCCATATGTTGTGTTCTTTTTCCTTTTCTTTTAAAATATAACCTCCTGTACACACGGCTGTCGGAGTGAAGCAGCTTTTTTGGGAAACTTGTTGACTGTTTGTCAAACCGCTGCAGCATTTCTCAGTAACATAGTCCTAAGCCCTGAGTAGTGTTCTCAGGACTATCGCGCTTGTATTTGGACAGTAACATAGTCCTAAGCCCTGAGTAATGTTCTTAGGACTATCGCGCTTGTATTTGGACAGTAACATAGTCCTAAGCCCTGAGTAATGTTCTCAGGACTATCGCGCTTGTATTTGGACAGTAACATAGTCCTAAGCCCTGAGTAATGTTCTTAGGACTATCGCGCTTGTATTTGGACAGTAACATAGTCCTAAGCCCTGAGTAATGTTCTCAGGACCATCGCGCTTGTATTTGGACAGTAACATAGTCCTAAGCCCTGAGTAATGTTCTCAGGACCATCGCGCTTGTATTTGGACAGTAACATAGTCCTAAGCCCTGAGTAATGTTCTCAGGACTCTCGCGCTTGTATTTGGACAGTAACATAGTCCTAAGCCCTGAGTAATGTTCTCAGGACTATCGCGCTTGTATTTGGACAGTAACATAGTCCTAAGCCCTGAGTAATGTTCTCAGGACCATCGCGCTTGTATTTGGACAGTAACATAGTCCTAAGCCCTGAGTAATGTTCTCAGGACTATCGCGCTTGTATTTGGACAGTAACATAGTCCTAAGCCCTGAGTAATGTTCTCAGGACTATCACGCTTGTATTTGGACAGTAACATAGTCCTAAGCACTGAGTAATGTTCTCAGGACTATCGCGCTTGTATTTGAACAGTAACATAGTCCTAAGCCCTGAGTAATGTTCTCAGGACTATCGCGCTTGTATTTGGACAGTAACATAGTCCTAAGCCCTGAGTAATGTTCTCAGGACCATCGCGCTTGTATTTGAACAGTAACATAGTCCTAAGCACTGAGTAATGTTCTCAGGACTATCGCGCTTGTATTTGGACAGTAACATAGTCCTAAGCCCTGAGTAATGTTCTCAGGACTATCGCGCTTGTATTTGGACAGTAACATAGTCCTAAGCCCTGAGTAATGTTCTCAGGACTATCACGCTTGTATTTGGACAGTAACATAGTCCTAAGCCCTGAGTAATGTTCTCAGGACTATCGCGCTTGTATTTGGACAGTAACATAGTCCTAAGCCCTGAGTAATGTTCTCAGGACTATCGCGCTTGTATTTGGACAGTAACATAGTCCTAAGCCCTGAGTAATGTTCTCAGGACTATCGCGCTTGTATTTGGACAGTAACATAGTCCTAAGCCCTGAGTAATGTTCTCAGGACTATCGCGCTTGTATTTGGACAGTAACATAGTCCTAAGCACTGAGTAATGTTCTCAGGACTATCGCGCTTGTATTTGAACAGTAACATAGTCCTAAGCCCTGAGTAATGTTCTCAGGACTATCGCGCTTGTATTTGGACAGTAACATAGTCCTAAGCCCTGAGTAATGTTCTCAGGACTATCGCGCTTGTATTTGAACAGTAACATAGTCCTAAGCCCTGAGTAATGTTCTCAGGACCATCGCGCTTGTATTTGGACAGTAACATAGTCCTAAGCCCTGAGTAATGTTCTCAGGACTATCGCGCTTGTATTTGGACAGTAACATAGTCCTAAGCCCTGAGTAATGTTCTCAGGACTATCGCGCTTGTATTTGGACAGTAACATAGTCCTAAGCCCTGAGTAATGTTCTCAGGACCATCGCGCTTGTATTTGGACAGTAACATAGTCCTAAGCCCTGAGTAATGTTCTCAGGACCGTCGCGCTTGTATTTGGACAGTAACATAGTCCTAAGCCCTGAGTAATGTTCTCAGGACTATCGCGCTTGTATTTGGACAGTAACATAGTCCTAAGCCCTGAGTAATGTTCTCAGGACTATCGCGCTTGTATTTGGACAGTGGCTGAAGCGCTCAGGTTCCTCTCGCTAACAGTAGCGCTGATTAGCTTTGATGCACTGACTGGGCGGGGGTTTTGTTTCGTTCTCACGTTGGACAAACCTGTAGTCGCATTAATGTTGTTATTCTCTCCGTGATGAGTTATTTTGGCTAGAATTCAAAATGTTTTTTCACGAGTCCCTCTTGCTCCGCGGTAAAGTTCACAGAAAGTGTCGGAATCAGCAGCTCCGTAGTAGCGGCACTTTGCTTTTGGAGAGAGGCGGGGGGTAAACAGTGCTGCTCTATAAATGATCTGGATACATGCGGGACACGGCTGATGTGCTCAATGCTGTCTTTAAGCACAGGGAGACGGATTGGATGGACGCTCCGCTCACTCAGCGCTGTGATAGCGTTCATGTTTCTGTAGTTATTTTAAGAACACGCAGCACGTGCATTTATCAAGACTAAAAATGTTATCGTCCTTCATTTTACTTATCGAGCGATAACTCGATATAGTAATTATCGCGGCAGGCCTAGGTCTTCCTCTGTGGTTCACACAAGGCTTTGGCCTCGGTCACTGCTCCTTCACAGCCATATCACGTCAGAAGTCATGCAGGGCCAAACACAAGGTTTGATTTCATCTTTATCATGTCTTGGACTGTTGAGACACTAAAGCAATGCGTTTCTCACTCGAGCTTCTCATTCTCGAGAGAGGCGCAGCTCTGTGCTCACAGCCAGGCCACTGTCAAACCCCGATCACTGCCACATCAGCTCAGTCACTCAAAGCTCACTGTGCGCCCTTTGATCCCTGGGCCAGGCCCAGTTTGTTATCGGCCAATCTATCCCCAAATGCCAACACAGTGTCAAACTCGGCTCAGAGCACGGTTGCTGAAGGAGAACGCTGGCATACCTTGGCCACAGAAGCGAGGGAATGAACCCATGACAATAGCGATATACATGTTGATATAAAATATAAAATGGAAACGTCACTTGCCCTTGCTGCAATACAGAGTTGGGACACCCCTTCATCTCTCATGGACATGCACAACGGAGGAAATTATGATTGGGCCTAAAATCCCTGCACTGCTGTCCAAAAAGGTCAAGTGACTGAAATCCATCAATAGTACACGCAGTGGGTTCAGTAGAGTAGCAGCAGGAGTGAGCAGATAGAGGTAGTGTGTGTCCAAAAGCAGCAGGAGTGGTAGTCGTGGGAATAGTTTAGAAGTAGTAGTTTTAGTATTTGCAGTCCCAGCAAGTAGAATCACATTGATAGTAGAAGTTGTTGTAGTATTTGCAGTCGTAGCTGACTAGGGATGGGTACGGTTCGTTTTTTTTCGATACCACTACTTTAACAACACCCGCTTTTCGGTGCCTTAACGGTACTTTTTTCGGTACCCATGTCATTTTAATTCAATTAAAATAACGTGTATAAAAAAAAGTGTTGTTCAGGAAAAAAATCCTAAAACAGCAAAACACAAAGCTACACAGGCCGCAGCAGCGCCGTGTTTTGAGCACAATTTCCACTTAAGCAGCGATAAAAAGAGAAAGGACGTTATTACCTCTGAGTTGCAGAGACAGAGGACTGACCCACATCAGGACACTGTTTTCTTTCAGACAAAAACTTCTAAACACACTTTCCCGTCAGAGATCTTTACACAGTGTGAGCGCTCACTCTGCCACTAATAATCTACAAAAAAAGTACCAAAAATGTCTAACAGAGTGAGCGCTCACTTTTCCACAAACAATCTTTGATATTCCCCTCGCTGCAGCTGCAGGTAAAGGTAAACACGTCTTTCTTGTTCTCACTGCTCTGTTTTGCTTTTTAATTTGCCTAAAAACTCAAGTTTCTTATTCAGTCCTGGTTTATAACTGGTTTAGTTTGGCTCTGGGTTTTATAACCGCTGTGAGTCCTGGTTTAGTCCTGGCTCAGTCCTGCTGCAGACCGAGGCTGAGCCATCTCTATTACAAAAGTTTAGTACGTTATAGCTTTGCTTCTCTTTAAGTTATAGTTTTGCTTTGCTCCATTTGCGCTGAAGCGGCTCATTATCAGCGCACACGTTCATGTTGCTTTTTTTAGACTCGCTGTGGGTCATATATATCGACGTCTAGAGAGAAAAAGAACCGAAAGTTGGCACCAAAATAATTTTTGTTTTTCGATACCGCCCCCGACCGGAGCTTTTCGGTCGGTACCAAGTAGGCACCGTTTAACGGTGCCCATCCCTACTAGTGACAGTAGCAGATAAGCTGTAGTTTGAGAGATGGAGGGCTTCACAGCACTATCTGTAGTAGTAGTATTTGCAGTACCAGCTGAGTAGTAGCTTGAGGGATGGAGTGCTGAGAAGCTTGTCAGGCAGGAAGTCGATCTCCTTCATGATGTTGGCGAAGCGCACAGGCAGCTCCTGACGCAGAAAGACGAAGGACGTCTTCTCACATGCATTCGCGGAACCTGAAGTCACATGACACAACAGCACTGGTAACATTGCGCAACAACACTGGACACATGACAGGCTAGCAATCTGCACCTATTGCAAATACCAACATTATTGTCAGTAGGCTATTTAATTTCAATGCAGATTCCACACTCTCTGTATGAAAGCATGGCTTGTTGATTTGAATGACATTTATCTGACATATTAATTTGGTTTCTCCATAATTTACATATTAAAGGGGAGAGTTAGAGCCACTACATTTGTATAAGAAATACAAAATCTGAATACGAATGTTATGTCGTCTTCAGCTCCAATGCCTCTTTATTTCTATGGACTAGACCTTTGGCCCAGTGCACTCCTCACAGGACTGATATCTGCACTGAGGGAGGGACTTCCTTATATCTGTCTGACGCTGGAGACAATAGGTATGACAAATACAGTACTTAGAACTATAGACGAGTACAGTACTTATAGGGCTGGGCGATATGGACCAAAAGTAGGGGTGGGCGATATTGACAAAAATGAATATCTCGATATTTTTTTTCAATATCTCGATATCGATATTCAGACGATATTTTTGCAATCCTTCAAAGAAATGTGTGCAAACTGGTAAAGGTCCGGTTGGTCTTTTGCGTCTGACCCATTATTGTAAACAGTGGCGGCTGATGATGTAAACTCTAGGTGGGGCTGTTGCACAAAGTGTTCGTGCTTTTATTATTTTTACTATCAGATCTACTAAACGCATTTGCCACCACTTGTCAGACTAAAAAGAAGCATGTAACCACGTATCAGCAAATACTCACGGAACAAGCATTCAAACAGCGCTTATTCCCAGAGCATCAGACCAAAAGTTTACTATAGACGGCAGTCAAACAGCTCCAAAACATAATTTAAACAGCAGGCTATGAAACCGCACATTACCTAACAATGCATTCACCCAAATGATATGAGAGCATAAAGGAGTCGTTTATGTCCTGCTAACCGTGGCCACCGTGGCGTAAACAGACTCACCCGCGTTCAGAAGCGTCCTCCTTACGTACGTAAACGCACGGCAGCTTCCACACTTCATCTTGTGTCGCCAGCAAAAAAGTCCCGTCGCGAGGAGTCGTCCAAAAAACGAAGAATATCCGAGTAATCCACCGGTATTATTGTGTTTTCGCTTTCTTCGCTCATTTTTGTGTTGTTGCGCTTGAAGCAGATAACAAGTGATTGATAATAACATAGTAACGGCACGCTGTAATGACGTAAGGCGTCAGGGGCACTGAGGCATCATGGGCAGTTCCCCGTAATAATAAATACAAATGTTTAGAAGTTAAAAGAAGCCCTGTTCAGAGGCTATTCCGGTGGATCTCTTGGGGAAATGTATTCCATCTTTTAGACTCATTATATTATACAACCCAATTTTCTAATGATACAATCACGAAGCTCGCCACGTGAGGACGCCACAGACGGTTAAGAAAAATGTTTAACTTTAGACTTCAGTTTTTCGCAAACAACGCAGATTTGGCCTTTTTTAGCAGCTATTTTATTAATCGTACATCAGCTTTGCTCTTTATGTTTTTGGATTGTTGCTTCAACCTAAGAAACGCCATAACACACAGGTAAGAACTCCGTCGTTCTTTTGCAAATTAGTAGCAGCGTACGCGCGTGCAATTGAGGAACGATTGTGATTTTGTACAAAAAACATAAAATACAGTCAAACCAAACCCGACAGTATTGAAGTCGCTACATATAATTGTTTAGAAGGTTATAGTGTGCGTTATTTGTTTTCTCTTTAACTTCCTTCTGCTCTTTTCATGTTTGGGGGTCGTATTGTACAAATTATGAAATATTATCTCGATATCCATTTTTGCATATCGTCCAGACAACAATTTCGATATTATCGTCAAAACGATATATCTCCCACCTCTAACCAAAAGTCATATCCCGATATATTTAGGTTGAATATCGATATACGATATATATCTCGATATTTTTTTCACAAAGTGAGAGCTGTGAAATGAAATGTTAAGTCAAAGTCACTGCCAAATAGGAGTGTTTTAATATTGCAATTTTTATTTTATTTATTTATTTTTCTTCTACCCCATTTGCTGTTAATAACTTTATGTTGCATATAACTAAACTAAAGCCTAAACCAGGGGTGTCAAACGTACGGCCCGCGGGCCAGAACCGGCCCGCCAGTGGGTTCAGTCCGGCCCACGGGTTAAATATGCATTATTAAAGAAGAATAAACTTCATTTTCTTTCAAATTTGCAGTTCTTATATTGTCCGCTAGGGGCGCTGTGTTTCAGTCAGTTCTATTGCTTTACCTGCTTTTTCTGTTGACTCTGGCACCCTCTTCAGTGAAATGTCTTTGTCAAAAAAGAGAAAAGTGGACACAGAGTGTCGGATTTTTCAAGAAAAATTTACCTCTTCTTATATGTATACAGTGATCCTTGTTGAATGTTTTTACATTATTTTATCGATTGATATAATTGATAAATGTTGACATCTCTTTTGCAAGAAAAAAATAAGACTGTTGAAAAGAGGACCATTCACTCTAATGAATACTATGTAGCACTTTGAAAAACTTGTCAAGTGTAAGCTGTTGTTATTATTATTCATTTATTGGAAAAATGTTTTATTTTCCCGTTTACATTATATGTGGCCCGCGACCCGCCGTGGCAGCTGAATTTTGGCCCACGACCCAAAATGAGTTTGACACCCCTGGCCTAAACTGAGACAATGAAATATGACTTATTAAAGTATTACTTACTTTTTTGTCCTTAATAATCATGAAATATAATAAATAAATAAATAGCCCAAATAATTTCTTGATATTTGCTCTTGATTTAACTGTGTTTAGTCAGTGGTTTTGAGATAAGTTCTTATCTTTATCCAAAGCATTCCCAAACATAAGCTCCTAAACTGAGCCACAAACGACTCTTTACTCTTTACAAGCAGCACAGGCTCACCATCTCTGCTCATCATCAGAGCGGGTATCAGCGAGGGAATGGAGTGATTAGCGTTGCGGCTAACGCAATGCTAACGGGGAAAAAGCGATAGTCCTTCGCGGTGGCAGCATTACAAACGCTGATATTTTCACAGTACATCCACGATCTACCGCAAACCTTAATTAGACTGAGAAGTAAACAAAAGCACATGGCGCAGCGCACGTAAACAAAAGCACATGGCGCAGCGCACGTAAACTAAAAGCACATGGTGCAGCGCACGTAATCAAAAGCACATGGCGCAGCACACGGTGCCGCCATATCTCGCCGCTACATTCACTTCTGTCCAACCATCTCCAAATGATTGAGCCACTGTTTTTTGTTTTACCAACCAAGGGGCTCTCCTCCGCAAGCTTCAAACATTGTTACTTTCTTCATGTTTGTTGAAGAGTGCCCCCCCCCTCTCCCCCTCTCCCCCTCTCCCTCTCTCCCCTCGACGAGGGGCGGGGCCGGGGCGCTGGGAGCAGTGCAGAGCTCCGCTCAGCGGGTTGCCTGAAGCAAGTATTACAGCGCAAATTTGGACTATATCGATATATACGATATGGTCTAATTCCATATCTCTTTTTAAAATATATCGATATATCTTAAATATCGATATATCGCCCAGCCCTAAGTACTTAGAACTATAGACGAGTAGAGTACTTAGAACTATAGACGAGTAGAGTACTTAGAACTATAGACGAGTAGAGTACTTAGAACTATAGACGAGTAGAGTACTTAGAACTATAGACGAGTAGAGTACTTGGAACTATAGACGAGTAGAGTACTTGGAACTATAGACGAGTAGAGTACTTGGAACTATAGACGAGTAGAGTACTTGGAACTATAGACGAGTAGAGTACTTGGAACTATAGACGAGTAGAGTACTTGGAACTATAGACGAGTAGAGTACTTAGACCTATAGACGAGTAGAGTACTAAGAATTATAAATGAGTACAGTACTTGGAACTATAGACGAGTACAGTACTTAACTATAGACGAGGTACCTGCAGCTGGAAACAGATGAAACCATGGTGTCTTACGATGTGACAGCACTGTTTACATCTGTCTCAACCTCAGCAGCAGTCACAGCGGTGAGGAAGAGACTGACTGATGACAGCACTCAGGCTGATAGGACCCAGCTCACTCCTGACCACATTTGCCAACTACTGGAGATCTGTCTGAGCCACCACATACTTTCAGTTCAGGGGCAGCTTCTACAGACAGATCCACAGCTGTGGGCTCTCCAGTTTCACCCATAGTGGCTAACCTCTACATGGAGGAAATGGAGAGGAATGCCTTGGCCTCATACCCAGGAAACAAACCCAGTCACTGGTTCAGATATGTACAGTGAGGAAAATAAGTATTTGAACACCCTGCTATTTTGCAAGTTCTCCCACTTAGAAATCATGGAGGGGTCTGAAATTGTCATCGTAGGTGCATGTCCACTGTGAGAGACATAATCTAAAAAAAAAAAATCCAGAAATCACAATGTATGATTTTGTAACTATTTATTTGTATGATACAGCTGCAAATAAGTATTTGAACAGCTAGAATTCTGACCGTCAAAGACCTATAAAACTTGATTGATTGATTGACCTGTTAGTCTGCCTTTAAAATGTCCACCTCCACTCCACTTATTATCCTAAATTTAGATGCACCTGTTTGAGGTGGTGAGCTGCATAAAGACACCTGTCCACCCCATACAATCAGTAAGAATCCAACTACTAACATGGCCCAGACCAAAGAGCTGTCCAAAGACACTAGAGACAAAATTGTACACCTCCACAAGGTTGGAAAGGGCTACGGGGAAATTGCCAAGCAGCTTGGTGAAAAAAGGTCCACTGTTGGAGCAATCATTAGAAAGTGGAAGAAGCTAAACATGACTGTCAATCTCCCTCGGACTGGGGCTCCATGCAAGATCTCACCTCGTGGGGTCTCAATGATCCCAAGAAAGGTGAGAAATCAGCCCAGAACTACACGGGAGGAGCTGGTCAATGACCTGAAAAGAGCTGGGACCACCGTTTCCAAGGTTACTGTTGGTAATACACTAAGACGTCATGGTTTGAAATCATGCATGGCACGGAAGGTTCCCCTGCTTAAACCAGCACATGTCAAGGCCCGTCTGAAGTTTGCCAATGACCATTTGGATGATCCAGAGGAGTCATGGGAGAAAGTCATGTGGTCAGATGAGACCAAAATGGAACGTTTTGATCATAATTCCACTAAACGTGTTTGGAGGAAGAAGAATGATGAGTACCATCCCAAGAACACCATCCCTACTGTGAAGCATGGGGGTGGTAGCATCATGCTTTGGGGTGTTTTTTTGCACATGGGACTGCACTGTATTAAAGGTCCTATATCATGCAAAATCAACTTTTTGGAGCTTTTAACCATGTTGTTATGCTATTTCCTTATCAAAAACACCCCCAGAGCGGTTTTTGGATTCATTCACGCAGTTCTCAGTAATCCTCCTGAATCCTGCTCTCTGAGCAGCTGCTCCGCCCTCTCCTGGTAAACGACTGGCATGTTCAGTTGTGTCGTCACAGCGGAACGGAAGTGCTCGACGTCTGTAAGCTAATGCCTTACGGCCTGATTTTCATTTGTAAAACTGCTTTTTTCATTATTTCTGTCGTAAGAAAAAATAAATAAATAAAAAAAAAAAAAAAAAAAAAAAAAAAAAAAGGAAGTGCCTGACGCTGCGCTGCCCCTGTACCGAAAACAAACGCTCCTCCTGAGCGTCCGAACGGTCTGAACAGATGTCATGTCATGTTGCACCGAAAGTTGTGAAGAGGGAGCTTTTTCTAACCTACTCTGGAGTCTGGACACCTGTTCTTTTTTTCGTACCTCACGATAATGTCACGGAGAAAAGCGCGTTTGGCTGTGAGGACTGGACTTTATTCAACCTTCCTAAAGAAGAGGCCATAGAAGTTGGACTTTCCCTCCGGGATTCAGCGACTATCAGCCACAATAGTGTTTGTCTGTGCCTGTACTGATGGATGCTTGATGAACCTTGGCCAGAATCAAAGTGGATTAACTTTTATAACCAGCGCAAATCCCATAATGGAAACATCAGAGTGGTGAGTCGATCAAAATGCATGTTAGCGAGTGTGTTAGCCATTTAGCCATGAAGCTGTGTTGCACATGTTAACTCCTTATAACAGCATCATGAAATAACTTCACTTTTTGCTGTGATATATATATTTCTACTACTGCTAAAGTTGTATGAGCGGCGAGAGGGGGCGGAGTTAACTGAATCCAAGCGTTTTGTCTTCCGGGTTGGAAAAATACCTCCAGAAAATACTTATATTTATCACAAAAATTAGTGCTCCGTAGTGGTAGAGGTACAATATATCATATAAATGCCTATACTTTACTTTGGAATGGCTAAAATAGCATGATACAGGTCCTTTAAGGAGAGGATGACCGGGGCCATGTATTGCGAGATTTTGGGGAACAACCTCCTTCCCTCAGTTAGAGCATTGAAGATGGGTCGAGGCTGGGTCTTCCAACATGACAATGACCCGAAGCACAGCCAGGATAACCAAGGAGTGGCTCTGTAAGAAGCATATCAAGGTTCTGGCGTGGCCTAGCCAGTCTCCAGACCTAAACCCAATAGAGAATCTTTGGAGGGAGCTCAAACTCCGTGTTTCTCAGCGACAGCCCAGAAACCTGACTGATCTAGAGAAGATCTGTGTGGAGGAGTGGGCCAAAATCCCTCCTGCAGTGTGTGCAGACCTGCTGAAAAACTACAGGAAACGTTTGACCTCTGTAATTGCAAATAAAGGCTACTGTACCAAATATTAACATTGATTTTCTCAGGTGTTCAAATACTTATTTGCAGCTGTATCATACAAATAAATAGTTACAAAATCATACATTGTGATTTCTGGAATTTTTTTTTTAGATTATGTCTCTCACAGTGGACATGCACCTACGATGACAATTTCAGACCCCTCCATGATTTCTAAGTGGGAGAACTTGCAAAATAGCAGGGTGTTCAAATACTTATTTTCCTCACTGTAGATGACACGTGGGTCAAAATTAGGCAGAAGGAAGTGACACCTTTTACAGATCACATCAATGCTGTGGACCCCAGCATTACATTTACTCGGGAGGACGCCAAAGAGAAAGAACTTGCTTTTTTAGATTGTAAAGTTATCATACGGGAAAACGGACAACTTCAGACAGAGGTTTACAGGAAGGCAACTCATACTGACCAGTATTTGATGTTTGACTCAAACCATCCACTTCAGCACAAACTAGGGGTCATCATGACGCTCAGACATAGAGCTAAAGAGGTGCTACCAGTGCAGAAGGAAAGACCAAAGAGGAGCCACATGTCCAGAGAGCCCTCTCAGACTGTGGCTATCCGAACTGGTCTTTCACTAAAGCACAAAGGGCAAGAAGACCCAAAGAACAAGACAGACAGACTCCAGAGCCCAGAAGAAAGGGAGTTGTAGTGCCGTATGTAGCCGGGGTCTCAGAGAAACTTCAGAGAATCTTTAGGCAGCACAGGATTCCAGTGAACCACAAACCGGTGAACACACTGAGAGAAAAAATTTGTTCATCCCAAAGACAAAACTCCGAGCCACAAACAAAGCAATGTGGTTTATTCTATTCGATGCAAAGAAGAAGAATGCAAACAACAAGTTCGGCAGAAAAGACTTTATCAACACCGAAGAGAAAGCACAAGTGGCCCCCAGTCGGCAGTGCACCTCCATCTCAAAGCCTCCAACCACTCCTTTGAGGACGGGGAGGTCAAAAGTTTAGCTAAAGAAGAACGTTGGTTTGAAAGAGGAGTTAAAGAAGCTATTTTTGTCAGGAAAGAAAATCCCTCCATGAATCGAAATGGCGGCCTCAGATTTAATCTTTCTCCACTTTAAGCTAATCTCATTCGCAGACAGCCGACAGGGCGCTGTAATCCCAATGAGGTGGCACCTCAGCCAACAACAGGTCAATAGACAGGTAATTATCAGTGATTGGCTATGATTATGGCAGGGTCGGATCGATACTCTGGGGGAGCGGGTCGTTAGACCCACAGGTGAGAGTAGCTGTGATTCGAGCTCAACTCCTCCCTGTGGTCTTTATCTGGACTGCAGGCTGAGCTGAACCGTAGTTCGCTCACAAAGCTTTTTGGATGAGAGGTTAAATGTTCGAGTCTTCAACTACAGAGTACAGAATATAACACAAGAACCTTAATTGAAGATGGACCACTCCTGTACGACTGAGAGCTTACACAGACTCCTATATTTATGAGTACCTTACTCCTCTATAGTTATAATAGAGTAAAAGCAATGAGTAAAAGCAACAATTTTAAGGGGCATAAATATAAACCATTAGGAAATAAAGAATACAATAAAAATATAATAAAATGAGAACAGACTATAAAGAGGAGAATATCAAGGTCGGCATCGGCAGTGCAAAGCTTACAGTCCTGCTATAGTTCTTGCTGTAGATGTCTACTGTATATTAGGGCTGCAACTAACGATTATTTTGTAATCGATTAATCTATCGATTATTTTTATGATTAATTGAATGGCTGTGAATGTTGTATGAAATTTTTATTTTTTCCATTTTTGTTATTACATAACACTAAAGTGGCACCGCTTGAGGATGTGTTGATGGAGTAAACTTAAAGTAAATGTTTGTTGGAGGCTCTTGGCGCCAATTCTGCTTCTGATTGGATGAGACACAGACAAATATTTATGAAATTTACAATGTACAAAACACTACATACCCCAAATATAAAAACAGAGGTTTTCATCAAAAATACTACCATTTCATTCCATTTTTGCTCTATTCGAGTCTGTGTGAACCAGAACACAATTAATCGATTACTAAATTAGTTGTCGACTATTTCAATACTGAAGTAGTCGTCGATTAATCTATTATTTGTTTCAGCCCTACAGTATATTGATTAAATATCTGCTAAAACCTTTACATTATTGATTCTTCATACTTACCTGTTCTGTGTGTATTCTGTGTCTTCCTATGGCGTTTGTATTCTTTAAGGTTTTTCATCTGACTGACTGAGTTCCTTTCGAGTGTGGACCCCGTGTAGCCAGAATAGACTTGACAACACCCTATATTGAAACACTGCTGTGCATAATCATTTGGAACAGTACATTTTAAGTTGTTGTATTTATTTTTTCAATCATATTCAAATGATCCTCTAACAGTTAAAGACTTGAAAATTATGCTGACTGTCCTTTGAGCTGACAATTTAGAAAATCTGGGAAAAATATCATTTGCATATTGACTGTGAACGCAGTGTATAGACGAATACAGTACTTATAACTTTAGACGAGTACAGTACTTATAACTTTAGACGAGAACAGTACTTATAAATATAGATGAGTACAGTACTTAGTAAGTAAGTGCTTTATTGTCATTGTACAAGCGTACAACGAAATAGTGTTCAGGTGTTAGTCCTGAGCTGCTGCGGCTGAGCCGCGCTGCCACTGTGTGTCGACCCGCATGACCTTGGAGGTCGGGGAAACTGTAGCACTCGGAAGAAACCTGGCTGACCTCGGTCTCCTCTGATCCTCTGAAATGGTGCCGCGCCTCCTGGGTTTGTCCCTGTTTCAGAGCGTGGTGTCCTGCACTGGTCAGCTCCACCTCTTCCTCCCTCCACTCTCTCCGCTTCACAACAGTCTTTCACCATCTCTCGTTTGTCCTTTTTTGTTTCCTGTAGATCCTCTTGTGACGCCTCCTCTGTGCTGCAGCGGTGGGGGCTCTTGGTGCCTCTTCAGTGTCTCAGAAGAAGAAATGTGTAGGTCTCAAATGGGTTTAGCTGATAAGCTAGCATTTTGTTTACCTTTAAAAAGCTGCTTTCTTCAGGACCATTTTAGACTCTCAAAGTAAACAAATCCATCAAACCTCCACCAAAACTCGGCAAAGACGTACAAAAGTATCCAGAAAAACAATGTGGAACACAGAAACCACAAATGCGGTTCGCAGAAAAAGGCAAAAAAAACTCAGCTGCACAAGGAGAGAGCGAGGTAGTACTACAGAGGAGTACCGTACTTAGTACTACAGAGGAGTACCGTACTTAGTACTACAGAGGAGTACCGTACTTAGTACTACAGAGGAGTACCGTACTTGGTACTACAGAGGAGTACCGTACTTGGTACTACAGAGGAGTACCGTACTTACAACTATAGACGAGTACAGAACTTAGTGTTTAGCGCATGGCTAATTCTAGCGCATTTACACAAACTGTACTGAGTGTTCCTTAATGTGCACTGTCCTCTCCAAATAAACAAATAAACAAATAAAGTAAAAGTTTAAACTATAGACGAGTACAATAAGTACTTAGTAAGTGAGTAATATTGAAAAGACCCACGACATATAGTTTATCTTGAGGTGGAGCACAAAGGTGTCAAATAGTGATAGGAATTCAAGATTTTTTATTTGTCAAACCATGTGAATGATTTGAATCTTTGAATCTTCTAACAATAGAAGATCTAAAGTTTATAAAAAATGGGTTCATCAATTAAGCGTCATTATAGGCTTAATTGATTGAACAATTGATAACAAGGAATTATTATGCAATGTATATGAAAGGAAAATTCACCTGAGAGCTAAGATATACAAAATTATTATCTGTATTTTGGTGGATAATGATTCAACTTTTTTATTATGTTTTCATGTAGTAGTAGTACTAGTAGTAGCAGTGTTGGTGGTAGCGGTAGTACCAGCAGTGTAGAAGTATGTAACAATAGTAGGAGTTGTTTGTTGCTGTAGAAATTGTAGAGTAATTCTCAAGGCCGGGGCTAGGGGCTTACAGGGGCTAAGCCCAGGGGCCCGCAGGTTGAAGGGCCCATGGGCATAAGGAGAAACTAGTTCCCTCTCTCTTTGTAGACCCCCTCACATGTAAGGCTTTATCAGATGACTTTGTACCCGAGACTAAACCAGGTCTAAAACAGGTCTAAACCAGATCTAGTTCCAGAACTAGTTCTAAACAAGGTCTGAGTCCAGTTCAAACTGGGGAAAAATATGTACCTATTGGTCTGTTAAAAGAATGCACCAAAATTCACCATTCAAATAAAAAAATATCTGGGGAGGGGCCACAGATATTTTAAATGTGTTCCCCCACCAGTCTGGTAGTAGCAAAGGTTGTTTCCGTGAGGACCCTGGACCTCACATTTTTTCAAATTTGTCATTTATAAAACTAGTATTATGTCTAAGAAGTTACTTCTGCATGTTATAAATAAAAGAAAAATTCATTGTAGAGAGAGAGAAATCCGACAGGCATACAGTATATGGAGACCTGAAAAAACTTTAGCCCCGGCGCCCAGTTGACTTAAATCCGGCCCTGGTATGCTTATCAGGGTTACCATTTTGCAAGACTACGTATTATATAGGCTACAACTTATTGCCTATAAGATCAAGTAAACGTCAGAGTAGTTATGAATAGGCCTACAGAAAAATACTGAGGTGAGTGCTTCAAATGGCACTTGACTTGAGTAATCGAAAAACTGTAGGCAAACACAGATGCTCTCAAGGCATAGGCCGAGTATACTAAAGCAGAACATAGCGTGGCGTGGTCAAGAGAACGGCAGGTTCACAGTCATGGTACGAGTTTAGCCATGTTCTGCTGTTGCCGACCAGACTTGCATACATGGAAGAAAGTGACCAGTGCCTGCGCCATGTGACCGAACAGAGAGCGGACTGCGCGGGGAACACGCACTCACCGAAGTCGATGAACTGCTTCATGGACAGAGGAGAAGGAGAGAAGTTGGAGAACCTTTCCACCAGCCTGGGGATCCCGGCCGCCGAGCCGTTCTTCAGGAGAAACTGAGCGAACTTCATTTTACGCAGCGTTGTTTCTTTCCTCTCAACAGTCGCTGCGCCTTTACGCTCCCCAAAAAGCCCTCACTGAACCCTGACCCGTGCGCCAGGAGTGCGCCTGGTCATCGTTGTGCCCGTGGAGGCTGAGCTGTGACCGAGCGTCCTCTGAGGTCGGGATTCTAACGTCGTGTACCGATTGTGTGTACCGAGCGGATTGTTATGGAGGGGCGGGGCATGGGAGAGAGTCCGGGTACGAGCCAATCAAAGGCCGCTATAGTACTAATGTGGCACACCACATTAACCCATGGTTCTCCTGATTGTGCTGAAGCAAATGTAAACGTGAGCTCTAAATGTTTCTGTGGTGTAAAAGTGTAAAAGAAAGAAACAAACACACATTTGAATCGCGTCCCTTTGAGTATGATATTGCAATACTATTTTAGTTTCCTCTTTTGTCATTCTAAATAATTACCCCCTCCCTCCCCTTGCTGAGTGTTCGTACCCTCTGGGGTCCCTGTACCCCTGGTTAGGAAACACTGCCGACTGACTTCCCTCCAAAGTCCCGCAGGTCAATTTGTTTGCAGAATACAGCAGTCCACAATATAATACAAATGAACCTGTTAACCCCCACCTGAAACCGAGCACCGTTGGCTTTATCCAAATCTAAAAGCATCAACAACAAAAAAGCATCAAAATAATGACAAACAAAAAAACATGAAAAAACAAGCAACAAAAAGAGATGAAAACGAGGATAAAAACATAACAAAAGAGTGACACAAATGTGACATGAACACAACAAAAAACATTTGAATATATGATTATGTTTTCAAAACTTAATATACTATATTTTTTAAGAATATGACAGATTTCTTGTCATGAACCTTAAGAGAACTTTTGTACACTGATTCCAGGGGCCTTCATGCTGTTTTACGCCTGTGACCAACTCATGCAATAACGGAAGTGCGGAATTATCATTGCATTTAGATATAAATCTAAATCTTTTTCACAACTTTCGGTGCAAACATGACATCTGTCCAGACGCTCAGGGAGTGCGTTTATTTTCCCTGCAGGGGCAGCACGTGTCAGGCACTTCCTTTTTTTTTTTTTTTTTTTTAAAAGCTGTTTTACAAATTAAAATCAGGTCGTAAGGCATTACATTACAGACATCGAGCACTTCCGTTCCGCTCTGATGACACAAGGGAACAAGCCAGTGGTTTTCCAGGAGAGGGCGGAGCAGCTGCCCAGAGAGCAGGATTCAGGAGGATTACTGAGAACTGCATGAATGAAGCCAAAAACCACTCTGGGGGTGTTTTTGAGAAGGAAAGGGCATGACAACATGGTTCATTTTGCATGGTATAGGACCTTTAAATCTCAGTTTCCTTTATATTGCAACTACATTGTTATTAATATTTCAAATATTTCATGGTTATTATATGAAAGGCATAATTGTGGAGAGATACAGTGGGTTGCATAAATATTTGCCCCCGTTTAACTTTATGACAGTTTGCCACGCTATGGACCTTAAACATGGCCTTATGGTAGAGTGGCTAGAACAAGAAGTCCTGTTTGCTGAAGCCTCCATGTGGCTTCTGGCAAACAGAAAACTGGACTTCTTATGGTTTTCTTATAATTTTAAAATGCCACTCTGCCATAAGGCCAGATTTGTGCAGTGTACGACTAATAGTTGATCTGTGGACAGTTTCCCCCACCTGAGCTGTAGCTCTCTGCAGTTCATCCAGGGTTCATAGGCTTCTTGGCAACAGCTGTGGTCAGTGCTGTCGTTGTTCGGTCAGTAAGTTTAGGAGGACGGCCTGGTCTTGGTAGTTTTGCTGTGATGCCATACTCTTTCTATTTCTGGATGGTGTATTTTACTGTACTTTGAGAGATGTTCAAAGCTTTGGAAATCTTTTTATAACCTGACCCAGCTTTATTCTCAATAACTTTATCCCGGACCTGTCTGGTGTGTTCTTGGACTTCATGATGATGTCTGCTCCACAATAGTCTCTTAGACCGCTGAGACCATCACAGAGCAGCTTTGAACTGACATTAGATTACACACAGGTAGACAGAAATCTTTATTCAACTTCTGAAGACAATTGGTTGCACTAAAAGGAAAGGGGGGCCAGTACTTATGCACATCCCACTTTTCAGTTTTTTATTCATAAAAAAAAAAAAAAATCTAAATCATGTATTAATTTCATTTCACTTCACGATTAGTGTGAGTCTTTCACATAAAATGTCAATTACATATATTTATGTTTATGGTCCATAGCATGGTAAAATGACATAACCGGAGTACCATGCAAACTTTACACAGGAAGGCCTCGTCCCTGGTGGGAATCGATCCCGAACGTCTGGCTGTGAAGCACGAGCGCTGACCACTGTACTACCCAAAGAAGATACCACATCTCAATGATCTTCCTAATAATAAATGAATATATACATAACTAAATGATAAAGTAGATGAGCAATGCTAGTTGGAATCCAATTTAATGCTTTTTGATGACGTTAAAGGCCTTAACCTCCTAACCCCCGCCTAAACCGAGCGCATTTTCTCCAGTTCAGCTTTACCCAAATCTAAGCTTCTTGACTGGAGACTTTACAGCCTATAGGCCAGTGTCACGCCTCAATTAAAAGGTACAAAATTTATCTAAATTGATATTTTTCCTCACATTGTTGCCATTTTATTTAAATCTTTTTTTAAAAACTTTTTCATTGCTTTTTTGTCACTTTTCGGTCACTCTTTTGTTGCTCCTTGGCCACTTTATCGTCGCATTTTCTTGCTATTTTTTGTCACATTTTTGCTGCTCCTTTGTCGCCTTTTCATCGCTTTTTCTTGTCACTTTTTTAGAGTATTTTTTGCTGTGCATTTTTTCAAGAAGCTTTAGATTTGGGTAAAGCCGAACTAGATAAAATGTGCTCGGTTAAGGTGGGGGTTAAGAGGTTTATTCAACCGTCCTTTAGACCTTACATACTGGTCCAGTCCAGGATTTTAGAAATGCAGTTACACCGTGTGGCCACAGGACGGCGCCGTTACGAGTGAATGAACAGAGGCGGGATTTCCTCTCTCCTCCTCCGGCTGCATCCTCCTGCTCCTCTCGGAGCTGATGCAGATGGAGACGTGCGCCTCCGTGAAGCCCTCATAGACGGTTCACGGTCAGCGCAGAGCAGCCGTGGAGGAGCGCTCACAGCCGGGTCAGAGCGCAGCGACACTCGGGGAGAAGCATGTGTGGAGGCTCGAAGCAGCAGCGGCAGTGAGACAGATAGAGCATCTTCACCGTGACACAGCACCATTGACACGAGGTGAGGGGTCTTTATTTGAACACGGGTGTCTCCATCGGCGTCTAAGCCTCCCTGTTTTGTGTTTTGTGTTTACTGTAACTGCACTTCCGAGGCTACTGTGGGTTTAGTGCATCTGAGTGCTACATTATAGCACACCACGCAGTACGCACAGCTAATATCCCACGTTACCGCTACAAATATTGTTTAGTTTGAATGAAAGACGTTTAAGTCTAAATTCTTAGACCATCATGGGCCTCACATAGTCCAAGCTGCTGTCATCAGAGGCCAGTTCTGGGTTAGCAGAACCAACCAACCACTTTTCTTTCAAGGGTCTTTTTATTGTACAGTATATCAATGTACAATAAGCATATTTTCTTTGAGTTTACCCCATAAACAATAAACAGAAAATCACAGGCAGCCAGCTGCCAAACAAAACAAACTGGACACAGACAGAAATATAAAACAAAAAACAACAACAAAAACGTAAGTCTTTTCATGGTATAGCACCAAAGTCCATCTCTGACATGTTAGAGCCGTATGAACCATCTCGGGCCCTGAGAACTTCAGGGAGGGGTCTCCTGGTGGTTCCCAGAGTCAATAATAAACACGATGAAGCTGCGTTTCAGTTTCATGCAGCTAAAATCTGGAACAGTCTTCATGAGGATGTGAGACAGGCCTCAACTCTGACAATGTTCAAATCCAGGCTGAAAACAGCTCTTTTTACCCGAGCATGTGAAAACTGAAAGTATTTTATCTGCACTCTTGCCTTTTACTGTAATTGATTAATTTTATGTTGATGTTTTAATGATTGATTTGATCTGTTTTCTTGTAATTTTCTTGCCTTGCCTTACATATACCTATAAAGAAGTAGTAATGAAATGAACAAAAATAGGGTAAAGGGGAGGAGTGGGGGAGTCAGTGGGCTAGGCCTACTCAGAGGCTGTAGCCGTGGGTCTTCATCATTTATGCAATTTCTAATTTCTGATATATTTCTAAATCCATACAGGGCATTATGGGCCAGATCTTTAACCTGGCACAAGGACAACACTGCTCCAAACGTGGCGTTGGACACGTGTCATCTGAGGCGTGGTTTATTACAAGCAGCACTGAGAGCTCCTATATTCTTTTCCTCATTTATATTGCCTCGTGTTCTTCCTTTAGAATCCGTGTATCATTTGTTATGTGAACGGTCACATGGCGCATAGGCACTACTTTGGTACAGTAGGTCACAAACAGCAAAACAGCTACTTAACAGTTTTGTATAAACAAACCACACATGCCTTCAGGTGCCACAACACCACACCTAATCTGCGTTTTAAAGGGACATGCACCAGGGAGCTCACCGTGTGCCAGATGTTGTCAGATCACATGATTCCTCAAGAAGAGTCCTCTATTTCCCACGCGTTTCCAAGAGAAGTCCAGAGACAACACTGGCGTCCGTCGTATTCCAGTGCAGCAGATTGTATTCTAAACTGCATATCCAGTGGCACAAGAGACCGCAGTGGCCTGGTAGCCACACATCAGCCACGGCTCCAAAACACGTCACGTCTGCACGATGCCGTATCTACAAACTGAAGACTCAACAACGTGACGTGCTTCATGCGTGATAGTTCGATATAAACAAAGCGGTTTATGACTAAAAAGTTTAGCAAAGGTTCAGCAGCTGAGCCGCTGACACTTGAAGGTGTTTGTGGTTCATTCTTAGAAAGCTGTTGAAGATGTTTTGGCGTCAGGGGGGTGCACACTGATCTTCTGTGACCTAAACAAAAGCCTCACACCCCCCCTCTCCCTTCCCCTCGCAGAGTCTGGTTGAAGGGAAAAGGTTGTTCTACATAACATCGCCATTGGCCACACGAGTCTGTCCAGCCCACTTAATGCGCCAGGACAGGGCGGAAGAGTGGGCCCTATATCTTTTAGAATGACAAATGTAGCACTCTAAGATCCAGGGCTACACCAAAAATAGCACAGATTGGATCTGGCCTGATTTGGTGATGCAGGACATCGGAAATTGTATGGAAAACTGAGTTCAAAAAATTGACCAATGAAGGACAGGACCAGTACATGTGAAGCAATGTGCAGGGGGGGGCACACACATCTGGATATATGCGCGCTACCTTAGCTCTGGACAAGTTCACGCGCTGAACTATCTTGAATCTAATGAGAGCGTGTTGAGCCCACATCGTTGTAGTGTGAATTTGGCCAAGGATAGACTCCCACGTATCATCTGTAATGGTAATATTACCTTGTTACCATTTACATTAAATCGCATCAGCAGAAGAACATTGTACATTTGAAGTTATACAGATCCGATATTACTCCCCCAGTGGTTGGTTTGATAAAAAGTTGTCGACAGGAGATTTTTGAGCGAATTGCACGGTCATTCTCTGCACATAGTGTCTAACCTGTAAAAATATAAATAAAATGAATAGAGGCAATGCCAAATGTGGTGGATCATTGAGAAAACTTGCAAATTGTCCATCTAAGTATAGATCTGCGTAACATTTTAGACATTTTCTGTACCAAATGTGAAATGCACCGTCATTGAAGGAACAAATAAGTGATTTCAGCAAACAAAACTCTGAAGTGTGAAATATTGCAATCCAAAGCTTTTTCAAACTGAGACCAAATTCTGATCCTGGAACTAATCTTAAATAATAAAGATTATACAGATAAAAAACAGTTGAAATGCCTTTTTCGTGCTTTTTCAGTGTGGTTTGTGGTTTATATCTGGTTAAATGTGTGTAGATGATTGTTGAACTCACTGACTAAACCTCACTAATACTTGGCATGGAAAAGTATTTGGTGTTGACCTTTGTTCACAAACAAACACAGGGCTCAGTCAGCTCCCATCCCTCTGGTCACCAACACCTGTATGAAGGAATGCCTTAGTTCCATGAGTGTGGGTTTATGTTGTGACTCACATTGTATTATTCTGCCAACTCAGAAACATGTCCGACAAAAGTGACCTGAAGGCGGAGCTGGAGCGTAAGAAGCAGCGTCTGGCCCAGATCCGAGAGGAGAAGAAGAGGAAGGAGGAGGAGAGGAAGAAGAAGGATATCAGAAAGGTAGGGGTACATCTGAATCGAGCAAATTGGTCAGAGGTCTAACGCCAAACCGGATGTGCGTCAGCGTCCACCATGACAAGAAGCATCCGAATGCTGTCAGTTAGGGAGGAGGTAGTGTGCTACCTATCATACCATCCCATAAGCCACCGTGCCGCAAATCCCCCCAACCCCACCCTCAAGGGATTCATGGCAACCACTGTTGATTGACAGGCGCACATTTTATTCCATCATGAAAAAAAGATTCTGCACAAGAGTAGATTTACAAGATTAGCATGAGCTTTGAACTGCATTGTTTTCTATGGAAAATGCGTTAACGATCACAAATGTGGACATAACGCCTCATTATCATCACTGTAGTAAACCTACATGATGACAGAAACCCATGTTTTTGTTGTTGTAGCCTTTAGCCTGTTAGAAGCTATGCTATGCTAACAAATTGAAAGTTATAAATCTGGCGTCAGGACGGAGAAACCTTTGCACCACTCGGATGTAGCGACAATCCATCAGAAAAAGATTCCTGTTAATCCTGACTCAAAATAATGTCCATGGAGGCAGTTTTAGTCCAGTTTGTAACAGCAGCAGCTTGTGGCTGTGTATCTCTGTGGTGTCTAAGTGTCCGCTCCACTTTGTTTAAACTTAGTAAAAACATACGTGTGAATTTATGCTGGAGTTTCTTTATTTTTGTTTTCACCGCGCAGTAAATTGTTCAAAGAAAAACAAATATTTTCCATTATCGGACCGATACCGATGTGAAAAAAAAAAGACACATATCGGCCATCCCTAGTGTAAATGATAAAAATAAACGGCGAGAGGATGGTGCCCTGAGGGGCCCCGGTGCTGCAGACGACCACCTCAGACTCACAGCTGCGCAGTCACACGTACTGTGGTCGGTTCATGAGGTAGTTGGTCCATGCAGTGAGATGTTCATCCACTCCCGCATCCTCCAGCTTCCCCCGCAGCAGCGCTGGTCTGATGGTGTTAAAAGCCCGCTCCAGCTGGTAGATGACAGCGTCCTCTACTCCGACGTTAGGCCTGTAGGCAAACTGCAGTGAGTCCAGGGTGGAGCTCACCACAGAGCGGAGGTGGGTGAGGATGAGCCGCTTCATGGTCTTCATCAGGTGGGCGGTCAGGGTGACTGGTCTGTAGTGGGCCGGTTCCCTGGCGTGCACTGTTTTAGGAACCAAGATCACACAAGAGGTCTTCCAGAGGACAGGGACCTTTTCCAGGCTGAGGCCTTGGATCTCGGAGAGCTGGTCTGCACAGGTCCTCAGCAGCCTGGGACTGATGCCATCTGGTCCTGTAGCTTTCCTCTGCCTCAGTCGCCTCAGCTCTCTCCTCACTTGGTCCGGTGTGATGGAGAGGGGGGCCTGGTGTGGACTGCCGGGGATGGGGCAGGTGCTGGAAGGATTTCGTAGGGTGGGGGCTGGAGACGTGGGTGCAGGGTGGCCGGAGTCAGGTGGACGGTGTCCACTGGGCTGGAGACGTGTGAAGAGGTGAGAGTAGAACGGGGAGCAGAGGGAGTGGGAGGAGAATCAAAGCGGTTGAAATGTTTGTTGAATTCATCCGCCCAGCGCTGGTCTCCATCAGCTGTCCCTCTGGCACGCTGTCCAGCTTCTGCTCCAGCTTCTGCTCCAGCTTCTCCCCATAGTCCTTCTTGGCCTTCCTGATCCTCCACTGGAGCTTGTGCTGGACTCTCCTCTGCTCCTCTCTGTCCCCTGAGTTGAAAGCCCTTTTCTTCTGGTTCAGGAGGTATTTAAGCTCAAGGGTCACCCAAGGGGGGTTGTTGGAGAAACACCGTATCTTAAATATTCCACCAAAATCCTGTCCTGTGGTTCATCCTGAGAGAAAGATGCTGCATTAACACACAGTGAGGTCATTAACACACAGTTACTGTAGGTCATTAACCCCCACCTGAACCAGTTTAGGTTTACCCATATCTTAAAAAAAAAAAAAGTGACACAAAAGCAATAAAAACGCAATATAAGGCTGTTGCTATCCAGTCAAGAAACTTTCAGATTTGGGTATAGCCGAACTGGACAAAATGCCCTTGGTTCAGGCGTGTGGTAAGAGGTTAACACACAGTGAGGTCATTAACACACAGTGAGGTCATTAACACACAGTGAGGTCATTAACACACAGTGAGGTCATTAACACACAGTGAGGTCATTAACACAGTGAGGTCATTAACACACAGTGAGGTCATTAACACACAGTGAGGTCATTAACACACAGTGAGGTCATTAACACACAGTGAGGTCATTAACACAGTGAGGTCATTAACACACAGTGAGGTCATTAACACACAGTGAGGTCATTAACACACAGTAAGGTCTGCTACTTCTCTGCACAATGTCTGCAAATGATCCATGTGGCTTACGTTTAAATGAAAGTAAAAGCACAAACTGGCTTCATTGAGGCCATTTACTTTACTTTAACTTTTTTTTAATAATTATTTATTATTATTAAAGGACCTGTATCATGCTATTTTAGCCATTCCAAAGTAAAGTATAGGCATTTATATGATATATTGTACCTCTACCACTACGGAGCACTAATTTTTGTGATAAATATAAGTATTTTCTGGAGGTATTTTTCCAACCCGGAAGACAAAACGCTTGGATTCAGTTAACTCCGCCCCCTCTCGCCGCTCATACAACTTTAGCAGTAGTAGAAATATATATATATATCACAGCAAAAAGTGAAGTTACTTCATGATGCTGTTATAAGGAGTTAACATGTGCAACACAGCTTCATGGCTAAATGGCTAACACACACGCTAACATGCATTTTGAGCGACTCACCACTCTGATGTTTCCATTATGGGATTTGCGTTGGTTATAAAAGTTAATCCACTTTGATTCTGGCCAAGGTTCATCAAGCATCCATCAGCTACAGGCACAGACAAACACTATTGTGGCTGATAGTCGCTGAATCCCGGAGGGAAATTCCAACTTCTATGGCCTCTTCTTTAGGAAGGTTGAATAAAGTCCTGTCCTCGCAGCCAAACGCGGTTTTCTCCGTGACATTATCGTGAGGTAAGAAAAAAGAACAGGTGTCCAGACTCCAGAGTAGGTTAGAAAAAGCTCCCTCTTCACAACTTTCGGTGCAACATGACATGACATCTGTTCAGACCGTTCGGACGCTCAGGGGGAGCGTTTGTTTTCGGTACAGGGGCAGCGCAGCGTCAGGCACTTCCTCTTTTTTATTTATTTATTTATTAATTAATTATTTTTTTTCTTACGACAGAAATAATGAAAAAAGCAGTTTTACAAATAAAAATCATGCCGTAAGGCATTAGATTACAGACGTCGAGCACTTCCGTTCCGCTGTGACGACACAACTGAACATGCCAGTCGTTTACCAGGAGAGGGTGGAGCAGCTGCTCAGAGAGCAGGATTCAGGAGGATTACTGAGAACTGCGTGAATGAAGCCAAAAACCACTCTGGGGGTGTTTTTGATAAGGAAATAGCATAACAACATGGTTAAAAGCTCAAAAAAGTCGATTTTGCATGATATAGGACCTTTAAATGTGCGCCTGTCAGTCAACAGTGGTTGCGCATGAATCACTCGAGAGTGAGGCTGGGGGCTTATGGGATGGAACATACCTCCTAATCATCGGTGAGCGACCACTAGAGGTCCCTATGCTAAAGGAGGTATGATAGGAAGCATACAGGCTCCTTCTGCTAACTCCTTCCTGACTGACAGCACTATTCAGACACTTCTTGCCATGGTGGACGCTGATGCACATCCGGTTTGGTGATATACCTCTTACCTATTTACTGAGTCCAACTGCTATTGAATCTTACCTTCATCTATGTCATTTCCTGTCAGCAGCTTAAAAATTCAAATACAAATTACTTTTCTGCCCAACATTTCATTTAAATTACTGCTTCACTGAAATAAAATAATACTAAAGCAACTGATGGTTTTGCCTTTTTCTGCGACCTGCATTTTTGGTTTAGGTGTTCCACATTGTTTTTTGGATACTTTTGTACGTCTTTGCCGTGTTTTTGTGGAGGTTTGGTGGAGTCCAAGATGGTCCTGAAGAAAGCAGCTTTTTTTCAAGATTCAAGATTTTTTATTTGTCAAACCATGTGAATGGTTTGAAATTAGATTTCTTTCATCCTTGATTGTGGAGCCGGGGCAGTGAGTTCAGCTTCCCGATGGCCTTGTGTATGAAACTGTTTTTAAGTCGACTTGACTTGGCTTGTAGAGTACGCAGTCTCCTCCCTGAAAGCATTACCTTGAAGAGACTGTGTGATGGGTGCGTAAGGTCCCTGGTGATTCTGACGGCTTTGCGTCTTGATGAAGAGGTTTGAGTCGTACTTTGGAGCGCAGTCATGGGTCAGCAGAGTGAACAGGAGGGGGCTCAGCACACAGCCTTGGGGAGCTCCCGTGTTCAGTGTGATGGTTCTGGAGGACTTTCCGCCGACACGTACAGCCTGTGGTCTCCCCGTCAGAAAGTCCAGCAGCCAGTTTCACAGTGATGTGTTGATCCCCAGGTGGAGCAGTTTGTGTATTAGCTGCTGTGGGATTATAGTGTTGAATGCTGAGCTAAAGTCTAAAAACAGCATTCTAACGTAAGAGTCCTTTGTTTCAAGGTGAGTGAGGGCTGAATGAAGTGCAGTGGAGATGGCATCTTCAGTTGAGCGATTGGACCGGTAAGCAAACTGGTATGGGTCCAGGGTGGGAGGGAGAACAGACTTGATATGTTCCATGACGAGCCGCTCGAAGCACTTCATAAGAATTGGAGTGAGTGCTACTGGGCGGTGTCATTAAAGCAGGAGGGTGGTGACTTCTTTGGCACCGGAATGATGGTGGTCGTTTTGAGGCACGTTGGGACCACAGCCTGCTGCAGAGATGTGTTAAAAATGTCTGTGAAGACTTCAGTGAGTTCATCAGCGCAACCTTTCAGTACACGACCTGGTATGTTGTAGGGCTGAACGATTAATTGCATAATTGCATTTGCGATTTTATCGCGATATTACACAACGGGATTTCGTAATCGCAGGGCACACGATTTTGGACGTGAATGGAGCAGTGAGATATGACAGCAAAGTCCGCTCCGTCGCGTGCTTTTGTTTACGTCTCAGTCTAGTTAGGGTGCGCGGTAGATTGTGGATGTATCAGCGTTTATCATGCAACCCCTGCGAAGGACTATTGCTTTTTTCTCCGTTAGCATTGCGTTAGCCGCAGCGCTCATCACGCCATTCCCTTGCTGCTGCTACACGCTCTGATGATCACAGAAACTCCCTCAGCTCCGGATTCACACGTCTCTCCACAGAGGTGAGCCTGTGTTGCTTGTAAAGATTAAAGCGTAGTTTGTGGCTCAGTTTAGGAGGCTTATGTTTGGGAATGTTGTGGATAAAGAACTTATCTCAAAAGCATAATGACGGTTCATTACCAATAAGTATCTGTGGAGGCGATCTGCCTTTGTTTACCTTTGCATCCGCATATGCTCTGTAGGTAGGTAGTACAGACGCAAGATATAAACACTAAACTGCAGTATGAAAAGTGTTGAAAACTAGGATCCGAGGCAGGAGTCCGTGTCATGTCTTATTTTGCTGAGGTGCTGTTTAAGCTGAAATGTCACTAAATGGCTGCGAGTCAAAGAGACGTGTTTGGCCTCATGTCCTGTCTCCTTGCGTCAATGTTCTTCTCTTTCTTATTGTCCATATTGTCCAAAGTTACATCCCAAAACCAAAATGCTGCTCCTAATTCCACTGAGTTTAGGCGTGTGCTCCATCTGGCCTCTCAGTGTCCATCAATAACACGCATCTGAAGCAACTACGAGTCGCAGCTAAGACCGGAATTTGATTGGCCGTTAAAGCAGACGTTTGTTCTTAATTTTCCTGCACTTTAGTATGGGTGATGTTACTGACTGGATCAGTGAGTTTTATATTTTACTTATAGACTGTACTGTTAAGTTCAGAGAGTTTTTAAGAAGTGCAGTGCAAGTCAAATTAATCTAATATTGTTTATTATGAAACAGACTGATTTATTGCTTGTGTTAGGTGAAAAATACATGAGAAGAGGACTTGCAACAATTATTGCATATTTAATCGCAATCGCAATATTGAAGAAAAAAAATCGCAAATTAGATTATTTTCCAAAATCGTTAAGCCCTAGTATGTTGTCTGGACCCGGTGCTTTGCGAACGTTGATCCTGCTCAGAGATCTTCTCACACTCTCTGGAGATAGCTTCAGCACTTGGTCTTCAGGAGGTGGTGTTGACTTTTGTGCCGGGGTTCTGTTGAGTGCCTTGTAGCGAGCAAAGAATTCATTTAGAGCGTTCAACAGAGAGGTGTCACTGGCACAAGTTTGTCGAGGAGGTTTATAGTCTGTGATGGTCTTTATCCCCTCCCACAGACTCCGAGTGTCTCTGCTGTCTCTGAAGTGATCAGTTATCTTTTAGGAGTACTGCTTCTTGGCTTTTTTGATGCCGCGGGACAGGTTGGCCCTAGCTGTCCGCAGTTTCTCCTTGTCACCAGATTTGAAGGCAGCATTCCGAACCCTTATGAGCCTGAGGACTTCACTTGTAATCCAAGGTTTCTGGTTGGACCTGATAATGATGGTCTTAGAGTCTGTAACATCCTCAGTGCACTTGGTGATGTAGGCAGTGACAGTCTCTGTATACTCCTGGAGATCAGTGATATTGTTGTGAATGGCAGCCTGCTTGAACATATTCCAATCCGTTGTGTGAAAGCAGTCCTTAAGTTTCTCTAAAGAGTCTTTACTCCACACTTGAATCTGTTTCCTAACCGGTTTAGTGACTCTAACCAGTGGCCTGTATGCTGGCAGTAACATAATAGTTATGTGGTCCGAGGCACCAAGATGGTTGAGGGGGTGTGCCTTGTACGCTCCTTTTTTGGTGGTGTAAACCAGATCCAGGATGTTGTTTCCCCTTGTTGGAAAGTCAATGTGTTGATAGACTTTGGGGAAAACGCTCTTTGGGTCTGCGTGGTTGAAATCCCCAGCTAAGATGAGAAAGGCAGTTGGTCACTGACAATCTGAAACAGTTCATTTAGTGCCTCTTTCCTGTTTTTGATGTTGGAGGTGGGCGGTATAACAGTAAATTCCCTGGGCAGGTAGAAAGGGCGACACTTAATGATAATAAACTCCATGAGGGGTGAGCAGTGTCTGCAGACCACGGCAACGTCACGGCACCAGGTGTCATTGGTGTAGACACAGAGACCACCTCCGCGCGTCTTACCTCCCTCGGAGATCACTCTGTCTGCTCTGCAGCAGGAAAGCCCCTCAAGCTGGATTGCACTGTCCGGTATATTACCATTGAGCCAAGTCTCAGTGAATATAAAAACACAACTGTCTTTTACCATCCTCCGAGAGGAGCGTAGCAGACGAATATAATCCATCTTATTGTCCAGTGAACGTACGTTAGCCAGAACAATAGTAGGGATAGAAGGCCGGTGTGGTTTAGCTGTTAGTCTTGCTCGGATACCTCCTCGTTTGTCCCTTTTTTGTTTCCTGTTGCGCCTCTTGTGACGCCTCCACTGCGCTGCAGGTGCGGGGGGCCCTGGGTGACCTGTCAGCGCTTCAGAAGATGATATCTCTGGATTTGTAGGTCTCAAATGCTGCTCCAAAGCCTTTAGCTCGGATGCTAACTGTGTGTTTACTTTTAAAACACATCCTCTATTCATTGCTAGCAAAGCGCTTTGGCAGTAAAAAATCCGCTAAACTCCACAAAAACATGGCAAAGATGTACAAAAACATCTTGTAAAACAATGTGAAACACAAAAACTGCAAATGCAGTTTGCAGAAAAGGGTAGAAACGTCGCCTTGTCAAGAGAGAAAAAAGCCGCAGCTTGTTTACGCGCCTCCATGGTAACCATAAAGGTAAACAAAATGCTAGCTTATCAGCTAAACTCATTTGAGACCTACATATTTCTTCTTCTGAGTAGGGCTGGGCGATATGGACCAAAAGTCATATGCCGATATATTTAGGTTGAATATCGATATACGATATATATCCCGATATTTTTTCCACAAAGTGAGAGCTGTGAAATGAAATGTTAAGTCAAAGTCACTGCCAAATAGTAGTGTTTTAATATTTAATATTTTATTTATTTATTTTTCTTCTACCCCATTTGCTGTTAATAACTTTATGTTGCATATAACTAAACTAAAGCCTAAACTGAGATGATGAAATATGACTTATTAAAGTATTACTTACTTTTTAGTCCTTAATAATCATGAAATATAATAAGTAAATAGCCCAAATAATTTCTTGATATTTGCTCTTGATTTAACTGTGTTTTAGTGCTTTTGAGATAAGTTCTTTATCCAAAGCATTCCCAAACATAAGCTCCTAAACTGAGCCACAAACGACTCTTTACTCTTTACAAGCAGCACAGGCTCACCATCTCTGCTCATCATCAGAGCGGGTATCAGCGAGGGACTGGAGTGATTAGCGTTGCGGCTAACGCAATGCTAACGGGGAAAAAGCGATAGTCCTTCGTGGTGGCAGCATTACAAACGCTGATATTTTCACAGTACATCCACGATCTACCGCAAACCTTAATTAGACTGAGAAGTAAACAAAAGCACATGGCGCAGCGCACGTAAACAAAAGCACATGGCGCAGCGCACGTAAACAAAAGCACATGGTGCAGCGCACGTAAACAAAAGCACATGGCGCAGCGCACGGCGCCGCTACATTCACGTCTTTCCAAACCATCTCCAAATGATTGAGCCACTGGTTTTTGTTTTACCAACCAAGGGGCTCTCCTCCGCACGCTTCACAGACATTGTTGCTTTCTTCATGTTTGTTGAAGAGTGCCGGCTGCCCCTCTCCCCTCTGTGCATGAACGACGAGGGGCGGGGCCGGGGCGCTGGGAGCAATGCAGAGCTCCGACAGCGGGTTGCCTGAAGCAAGTATTACAGCGCAAATTTGGACTATATCGATATATACGATATGGTCTAATTCCATATCTCTTTTTAAAATATATCGATATATCTTAAATATCGATATATCGCCCAGCCCTACTTCTGAGACAATGAAGAGGCTCCAAGAGCCCCCACAGCTGCAGCACAGTGGAGGCGTCACAAGAGAAACTACAGGAAACAAAAAAGGACAAACGAGAGATGGTGAAAGACTGTTGTGGAGCGGAGGAAGAAAAAGGAAGGAGGAGGTGGAGCTGACCAGTGCAGGACACCACGCTCTGAAACAGGGACAAACCCAGGAGGTGCAGCACCATCTCAGAGGATCAGAGGAGACAGAGGGCAGCCAGCCAGGTTTCTTCCAAGTGCTACAGTTTCCCCGACCTCCAAGGTCATGCGGGTCAGGTTGACACACAGTGGCAGTGCGGCTCAGCCGCAGCAGCTCAGGACTAACACCTGAACACTATTTCATTGTACAATGACAATAAAGCTCTTACTTACTTACTTACTTACTTAAAAGCATCAAAAGTGGGATATGCACTTAAATGCAGTTGAAGAAACATAAGGCACATGGATAATTTGGAGGAGCAGACTTCACTGTGTCTTAATGTCTCACTGTGCGTTAACCGCTCCTGGAGGCCACATATAAAGCTCGACTCTTAAGTCAAGCTTTACAACTTGCTAATGATGCCTCAGGCCGCCCTGCAAGGGCCTGTGATCACTTTAAACAAAGCACTTTAAACAATGCACTTTTATTTCTTTGTATGGACTTTTATTGTAGAGTATTTTACCCTTAAGCTTTTATTGTGGCATTTGTTTGTTTGTTTGTTTTTATATTGTGTCCTTTTATGTGTTCATCACACTTTGAGCTCCTTGCACTTTTTTCCAATGTGGTTTTACTGCAAATGGCTAATAAAATAAATCTGAATCGGATACATTTAAACAGCTACAAGACCAATCCCTAGTTTAGTAAAATACTTAAATGTAGACATTTATCAAGTTTGTAACTTTGGTGTCTACATTGGGGGTTTATGTCTTAATAAATAGGTGCATAATGAGTTACTTTTAATCACAGTCCAGTTAGTCCCACTGGGCGAGGAAACAAAAGAAGAGAATGGATATGTAGGTAAATACTGTGAAGCACACAATGGAACATATTTGGATCAAAACAGAAAACCCACAAGCTCTGTGCTCATCATGGCTCAGTTGAACCCAACAGCGGAACAGAACAGCT
The DNA here is from genome assembly GCA_021464625.1 of Proterorhinus semilunaris. NCBI lineage: Eukaryota > Metazoa > Chordata > Actinopteri > Gobiiformes > Gobiidae > Proterorhinus > Proterorhinus semilunaris. The sequence continues at coordinate 32,347,263 of CM038360.1, read as the reverse complement.
CATCCCTCTCCCCACACCACTGCGCACTCACTCCCAGTTTGTCTTATTCTAGGTCTTTTCAGATCAGTGTCAGTCAGGCTTGCTCCGACACAAGGCAGAATACTTTTGTTTCAAAGGATGCATTCAAATATAAATGCCAAAGTACCCAAGAGTTTTGTTGTGTCCTAAAAACATTAAATACTAATAAGTTAAAGCAATTAAAAGCAATAAAAAACCCTTTCTGTTGGGCAATAACAATCTACTGTATATCTTGTATATGATAAAGGCTATATGTCGACCAAAAGTAGTGTACTGAGTCTTCCACCACCTCTAAAATCCTTCCCAAAACAGGAAGAAGCAAAAAACGTAAATTAAAGATATGTTTGGATCATGGACCTACTGTAGTTCTCATGTTTTTGTTTTGTTCCCTGTGTTTGTGGGCGCAGGCTGAGGGCCAGCCGAAAACCGAGGCCACAGCGGAGGACTCAGACCTGGACAGGAAGAGGAGAGAGACTGAGGCGCTGCTGCAGAGCATCGGCATCTCCCCCGAGCCCCCACTGGGTACTCCTCCTGTTATACTGTGTTCGGAAGGCTACTCTGGGTGATTTTGATACTAGATTTAGATGACGTCCCACTTTTACCTCGGGGCAAAGTGAATCATGTGAAAAACATTTAGATCTAAGGAAACAGTAAGATTATAGCCACATTAAATGATGGGTTGTTCTAATATTTGGTAACATTCAGGTAGGGAGGGCCATTAATACCTTTTTTAATCAAATTGTGACCCTTGTGACTAAATCTACAAATCTCTTTTCTGGAAATGGTGCTTTTGAAGAATGAGCAATAGTAAAATACTGTGTTATTTCAAGTCATTGGAGAAAAAACAGACAGAGGCGGCAGAGGGAGTGAGATGTTTGAGGAGTCCACAGGGACACAGGAGAGAGAAGCGCTGCTGAATTAGACAGATTTAGAAATCTATAACTCTGGAAAGCAGTCACACAACAGTTTTGAGACTGTGGGGGCTCCATCTCAGGCGTAAAAGCTTGTGAAAAACAAAAATCAATCAATCAGTCAATCAATGTTTATTTCTATAGCACTTTACAACAACACTTGGCATACCAAAGTGCTTCACATAAAAACACAGGGACAAAAACATTCTGTATAAAATGACATACAATAGAAAAACTCCGGCACACAAACAAAATAGATCAGTGTTAGGTGTTCTGGAAGGCCTGTCTAAATAAGTGAGTCTTTAGTCTGGACTTGAACAGTGGCAGGTCAGTGATGACTCACAGCTCGACTGGGAACCAGATCCACAGTGTTGGCTCTGCCACGGCAAAAGCACAATCGCCTCACTGCCTAGACTGAGACCTGGGCACATCCAAAACCATCTGAGCGGAGGAACACAGGGCTCTGCATGGGCGGTGAATGAACAGAAGCTCGGACAGATATGGGGGAGAGTGTCAATGAAGAGCTTTAAAAACAAATTACAACATTTTAAACTCAATTTGATAACGTACAGATAAAGCCAGTGGAGGGGGGAGAGGATTGGGGTTATGTGGGATTGTCTGCAATACAAACCCAAAGGAGGATGGATCCACCCACAGGATCAACAGTTTGACATATGTTCTTTTCATGAAACGCTGTGCGCCTTCTTGTCCAAACAGACCTTTGCTCATTCAGGCTAAAATGTTCTACAGTGGTACAAAGGTTCAGGCATATCATTTAGACAGGCCTCATGCATTTTGGAGACCAAAAAAACAGAGGTTAAAATAGAATTTATTCAAGATGGGATCAAGTGGAAGAAGACAAATCTAACAAAAATGCAAGACCTGGTCTGTGTTCTCTAACATAGCTTGTGTGTCTGTCTTTAGTACCGACCCCCATGTCTCCATCCAAGTCTGTGAGCACACCCAGTGAGGCTGGAAGTCAGGACTCGGCCGAAGGAGGGGCCGCGGGCAGGTGAGACTGTGCACATGCATCTGCACCTCCAGGACATTCACAGGGTTTCACTGACATGCCACGAACTCCAACTCAAACATAGCAAAGAGTCACACTGGGAAATACACACATCCTAAAACACATAAAATATTCATCAAATATTTCATTTCTGCCATGTAAATGAAGTCACATGTAACCGGACTGTTCAAGTTGCTTAGTAATGTCCATCTCCACTGCTGCATGTGTTGATGACCACAGATACTTATACATTCGAGTAAATCCTGCGTCTCCTGCGTTGGCGTTGTGTGGCTCAGGGCGGGTGGAAATGCGCCCGTCTAAAAAGGGCTATATAAAAAATCTTCCCATTCACCACTTGATAAAACATTATAAAGGGCATGTTAGCCCATAATCGGTATGTTTGCATATTGTCAAATTTCACATGGCCATTAGATGAAAATGTTTTCCCAGGAGAGGAAAAGCAAGGCATTTGGAAGTCTTGAGAAGCTTTGTGTTATTGCCTGACTATGGATTTTTTAAACAGACTGGAGGTAGCATTACAACGCTACTGCTTGTTTATTTAAAACTTTAGGACAACCCTCGCTGACTTGGATAGACAGTTATGTAGACAGGATGTGGACATTTGATAGAGAGAAGATTCAGGACCGTGAGGACTGTATGACAGAAGCTGCGATGGGAACGTCATTGATTCACTGAAAGTGAAACATCATAGGAGCTGCTGCTGCTGCTACTGCATTCGTCGCAGTGTCCGGTGGAGTAAAAGTCCCGGCTCCTGGTGTTTCCAAACGGTCTCCCATCCAAGTACCAACCAGCCTACCTGCTTAGCTTCGAGATTTGACGGGATCAATAGGGCGTCCAATGGGGGGCGACTTTGAGTTCATCTATGCAGAGTGAACAACTGTAACCATGACCCTCGAGTCAGGCTTAGCCCAACTACTGCTATCGCCGACGTGCACTCTGATGTACGGCTGCATCACTGCCATTCCGCCTTTGCTCTGCCTGATCCAGTCAGGTCTCGGAAGCTAAGCAGAGAAGGGCCTGTTTGGCACTTGGATGGGAGCCCGCCAGGAACACTAAGAAGCCTGGGTGAATGACTGAAACATGAACTTGTTGTCGGAAGCTGAGAGATACGATGGTGGAAGAGGAGAACTTATTTTATTACTTAAATGATATGGGTGTATGAGGACAGTACACCAGCAGACGGTAGGAGTGACTTAGTCTATATATTAATAGTTCTTACAACAGGGATGTTATGTCTCACGAAGGTGAGAGTTGTTGTTTTTCATACGTTTTGTCGGCACCATGCCACACCCCATTTTAGTCAACTAATTGCTGCACAGGGATGTTTAACCTCAGATTTGTGAGATAATTTAGCACTCAAATACATAAAGTATAAGTTTTTCTCATTGTATAATGTATACGATCTTTGAAAAACATGTGACCTAAGATCTAAATGTTCATAATGACCGAAGAAAATAAACTACTACTAAACTACTACTAGATATTGTGGCTTCTTGTGTCACCTAAACCAGAGGCTGTAGCGTAGTTGAGCTAACTGTAATCTGCTGCAGTAATCTGACACTCATGATGTGGTCAGTCTGTGGTCATCAACACTGCCTCTCTGCTCTCATGGCTTTAGGTGCACGTGTGGGCAGTGGTGTGGTCAGTAACACAGGGGGACTGGGAAACAAGCCATGGCCGACATCTTGTTTGATGTCACAAGATGACGGCAAGTAATTAAGTTGACCAGTCAAACAAGCAATGGCCACTAATGTAGAACTTACGATTGGAACTCATTATGAAGTGAATGTATTACTGATTGGCAGATTTCTGAACCTAACTGTCAGCAGATACAGTTAGTCTTTGAACTGTTACCATCCTTTGATGGTACAAAACTTAAACCATATCGTAGTTTAAAGTGTTCAGCCAAATCACCCAAATTCACAGAATCTTCCCAGGTGACCCTCTCAGATTTGGATGATACAAATTTTACAATTTACAAACCAGGGTGTTGTATTTACCTGGTTTACAGGTAAACAGTAACCCAACCCATTTAGATCACAGTAACCCAACCGACTTAGGTCACAGTGACCCAACCCTGTCACATATAATTGTGCATTACAAGATCCATCCATTTTCTTCCACTTGTCTGTTGCCGGGTCGTGGGGGCAGCGGTCTGAGCTGCCCAAATCACATTGCACCAGCCCCTATGGCGCCCCCTGCAGGTGGTGGGTCCACGGAAAGACGGCCTCATGGTTCTAACCGGGCCTGTTGGTCTCTCATAAGGGGCTTCTGAACCGCTCTTTGTCTGACCTGTCACCTAGGACCTGTTTGCCATGGGAGACCCTACCAGGGGCACGAAGCCCCCGACAACAGAGCTCCTAGGATCATTCGAGTGCTCAAACCCCTTCCACCACGTTGAGGTGGCGGTTCCAGGAGGGGGGATTACAAGATTGATTAAGTTATTTTTATTTTTGCAGTCAATGTTGATGTGAGAGTCAAGTTTAATTCAGTTCCTATTACTTGTTCAAAATTATTTCATAGTGGAATTTCATTTACTTAATAAATTTAAGGTTATAAAAAGAAGAAGAAAAAGAAATCAACACAACTGGACTTAAAAAAGAGCTGACTGTTTCGCTGCCCATCCAGACAGCTTCCTCAGAGCTGTTGTCCATGGGGACCACACCCACCAGATATAGACGTGGTGGGTGTGAGTGGTGAATACCCAGTGACGGCAGATGACGACCTGGGCTCTGTCCCAGGTGTTGGACAGCTGGAACCCAAGTCCCCCTCGTCTGTTGATGGCCAGGCGCAAGGATCTCTCATATTTATCTCTCATAAACCACCATTGCTTTCCTGCCCTTGGGGATTTTATCCGTAGGGTGTACCAGCTGGGAGCATAAGTGTTTCAGTGATGTATGAACGCCGTGTTAGGAGAAGATGCATTTGAGTTGTTCTGATAAGTTAGCCACATACGGGAGGGTGATCTGAGCCTTGTGTTCTACTTTTGGGCTTCTTACATTGACTTCTTTTCGACACCCGAGCTAAGGTCCAATCTGCATACCCACACTTTTGCAATGCCTCACTCACATGATAGAATTCCGCCACCCTTGTCCACCTCTGAAGTCGTGATGGAATCCGGTCTGTACAATAGAGTGCCAACTACCCCCAACTTATGGACGAGTGGGTGGTGTGAGGAGAAGTGCAGGTACTGGTCCGTGTGAGTCTTTTTACGGTAGACAGAGACACTGAGCCCGCCAGTGTCATCCACTTTTACCAGACAGTCAAGGAAAGGAAGACAGTTGTCATTCATGCCCCCCTGAGTAAACTTAAAAAAGGGGTCCACTGAAGTATTATGATGGGAACATTCCAGCACTATATTCTTCTGCAGCACAACCCATGTGTCATCCACATATCTGTACTAATGTGAAGGGGGGTTTCCCAGGAAGGAGCTGAGGGCCTGCTATTCAAACATCTCCATATAAAGATCAACTACTACAGGGGGGACAGGGGAACCCATCGCACAACCGTGTTTTTGCCTGTAATATTTGCCTCTATAGACAAAATAGGTGGTTCTAAGGCAAAGACTCAACAGTTCACAGATCTGATCAATGGTGAGCCTAGTCTGGTCCTGTAGGTTGGGCTCCTTCTCTAAGCTCCTCCTAACCGCTGTCATAACTCCATCAGGTGGAATGGAAGTAAATAATGACATGACATCATAAGATCTTTTTAATGAAGTCCTGACTGTTTCTCACATTGTGTTTTGAGTTGCCCCTCAGTGGCGACAATAGGAAGACAAGATGTTTTGCAATATTATACGTGACAGACCCAATGCTGCAGGTAATAGGACGGAGGGGATACTATAGAAGGTGGGCGGTGTTGAAGATGTAGGGTACAGCCACAAATAGAGCTGTCTGTTAATAGTGCCTGATGTTTCTAGAGATTTATAAAAATGCCACGACTGCTGTTCTATACTTAGATGTAGGATTGCGTTTAAGCAGTTCATATGTTTCTGTATCACATAATAACGTTTGCATTTTAGCATCATAGTCCAAAGTGTCCATAAGTGTACCGACCTTTATCCTCTGGCAAGATGGTCTTGTCCTTGTTCTTGCTGAGGCTCCTCAATGCTGATTCCTCCCCCATGGAGATGTTAGGTTTGGGCGGTTTGCAGTGGTAGATGCTGTTCAAAATAGCATTCCGCAACTCGTCTGCCTCCACTCCGGTCAGAAGTCGCCGCAAAGTTGAGCCCTTTGGAGAGAACGCGTAGGTCGTCGTCCGTGAGGTTATGGATACTAATATTCTTAACCCAATTATTGTCTGTGTTTTGCAGTTGAAGTTGTGATCCTTTCTTATCCCCTCTGTTATTCGTGTTCTGCCATCTTGAAAACTTTTCTATTTGTTTTTATGTAACGCGAGTATGTTGTGCTAATTGCGCATGCTCCGTGAACCGCTGAACCCGGCTGAATTTATCTTCCGGGAGCATTTCTGAAAGTGTCTCCATCCTACGTTGTTGTGTTTTCGATGGAGAACACTGTTTGCCTGATACGCTCATTCAACAAGGCTCTTTCTGCCCGCTTTAGTAGTAGGGTGTGGTCACCACGGACAACAGCTCTGAGGAAGCTGTCTGGATGGACAGCGAAACTGTCATCTCTTTTTTAAAAGTAAGTTAAGTTCTGTTGATTCAATCTTTTTTGAGACTAATTGACTACCTGGATGACTGAGAAAGATTTTATTTCATTTTATTTGTACTATTTGTAAAATAACACATGTTAAAGGTTTGCTTTAGGAGACAATTTTATGTTTTAAAAGTTTTTGCATTGTGGCTTTGCGGCATAGATTGTGCATTGTTCAGCCAGGGCTTTGGGCTTTGGGCTGTGTTTGAGACGAGGAGCGTCTCAGCAGCAGCGAGGGAGAAGACCGAGGGGAGAGAGAGTGCAGTCTGCAGAATGAGGCCAAATCTCCCCATAATAATGTTCTTCCAGTTGAGAGATTAAATGTGTTTTGTCTGTTAATAGTTAGGCATAACCTAGACACCGGAAGTCACTTCTTGGGCTTCTAGTTACCGTTAGCAGTTAATTAACCGTTAACGTGGAGCCCAAAGGTTAAGGTTAAAGGTTACGTTTTTAAATACAGCGGGAACCAGATGATACACATCACAAAAAGACACATTTGCATTTTTTTTCTAACTGTATGACATGAAACCAGAATTAGAATTTTTGAAATTACCTCTATTTGTCAAAGGCCAGGAGAATGAGAGATAGAATTGTTTAGAAATGTTTTTGTTACTTTTTACAAAGTCAGAAGTTTGCATACACTAAGATTACTATACCTTGAAACAATTTGGGCAAGCCTTGATGACGATGTCATGACCTTGGAAGCACAAGTCTGGTTCATCTTTGAGGAAAATATCAAGACACTTGAAGGTTCAGGTTCATTGGTGCAAACAATGATGGAAATGTCCAATCATCATACAGATCAGAAAGAAGGCGGGTTCTGTGTCCCAGAGATGAACGTGCTATGTCTGAAATGTGAAGATCAACCCAAGAACAAATGCAAAAGACCTGGTGAAGATACTGGCTAAAACTGTTAAGAGTTTGTCATCATCTAGAGTGAAACAAGTCCTGTACCGACAAAGAAAGAAGCCCTTACTCAAAAAGAAACACGAAAAAAGCCAGTTTTGAGTTTGCAAATATAAAAGGTTAAAGACTTTAATTTTTGGCGACATATAGTAAAAAATAAAATTATAATAAAATACAATTTGGCCATGGTCACGTTTTGAGTAAAAAGCTGCGAGAGGGGCTGGTGCACTTCACAAAATAGATGACATCATGAAGAAAGAACACTGTGGAAATATTGGAGCAACATCTCAGGACATCAGCAGGAAGTTAAAGCTTGGACGCAGATGGGTCTTCCAAATGGACAATGACCCAAAGCAAACTGCCAATACTGGTTACAAGTGGCTTAAGTCAATGTTTTGAAGTGGTCATCACAAAGTCCTGATCTCAATCCAGTTGAAAATGTGTGGGCAGAGCTGAAAAGGCATAGGCACACAAGGTGGCCTACACATGTGTCTCAGTTACACCAGTTCTGCCAACTATTGTGAGAAGCTTCTGGAAGGAAATCAAAAACGTTTGATCCAAGTTATACTAAATATAAAGGCAATACTATCAAATATGAATGAAATGTATGTAAACTTTTGGTTTTGTAAAAAGTAATATAAAACCGTGTCTCTCATTCTTCTGGCACTTAGCAAATAGAAATAATTTTGAAAATTCTAATTGCCCTAATAACGTAAGTGGCGGCACGGTAGCACAGCGGTTACCGCTCGTGCTTCACAGCTAGAAGGTCCGGGTTCGATTCCCACCTGGACGGGGCCTTTCTGTGTGGAGTTTGCATGTTCTCCCCGTGTCTGCGTACTTTTCCCCTACCACTAAAAACATGTCCAATAGGCCCAGGGACTGCAGGTTGAAATGAGCTATAACCTGGTACAATGCATCTCTCCTTTCTGAGGCTAATGTAGATTGTACACTGTCCCTGTTAAAAAATAAATAAAAGGAAATTCTGGTTTCATGTCAGACAGTGAGAAGAATGCATACCATTATGTGTCTTTTTATAAAGTGTATGCACACATATAATTCCCACTGTATATATAAATAATCAAATTTAGGACATTTTGTACACTCTGGCAGCTGTGGGGATGAAGACATTATGTTTGGCTATAGAAGGAGCTTTTCTCCCAGACTTCCCGCTCCATGGCATGTCATTCTGAGTGTCCATCTGTGGTCGTGTGTGTGTCCTTAGGTTTAAACACCAGCCTCCATCTCACAGCTCCAGGTAAGCAGCTCCACTCACACATCTTTTACCCAGAACCCCCCACTTCTCTCTGACCCCCTCACTGCTTTTCCTTCCTTTTGCCACACTGTCAAGGGGCAGACCCCCCTGTCTATCTAGATTAGTTCAAATGTCTCAAATTGAGCGTAATATGTTAAATTTGAGTGGTTTTGTTAAAGAGTAACTAGGCACCAAATCAACTTTAGCTTATAAACTGCATAAATATGTTTCTTATAGTGCTCTTTACATGTCCTGGGACATTTTTGTGCAAATTAGATAAAATCTAACTTTTGAGCCTAAAACCGTCTGTGTAGCGCCCTCTCTACATTTTCGGCTGCACTACATTTGAATTTCGTGCCTGTCCTCCCCATTCGCTCTGTCAGCTGCGTGACGTCACTTTGTGCCGCGTGACGTCACTTTGTGTCGCGTGACGTCACTTTGCGCCGCGTGACGTCACTTTGTTCTGCGTGACGTCCGTCGCTCGGCTGCTCGGGGTATAAAAGCCATGTCTCGCTCACGCCCTCGTAGCGAGTTGGAGTTGGAATAGCAAGCGAGCGTTTTACATCGATTTTCAGGTTAGCAATTTATTAGCATAGTATTTGATCTACGGGCTCCGCTCTGTGTGTGAACCACAGCACTCACATGCCCCCCTCTCCGACTAAATAAAGACAAAACCCCAAAATACCCAGAGTCACTTCTTTAGTGACATGGCTGGATGTTTTCACGTTGAAACTACAGACACATAAAGCTGTATCGGGCAGACAGAGATAGTCAGGGCTGTCAGTGCTGATGGGGCTGAGGGCTTTTTACTGTAATCTCCCCCAGGGAGAGCTCACAGGCACCGGGGGCAGCGGTTAGCCATCCCGGCTGCCTTCGAGGCTCAGAGTGGGGCAGTGTGTGTGAGTGTCCGCTAAAGCCAGGAGGGGGAACGGGGAGATACGAGCGCCAAATGTCCGCCGCGTGTGCTCGGCATGTAGCCGGGACGACAGGCTCCAGAGTCCGGGACAGTGGCGCCACATCGTCTAAATGCGGCATAACGGGAGTCAGTCAGTCCTGGTCACTCGGGCCCTTGGTCTGAGACTGTCAACAGAGCAGAGACCGCTCATACACTCCCCCTCCCCGCGTCCCCCCAAAGCCTCCCGCCACGCCTCTTTCTCTGAGTTTTTTTAATTTTGGGAGTGGGTGGAGTAAGCGCTGGAAGCGGTGTTTAGTAGCTCTTTAAGATTTAGTTGGGCATATGACCGAGATTATTTAACTCGTATTGAATTTTTTCTGATTAGTTCAATACATTTAGTCTTCAATTCAGGTTGTTTTATCTGCCAATGGGGTAAGAAAATTGCACTCGTCCCATTGGCAGTTTTATTTTCTACTTGCAAGCAAGATTTTCTTAGAACCAGTCAGACATGTCATCGAACAAGCAAAGTATTCTTGGTCCGATCAGGCAAAAAGTCTAAATTAGTGAAAACCACTCAAAACAAGATTTATATCCTCAATTCAAGTCATTTAAACCCATGCTTGATATTTAGTTTTTGTCCCTCTCCCTTTTCTTCATACTCTCTCTTCTACTCTCCCATCTCCTCCTCTCCTCTGCTCTTCAATTTTCTTTTCTTGAATTGAATAAATCCTCATGATATATCCAAGTGGTTGTGGTTCCACAGATTTTTTTCTTAGATGCGCCACTTCTCATGCTGTGATCATAACACATAACACTGAGCATAACAATAATGGCAATTAGCATTTATTTGTAACGTTTATACCTTGTGGTTAGGGGTGTCATGGTATGAACAGTTTACCTCTCGGTTATTGTGACCAAAATTATCACGGTTTTCGATATTATCGCAGTATTTTTATTAATGTGTGTTAATACGTTCAGAAAGCATTGATAGTCCTACACAAACTGAAATAGTTTCAAAAAAGTGTAACAGTGTTTGTATAAAAAATACAGACAAAGCCATATCAGAAGTGCAACTTATTGTTCTCAGTTTGTGTCCTTCCAGTTTGCTTTCGCTCTGCAGATTTGGGAAAATGCAGTAATCATTGTTAAATTCATAATAATGCGTCGAGAGTGAATCCATTGCATTGGCGACAAACTTTAATCTGCCCTCCAGCAGCCCTGTAACACATTTGTGCCAGAGGTATCCGGACACGGCTTATACGTGCTGCGGCTGCACTATGGGACGACTCGTTACCTACTCCCTCAACCCAAAGTCCCCACATCAGCATTTCAGCTAAAACGCTAACGTTAGCTTACTTGCATTGGCTATAGAGTTGTGGTGACGGTCACACAGGTGTGTCATGAGGTTCGAAGTATCGATGCCTTTAGAGACACTTTTTTCCTGCACGTTCCGCAAACACGATAACTGTCCTTCAGCTTTCTTCAAATACCCAAAATATGCCCAGACTTCAGCCTTGGTCCTGTTTGAAGCTGATGGACGTCCTGAGCTCTGTCGTCTCGAACATGATTCCAGCTTTGAGAAAGTTTTGTTTTGGTTGTGCTACGGAGTGCGCCTGCGCGGAAACTTCAGCAGACGAGACGGCGGCCGGTGAGGCTCACTTTGCCGACACCGCGGGCGCGGTAATCCATCCATCCATCCATCCATTTTCTTCCGCTTTATCCGGGGCCGGGTCGCGGGGGGAGCAGTCTCAACAGAGATGCCCAGACTTCCCGATCCACGCACACCTCTTCCAGCTGTTCTGGGGGGACCCCGAGGCGACACCAGGCCAGCTCGGAGACATAGTCCCACCAGCGTGTCCTGGGCCTTCCACGAGGCCTCCTCCCAATAGGACATGCCTGGAACACCTCCCGAGGGAGGCGACCAGGAGGCATCCGGAACAGATGCCCTAGCCACCTCAGCTGGCTCCTTTCGACGTGGAGGAGTAGCGACTCGAGTCCGAGCTCCTCCCGGGTAACTGAGCTCCTCACCCGATCTCGAAGGGTGCGCCCAGCCACCCTGCGAAGGAAACTCATTTCGGCCGCTTGTATTCGCGATCTTGTCCTTTCGGTCATTACCCAAATCTCATGACCATAGGTGAGGGTGGGAACGTAGATCGATCGGTAAATCGAGAGTTTTGCCGCTTGGCTCAGCTCCCTCTTCACCACAACAGTTCGATACAGCGACCGCATCACTGCTGACGCCGCACCGATCCGTCTATCGATCTCACGCTCCATCCGTCCCTCACTCGTGAACATGACCCAGAGATACTTGAACTCCTCCACTTGAGGCAAGGACTCCCCACCGACCTGAAGCGGGAAAACCACCTTTTTCCGGTGGAGAACCATGGCCTCAGATTTGGAGGAGCTGATCCTCATCCCGGCCGCTTCACACTCGGCTGTAAACCGCCCCAGTGCGCGCTGGAGGTCCTGGTTTGATGGAGCCAACAGAACAACATCGTCTGCAAATAGCAGAGATGATATTCTGAGGTTCCCAAACCGGACACCCTCCGGCCCCTGGCTGCGCCTAGAAATTCTGTCTCTAAAAGTAATGAACAGCACCGGTGACAAAGGGCAGCCCTGGCGGAGCCCAACACGCACCGGGAACAGGTCGGACTTACTGCCGGCAATGCGAACCAAGCTCCTGCTACGGTCATACAGGGAACGGACAGCCCTTAGTAGAGGGCCCCGGGCCCCATACTCCCGGAGCACCCCCCACAGGGCACCACGAGGGACACGGTCGAACGCTTTCTCCAGGTCCACAAAGCACATGTGGACTGGTTGGGCGAACTCCCACAAACCCTCGAGCACCCGATGAAGGGTATAGAGCTGGTCCAGTGTTCCACGACCAGGACGAAAACCGCATTGTTCCTCCTGAATCCGAGGTTCGACTATTGGCCGGATCCTCCTCTCCAGCACCCTGGAATAGACCTTACCAGGGAGGCTGAGAAGTGTGATCCCTCTGTAATTGGAGCACACTCTCCGATCCCCCTTCTTGAAGAGGGAGACCACCACCCCGGTCTGCCAATCCAGAGGCACTGTCCCCAACCGCCACGCGATGTTGCAGAGACGTGTCAACCAAGACAGCCCAACAACATCCAGAGACTTAAGGTATTCGGGACGAATCTCATCCACCCCTGGGGCCTTGCCACCGAGGAGCTTTCTAACCACCTCGGTGACTTCAGCCTGGGTGATGGACGAGCCCCCCTCCGAGTCCCCAGCCTCTGCCTCCTCATCGGAAGACGTGACAGTGGGATTGAGGAGATCCTCGAAGTACTCCTTCCACCGCCCGACCACATCCCCAGTCGAGGTCAGCAGCCCCCCACCCACACTGTAAACAGTGTTGGTGAAGCACTGCTTCCCCCTCCTGAGTTGCCGGATGGTTTGCCAGAATCTCTTCGAGGCCGACCGATAGTCCTCCTCCATGGCTTCTCTGAACTCCTCCCAGACCCGAGTTGTTGCCTCTTTGACCACACGAGCTGCAGCACGCTTGGCCTGCCGGTACCTCTCAGCTGCCTCCGGAGTCCCACAAGCCAACATGGCCAGATAGGACTCCTTCTTCAGCTTGACGGCATCCTTACTTCCGGGCGCCACCACCGGGTTCGGGGGTTGCCGCCGCGACAGGCACCAGAGACCTTACGGCCACAACTACGAGCAACCACATCGACAATGGAGGAGGAGAACATGGTCCACTCAGACTCCATGTCCCCTACCTCCCTCGGAATCTGGGTGAAGCTCTTCCGGAGGTGGGAGTTGAAGACCCTACTGACAGAGGGATCCACCAGACGTTCCCAACAGACCCTCACAACACGTTTGGGCCTGCCAGGTCTGACCGGCTTCTTCCCCTGCCAGCAGATCCAGCTCACCACCAGGTGGTGATCGGTTGACAGCTCAGCCCCTCTCTTCACCCGAGTGTCCGAGACACGCGGCCGGAGATCAGATGACACAACTACAAAGTCGATCATCGACCTCCTGCCTAGGGTGTCCTGGTGCCACGTGCACTTATGGACATCCTTGTGCTCGAACATGGTGTTCGTTATGGACAAACCGTAACTAGCACAGAAGTCCAATAACAGAACACCACTCGGGTTCCGATCGGGGAGACCGTTCTTCCCCATCACCCCCACCCAGGTCTCACTGTCGTTACCCACGTGGGCGTTGGAGTCCCCCCTAGTACCCCTCCCAGGGACTCCAAGAAGGCCGGGTACTCTGCACCGATGTTGGGCCCGTAGGCCGAGACAACGGTGAGAGACCTGTCCCCGACCCGAAGGCGTAGGGAACCTCTCGTTCACCGGGGTGAACTCCAACACGTGACGGCTGAGCTGGGGGGCTATGAGCAAACCCACCCCAGCCCGCCGCCTCTCCCCGCGGGCAACTCCAGAAAAATGGAGCGTCCAGCCCCTCTCCAGGAGTTGGGATCCGGAACCCAGGCTGTGCGTGGAGGTGAGCCCGAATATATCTAGCCGGTATCTCTCTACCTCCCGCACGAGCTCAGGCTCCTTCCCCCCCAGCGAGGTGACGTTCCATGTCCCGAACGCCAGAAGCTGCGCACGCGGACCAGGTCGTCGAGGCACCTGCCTTCGACTGCCACCCAGTCCTCTCTGCACCTGATCCCTACGGATCCCACCAGCAGTGGTGGGTCCACAGGAGGGCGGGCCCACGTCGTCCGTTCGGGCTGAGCCCGGCCGAGCACCGTGGGCAGAGGCCCGACCACCAGACGCTCGCATTCGAGCCCCAACCCCAGGCCTGGCTCCAGGGTGGGGCCCCGGCTGCGCCATACCGGGCGACGTCACGGTCCTTGTTGTAATACTGTCCATAGAAGTCTTTGAAATCCACCGAGATAATATAGTTTTTCAAAAACAAGACGGTAATTATTACCGTCAACATTTTTACCGGGGTTTACCGCTACACCGGTAACCGTGACATCCCTACTTGTGGTGCCTAAATAAATTCCTTGGGATCGCAACAGCGGTGCAGAGTTTTTATCCTTTTATCTCACGTACTATTGAACTCTTGCACGCCACTCAACTGACCTGGGCTGTGCGTGTCTGTCTAACCCTCTTCAATTAGCATTTATTACCTGACCCTGAGCAGACAAAGAATCAGAATCAGAATAGGTTTTATTGCCATTGTTTCAGAACAGGTTCACAAACTAGGAATTGTTCTTGGTGCAGATGTGCGACATAAATCATATAACACAGAATTTAGATAAAATACGCTATACAACTTTAAACTATAAAGCATGCATAAGGAATATTAAATAAATAAGATACAAAATAAAAAGTAAAATATGGTTAGGTCGACAACTATTGACTTAGAACAACAGTGGGATTATATTTACAGATGTGTATGTGTATAAAGTAAGTGATAAAGTGTTATAAAGTGATGAGTGATAGCAGCGGGTCTAAGTGTGGACACCCCGCACAGTGACTAAGCTACAGAGACTTGTTAATGTTCATGAGTCTGATGGCGGAGGGGAAAAAACTGTAGCCTCCTGCCTGAGGGGAGAGGGGTGAATAGTCCGTGTCCAGGGTGAGAAGGGTCAGCTGTGATCCGACCCACACGCCTCCGGGTCCTGGAGGTGAACAGGTCCTGGAAAGATGGGAGTTCACAGCCAATCACCTTCTCTGCAGCACAATGCGCTGCAGTCGGTGCTTGTCCCGTTCTGTAGCGCCGGGGAACCACACGGTGATGGAGGAGGTGAGGATGGACCACACGGTGATGGAGGAGGTGAGGATGGACCACACGGTGATGGAGGAGGTGAAGATGGACTCGATGATGGCTGTGTAGAAATGCACCAGCATCTTGGTTGGCAGCTTGAGTTTCCTCAGCTGCCGCAGGAAGAACATACTCTGCTGGGCCTTCTTGATGAGGGAGCAGATGGTCGGCTCCCATTTGAGATCCTGGGTGATGGTGGTGCCCAGGATACGGAAGGAGTCCACGATGAAGATGGGGATGGGAGAGTCTGTCAGGGCGAGGGGGGGCGATGGGGCTGTGTCTTTCCTGAAGTCCACGATCATCTCCACTGTCTTCTGGGCGTTCAGCTCCAGGTTGTTGTGGCTGCACCAGGACGCCAGCCGTTCCACCTCTCTCCTGTAGGCGGACTCATCACCGTCCGAGATGAGCCTGATGAGGGTGGTGTCGTCCGCAAACTTGATCAGTTTAACGGTCTGGTGGCTGGAGGTGCAGCAGTTTGTGTACAGGGAGAAGAGCCAGGGGGAGAGTACACAGCCCTGAGGAGTTCCAGTGTTTGTAGCCCGAGTATCTGAGACGATCTTCCCCGGCCACACGTGCTGTCTCCGGTCCGTCAGGAAGTCAGTGATCCACCTGCAGAGGGAGTCGGGCACGCTGAGCTGGTAGAGCTTGTCTCGTAGCAGTCCAGGGAGGATGGTGTTGCTCTTGGGAACCACTTCCATAGATATCGCAGTGATCTATGGAGTGGTTCCCAAAAGATACGATAAAATAAGATAATCCTTTATTGATCTCACAATGAAGAAATTCACTTGTTACATTTTTAAATGAATAAGATCACTCAGGGTGTGGAAAATAGACAGGAAATGTGCAAACAGTGAAGTATCTTATGTACAATGAGTAAAACCAAAATCTTAAGGGGCAGAAATATAAACAATAAGGAAATAAATAATAAAATAAAAATATAATACAAATTAGAACAGACTATAAGGAGTAGAATATCAAGGTCGGCATCGGCAGTGCAAAGTTTACAGTCCTCGTGCAGGTTGTCAATAAGTGAATAAACGACGCTGGTGCAGGGAATAAAGTGACGCTGCAAAAAGAATATTGCACATAGTTTTTCAATGGGGTTATTGCACATGTTACTTCACCGTCTTGTTGTACAGTCTGTACAGTCTTCTAACACTGAGGGTGTCTCCAAACTGAAAGAGCTGCTCAGCGCCTCTACAGTCCCGTGCAGTGGGTGGGAGGTGTTGTCCATGATGGAGGTGAGCATGGCTAATACCCTCCGGTCCCTCACCTCCGCCACAGAGTCCAGGGGGCAGCCCAGGACCGAGTCTGTTCTTGTCCCGCTCTGTGCTGCCCAGCACAAGGCAGCGTAGTGGATAGCAGAGGCTACCACAGTCATAAAAAGTCCTGAGCAGAGGCCTGCTCAATCCGAAGATGGAGGCCACTTTGGCCCTTCTTGTACAGGGCGTTGGTGTTGTGGGACCAGTCCAGTTTATTGTTGAGGTGAACACCCAGGTACTTGAAACTGTCCACCACCTCAATGTCCTCCCCCTGGATGTTTACCGGTGTGTGCGGTAGTGACTTCCTCCTGAAGTCGATCACCATCTCCTTCGTCTTACTGGTGTTCAAGAACAGGTGGTTGCGCTCCCACCAGTCCACAAAGTCCATGATAACTGACTGGTACTCCAGTACGTTCCCCTCAGACACGCAGCCCACAATGGCGGAGTCATCGGAGAACATTGTGCAGATGACAGCTGTCCGTGTTGTGTGTGAAGTCCGACGTGTAGATGGTGAAGAGAAACAGCGAGAGGATGGTGCCCTGAGGGGCCCCAGTGCTGCAGACGACCACCTCCGACTCACATCTGCGCAGCCGCACATACTGTGGTCGGTCCGCGAGGTAGTCGATGGTCCATGCAGGGAGATGTCCATCCACTGCTGCGTCCTCCAGCTTCCCCCACAGCAGCGCTGGTCTGATGATGTTAAAAGAGCTGGAGAAGTCAAAGCACTCACAGCGCTCCTGCCGGGCTCCAGGTGTGTGAGTGCCTGCTCCAGCAGGTAGATGACATGCAGCGGGTCCAGGGTGGAGCTCGCCACAAAGCGGCGGTGGGGATGAGCCGATCCATGGTCTTTATCAGGTGGGAGGTCAGGGCGACTGGTCTGTAGTGGGCCGGTTCCCTGGCGTGTGCTGTTTTAGGAACTGGGATTACACAGGAGGCCTTCCACAGGACGGGGACCTTCTCCAGGCTGAGGCTCAGATAGTAAATGTGGCTGGTCTGCACAGGTCCTCAGCAGCCTGTGACTGATGCCATCTGGTCCTGTAGCTTTCCTCCGCCTCAGTCGCCTCAGCTATCTCCTCACTTGGTCCGGTGTAATGGAGAGGGGGGACTGGGGTGAACTGCCGGGGATGGGGCAGGTGCTGGAGAGTCCGTATGGTGGGGGCTGGAGACGTGGGTGAAGGTAGTAGTAATAGATAAGAGCACAAAGTAGGAAAAGAGGGACAAAGCTGAAGTAACTAGCATAGCGAGACCAAAACCAAAATTCTCCACAGCGTGTGTTATGATCAACATGAAAGAATGTTTCCTTCATTCCATGTATGTAAGTAAGTAAGTAAGTAAGTGCTTTATTTGCCATTGAACAAGCATACAACGAAATGTAACGCGGTGTTAATGTAACGCTAATGTCATCATTATTACTAAAAACACATGATCCTTGGAGAAAATAAACAAGTGCACACTGTTTTGCTGCTCATAAAATGTCACTCATACAGTATTTAAATAGAATAACTTAATAATGTTGGTTTGAAAGCTCCATGACGTGCTGTTGTGTATGTATAACCTGCATGTGCTCTCTCGCCCCCTCTGCTGGCGCGCTTAGGACGCTGCAGTGGGACACAGACCCCTCAGTCCTCCAGCTCCACGCCGACTCTGAGCTCGGGTACTTCTTCCTCCTCCTCTCTCTTCCCTCTGTCCAGCACATCTCATATGTGTAGAGCTGGATATATTTATTTGCTTTTTCTATGCATCAGGTGACTGATCAAACACAAATTATTAAGAAGAAACTCGCGTCATTTTCTTTAAATGTATTAAAATAATATATCTTGTCTTTGCTGCTAACTCTCCTTAGTGCAACAAGTGCAATATTCTCGTTAGCAGATGAATTCAGTTGTTTATTTCCAAAATAACATCATCAAAGTGCTGATGTTATTTTCCGTGTGGCAGGCGTAAGCTGCAGAGACTGGGGCCTTCGCGGATCGCTCAGGTGGACTTCCCTCCCAAAGAGCTGGTGTCCTACAGCAAAGAGACACAGACGCCGCTCACCACACACCTGCTTGAAGGTACTCCTTGTTGTCTTATATCCTCATGAAGGTACTCCTTACTAGGGCTGGGCGATAAAACAAAATACAAGATCACTATTATTTTTTTATTCCATTTTTTTTTTCCATCTTAATAAGAAAAAAATAAATAAGCATTGCCTTAACTACTATACCGCTTAGTATAGAAATCGCTTGGCCTGATCCTGTTGTATGACCGCATCACGTCACTTTGAAACTGTGCGCTAACTGCTAACTTTGTACCGTAAAAGCAAAGACCTTGGTAGTCGGCACCTCCCCAGCCAAACTAATTTGAGTTAATGTTTTTGCACAATTTTACCAATTTGCCATTATACACTTCACAGGTAAAGTGTATTACTATAGAGTTAGTAGTAAACAATCCTGTATTGTTTGTGAATTAGGATGGTGTTTTGATTAGTTTACAGTTGTTCTGTGTAAATACTGCCAAGATAGAAAACTTAAATTATTTAACCTCTAAAACTTTATCTAACTTTTGCACTTGATCCATTAAACACTAAATTGTAAGAAACAACAACAGTGCAAATTAGGCATGGACTGGATTTGTTTGTCAATGAATTGAAATGATCTCATCCTTGATTGTGGATAGTGGGATGGGGAGTGCAGGGAGGGCAGGGAAGCTTCCTGATGGCCTGGTGTATGAAACTGTTCTTCAGTCGACTGGAACTGGCTCGTAGATTCCCTGAAGGCATTACTTTGAAGAGACTGTGTGATGGGTGCGTAGGGTCCCTGGTGATTCTGACGGCTTTGCGGGTGAGACGGGTGGAGCACATGTCCTTAATGGAGGGGAGAGGAGCTCCGCAGATCTTCTCCGCTGCTCTCATGTTTCGCTCAAGGGAGTGGTATTACAGCAATGTCAGGAGCGCAGCGACAGTTAGCGGCTAACACAGTTAGAGTTTGGCATTATGACTTAAGTTTACAAAAGATTGTGAAATGATAAACATCTGAGTGACCTGCTCTGATGCAGCTGAAATCCTCATGAAATGTCCGTTTGTTTAATAATCCACTATCTACAGAGAGCCGTCAGGTCTTTTTCCTCCTTATGATTAAAAAGCACTGGGAGGCTGTGAGGCGTTCAAGGGTTGCGGGGAAAAAAGCACTGCACTGTAAACTTAGTTCTAATCTTTATTTATGCTGATAAATGTGTGTTTCACACAAGATTATTGAGATTGCTGTATCTCATCGAATGCAATCAGAGCAGCGTGTGGTCTATGGTGTGGAGGGGAGTGTGGGGTGTGGGTGAGGGGAGTGAGGGGCGTGGGTGAGGGGAGTGAGGGGCGTGGGTGAGGGGAGTGGGGGGCGTGGGTGAGGGGAGGGGAGGAGGGTGCAAAGCAGGGTTCACTACTGACAAAAAAAAAAATCAAAAAGACATAGCTTTAAGGTTTTTGTTCAAAAACACCACCTGTTCACTGCATCTGGTTTTGATGATGCCTGATGCCCTGTGACATTTAACACCAATATTTTTTGAGAGAAAAATAGTGACATAAATAATATTAAATCAGTAAATAAACATGAAAACACTGTAAACCATCCATCCATCCATTTTCTTCCACTTGTCCGTTGCCGGGTCGTGGGGGCAGCTGTTGGAGCTGCCCAAATCACATAGCACCTGTCCCCTATGGCTCCTCCTGCAGGTGGTGGGTCCACGGGAGGACGGCCTCATGGTTCCAAACGGGCCTGTTGGTCTCTCATAAGGGGCCCATTCACTCTCTCATTCATACACCAGTGTACGCAGACACTGGAGGCAAGGAGGGTGAAGTGTCTTGCCCAAGGACACAACGACAATGTGCACCTTCAGGAGGCGGGATTCAAACCCCCGACCTTCCGATCATGAGACGACCCGCTGTACCATCTGCGCCTCCGTCGCCCCCTGTAAACCACTTACACAATTTATTATAAACTATAATGTATTAAGTAGGGCCGGGACTTTAACGCGTTAATTTAGATTAATTAATTACACAAAAATAACGCGCTAAAATGTTTTGACGCATTTTAATCGCACTTGTTTTTACAACGCTGAACGTTTCTCACTGGATGAATTTAGGCGGACCGATTATACTGGAGCACCAACTAGTGTTCAGACAACAACAAACCACAGTGAACATGGACACAGAAGCTGATGAGACCTCTTTGCTTGGCCTTGTGGATGGGAACTTTTGCTATAAAAAAAGCTATGCAACAAGGACTTCACATATCACCGCAGCACATCGAGCCTCAAGTATCACCTCAATGCTAAACATTCTGTGGACGTTAGCCCGACTCCGACTACAAGGACCCACACTCTACCAGATGGCTGGTTTAAGGACCAGGATAACTAAGTCCACGTCTGAAAAATGAACCAACGGCCTGGCTCACTGGATTGCACTCGACTGTAGACTACTTGGAGTGGTGGAAGATAAGGGCCTACAACATGTACTACAGATTGCGTTGCGTTGTTATTAAGAGTTGGACTGAAATGATTTTTTTTTTTTTTTAAACCAGCTGTTGCTAAATCAACAAAGTCTGTTATTATATGTTATATGGCCTCTGAAGCAACAATAAACAATATTTTGTTGCTTAAGCTTATGTATTCAGTCATTATTCAATGATATACTAAAACACAACATTACGTGACTGATGTGCACGCGCATACTAGGTGCAGAAACCAGCTGCTTCCAATATCACGTATCAGTAATTTATATTAGATATCAGTTGTCCTACATGGGTTACGCTCGAATAATGGCAATGAATGAACCTCTGTTAGGGCTTGAAAATAATACGTAGAAAGTTTGTCACTTGAGGATGCTCCGCTTATTTAAGGAAACTCACTTTAAAGGAACAGGCCACCGTTTTTCCACACTGTGATATGTTCTTACCTGAGCTTAGACGAGTTGATACGTACCTGTCTGGTCCTTGTGCGTGCCTGTGGAAGAGCTTGGTAGCTTCCAACTTCACCACCGTTTGGAGCTATAGGAATACATTGGGAGAGGCCAAATGCTAACAACATCTTTGGTCGTTTTGCGTGACTGAGGGCACGCACAAAGACCAAACAGGTGCGTATCAACTGGTCTAAGCTCAGGTAAGAACATATCTCAGTATGAAAAAATTGTGGCCTGTTCCTTTAAGGTGAACATTTAGGTCAACAATTATGCAGGCCAACGTTAGCTATGTAGATCCATCCATTTTCTTCCGTGTCCATTGCCGGGTCGTGGGGGCAGCGGTCCGAGCTGCCCAAATCACATTACACCAGCCCCTATAGCGCCCCCTGCAGGTGGTGGGTCCACAGAAGGACGGCCTCATGGTTCTAACCGGGCCTGTTGGTCTCTCATAAGGGGCTTCTGAACCGCTCTTTGTCTGACCCGTCACCTAGGACCTGTTTGCCCTGGGAGACCCTATCAGGGGCACGAAGCCCCCGATAACAGAGCTCCAGGATCATTCGGGCACTCATACCCCTCCACCATGGTTCCAGGAGGGGACATATGTTAATGTACTTCTTAAATACTGCAATTAACATTAGTTTGGAGGGGTGCAGAGCCATGTGCACCACTAGTTACAAGATAAGACCAACACATCCATGTGCCATATCAACACACACCCGCACTTCAAATGCTTTTCTCAAGCCGTGCAATGCTTTAAACATGTGATTTATCTATTTATCATTAATAAAATAAGACATGTGGTGCAACAGAGGAAAAATGTGTCTAATTTTTAGGGATGTTAATAGTGTGTTGCCGACAAGGTCAAGGTCAAGGTCAAGTTTATTTATAAAGCACATTTAAAACAACATTGCTGCCCAAAGTGCTGTACACAAAAATACATATATATAAAATACACAATTTGAATATAATACAAATAAAATACAGATGCGGAAAAACAAAATACAACACAAACAAATGCCAGCAAAAAAGTCCTGCTCAGTTTTAGTTAAAGGACTTCGCAAACAAATGGGTCTTCAACATAGACTTAAAAATGTCTAAAGACTGGGCTGCCCTAATATTTAAAGGACCTGTATCATGCTATTTTAAGCCATTCCAAAGTAAAGTATAGGCCTTTATATGATATATTGTACCTCTACCACTACGGAGCACTCATTTTTGTGATAAATATTAGTATTTTCTGGAGGTATTTTTCCAACCCGGAAGACAAAACGCTTGGATTCAGTTAACTCCGCCCCCTCTCGCCGCTCATACAACTTTAGCAGTAGTAGAAATATATATATCACAGCAAAAAGTGAAGTTATTTCATGATGCTGTTATAAGGAGTTAACATGTGCAACACAGCTTCATGGCTAAATGGCTAGCACACACACGCTAACATGCATTTTGATCGACTCACCTCTCTGATGTTTCCAGTATGGGACTTGCGCTGGTTATAAAAGTTAATCCACTTTGATTCTGGCCAAGGTTCACCAAGCATCCATCAGCGACAGGCTCAGACAAACACTATTTTGACTGATAGTCGCTGAATCCCGGAGGGAAATGCCAACTTCTATGGCCTCTTCTTTAGGACGGTTGAATAAAGTCCAGTCCTCGCAGCCAAACGCGGTTTTCTCCGTGACATTATCGTGAGGTAAGAAAAAAGAACAGGTGTCCAGACTCCAGAGTAGGTTAGAAAAAGCTCCCTCTTCACAACTTTCGGTGCAAACATGACATGACCATCTGTTCAGACCGTTCGGACGCTCAGGAGGAGCGTTTGTTTTCGGTACAGGGGCAGCGCAGCGTCAGGCACTTCCTCTTTTTTTTTTTTTTTTTTTTTTTTTTTTTTTTTTTATTGATTTTTTCTTACGACAGAAATAATGAAAAAAATTGTTTTACAAATAAAAATCATGCCGTAAGGCATTAGATTACAGACGTCGAGCACTTCCGTTCCGCTGTGACGACACAACTGAACATGCCAGTCGTTTACCAGGAGAGGGCGGAGCAGCTGCTCAGAGCGCAGGGTTCAGGAGGATTACTGAGAACTGCGTGAATGAATCCAAAAACCACTCTGGGGGTGTTTTTGATAAGGAAATAGCATAACAACACGGTTAAAAGCTCCAAAAAGTCGATTTTGCATGATATAGGACCTTTAAGGGAAGACCATTCCAAAGCGTCGGAGCCGCGACGGCAAAAGCCCGGTCTCCTCTGGTCGACATTCGTGACCTTGGTACGTCTAACAAAAATTTGTTAGCTGACCTCAATGTTCTGTTCGGAGTATGAACAGCCAGAAGGTATGCAGGAGCCGTCCCATTCAAACACTTAAACACCAACAACAACATTTTAAACTGAATTCTGTGTTTTACAGGGAGCCAATGTAAAGAGGCCAACACAGGGGTTATATGTTCAAACTTTTTGGTTCCAGTGAGCAGACGCGCTGCAGCGTTCTGTACCAACTGCAGGCGATGGATCGAGCTTTGGTCTAACCCACAATACAACGAGTTACAGTAATCCAAGCGGCATGTTATAAAGGCATGAATCACACTCTCCAGATCTCTATGTGGTAAATACGGCTTAATTTTACTCAGAAGACGCAGTTGGTAAAAACTTGACTTTACGACTGAACCTATTTGCTTGTCCAACTTAAAAGATCCATCTAGGACCACGCCAAGGCTCCTGGCTGACTGGAGACAGTAGCCTTTTAGTGGGCCAAGAACAGATGGATCAGACAAATTTCCGAAAAAGGACGATTTCCGTTTTAGATTCATTAAGTTTTAGAAAATTCTGGACCATCCAGTCCTTTACATCCTGAATACAATGTAACAGAGCTTGGATGCCGTCTGAACCTGGTTTCAATGGCAGATAGACTTGCAGGTCGTCTGCAAAACAATGAAAGGGAATCTTATGTTTTTTGAAAATAGATCCAAGGGGCAACAGGTACAGTGAAAACAATAAAGGACCTAAAACCGAGCCCTGTGGCACTCCGCAGCTCAGTGGGGCCGCATCTGAGCTGTAAGGGCCCAGGTGGACAGAGAAGGAGCGACAGACAGACAGAGTTTCCCTGCTCAGGCTGAATCAGGATCCTGACGATCTGCTCCTCTTGACCCTCCCAACAAAGTTTACTGCAGTCTTTTTGTGCGTCATGCATAAGAGACCTGACTGTGTCACTGCAGAAGTGCAACAAACATGTATTTTCCTCGCCACGGCTGGATTCAGCAGATCCCAATCATAGCCTTGATCTCAACTTCGGACCAATTGTCTCTCGTTTGCGCACACAACCATAACAGTCTAGTCTTCTGAAAACGGTGCGCACCTGCCTGTATGTTATAAAATTATGTCCTGGGTTGTTGATACTTCTATTTGTGCAATCAACAACGCGATACAATGGCATTGTGTTGTTTTTATACGAAAACAAAAGTGTGTCGACCGCGTAGCGGTGCTACTACAATATAGTTTTCCAGTTGTTTTGCACCAGGCCTGCGCGCACATGCACCTTATTTAGTATGCATATCCGTCACATGAAATCCGTCTATAGAAATGTAGGTTTCGGTGTGTTTTTTGGTCCGAATTGCTATAGCAACCGTTCACGCAATAACTGTTCACCATTTTCTTACTGCAAACTCTTCTGTTTAGCAGTAGCTAATAGAATAGAAAAACTTTATTGTCTACCATGCACAATGATGGCAGAAATTTGCCTTTGATTTGCTCATACATTCAAATACATTTGCCTAGCCCTCTGGGCTCCCTAGGGACTTTTTGTGTACTTTGACATTTTAATTTTTATGGCAGAATCATGTTAATTTTTTATGATTTTTAACCCTTTATTGGCCAAAATGCACACAAACGTTCACTGTCATGTAAGTATTTGTGATACCTAAAGAGGAACACTTTTTTTTAAATGCATTCCAAATTGAACGAGGTGTTTATTTTTATTAGGCCTTGGGATGGGTCAAAGTTTAGTGGTAAAAATTTTTTTTACAGGTTTTTTGTTTTTCTGTAGTGACAGATTTTCATAATAAAAAAATCACACTTGGCACCCTAAGGACCAAAACGTGGCCTCTACCTTTAACAGCTATAAAATCACATTTCATATTTAAAAACTCAGACTCATAGATCTATGTCTGCTTGACACATACATACCAAATATCTGTCATATTTTTATATTTTTAACTCAGTAATACTTGTATAACCTTTATAAATGTGATCCAAATTGAATGAGCTTCATTTGTTCATTTGCCCCAAGGGTTGGTCATACAATGGTAGTAACCTTGTGTTTAACAGTTTTAAAATGTTTCTGTAGAGCCACACTAAAATGAACAAAATGCTGTCATCCCATTGAAAATCAATACAAATGTTCCACAGAAACTCTGTCTTCTGTGGTTTTATCTCAGGAGCAGTTTGCAAATGTGGGCACATTTTTATACGAGTTGGATGACTGTGCATAAGATAAACATTTGGAGGGTGTGGGTGTGGTGTAGTGAGGGGGGGTTAGGGGGTGTGGTGTGTGGCATCAAAAGCCTTTCCTCTTTGATGAAACAACTAAACACAACAGCAATAACAACAGTAAGAAAAAGGAAACAAAAGCGTGTAGTCCAAAAAACTTCATTTGGTCTTTCTGTGTTAACTTGCAAAAGTTTTCTCAGATCAGACCAGTGTGTTTTTTATTCCTCATAGTTTCTACTGCTCACTTTCTGAGGAAGATTGCAGAAAGTGAGCTGTGGAAACTGTCAGGGATAAAGAAACCACACTGGTCTGATCTAAAAGAAAACTTCAGCTCTGGGCTCTATATAAGAGCAGTGGGACAATGGGATTGTCTCCTGGACTGACTACAGAAAAAGAAGCCCGACGTAAAACAACATTTCCAGCATGTCCTAATCTCGCAAGTGTTCAATTTCACGTTTGCAAGTTTGTTGTTGCCAATAACTGATCTCAACTTACACAGCGCTTTTCTACATTCATCAAGCCCAAAGCGCTATAATAAATAATACATATAGTGCCGAGAGCTTTCTAAAGTTTTTTTTAGATCAGACCTCTAAGTTATAGTTTGAAAGTCGCTGTTTGACGACGTTCGTAAAAATGCCGAGTGCTTCGCCAGAGTCTGCCCGTCAATAGACACTCACGGCCGGGTGTGTGTCCCGGTGTGTGCCCCGGTGTGTGTCCCGGTGCGCCCCGGTGTGTGTCCCGGTGTGTGTCCCGGTGTGTGCCCCGGTGTGTGTCCCGGTGCGCCCCGGTGTGTGTCCCGGTGCACCCCGGTGTACATGTGGATGTTTCGCGCTTATTCAGGTTCTCAATCTAATGACTCTGATTCAAGCTTTCAGTAAATAAAATGGTCTCCAGCTGAACCCGTTCTCCTGTGTGACTGTTGCTTGTTTACGTTCTTCTTATGTGACACAGATGATTATTGATGAAAACACTAATGCATCATGTTTCATTGTTTAATAGACTGGATGCAAACTATACAGTCTGAATTAGTGCCAAATTAAACAAACAACATACCAGAAACATCCCGACCGTCACAAACATACCTGAACATCCCGACCGTCACAAACATACCTGAAACATCCCGACCGTCACAAACATACCTGACACATCCCGACCGTCACAAACATACCTGAAACATCCCGACCGTCACAAACATACCTGAAACATCCCGACCGTCACAAACATACCTGACACATCCCGACCGTCACAAACATACCTGAAACATCCCGACCGTCACAAACATACCTGAACATCCCGACCGTCACAAACATACCTGAACCATCCCGACCGTCACAAACATACCTGACACATCCCGACCGTCACAAACATACCTGAACCATCCCGACCGTCACAAACATACCTGACACATCCCGACCGTCACAAACATACCTGAAACATCCCGACCGTCACAAACATACCTGACACATCCCGACCGTCACAAACATACCTGAACCATCCCGACCGTCACAAACATACCTGTAACATCCCAACTGTCACAAACATACCTGAAACATCCCGACCGTCACAAACATACCTGAAACATCCCGACTGTCACAAACATACCTGAAACATCCCGACCGTCACAAACATACCTGAAACATCCTGACCGTCACAAACATACCTGACACATCCCGACCGTCACAAACATACCTGAAACATCCCGACTGTCACAAACATACCTGAACCATCCCGACTGTCACAAACATACCTGAAACATCCCGACCGTCACAAACATACCTGACACATCCCGACCGTCACAAACATACCTGAAACATCACGACCGTCACAAACATACCTGAAACATCACGACCGTCACAAACATACCTGAAACATCACGACCGTCACAAACATACCTGAAACATCCCGACCGTCACAAACATACCTGAAACATCCCGACCGTCACAAACATACCTGACACATCCCGACCGTCACAAACATACCTGAAACATCACAACCGTCACAAACATACCTGACACATCCCGACCGTCACAAACATACCTGAAACATCCCGACCGAACGCGGCTACTGTATATTTCCTCTCCGTTGATTTATCAAACGTAGATAAATCGACATGGCACACACAAGAGGCAGGAGCTACGTATTTCCTGTTATTGTAGTTTGTGTATAAACTGTGTATTACCGCTGTCTACTAGACGGGGGTGAAATCAGACACGTGGATGTTGCGCTGATTTGCAAACTAGTGTTGTCCCATTCCTTAGGGGAGAATCTTCACTTGCACTTCCCTCACTGAGGGGACTCTAATGTGGAGGGAACTCATAGCGAGTGTTCTCAGACCAAGTGAGAGAAATGGGATTGGGCCTAAAACACAAGAGCAAATAGCAAGAAATTATATACATACAAATTCAGTATAAGCTTATTGTAAATTATGGAAATGTCCATGTGGACTATTTTGAATTATATTTCATATGATTATAAAGGACTTAAAGGGATATTTCAGGATTTTTGACATTGGGCCTCATGTCCTAGTTATCCAGAGTGTTGTTGATGTCTGGAGATATTTTTTTCTTCAATTCATGCAGTTCTTATATTTGAAGAGTCTAGTGGCGCTAGGCTTAGGCAAGGCTAAAGCATATCTATAGTAACAGCTAGCCTGCATTAAAAACAGTCTCCATAGAATATAAGTTATTTTGCATTTAAAATAACTTATATTTGAGCAGCATCAGCTTCGTGGTTGTAAGCTACGCAGCGGCGGAGTGATCTGCGAGAAAATAGTCCCTCAAAATGCGGTAATTCATGTGATACAAGGTCAGCTATATTTCAAAAATTATTCTATGGACACAGACGTTTATATGGGTAGTCTGGCATTATACGTGATTTACCTCAGGTGCTCTGTGGAGTGGGCCAGACTGTTTTTAATGCAGGATAGCTGTAACCGTAGACATACTTTAGCCTTGCCCTAGCCTAGCACCACTAAGCTCTTCAAATATAAGCAGTGGCGGCTGGTCCATTATGGGCGGTGGGGCGCCGCCCCTCCTATCAATTTTTGCTTCATCGTGTGCCTTAACAGCGTCATAAATGTGTAGTTTTATGCCGTGGGCGCCGTTCCTGCCGCCCCAGCAATCTAACCAATGGCGCTCTGATAGGGTCTAAAAACGTCACTACATATCATTAATTCAACCAATCAGAGACGCGCAATGTTAAATCTCCGATGGGCGCTGAGGCCGAGCGCCCATCGGAGATTTAACATTGCGCGTCTCTAACATGTGAAAACCGAGGACGCGTCTACTGTAAACAAAACGCGAGTAGCAGCTCTGAGCTCACGGACGATCGGAGGAAAAACTTCTCATTTGAGAGACCGGAGAATCTTCGTGTTGTTTCCTGAGAGGACGTGAAAGGATTTTTTCCAACTTATGGACTTTGACAACTTTCTTCAGTCAGAAGTGACGTCTAAACGGACTTTACTGGAGGTAGCATTACGATGCTAACTAGCTCGTCTGCTTTAGCTACTGCTCGTTTATTTCACACTTTGGGACAACCCTCGCTGACTTGGACAGTTATGTCCCAGGACGTGGACAGTTATGTCCCAGGACGTGGACATTTGATGGATAGAAGATTCAGAACCGTGAGGAGCTACGACAGAAGAGGGAACGTCATTCATTCATTCATTGAGTGAAATAGAGGTGGAGCTCCAGGTGCTACGGAGGAGGTCTCTCATCTAAACACGTAAGTCACACAGTTATTTCTGACAAGGGCGTAGGTTTGGTGTCAATGTTGGTGGGGACACTCCACAAAAAG
Organism: Proterorhinus semilunaris; assembly: GCA_021464625.1. Classification (NCBI taxonomy): domain Eukaryota; kingdom Metazoa; phylum Chordata; class Actinopteri; order Gobiiformes; family Gobiidae; genus Proterorhinus; species Proterorhinus semilunaris. The sequence goes on along the minus strand of CM038360.1, from coordinate 32,317,379 downwards.
CTTGTTCTCCACGTCCCAATGTACTTTAATATATACATGTATTTTTTTTTGATACACCTCCTGCCTTTGTTCTGTTGGTACAAAACACAAATCAGTGGTGCAAAACAAAAATATGTATAGTGATCTTTACACAAAAGTGTCATTTCATCAGAAAAAAGATTTTCCAAAAGCATTAATTCCATGCTTCTTTATTTTTTACTTTAATAAAACTAAATAAGTTTAGTTTTGATTATATTCTGCATAAAATAATAATAATAATATTAAATGCCCCAAAGATACCTTTCTTTTTTAAGTTAAAAACAATGTTTATAAGTATCTTTTAAAATATAATTGAAGGTAGGCATAGGTAACAGCCCCCCCTGGTTTTCACATCACCAGCCGCCACTGAATATAAGAACTGCATGAATTTAAGAAAAAAATATATCTCCAGACATCAACAACACTCTGGACACGGGATACTAGGAAATGAGGCCCTATGTCAAAAATCCTGAAATATCTCTTTAAAGGGTTACTAACCCCCCCTTCCAGAGCCTCAGCCTCAGAGCCTCAGATTTGAAAATATTAACAGACAAGGGGCGTTGCCTGGAGGACTAAGGGGCGCGCGGGAGGGGGGAGGGGTGGACGGGGTCTGGGTCTGTGATTGACAGGACAGAGTCATCCGACTTTGACGCGGCACCTGCAGCGCTACTCGTAAACAAAGTCTGATGGAGTTCCAGCGAGCTAACGTGTTTAGCAACATTTTCCACAGGGACATCTCTACAGCTCTCTCTACACAGGAGAAGCACCGTGCGAGGCCTTGTACCTGAGGCTGCTCTGAAGCACTGGGTTATTTTATTAGTGTGATTCCTCTGTAATTTACAAAGCTAGCGGCTTAGCATTGAGCTCGATCGATGTTAGCATCGCAGCTAAGGGACCGAACAGTCCTTTCAGTATCAATCTATTTTAGATGTAGACTTGGGAGATGTATCTCAGTGTCCTCAGCAGATAAATGTGTGAGGTATAGAGACGTGACTGTATGTATTACAAAGCTTTCTTTTATTTTTCTTACAGCAAAGTGTACAAAACATATCACATGAATAAAAAATATATCTTATTGTGCAGGAACACTGTCCTTTTGAAATGGTTTTGAAATCTACCTAAATGCTATGTTAACAATTCGCAAACCTGACAATCGATGAAAATATTCTCTCGCTATTCCAACTCCAACTCGCTACGGGGGCGTGAGTGAGACTGGGCCGCTTTTATAGCCCAGCGCGGCAGAGCAACTGACGTCAGCTCCAACCTCGCACGTCATCTCTAACCTCTGCGCAAATAGGGGCGCCGAATTAAAAAATCAAATGCAGTACCGACAGTTCGCAGCAGATGGCGCCTCACTGACGCTTTTAGGCAGAAAGTTGATCTTTCAACTAATTTGCACTAAATAGCCGAAATAATGACCAGGACATGTAGACAACACTATTGGACACTCATTTATACAGTTTATCAGGAAAAAAAAGTGGATTTGAGGGTGAGTTACTCTTTAAGAGTAAGTAATACTTTAATAAGTCGGTTGTAAATATTTCATTGTTTCTGTTTAGGCTAGTTTAGTTATATGCAACAAAAGGTTATTTACGATAAAAGGTTATCAATCAAAATTGCAATATTGATTGAAAAAAAATCGCTATAATGATTTTTGGCAAAATCGTTCAGCGCTACTCTATACTCTCATACACCCTCATGAAGGTACTCTATACTTCCATACACCCTCATGAAGGTACCCTGTACCAGTGTTTTGAGCCAAGGCACACTTTTTTCATTGAAAAAATCATGAGGTACACAAACAGCAGAAAATGTGTCTTGAATAGGAACACCATATAGTCTCGCTAGCCACAATGCCACTGTAACCGCCACCTGTTGCATTCATGCATCACTAATTCTCTTGTCTCAAAGAAATTAGCTACCTGCGGCCTCTTACTGATATGGAAGATTATTACATGGTGACTCTGTCGATCACTAGACAGCACAGAGACTCAACAACAGCACATTATTTGTGGATGATAATTAATTTGTTTTCAAAACATATTTTTTTCAGACCCACTAGGTGAAACTGGATAATTTTCCACGGCACACCAGACAATAGCTCACGGCACACTAATGTGCCACGGCACAGTGGTTGAAAAACACTGCTCTATACTGTCATACACCCACATGAAGGTACTCTATACTCTCATACACTTACATTAGTTAATGGATAGCATACTGCTTTGACAGGATGCCTAGTACTGGTTCTTTTCCTTTTCGCACCCGAGCGTGTGTAATTGTGTTTTGTGCGTGTGCAATAGTATTTAGTGGATGTGTAATAGTGTTTAGTGCACGTATAATAGGGTTTTGTTTGTGTGTAATAGTGTTGTGCGTGTGCAATAGTGTTTTGTGCGTGTGCAGTAGTGTTTAGAGCGTGTGCAGTAGTGTTTAGAGCGTGTGCAGTAGTGTTTAGAGCGTGTGCAATAGTGTTTAGAGTGTGTGCAATAGTGTTTAGAGCGTGTGCAGTAGTGTTTAGAGCGTGTGCAGTAGTGTTTAGAGCGTGTGCAATAGTGTTTAGAGTGTGTGCAATAGTGTTTAGAGCGTGTGCAGTAGTGTGTAGAGTGTGTGCAGTAGTGTTTAGAGCGTGTGCAGTAGTGTTTAGAGTGTATGCAATAGTGTTTAGAGCGTAGGCAATAGTGTTTAGAGTGTGTGAAATAGTGTTTAGAGCGTGTGCAGTAGTGTTTAGAGCGTAGGCAATAGTGTTTAGAGTGTGTGAAATAGTGTTTAGAGCGTGTGCAGTAGTGTTTAGAGCGTGTGCAGTAGTGTTTAGAGCGTGTGCAATAGTGTTTAGAGTGTGTGCAATAGTGTTTAGAGCGTGTGCAGTAGTGTTTAGAGTGTGTGCAGTAGTGTTTAGAGCGTGTGCAGTAGTGTTTAGAGTGTATGCAATAGTGTTTAGAGCGTAGGCAATAGTGTTTAGAGTGTGTGAAATAGTGTTTAGAGCGTGTGCAGTAGTGTTTAGAGTATATGCAGTAGTGTTTAGAGCGTGTGCAGTAGTGTTTAGAGTGTGTGCAGTAGTGTTTAGAGCGTAGGCAATAATGTTTAGTGTGTGAAATAGTGTTTAGAGCGTGTGCAGTAGTGTTTAGAGTGTGTGCAGTAGTGTTTAGAGTGTGTGCAATAGTGTTTAGAGTGTGTGCAATAGTGTTTAGAGTGTGTGAAATAGTGTTTAGAGCGTGTGCAGTAGTGTTTAGAGTATATGCAGTAGTGTTTAGAGCGTGTGCAGTAGTGTTTAGAGTGTGTGCAGTAGTGTTTAGAGCGTAGGCAATAATGTTTAGAGTGTGTGAAATAGTGTTTAGAGCGTGTGCAGTAGTGTTTAGAGTGTGTGCAGTAGTGTTTAGAGTGTGTGCAATAGTGTTTAGAGTGTGTGCAATAGTGTTTAGAGTGTGTGAAATAGTGTTTAGAGCGTGTACAGTAGTGTTTAGAGTATATGCAGTAGTGTTTAGAGTGTGTGCAGTAGTGTTTAGAGTGTGTGCAATAGTGTTTAGAGTGTGTGCAATAGTGTTTAGAGTGTGTGCAATAGTGTTTAGTGCACGTATAATAGGGTTTTGTTTCTGTGTAATTAGGGATGTCAAGATGAACCGGTTTTACGATGACGATTATAAAAGGACGCGGTAGGTTATCCGTAAGAATTTCAAAAGCCACGGTTTACCGCAGACATGTTTGACGCTGACGCACGAGCCGCTGACGCCATAAACAGCCTAAACTCACCGGTAGATGAGCGAGGCAGGAGGACGCTCTCCTCCAGTGTTGTATCCACACAAAAACGATTGAAGTCAGCAGAGTGGGACCTCTTTAGGATCCAGAACATGACCAAGGCTTTGTTGTCGATGGACGTCCGTTATGTAAACCCTGTGGTCAGAAAGTTGCAGCAAAAGGCGCTGATATCGGCTACAGCAAATTTAAACAACATCATGGAGATAATCCTTCGCTGTGAATGTCCAGGTCAAGGTAACGAACTGCATACTTCCCAAAAAAGTTGTCCAAATGTTCGGAAATAGCCACAACTGGCTCAGGATGTAAACAAAAGGCTAACGCCGAATTTACACCAGGAGCTATTACTGGACGTCACGTACGCGGCGCGTTATACGCGCGCATTTTCGAAAGCGCAGATTTCCACATACGGCGTCAGAGCAGCTAAAGCTACGCTTGTGTTCGGGTGTCTCTTCCCCAAATCACTTGGAAAAATGTTGCTTATAAAAATGGGTAAGTAATTACATTTCTCATGTTAATACGTTTTGCTAGTCGTACATCAAACTCTGCCAATTTATTAAATGATTTGCTTTTTTTTTTTTAGCTTACCTTAGCTTAGCTTGTGCATTTATTTATAGAAACTGTGCCGAGTAGAAGGCGCACCTTGGCTTTTCTTCTTTTGGTAGAAGAAGTGAGGAGACAGGAGAGACAACAGACCAGGCGACTATGGATGCATCCAATTAACCAGCAGCGTCATCAGCAAGGTGACTTCTACCCCCTTGTGGCCGAGCTGAGGCTTGACAGCCAAAGACACCACCAATATGCGTGTTGTGAACTTCGACAAATCAACAGAAAACTTATTTTGACAGGGTGTCGGAAGTTTACTTTGAAAGACTGTGCCATTTTCCCGTCTAAAATTACGGAGTTTGCCGCGTATACGCGTCAAAATTAGAACTCCATTCTAATTTAGGCGCAGCCTCGCGTCAATGCGCCCGTCCGACGCGCGTATAACAATGCTAGTGTAAATATCATGACAGGTTAGAATGGAAAACAGTGCGTCTGCTGCGCTACAACGCTTACGCTGTCATTCCTCTGGTGTAAATTCGGCGTAACGCACTCCGCTCTGCTTCAGCGACAGAAAGGAAAATGAAACCGCACATGTGGAAACCAGCTGTTCAAAAGAGTCTCCTTAGTCACTTAGTAAACACGTTTCATTCTCTGTTCATCAAAATAATTAAGCAACAGCTTAACTTTTGAGAGCATAAAACTGAGCCTAGCTTGTGGCTTAATAATATATAGTAAAATAATTATGATAATTATGGTCATTATAAAGAAGTAAAGTTGACATTGTTTTGTATTATTCAATGTAGGCCTATTTATTTTAATGCAAAACAATCTTAAAGCATTTTTCATTTTTAGAAACAGCGAATGTTTACAAGTATTAAAAAGCTTTTTAAAGACAAAAACTAAAAATATCAGTTCTTTCCTTTCATTCTGGGAATAATCGTAAAATCGCAATTTTTTGTTTCACAATAATCGTGACTCAAAAAATTGAAATCGTGACACCCCTATGTGTAATAGAGTGTTGTGCGTGCAAGAAAGAAGAAACAAAACATCATCATAATAATATGTTTGCAATTATAAAATTATACAATAAATATCTAGACAAAATAGAGTCTTTATTTATTTTATTATAGTGACTTTATTCTCTTGGTCGTTTCTGTCAAATATGTTGGCCCTCTGGGGGCCCCTGCTGGCTTGGGGGCCCCAGGCAGCTGCCTGCCTTGCTTATGGCAAACTACGCCTTTGGATAGAAGGTCTTTTAATGGGAACAGAACAGCGCGCTTCATTGTTTTAGAATAAGCATGACATTATGTTGTCAACATCAGTGCTGTAAATCTTACTGTCCTTGCATCTGTGTGATCGAATAGGACCAGCCATTTTTTTACTTTATTACTATTGATAACAGTTCATTTGTGCTGACAGAAAAGATGATAAAATATGCGCCGGTTCATGTGGACACACCGATGTGCAGTCATATGTCAGTGGACAAATAAAGCACTCAATTCAAGAATTGTGGCTTATTAAGATCCCTTTGGGGTCCTCACCAGACTACCAAACTAGTCATTCACGGACAAAACTCCAACGTATAATCAACAAATCATCCAAAATTACTGGCCACACACGCCCATCCATAGAGACTCTGTATCAAATACGCATCACACAGCGAGCGTTGAACATCACCTCAAACCACACACACCCTGCTGTTCACACTCAAGCCCTCTGGGAGGCGCTACAGCTCTTTGAAACCAACTCAGATTTAAGAACACTGCCATACGGACACTAAACAAATGCCTATAGTAACTGTAGAAGCCATATACACCTCCGACCACTGGGTGGCATGGTAGGCTTTTATGTGTAGGTACCTCCCACTACTTAAGTGGGCCAATTATGAGAACCAGGTGTTACAGAGTGTGGAGGTACTGTCTTTTGACCGTGTCAATGGAGGAAATCTATGGCAAATAAAGGACATTTGTCAAACTATTGAAGTATTTTGGACTTCTATGGGAGGAGGCACGCGTCAGAAACCCATTTACACTTTGTAATCAAGTGGCTTTGTGGCACAGGGCTACCTGGCTGCTACATTAGTCAAAAGACACCTCATGAGGAGGGTTTTGTTTGGAATGAAGGAGGTTGAAAGCATGCAGGTCTTCCTCTTTGATAGTCATATTTAAGTGCCCGGACAGCGGCAAGGCAGCAGCTTTGTGCACAAGATGGAGTTCACCGGATGGATTGGAGTGGACGCAGTACACCCAGCGCAAAGGCCCTGCTAAAGGCTGGACCGACACCTTGATGGAGCCTGGCCTCATTGAAGTTGTTGAGTGGATCCATTTGGATAAAGAAATTGGCTACTGTGTGAGTGACAATGACTACGTCTACAAAAAAATCTAAATATTCCGTTACTGCTGCTCGCTTAGAAACTGAAGCAAATATTGCTGCACTCTTGGTCAGAAGAGCAGCATTGGTACAGAAACATGCATTGGAAGAGCAAATAGGAATTATTAAAAGGAAAAAAGAAGAACTTGAAATTAAAATCAAGATAGCTGAGACCAAGGCTAGGCTCACTGTATTGGCGTCTGCTAAAGTGAGTAAGAAAACTGCTTCACACAAAGTAACATCAGAAGAAGTGACTGTGGGTCTATCACTCGACCAAAATGTTGTTGCCTCATTATCACCTGTAACTATATCTCCAGTCACTCCAGATGAAGATACAGGGGCCGGTGTGGACAACAACCTCTTCACGATACACACCGAGACTACTTCACACACCTGTAACTACATCACTCATGAGCCATCATCATCTTCAAGACAGGAAAAGACTCTCATATTGAAAGATGCTGAGCATTCCTTCAAAATAATGGAACCCTCGGAGGCTGCCAACAGTGACGGTATAGGGCCAAACACTGTTGATTCCCCATTGGTGCAGGGGTTTGGAGCCCCTCAGGGGAGTGCAGGACAGGGTAGGACAGGCCTCCAGGATTTTCTGACAGTAGCTGCCGTGGAAAGCGTTACTGAGGATGGAGGAAGCCAAAACCATCTGAAATTTGAGATCATGACCAAAAGTTACTTGGATGCCACTCTGAATGATGTCACAGCTCACATTTTCATTTTGGACAATTCTTCTTGGCCTATTAACAACATGGACAAGTCTCAAGCTCTTTTCCTTCTGAAAATGCCCAGAGCTTTCAAGAGGAAGCGATGGAAAGTATAAGCTGTGGAATGAACATTGAAAGATGACAAAAGTGTGATTAGCAATGGAATATCTAAAATGTAACAGTTTGTGAATGTATTGTAATGCACTACATATAAATATGATGCCCTAAAAAAAAAAACGAAAAAAAAAAAAATATTCGAAAATTGTGTATATACTGTAACATGGCTTATTTTTGCTAAAATTTGTAATTGTTCTAGCTTCTGCTGTAAACAATTAAGGGGCCGGTGTGTAGAAGCCATATACACCTCCGACCACTGGGTGGCATGGTAGGCTTTTATGTGTAGGTACCTCCCACTACTTAAGTGGGCCAATTATGAGAACCAGGTGTTACAGAGTGTGGAGGTACTGTCTTTTGACCGTGTCAATGGAGGAAATCTATGGCAAATAAAGGACATTTGTCAAACTATTGAAGTATTTTGGACTTCTATGGGAGGAGGCACGCGTCAGAAACCCATTTACACTTTGTAATCAAGTGGCTTTGTGGCACAGGGCTACCTGGCTGCTACAGTAACTGTACCTATGTCTGTTGTTTGTAATGTTGCATGTATCTGTATGTATGTGACTGACACAGGAGAGATGTGAGCATGATCTGCTGTACCGAAAACAAATTCCACCAACTCATTGTGTGGCCATTAATAAATAGTTTTGATTCTGATTCTGAGCATCCATTTTTTCCATTAATGTTAGTATCTGTGTGTGGAAAGGACACTTCATTAGCAAGGACTGTGTTGGTCTTTATCTTATGGTAAAGTTGTTCACCCTCTGATGGCAGCAGTGGGAATTAGGATCATTTAATAGATTACAAGCAGTCATTTTTGCAAACGGCATGCTAACAAATCAGTGCTGCCATCATAAACTCAGTTTCAGTGCAGAACGGGTCAAGTGTTGATTTATTGACTTTAAAAATGTGGAAGACACTTTCTTGTTTGATCTATTATACAATCCAGCAAATAATAATCACAGGGTTTCTGCAGTGGAACAAGACACTTCCAAAGTAAACAGGTCTGAGTTAGGTGAAATTACTACTCTTAGTCTGTTTTGGGTGAGGGAAAAATGATATAAAATGGTTAAAAGCTCTCTATGTTTAACATGACATTTAACATTCCGACCTGTGTTCTTGGAAACACTTCTGTAGAGAGAGCAGTAACATGAGCACAAATAACTGAGTGCATGCGGCCTGACTCCGCCTCCCGCCTCTCAGCTGTCCATCACTCTTCGCCCGCCCCTGAGCAGCTGGCAGCCATGTGACCACAGGGGGGTGGGACTTCCTGTTTCCTGTCATTATAATAGCCGGTCTGGTCTGGATTCGTTGTCCCCCCCACCCCTGAAACACACATGTGCACCTCACAAGGCCTGCCTCTGTCCCCCATGTCCTGACAGGGCCAGGAATAGCTCTGTGTTGGAGATGATGGCAGTGCAGAAGAATAGGGCTAAAGGATTTTGGATACGTTCATAAACACCATTCTTTCCTGATGTAGATGATGATGTAGAGGATTAGATTTGGAATTCATGTTGGGAATATATAAAGATCACAGTGCACTTTAAACATGTTCTAGGTCATGTCTGGTTATGCTCTTAGTGGTTAAAAAGGCACTAAAATGGATTTCCTTAAGAGGTTAAGAGTTACTTTATTAATCCCTGTAAGGCAGTGGTTCACAACCTTTTTTGTATTGCGGACCCCTTGTACCCCCTACCTCAACGGTGTTGCAGTTTATTTAGAAAGCAATCTCTAAGAAATAAGAGAATGTTGCGTTCAAAATAAACCTAAAATTCTCCCAAAACTACACATTTACTGCAAAACATAGCCTTTCCTATCACAATAATGTCCTGTTTCCCCTTTTTTAGAAAAAATCTGAAATAGTTCCAAGTACCCCCGCTAGGTCCTCGAGTACCCCCAGGGGTCCCTGTACTGTGATTGCAGACTCTAATACCAATAATATTAGTGTCCACAGAACCTCCAGGCAAGTCAGCTACACAGCAACAACAATATCATTACTGAAGTTCAAAGATTTTTATTGTCAATTCATTGGACAATGAATTGAGATGTTGTCGTCCTTGTTGTGCAGTAAGGGATGGAAGCACAGGGAGGGCAGGGAAGGGAGGGAGTTCAGCTTCATGATAGCCTGGTGGTGGAAACTGTTCTACAGTCGACTGGACCGGGAACGTTGTGAGCACAAAAGAGCATGTTTTGAATTGGTTTAGGGACTTCCTGATACGACTCAGTTGTGCAGTGTGTCAAATTCAATACTGGATAGACCTACAACATTAAGTCAAACTGTAGTAAACAATAAAGAAGAGTCGTACCATTAAAACAAGAACTCAAACATTTCCTCATCGGTCTCCACCGCTCTGCGACTGTTGCTTTTCCTCAGTCAGGGTCAGAGCTGCCGTGGAGAAAAGCAACGTTCCAAACCAAGCCGGAGTTTGATGAGTCACACGTGCGACCCACAGGGCGGGTTATGCTCAGTGTGGGGCATAAGCTTTATCAATGAGGCCCCCGGTCTGGAAAAGAAATGTCTAATTGAAATCTCTTTTCACGCACAGTCCGTCAGTTCAGCTCATTTGGAGGAAACACATGTTCTGCAGACATGAGTGGCTGTGTTTGGCCCGTAGGGGCCTGAGCCGGGGCCCAGACAGACAAGGGCCCCACATGTGGTGCACCTGCTTGCTCTGTTTACCTACATGGGAGAGGACATTGGATCAATGGAACTCCTGCCTCACTGCTGGCACTTTGTGAGTGATTATTACACTCCACCGTGACGAGCTGCAGTTTATGAACATCCACGGTCTGGAGCCGATCAAATATTCAAGTCATTGACTTGACACAACAGTGTTGTCCTTTCATGTCGCATTTATACTTTTACAGGTCTGGTACCTAATTTTATTTTATCGTAGTTGATCTTTATCCAGACTTTGGGATAAAATGATTAGTTGTCGTTGCTTTGCCAGTACAGTTCTGTTTGACTGCCTGAAAGTGAAGACATGCTTCTGAACGGATCCCTCTGGAGAATGCTAAATGTTAGATAATGAGGCTGATAACAGGATGTTATTTACATGAGCAAAATAGATGTTTTTTATTGTTTGATGCAATGTGATTTTAATGCATATATAACCTATCCCCATTTTGAAGCTTCCAGGGCTCCATAAGGCGATTATTTGTTTGTACTTTGTTAGAAATCATTTGCCATGAACTCAGTTTGTGTTGTGAGAATGTCATCAGCTGATGGGAAATGTAGTTCTATTGTGCTTTGGTATAATTCGGTGGGCTGGTTATAGTACAATCCTGATCAAAAGTTTAACCCCTTAACCGAGCACATTTCCTCCAGCTCTGCTTTACCCAAATCTAAAAGCTTCTTGACTGGAGCTTAGAGCCTATAGGCCAGTGTAACGCCTCATTTTAACGTTTATCCTCACGTTGTTGCTGTGTTGTCGTCACTTTTTTGTCGTATTTTGGATCCTTTTTTTCGCTGTTTTCATCTTCACTTACATCTAGTTTTTATTTTGTTTTTTTTGGTCAAATTTTGTCACGATTTTGTCGCTTTTTTGCTGCTTTTTCATCAATTGTCTGGGGATTTTTTGTTTTTGTCGCTTTTTTGATTCTCATTTACATGTCGTTTTTGCCGCTTTTTTATCAGCAGTTTTCTCACTTTTTTTGTCACTATTTTGACGCTTTTTCCAAGAAGCTTTTAGAATTAGGTAAAGCCAAACTGGAGGAAGTCTCCCCTGGGGCAGACTGACAGAAACAAGGCAACCAGTCTGCGCCATCGGCCCCGCCGACCACCACCAACCACTCACTCTCTACATTCGCCAGGCTTCCTGGTGTTACCAAACGGTCTCCCATCCAAGAACTGACCAGGCCCTTCCTGCTTATTAATATGCATCAAGAAGAAATGGGGGTAAGACAAAAATAAGTTTGATAACAAACAATTAAACTGATATAGGCTGTTTTTGCAGTTGACAAACGTTTAGGACCACGTGCCTTTAGGTACACTAAGCTTTTTATGCGACAGAAAACCCCTTGATATGTGTGTGTAATTGAGACCCAATGGCTGTATGGGTGGTTACCATGGCGACATTACTTTCCATCACGGTGGCCTCTACAACGCTCCAGGATCAATTGTTTTGTAGGTTATTCGGGTGAGAGGGTTTGTTTGCAGTGAAAACCTACCAGAAACTTTAATAACAATTGATCCTGGAGCAACATAGAGGCCATAAAGGCATATTAAAGGCCTCTGAGGTCACTGAAAGGTCAAGCACGCACACAAAAAACACAATTTTTTTTTCATAATGCACCTTTAAAATGCCAAATCTGTGCACAAATGTGGATTCAGAGTCATTTTCTGTCAGGACGTCCTGATACGAAGGGTTTGATCGTGGTCGGGTTGTTGAGCTGCATAAGCAGAGCCTCTCGCAGTGCACCATCACTGCTGAGGTGGGTAACAGTCATTTAGAACTTCTTAAATCATCCTGAGGGTTATGGAACAAAAAGTGGAAGACCCAACATAATTTCACCAGCGCAGAACCGGAGGATCTGATTGGCTGGAGGATCCACATTTTTGTGCAGATTTGGCCTTTGAAAGGCATGTGGTCCTAAACTTTTAATCAGCTGCAAAAAAAGACTATTTCAGTGTAATTGTTTTTTTCAATAAAACAATTACTCAAAACATTTTTCTCTCACTCTCACACAATCAGAAACTGTGAGGGAAAGGAAAAAAACACATATAAAGAGATGAGAACATATCAAATCTAGGTTTTATTTAGTCAAAAGTGTTCACAAGACAAGTGCCTACACAGTTTTTTCTGATCCAATAGGGAGATCATTCCATTGTTATGGGAGATTTTGGGTGAAAGAGCAATTGATGATCAAGTGTTCAATGTAGCGCCTGATCCAGCCACAAGAGGGCAGTAAAGGACCACTTTTGGAGTGCAACGAGAAGTAGAAATAATAATAATGATAATTGTAATATAAAATTACTGCTGTAAAACAGTAGACAGTAAAAGGGACAATGCATTTTCATAAAGTACAAATTCAGTTTGGGTTAGTTTACAGCTTGCTAAAAAATTAAAGTAAAAAATAAAAATAAGTGATTTCCAAAAGAACTCACCAGCTGCACGCAGCAGCATCGAAGCAGAGGACAGATTTCATTGTGCAATTGTATAAATGACAAACCTTTTATAACCTTAGAAATGTATCAAATAAATATTTTTTCAATGAAGAATAGAAAATACTTAAAATTAATGTAAAAGTAAAAAGCTTTTTGACTTTGAGATTTACCCATCATGCAAAGAGTCATATTTGACTCCAGTATCAATAATTCATAATAATATTACTAAAAGTAAACCACTGTTTAGTTTTTTGTTTTAGGTTTTGGGGGTAGATCATATCCATTCCCATGACCAGACAGTTATCATTTACATTAGCGGGTCATATGGAACCAATTGAAGCTAATTGCAGTTATGTTTCCTGCACATATGAAATCCACTCAAACACAGATTGAACTGTTGACCCGTTGTCCTCTGGTCAGCCTGAGCCGGTCTCATCGAACTCATTTAAAGCATTAAGGCTAGTTTGGTTCATTTCCGCATCAGTGCGTCGCCGACTGTGTTCCCATCGGTCACTAAAGTGCGGGCTCCATTGTCCAATCACATTCGGCTTTTATTGGTTGTAATGGTTCTGAATGGAGCTTACTAAACTTGGCGAAAATGTGCTATTGTACTGGGAATATAAGTCAAACCTATTTGGGCGTTCTGCTCTCCCCACAATCTCATCTGCTGGGCGGGGTAGCAACTGAGTTTGGCGTTGTATTATGGGCATTATTGTCGCCATCACAACTTCCGGATTGGTCTGTTCTGGTTTGCTCTGCTCGCTGTCTTCTTGTGTAGCTCATATTTATGATGCAGACTTTGACCGTTCCCACTCCTGCATTTGGCGCTTGTATCTCCCCACTTCCCCTCCTGCCTTTGGTGGAGACTCAGTCACACACTGCCCCGCTCTACAGTCTCCCACCCGGCTCGGAGCCTCAATGGGATGGTTAACCGCTGCCCCCAGTGTCTGTGAGCTCTCCCTGGGAGACTACAGCTCAGTGGGGCCCCCTCAGTCCCTCTGCTGTGGGGCCCCAGTCCCTCTGTCGCCTGTGTCAGCTCCGTCCCTGCTCCTGCTGTGTCTGTGAGCTGCTCTTTGCGCTGAGGAGAGGTCCTCAGATGTCTCAGACATCACTAAAGCTAAAACCTTTATCAGGACTCAAGACGTTTGTGTTGCTTTTATTTCAGATTCAGGGCAAATATTGGCCTTCATGTATGAAACTTTGTACGTTGAAAGCCACAACTGGTATCGATTCAGTATCGGATATTTGTAGCCGATACCCGATATCATATTTTTTCCAGTATTAGCTCCGATATCTGATACCAGTATCGGCGCATCCTATTAATGAACGTTGCTGTACCCTGTTAATGACCCCCCCTGGGCTGCAGACATGGATAGGTCTGGTCAGCGGAGCTTTCAAAGATGAGAGCCAAGAACACTGCGTCTGCTGAACTGTGAGTGGCCTGGAGGCTGAAGCATGAGAGCCACACTGGAAAGCCCCGCCGCAGGGTCACAGTGCACACAGTTCCAAAGTGTGGGAATCTCCTCCACAATTTCTGCTCCGTTAGCATGAGAGCTAGACGTTATCAACATGATTTCAACTATTCTGATTGAAATGTTTTTGTTTTTTAAAGGAGTCAGTTGCAAACCAGACTCAAAGCTCCACATCCGGAGTAGAAGAGAGCTCAACAGTCCCACTCATGTGCCGGGGTCCGGAATTTAAAATCCCATTCATATTTAGCATTGACTTTTCGTGAAAAAAAAAAAGGTATATCAGGAGTTTTAAAGAACAATAGTAACTCATCAGCTGTGTGCTAACTTGTGGACATAAAACACATCATTTTAAATTTAAGATTTGTCAAAAACTTTATAAACCGAAAAGTTGTAAAGGCATTTTGTTGTATTTTCAAGTGTTTAGTGTTCTCTTTCTTTAAAATATCCGTGTGATGGTTGGTAATTAGCACAGAGCTGATTAGTCTGTGTCCTGCTTTTAAACTCTAAATATGAGAGTTTTTTGAAAAGTAATTGCGAAATATAAATAGGATGTTTAACTCGTGATATTTGTGACTTTACAAACACACGAGACTCCATCTTGAACCGCTCCCGCCTTCACTGTTCGGACAGAACAGACACTATTTAATATTATCACAAAAAAACACCAGGTATGCTAGCTCCCTCTCTCAGGCTAAAAGGCAACACTCTAAGTGGTTTTCAAATCCGTATGTGACTGATATTTATCCATAAATATTCCATTGTCTCTTGAATTTGATCGGACTTTATTGCAGAACGACTACGTTGACATACATTGTCTGGTGGCTGGGAGCATTCACCTATTGCACATGTTTTTAGTGGTAGGGGAAACCGGAGGTGAACATGCAAACTCCACAAAGAAAGGGGGATTGAACCTGGGACCTTCTGCTGTGAAGCATGAGTGCTAACCACAGGGTCATCGTGTCTCTGTAAGGATGAGTCACCCTGGCTGGAGAGGTTTGCCTGGAGCTCCCTCCTGTGGCAGTTTCAGCGTACAACATGGGCACCTCTGATCCGGTGTTGGATTATGGGCTTTAAAAATGTGTTTCATGTTTTCTTAAGGACAAACCAGGAAGTACAGTAGTGCTGCAGCAGTAGGAGAAGAAACAACCAAAGTGAACAGACTACGTGAATGAAGTGAAATACTTTCCCACCTTCATTAGGCTCAAAGCGCTTTACAGCAAGGAACCACTTCCCCATTCATGCTCATACTCCAGTGGCAGCAAGGTGGGTGAAGTGTTTTGCCCAAGGACACAGTGACAGCGTGCAACTGCGGGAGCCGGGGTCCCTAACCGCCGACATTCCAGCTATATGCTCTACCACTTGAGCCACTGTCAGATGGATTTCAGGGCTCATTGTATACATATATGCAGTTGCATGAGCCTTTTGGAGAAGAATGAAAGAGTGAACTGCCATATCAGAGGAAACCTTTGTAGGAGACAGGAATTGGGATTTTGATTCGATTGGAAATAACAGCCGTGCAGGACAGGTTTATTATCATTTAACTCATAGTTCTATGTGAATGCTCACAGTGTCAGGTGGTTGGTGTCCCCTTTCCCTCACTACCGACTCAGTGATGATGCATTCACAGGAAAACAGAAACCCGAGTGCTGGAATGTGGTGCGTGTCTGTGTGCCTGTATCCAGAGCAAGGGCCACATATGGAAGCTTCTCAGCTGCAATCACCTAAACAGTGCAGAACGGCCAGCTGTGACTGGTGCATATTGTTGTTGGGTCCTTGGGCAAGACACTTCTCTCCTGCACCTTGGCTGTGTGAATGTACAGTGTTAATGAGTGATTTGGGGGTCGAAGAGTCATGTCACAAATGTTAGGAAGGAAGTTAGATATAAACAAATATATATATATGTTCTGAAGGATTTATGGGAGCTTCAGTCTTGGACAGGAAGGGCTGAGCCTGGGCTGACTTGCACTACACACAACACCATAAGTTTATATTATGTTCTCAGACACTTCTGAACGTGGCCTCAAGAGACTGAACCATCCTGGCTTCTCAGATGGCTGCCGTTCATCTTAACTGCTCTGAGCGCGTGAGGTCCAGAGAGAATCACGCTTCTCAAAGTGCGGGGCAGGTCCCATGAAGGCCCAGGTGATCGGCCACTGTATAATTGCGTGTAGGTCGTCAGAATAATGCGTCCCAGCTGATGCTCTGGAGATGGGCCGGGTACAGTTTCAGAGGGCCCTTTGTTCCTGAGGCTGCTCAACTTGATTTGTGACCCCAGCCCTCGTTGCATATATTTGGGGGCTGGGGGTAGGCAGAGGCTTTACCTGGGTGGTCTGTGTCTGAGAGCAGGCCTGGAAATACAGTATAGGCTCGAGCTCATCTGGGAATTGGAGAAATTCGCACACTCTGAGTTGGTCATGTTTCCTCTGGTCTCATGATGTTATTTTTTTACATTTTACATGACGATGGCTAGCTTCTTTTCCCCCCCCCCCCACCAAGATATTTGGCCTTAAGGTACAATATTCCCTCCTTAAAGTGAACATATCACGCTCAGAGCAGGAGTGCTGCCTCTAGAGGTGGAGGTGGGTCGTTACAGAGGGGTCCCTGAAGAGAATAGACTTTGTAATGTTTGTGATTTATGTTTGGTGGAGAATGAATTCCACTTTATGTTCTATTGCCCATTGTATAATGATTTAAGAACAGCTTTGTTTGAAAGAGTTGAATGCAATAATCCTGATCTATTTTGGTTGGCAGAAGGTGATATGTTGAGTTGGTTATTTAGAAATACAGTTTTTTGCTTGGCAAAATATATGTGGAGAAAGCATGGGCAATGAGATTGAAAGCTTTGTATCCAGATGCTTGATTATTTTTATTTATTTTTTTCTGTAAAATGTATATTGCATATTGAACATATTGTTTAAACGGTCGTCTTCTAAATTATGTTTGTAGTGTCTTATAAGCCCATGTGGGCTGGGCACATACGTGCATGACACTTAAATAAAGTATTCATTCATTCATATCACGTGATATTGACTTTTGTGCTTTAAACCATGTTATAACGTTTTTCCCTTGTCAAAGACGGACCAGGAGTAGTGTTTCTCTATATTCACACAGTTTTCTGTAATCCTCGGGTAAACCTGTTCAATTTAGCTGTTTTGTTTTGTTCTTCCAGGATACTATTGTGCCATTGTTAAATCCTGAAACGGTCCTCCACATTTTTAAAGCCCATAATCCAACATTATATTTGTTCTGAATCGTTCTGTGCTCAAAGTGTGTTTTCAGGCCATGCTGATTTTAGGTCTTACAGAAACATAATTTCTTATTATAAAACATAAATAGCACTAACACAAGCCTAGTTCAGCTGTAGTTAATGTGCATTGTTGTTGTTTACTAAGCCAGGTGGTAAATTCCGTGTACTTAAAATTATCCATCCATCCATCCATTTTCTTCCACTTGTCCGTTGCCGGGTCGTGGGGGCAGCTGTTGGAGCTGCACCAGCCCCTATGGCGCCCCCTGCAGGTGGTGGGTTCACAGAAGGACGGCCTGGCAGAATTGGCATGCAAATCCACAGACTCTGCAATAGTTTTTTCTTTGGGGAAAAGTGAAGTGAAAGTGTCTGTTGATATTCCTCTGTCCCAGTGCGTAAGCTCATGGGGACCTGTTCAGAGAATATTTACTTCAACATTGGGTTCTGACGCTTTTACATCGTACCTTTTGGTTTGTGTTTTTGGTTCTGATTATGTCAACCAAAAATGAGTCCATTTAGGTGTGGAGGGGGTAAGGTTCCGGGTCAGATGCACTGGGTATGACCCGCAGATCTGACAGTGGTGAGGAGGTGGGGTGGTGACCACAACACAGTGGAAGACGAGAGTTCAAAGTCTGTGGTAATGTTGGACTGGCACGGCACAGAACAAGAGTGCACTCAGAGCCACTAACCCGGGGGCATTCTATACCCGTACCTACGCCAGCTCTGCGCCGGGACGTCACACAAGTCAGGCAAGTGGGAGATCCTGTTTGCTCTAATCAACACATGATTATTATCCACTTGAATGAATCCAATTTCTCACTGAATCTACGTTCTTTCATAGATTTTTATGAAAACGTTTATTGTCTTTTATGAAAAGCGATAGTCTACTTTACTCTACTACTACCTGACACACGTGCAAAGAAGCGACTACTTTTTTTTTTTCACATTGAAATTTGTTGATATCGAATTCCGGGCCTAATTTATACACATGATTTCTGCAAATTGGTTTTGGATTAATTTTGTTTTTTACTCAAAGACAAAATAATAAAATCAGTCAACCATGAATTTACACGAGGTCCCAACCGATATGGATTTGTTGGGGTTGAAGAAGTAGAAGAGCTTTATTTATATAGCACCTTTAACAGACATGGTCACAAAGCGGTGGTGAGAGCCCTGGGGCTGGAGCGGGGCTGTTGCGCCGCTGAAATGACCCTTTGGTGCCGCCAACAGTCATCGTTATGAGCGCCAGTACATGTGAGCGCAGCACCGGGTCGCCTACACAGACCCCCCTAGCCGTACCAAGAGAGAGGGAGGTTGCTGGTGGAGTGGGCCGTCTCATTACTTATTACTTTATTTGTTTCTTTGGAGGGGACAGTGCACATTAACGAACACTACAGTTACTTTGTGTAAATGTGCCAGATTTAGCCATGGGCTACTTTCCTTTTCTGGGGTTCAAATCCATCCTTGCCTCCATTGTCTTCACTGGTGTGTGAATGGGTGAGTGGTTCCTTGATGTCAAGCGCTTTGTGGGCCAAGTGTAGGTGGAAAGGTTCTACAGTATATACACAATACTGCATTCCCAGTCTCATCATTTGACTTAAGGGCAGTGTTGGGCAGTGACACTCTATGATTTATTTGACTTTCATAGCTTTTCCACACTGAGATATGTTCTTACCTGAGCTTAGAAGAGTTGATGCGTAACTGTCTGGCCTTTACGTGTGCGCTCAGTCACGCAAAAAGACCAAAGATGTTGTTAGCGTTTCGCCCGTCCTCCTCTCCTATATGGGGCCAAACGGGGTGAAGTTAGAAGCGACCAAGCGGTTACACAAAATTAAACATGTTGATTTTCTAAGCGGATAAAAAGGGGTACTATATTGTAAGGCGTAATAACACCTCAGAAGCACTTTGACGTCTGCGCAGTAATATCTTCAGAATTTAGGAGTGAAGATAATACTGCGCAGACGTCGAAGTATTCCTAAGGTGTTATTACGCCTTACAATATAGTACTCCTTATTAACCGTTCTTGTTGTATGCAAAGCGACCACAAGGTGGACCTATTGGACCACAAACGAGAGTTCCTTTGTCTGAAAATAATGTGCAATTATAATATAATTTGCAAATAAGTAATGGTAAATGGAGGTATCTTATGTACACTGAATAATAAAACCTCAGAAAAGGGAGTAAAATATGATAATTAGTCATACAAATTGTGACATGATTATGTTATATACACTCAACAAAAATATAAACGCAACACCTTTGTTTCTGCTCCCATTTTTCATGAGATGGACTTAAAGATCTAAAATGTATTCCAGATACACAATATTACCATTTCTCTCAAACATTGTTCACAAATCAGTCCAAATGTGTGATAGTGAGCACTTCTGCTTTGCTGAGATAATCCATCCCACCTCACAGGTGTGCCACATCAAGATGCTGATCTGACATCATGATTAGTGCACAGGTGTACCTTATACTGCCCACAATAAAAGGCCACCCTGAAATGTGCAGTTTTGTCTCACAGCAAAATGCCACAGATGCCACAAGCATTGAGGGAGCGTGCACTTGGCATGCTGACAGCAGGAATGTCAACCAGATCTGTTGCTCGTGCATTGAATGTTCATTTCTCCACCATAAGCCGTCTCCAAAGGCGTTTCAGAGAATATGGCAGAACATCCAACCGGCCTCACAACCACAGACAACGTGTAACCACACCAGCCCAGGACCTCCACATCCAGCAGGTTCACCTCCAAGATCGTCTGAGACCAGCCACTCAGACAGCTGCTGAAACAATTGGTTTGCATAACCAAACAATTTCTGCACAAACGGTCAGAAACCGTCTCAGGGAAGCTCAACTGCATGCTCGTCGTCCTCATCGGGGTCTTGACCTGACTCCAGCTCGTCGTCCTCATCGGGGTCTTGACCTGACTCCAGCTCGTCGTCCTCATCGGGGTCTTGACCTGACTCCAGCTCGTCGTCCTCATCGGGGTCTTGACCTGACTCCAGCTCGTCGTCCTCATCGGGGTCTTGACCTGACTCCAGCTCGTCGCCGTAACAGACTTGAGTGGGCAAATGCTCACATTCGATGGCGTCTGCCACGTTGGAGAGGTGTTCTCTTCACGGATGAATCTCGGTTTACATTGTTCAGGGCAGATGGCAGACAGCGTGTGTGGCGTCGTGTGGGTGAGCGCTTTGCTGATGTCAATGTTGTGGCCGAGTGGCCCATGGTGGTGGGGGGGTTATGGTATGGGCAGGCATCTGTTATGGACGAAGAACACAGGTGCATTTTATTGATGGCATTTTGAATGCACAGAGATACCGTGATGAGATCCTGAGGCCCATTGTTGTGCCATACATCCATGAACATCACCTCATGTTTCAGCAAGATAATGCACGGCCCCATGTTGCAAGGATCTGTACACAATTCTTGGAAGCTGAAAATGTCCCAGTTCTTGCATGGCCAGCATACTCACCGGACATGTCACCCATTGAGCATGTTTGGGATGTGCTTGACCGGCGAATACGACAGCGTGTACCAGTTCCCACTAATATCCAGCAACTTCGCACAGCCATTGAAGAGGAGTGGACCAACATTCCACAGGCCACAATTGACAATCTGATAAACTCTATGTGAAGAAGATGTGTTGCACTGCATGAGGCAAATGGTGGTCACACCAGATACTGACTGGTTCTGAGTCCCCAGACCCCCAATAAAGCAAAAAACTGCACATTTCAGGGTGGCCTTTTATTGTGGGCAGTATAAGGTACACCTGTGCACTAATCATGATGTCAGATCAGCATCTTGATGTGGCACACCTGTGAGGTGGGATGGATTATCTCAGCAAAGCAGAAGTGCTCACTATCACACATTTGGACTGATTTGTGAACAATGTTTGAGAGAAATGGTAATATTGTGTATCTGGAATGAATTTTAGATCTTTAAGTCCATCTCATGAAAAATGGAGCAGAAACAAAGGTGTTGCGTTTATATTTTTGTTGAGTGTAGATAAATTGTCTGCACCTTTCTAAAGTGCTTTTTTTTTCCTTCATCAGGTAATGAAAGCAGCAGCAGCATGCCTGTTGTCGCTAATTTACAACACACATAATAATGTATTTATGCCTGTTGTCGCTAATTAGCGACATAACCCAAACTATATCTGTACTATGTGCTACAGATAAATTAACAATCTCCACTTAATTTAGCATCAGCTTGAAAGCAAAAACACTGATAATATATTTTTCTGTATAATTGGAAATTAATTCAGGCGTTAAGGAGTTAGAGGCAAATTGTATAGTTTTACTTTTAAAACTAAACATTTGAAACAACTTTAGCTCACACAATGTCACTCACTAAACATATCACTGCAGAGATAAGGGACAATAGTAACATTTAGGCTCATTCATAGAACGTGGGTAATTTGTACCAGAAATTGTTCTTCTGTGAGCTGTTCTGTTATTTTACTTGGACTTCAGTAATGATTATTTATGAAGAAAAGCAGGCTACATGGGGGTATTGGGGTCATATGTTTTACTCTTTGAGATTCATTTGGATTTAAGATGATTAAAGGCTATAATTTGACTTCTTCTGAGACACTGAAGAGGCACCAAGAGCCCCCCACACCTGCAGGGCTGTTGTGGCGCTGAAATGACCTCTTTAGTGCGGAGAACGGTTGTCATTTATGAGCGCCAGCTACTGTGAGCACGGCACAGGGTCACCTACTCAGACCCCCCCCCCTTGCCCCCTCCAGATATTTTCATTATAGATCAGCTCGTTTCTCCTGCATGACCTTTATCAAGATAAAAACAGCAATTTTCGCCCAAAGTTTGCAGCCCTGGCTGAGGTCAACAGCTCACAACTGGAGCATTGGCGGGGGGTGGTTTGGTGGTTCCGTCTGGTCTTGGCTCCGTTGGCTGGGTCCGTGTGAGTGTTTGTGTTGTTGGCGTGTGGGTCCGCCTCTGATGACTGACTAGAGTTTGGCGCGCTCTATAATGACTGTTAACCACTGACTTGGCCCGTGCTGTGCTGGCTGGGGCTTGAGCAACCTCCTCATGTCATTCTCACAAAAAGCACAAACCCTTAATGTTACTTGTTCTGAAATGCAGGCATAGAGCCGCGACACAAATACGAATTTAGTTTGTATATACTGTATGAGCTTAGATAGACGAGCTTTGAACGATGAAAATATGATCAAAACAACTTACAAGCAGTCATTCAAACAGACCTCTATCCATTTTCCGAAAATAAAAATGCTTGCGACCCACTAAAAATGTTTTTGCGAGACACTTTTGGATCCTGGCCCACCAGTTGAAACCACTGGCACTGGAGTGTGGACCATGGAAGAGAGGGATCAATATAAAACCTCTACCTGTAATGTTTTCCCTTGTAAGTCCATCCATCCATCCATTTTCTTCCACTTGTCCGTTGCCGGGTCGTGGGGGCAGCTGTTGGAGCTGCACCAGCCCCTATAGCGCCACCTGCAGGTGGTGGGTCCACAGAAGGACGGCCTCATGGTTCTAACCGGGCCTGTTGGTCTCTCATAAGGGGCTTCTGAACCGCTCTTTGTCTGACCCGTCACCTAGGACCTGTTTGCCCTGGGAGACCCTACCAGGGGCACGAAGCCCCCGACAACAGAGCTCCAGGATCATTCGGGCTCAAACCCCTCCACCACGTTAAGGTAGCGGTTCCAGAGGGGCCCTTGTAAATCAGTCAAGTTATTTTATTCCGATATTGTGATGGCAACAATTGATGGAAACAGTTGCTGAAATAAGTAATTGGCTAATTAACTGCTTTAAAACAAGTTTGGATATCAATAATTACTATCTCTTCCAAAGACAGTTCTGAAAGGACAATGTGCCACTATTAAATGACACAAGACAAACATGATTTTTTTATGAGTTTTTATAAGTCAAATGAAATCAATTCAAATAAATGATAGATAGTGAGATATCCCTATCCCAGACTGACAAGAGGAGGCTTGTTAGTTGTAAATAGCTAGCTGTGGTTCGAGCAGTGATGAGATTCATATCTTTCTGGGAGCAGATTGTTCACAAACACATGCTTGTGCCAGGTTAATACTTTCAAGTTGGGTTTACTATTGCTAAAAATACAGTGCACAAACATTTGGTTTGAATATGGGACACTTTGGGACCTGTGTCTTTCATGTGGTAAAAAATAAAATAAAAACAATAATAATAAATAAATACATAATACTAATTATTACGATAATAATAATAATAATAATTGTGTAATAAAAACTACTGATCCTACAATATCAGTTGCAGCACTATAGTTCTCTTCACCCGTGGAGATGAGAGAAACTGAGGATCAGAAGAGCAGCTGTTCCAGTTTATCCTCCTCTTCCTCAGTCTGAGTAATTGTTCCCAGATGGCACTGCACTGACTGACTAACATTAGGGTGGAGGCTGGGTGCTGTAAGAGCAGTTGGACTGACTAACATTAGGGTGGAGGCTGGGTGCTGTAAGAGCAGTTGGACTGACTAACATTAGGGTGGAGGCTGGGTGCTGTAAGAGCAGTTGGACTGACTAACATTAGGGTGGAGGCTGGGTGCTGTAAGAGCAGTTGGACTGACTAACATTAGGGTGGAGGCTGGGTGCTGTAAGAGCAGTTGGACTGACTAACATTAGGGTGGAGGCTGGGTGCTGTAAGAGCAGTTGGACTGACTAACATTAGGGTGGAGGCTGGGTGCTGTAAGAGCAGTTGGACTGACTAACATTAGGGTGGAGGCTGGGTGCTGTAAGAGCAGTTGGACTGACTAACATTAGGGTGGAGGCTGGGTGCTGTAAGAGCAGTTGGACTGACTAACATTAGGGTGGAGGCTGGGTGCTGTAAGAGCAGTTGGACTGACTAACATTAGGGTGGAGGCTGGGTGCTGTAAGAGCAGTTGGACTGACTAACATTAGGGTGGAGGCTGGGTGCTGTAAGAGTAGTTGGACTGACTAACATTAGGGTGGAGGCTGGGTGCTGTAAGAGCAGTTGGACTGACTAACATTAGGGTGGAGGCTGGGTGCTGTAAGAGCAGTTGGTGCTGGTGTTGGACGGTTCATATGTCTAAATCTGTGTTAGTGAGAACGTTTCCTTCCCCTCACAGTGTGGTATATTTAGATGCTGATCTAGACTTATAGCTTGTTCTACCTTCTTTAGGCTCAAAGTGCTTTACAGTAAGGAACCACTCGCCCACTCACTCTCTCATTCAGACATCAGTGTACACGGACACTGGAGGCAAAGAGGGTCAAGTGTTTTGCCAAAGGACACACCAACAGTGGGCACAGTGATCAGTTAGTGATCAGGAGCTGGGATTTGATCCCTGACCCTTCGATCATGAGACGACCCGCTCTACCAACGGTGCCACCATTAGATTAGACACATAAATATTGCACCTTGGGCTGTCTACAATAAAAGGACGCTCTGAAATGTTTATTTTTGCTTTATGGGGAGTTGAATTATTCATTCATTAACGCCGGACTTCAGAGCACACAACAAACATACAACCAATAGGAAGATATGTCTTGTTTACTTTTGCCCCAGAGTTTTATTTCACCCACAGCCCAGAACGTTTGCATTGATAAAGCCCTGTTGCTTCTGCAATCTGAAGAGCCCATCGTGAAGGGGAGGCAGATTCTGTCTCAGCATGTTAAGGCAACACTACATGATGTAATAACAGTCCAAACTGTTATAATATTTTCACTTAATTTGGTAACAAAACCGCATTCTGTTATAAATTTGGTGACTACACATTATCAACCAGTTAGTTATAGGGATGTCACGGTATGAAAATTTTACCTCACGGTTATTGTGACCAATATTATCACGGTTTTCGGTATTATCGCGGTATTTTTTTTAATGTGTGTTAATAAGTTCGGAAAGCATTTATAGTCCTACACAAACTGAAATAGTTAAAATATCAAAAAGTGCAACTTTTCACATCAAAGTAAAGGAACTATAACTATGTATTGTTAATCGTTTGGAGGGTATTACATGTACTATTTATAGCGCCAGAACCGTGTTAGAATATTTTTAACTAGATAAACCCTCTATATCAGGAATATTGTTCTCAGTATTTGTCCTTCCAGTTTGCTTTTGCTCTGCAGATTTGGGAAAATGCCGTCAGACAGTAATCATTGTTAAATTCATAATAATGCGGCGAGAGTGAATCTATTGCATTGGCGACAAACTTTAATCTGCCCTCCAGCAGCCCTGTAACACATTTGTGCCAGAGGTATCCGGACACGGCTTATATGCTGGTGGTGGTGCTGTAGCTGGACTATGGGGCGACTCGTTACCTTCTCCCTCAAATCAAAGTCCCCACATCAGCATTTCAGCTAAAACGCCAACGTTAGCTTACTTGCATTGGCTATAGAGTTGTGGTGACGGTCACACAGGTGAGTCATGAGGGTCGAAGTATCGCTGCCTTTAGAGACACTTTTTTTCCTGCACGTTCCACAAACATGATAACTGTCCTTCAGCATTCTTCAAATACCCAAAATATGCCCAGACTTCAGCCTTGTGTTGATGTTGTGCTGATGCCATTGTAACGAGTGAAGAGTATGTTAAACTGTTCTGCACGAGAGGCAGGATCTGGACAGTCAACCGTTTCAGGTTTAGATGTTCTGCCCATCACGGTGTTCAGGCCCCGCCATGCCTCCCGTGCATTCCCCGATGTTAATTTTCTCTCCACCACGTCTTTGTACTTAATCTTTGCCTGTGTAGCCTGCCTCCTGAATTGTTTTTGTAGTTCTCTTACCCTATCTTTGTCACCCTGGAGAAATGCTCTTTTCTTCTTCCTTAGACAGTTTTTCATGTCCTTAGTAACCCACCTATTATTGTCTCTAATAAGAGACTTGCCATGTGTTTTTTTTTATTATTTTTTTTTTTTACCGTCAATAGGCCTAGCATCAACAACAGTAAGTCAGACTGACATAAGAAAATGACATAAGAAAATGCTATGTTTCAGTAGAGTATACCTTGGGCCATCACCAGTGGGGACCCCCCGTTACAAAGTACTATAACAGTTTAGGGCTTTAGCAGCTTCTGTTTCCAACTATTAAACTATATATCTCCAAAAATGCAAAAGAAATATCATACAGATGAGAAAAGCACTTCACAAATGTACATTATTGTCTCTTGTACTTTTATTTACCATTTCAAATGTAAATAGAAAACTCCCCCAAGTCATTTGCTTCACGTTAAGCCCAAGATGAGCTCAGATTTGATTTATTGCACTCTTGCAACAACGTCTCCACTTTTTAGGAGCACCTACAGACAGCAAATGTACCAGTTTTGGACTAACAATTATGAAGGATTTATCTGAAGGATATTTAAATATCTCATTCCTAGCCTCATTTATTAAGCTTTGAATCCCTAAAACACAAGGCGACCTGGCATGAGATTTCCTAACTGACTTAATTTCAGATCCGATCTAAACCCAGTCTAAATCTATTGAGGACAGGTTTAGGCTCTGAATAGATATACACAGGCTCAGACTGGGTTAACACACGCTCAGATTAGGCTGACTCAGGCAGGGTTGCCAGGTCTGTGTTAAAACCATGGAATTGAAAAAAGCTGTTCAACAGTTTTGGCCGTTTTCTATGCTGTATTTGTCTTACTTTTGGGAAAAACCACAATACTTATGTTTTGAATGACAAAATCTCAAATCCGACAGTAAGAGTGCCTTTATCATTGAGAGACGGAGAGAGGAGGTGGTCCCACATTTTCGGAGGAACCCAGTTAATCTGTAAAAAGTAAAATGCATTAGAAATTCCAAAAGCACAACATGTCCGCGGGTTTTCTGATATTTTTGGGTGGGTTTGGCAACACAAGTCGCCCAAAGGGACGGGGATTTTCATTCACTCCAAACTAGGTAGTGGAAAGCCCCACACGTAGCCAGTTTCCCCTGGGGCAGACTGACTGAAGCGTGGCTGCACATCTGCGCTAAGGACCCTCCGATCACCACCCAGCACTCACTTAGGCCTCATGTAGCTGGGCTTAGATTGGACGTAAAGTGGATTAGATTAGCTCAAACTGGGGGTATGACACTGAAAATATTACTTAGAACTGACATTTCTGGTCCCTCAAGTGTAACTTAAAAAAATATATCTCAAATAGTTATTTATTCACTCCACACTCCACACAAGCAAGGCTGCCAATCCCTCCTTTCGACCCCTCTGACCTTCACCATTGCCTCACACTATTCACACTTAGACAAGGTTGGTGAGGTTTGTAGCTCATGGACGCAATGGCAGTATGCACCTGCGGGAGAATGTATTCTAACAGGCAACCTCACAGTCATGAGATGACCCGCTTTACCATCTGAGCCACTGTCCAGGATAGAAATGGGGTGATTCTTTAGAAAAAGTCCACCATTGTTAGTGTTATCAAATATGCATGATATCACAAGTATTTTTGTTATATTGTTAACCGTCATAAATAGTGATAACTCTGGCACATCATATATAAATATTGTCAACAAAACATTATAAAAAGTAGAACAAAGTAGTAAAATTCAGAGCAGTTTGTCACAAACGTCCAAAGTTCCTACTATAATGTTTCTATAAAGGCTTTTTTCCCTCACACACCCTGAACCTAATTACCAGCCGTACCCACAACAGTTGTTCTTTGGGACCTGCTGTGAACGAGGCACGAGAGGTCTGAGCAGGAAACAAACTTCACTCAAATGAATCTGTTCCTGTCCATGTAGTCCTACCTTAAGTCTCTTAACCCCCTGCACTCTGGGCCATGTTCTCACCCCTGCAGTCTGCTGTACACTGTGCTCTCTTCATATCTTTGGGCCCCCGGCCTGTGCTGATTTGCATGTTGGAAGGGGGCAGAGGTTAACTGTCTGTCAACAGTGGCTCACAGCGCTGCAGAGGCGGAGGAAGTCTATCCTCTCACGCACGTCTGCTGTGTTTAGTCGGACCGGAGGGGGGTCCATTCATCACCCGGGCTCCTCTTGGGCAGGGCCAAGAGGGCTCAACTGTTCGGACACAGTGGGGGTACGCCGTGTTTGCGTTTGGGCTGACAGAGGTCCAGCTGTTCCCCTCATTTGTTCATTTGAAGCACATGACCACAGACGTTAAGTTATTCCAGTAATACCCATGTCCTGCCTCATGGTACATGCACTTAAAGCCACTTCACAGAGTTAGAGAAATGAAACTGTTATATAACATACACCAACATAACCAAATGTTCTCATGATCAGCTAGACACCGACAGAGCAAGACCTACTGATCTAAAACCTTTGGTTCACAGTAAAGTCCAATAAAAGCTCTTGTGATTGAATGATTGCTTTGTCATTTGGGCGCGACATACTAGCCTAGCCATTCCCGAAGTCCGGGACGTTGTGGTCCCCTTATCGATCCGAAAAGCACTCGGGGGCCCGGTCATTAATTGTATATTTACTCCAATCAAAGGAATGTGTTATTATATTACAGTTAAAGATACTTGATTTTACTATTTTGTTTTTACTGTTTTAAAGTAATAATAATATAATGTAGCAAATAAATGTACATTTGCTTCCGAGGCCCCCCAGGGGGTCCAGACCCCACTTAGGGACCACTGTAGTAGCCTATACTACAGCAGACTTTATAAAAGGCATTACGGTAACAATCACACAGCCTTACAGTTGCACAAACAACAAACAAACATCTGAACAGAACTAGACCGCAATAACTAAACTAATATTACTTAGTTTAGTTTATCTTCAATGAAGGTACTTGATTCATCTCCTGTTATCAGTAGTTGAAAGTCTTCGAACATTTCGCCTCTCATCCAAAAGGCTTTGTCAGCAACAAAACTCCCACTCAGCCAGCAGCTGATGAAGCCTTTTGGATGAGAGGCGAAACGTTCGAAGACTTCAACTACTGATTACAGGAGATGAATCAAGTACCTTCATTGAAGATGGACAACTCCTGTACGAATTAGTTTAGTTTATGTATTTATTTGAACAGGGACAGTGTACAATACACATTAACCTCAGAAAGGAGAGATGCATTGTACCAGGCTAATTTCCACCTGCAGTCCCGGGGCAGACTGATGTCAGCAGACAAAGTCTTAGAAAAATGCACATGTTAAATAGACTCTTGCATACACACCAATTACAGGACATTATGGGAACAGGTTTGTCTTAAAAGAAGCCATTTTTTGGCCTGGTTTGAAAAAGTGCTAAAATGTGCACATGTGGTCAGCTCTGTTGGAACATATCCCACTGTCTGAGTCCACACTGGAGAAGCTGAGCTGTTTGACACTGAGGAATCCTAGACTCGCCCCGACCAGTCGACTGAGAGGCTCGAGATGACATTTCTGAGCTCAGTGAAATCAACTTTTTTAACAGAGGAGCTGCAGTACCATTTATTATCTTGAACAACAGACAGAGATTTGAATATATGATTATGTTTTCAAAACTTAATATACTATGTTTTTTAAGAATATGACAGTGGAGATTTCTTGTCATGAACCTTAAGAGAACTTTTGTACACTGATTCCAGGGGCCTTCATGCTGTTTTACACGCCTGTGACCAACTTGTCATGCAATAACGGAAGTGCGGAATTATCATTGCATTTAGATATAAATTAGAAGCGTCTATAGTCAGAGAGTTCCTAATATATCTCAAATTTGCCGACAGCTTCTCCTCAGCAGCACATCAGTCTGAATGTAGCAGATGATAGAACTGTTATCGTGAAATGCTTTGAGGTCCGTGGTGTTAAGTACCACAGCTGTGTGGCTTTAGGGCTGTCAATGCAGAAAGCATGCTGACATTTTTGGATTCTTTTGGATTTCTTTTATTTATTTTTTTATAGTCATAATTGGCTGTGCTGTGGTACTTATCATTCCGTGTAAATGTCATACTGCTGTTTAGGGCAGTGGGAAAGTGATCCTCGGTCACAAATGTGAATTTGTGT
This sequence comes from Proterorhinus semilunaris, assembly GCA_021464625.1. Taxonomy (NCBI): domain Eukaryota; kingdom Metazoa; phylum Chordata; class Actinopteri; order Gobiiformes; family Gobiidae; genus Proterorhinus; species Proterorhinus semilunaris. The sequence goes on along the minus strand of CM038360.1, from coordinate 32,287,121 downwards.
CATTCCTGACTTGTGTAAACCTAGCATAATATCAAACCTGAACTACCCTCCACCTCAATGCTAATCTACCACTTTTTCTGAATGTTCTGAAGTTCTGTGAGGTTGGCATGAATCTGTTCTAATGCTGTGTGTCGTTGGTGTCGCAGTGGAGGAGGAAGAGGAGGATGAGGAGATGGATGTGAAGCCTGGCCTGGACTCGGAGCCGCCGGACGAAGATGACGCCAAAGAGACCAAAGACGGTACGATTACTGAGCACGCACAGAACACAGACATACACCTGCTGTCTAAAGGGTCAGACGTGTGCCACTCACAATCTTCATCATCTTTACAAAATGATGATGATAGAGAGATGGAGAGATCCTTTATTGGTTGATTGTGAGATCAATAAAGGATCTTACAATTAGCAATCGCCAAGAGGGAAAAAGTAAGTAAATGTGAAGAATAGTTTCCTGCTTTAATAAATGTCGAGTCAGCCGTGTTGAGGATGGGTTCAAACTCGTCCTGCGGTTGGTCAGCTGCATTCCCCAGAGCAACATGCCTATCTATGAATCACATGGAGGGGGTTATGGGGAGCTCTGGGGCGGGGGCGGTGAGCGTGAGGCTATAGGGCCTCTGTGGCATGAGCGGGTCAACCCTCATTAAACCCTGTCTCTACTTCAAAGTCCACTGAAAATAGACTCCATATGGGGGACATTTCTGTCGGACACAAATGCTCCGTTTAGTCCCTTCATTTTCTTCATGCGCAATGTTGTTGGGCAATAAGTGTGTGTTCCGGAGCAACTGTGGACACGACAGCTCAAAATGTTAAGAAAGGTGGATCCAAACCACTAACTAAGATTCACTTCCGTCACCACTGACAGAGTTCAGGACGGACTTTTGTGTCAACACAGAGAGATATATAAACCTCATAATGCAACAGAACAAACAAATGAACCCATTTTTTGTTGTAAATTGGTAAATTTGTTCCACCCATGTATAGTATAATAGGCCCCCTTTTCCAGAGTGACCTTATTCTGCCCCGCCCACCCGCGCCTCTTTTTGCCATGGATCAGCACTTCCGTTGTATTGAAACTTCCGGTAGAGCGCAAAGCCCGTTCATTTAACTGGAGAACAAGGGAAAAAGTTTGTCGCTAAAATCTGATGTTTGGTAGATTGATTTGTGTAAAATGTCCAATGTTCAATTGCACCAACATGTCAACTCTGCTCCGTTTGTCTGTGCAGCCTAAAATCAGCTTTATATTCGTGTAGTAACTGATTTTATCTGGACTTCTCCAGTCCTCTGTAAACTGATAGGAGAGAAGGGGCGGGCACAATTCATGGCGGCGCCCACGTGAACTTCCGGAATAAGGTGAATACATCTGGCCTAGGACTACAGATGGAAACTCTGATCTGTTATGTTAATATGCACTGTCGCGACGCTCACCCCCCTGGCAGAACAACATGCACATAAGAAAACTGTGACGGCAGCGGTATGATCAGTGTTTTGCCTAGGAATAATGTCTCTCATTTTGGTAAAAAAAAAAGGTGAAATTCAACGTGAGCTATTTTTATCCGTCACTTAATTTTCTGTCATTATTTGCATTTTTAGGAGGAATGGGCTAAAATGTCAGTCTCTACATGTGCCATCCTTGTAGAGTCAAACCCCAGAAGACTTGCTGCTGTTATTGCAGCAAAAGGGGGTTCCACAAAGTATTAAGTCATGCTGTATGAATACTTATGCACGCCCCACTTTTCACTTTTCTATTTAAAAAAAAAAAACAGAATCATGTATCATTTTGCTTTCACTTCACAGTTGTCTGTTACTTGTGTGTGAACTCTCAGTAAAAAATTCAAAATGAAATCTTTATGTTTAGGGTTGTAATGTTGTTGTCATGGCGATGTGAAAACAGGAAGCGACCTCACTCTCTCCTTGTGCAGCCGAGTTTTTTGCCTTTTTCTGCTAACTGCATTTGTGGTTTCTGTTTTCCACATTGTTTTTTCTGTATACTTTTGTACGTCTTTGCCGTGTTTTTGTGGAGGTTTGGTGGATTTGTTTACTTTGAGAGTCTAAAATAGTCCTGAAGAAAGCAGCTTTTTAAAGGTAAACAAAATGCTAGCTTATCAGCTAAACCCATTTGAGACCTACACATTTCTTCTTCTGAGACACTGAAGAGGCACCAAGAGCCCCCACCGCTGCAGCACAGAGGAGGCGTCACAAGAGGAGCTACAGGAAACAAAAAAGGACAAACGAGAGATGGTGAAAGACTGTTGTGAAGCGGAGGGAGGAGGTGGAGATCAGTGCAGGACACCACGCTCTGAAACAGGGACAAACCCAGGAGGCGCTGCACTATTTCAGAGGATCAGAGGAGACAGAGGGCAGCCAGGTTTCTTCCGAGTGCTACAGTTTCCCCGACCTCCAAGGTCATGTGGGTCAGGTTGACACAGTGGCAGCGGCTCAGCCGCAGCAGCTCAGGACTAACACCTGAACACTATTTTGTTGTACGCTTGTACAATGACAATAAAGCACTTACTTACTTACTTACTTAAAACTGACAAAATGTGCAAAAGTTCAAGGTGTATTAGTACTTTTGCGAGGCACTGGAATTGCGCTCTCAACTCACGCAGAGTTGGGCTTTTGTTACCAAAGCACTTCCTTTTGATTCTTGGCTTGGAGAAGAGTCTGTTCCTAGTGTGCGTTTACAGATGCTAATCTTGTTAACAGAGTGTTGATATGAAAGCAGGTGGAAACAATGCGTCCACATTGTCATCTCTGTGTGCATACACCGTCCTCCTGTCTGGTCTTCAGCTTATTACCACGTCTGGCCTTTGATCCAGCCTCTGTGACCCCCCCCCCCCAAAGAGGAGCAGATCAAAGTACAGACCCCACGCCCATTAGAACCACCTTTTCTGCTGCAGGGACCTGGGAACATGGAGGATTCCTACTTAGACAGACATTATGCGCTTTTTAAAATTAAAGGTTTTTATGTAAAAAAAAAAAAAAAGATATTAGTGTGTATTTGACCTTTCAGTGACCCAGCAGATACTTGGGTGGTTAGTAGGAGTGGCTGAGATGCAAATCCCTAGAGATTGAGTCCACGAGAGTGAGACGAGATGAGACTTTGACATAATTTGCAATGATAAATTATATTTTTCAATTATATTTCCTTTGTATAGAGCCATTGTAATGTTTCACAAACTAATAAGTATGGGAATTGATACGATTTGACCAATATCATGGATAAAATCATGCAGGCTCCATTTGTGTGCATACAGTTCATTATTGGAATAAGGCTAATAAGTGGCTCTTTAATAATTTACCATTTTAGTATCTAAGCAGTCTGTGCCAGACACTGACGCGCAGGAGGCTTTTAACATTAAACAGAGAGTGATTCTTAGTTAGACTGACCTCTTTCTTGTCCACCACGTGTTGTTTTGCTCCTTCTGTGCGTGGTAGATGCACGTGTACTATTGCAAAATAGAAGACAGATGCTCCCGGACTCGCCACAGCATACTGAATCAAAATCAACAAAGAAAGTAGCAAGGTGCGAGTCTTTGGGCTTGAATCTGCAGCGGCTCCAGTCTGCAGGTTTAAGCACTGAGGCGGCGTCTCAAGCAACTGACCTTAAAGGGACAAACCACAGTTTTCCATACTGAGATATGTTTTTACCTGAGCTTAACCGAGTTGATGCATACCTGTCTGGTCTTTGTGTCGTTAGCATTTAACCTCCAGGTGTTATGACGCCTGACAATATAGTTCCCCTTTTTATCCGCTTAGAAAAAAATACATGTTGAATTTTGTGTAACTAGACTTGGATCATGTAACTTTTCACATAAATGTATTTAAATATGGAAAACATAGAACAGCTTGGTAGCTTCTATCTTCACCCCAGTTTGGAGCTATACCTTTGCTGGGAGAGGCTACATGCTAATAACCAGACCAGACAGGTACACATCAGCTTGTCTAAGCTAAGGTAAGAGCATATCTCAGTATGTAAAAACGGTGACCTATTCCTTTAAGTGCCAATCACTAGTACACATTGTGAGAGAACTATTTCCTAAATATTCCATTGAGTCCTATAAGCAGTCTGCAGGAAGATAAGATACGATAATCCTAAATTGATCTCACAATGGAGAAATTCACTTGTTACATTTGTCTCTCAAATAAGATGACTGAGGGTGTGCAAAATAGATAATGTACAATGTGCAATGAGTAAAAGCAAAAATCTTAAAGGAACAGGCCACCGTTTTTACATACGGAGATATGTTCTTTACTAGACGAGTTGATGCGTACCTGCCTGGTCTTTGTGCGTGCGCTCAGTCACGCAAAGGTTAGCATTTAGCCGCTCCCAGCAAAGGTATAGCTTCAAACTGGGGTGAAGTTAGAAGTTACGAAGCTGTTCCACGTTTTCCCTACACATGCGCAATCAGCGCAGTGTGAACATGATGTAATATTTGAAAGTAAGTCCATGTGTATGTCAAAGAAAGCAGCTCCGATGAAAGAGGTTTTTGGGTCCAAACCGGGAGTTTGAACAAATGATCTGGTTTCAAAAGCCTTATTGAGTACCGGCTTGTTTTTTTCTTGCTTGGTGCCACAAAGGTACTTTTCAACAGTACCCAGGCCAGGGGGCTACAGAAGGAGCTTGTAGGCACAGATATCAGTGTGTTTCACTGAACACAGATAGGTAAATGTCTCTGAAATGCCATGTGTTTTGGTGACACTGACTTCAAAGCTGGGCTCGTGCTGTGCGGCTCCTCTGTTCACGGGGACAGGCACAGGGAGGCGTGTCCCCCGGCTTTGTTTTCTCCACTTTACAGCCTTTTAACTAGAGGCTGCAGCACGGCAGAGCCAGCACAGTATGTCCTGGTATTATCAACCTGTATCAAATGTTCCAGACACATGTGGCTTTCCTCCTCTGCACTTTCTGGCTTTAGTTGAGTTGCCTGCGAGGGCGTTGTCCAGCAGATATGTCCTTATAGCTGCCGTGTGGCATGTTGCTGTGTAGACAACAGTGTTGGGTTGAGTCACTTTTAAAACTGAAGAAAGTAATGTAAGCAATGCTGCAGCCTCTATTTGCTGAAGAGTGCCTTTCCGGGCGTCCAGACCTGTTCCAAGGTCTGGACTCGGCAAGTAAACAAGAAGCAACTTCCCTCTCTCTTGGTACAGTTTTTTTTGCCTTTTTCTGCAAACTAAATTTGTAGTTTCTGTTCCACATTGTTTTACTGGATACTTCTGTACATCGTTGCTGTGTTTTTGTGAGGTTCAGCAGATTTTTTACTGCAGAACAGGGAAGTCATTTTTTGTTTAAAGAGCAACTAAACACCTAATCAACTTTTTTTTGCTGATAAACTATCTATATGGGTCACTAACACAGTTATCTACATGTCCTTATCATTATTTTGACATTTTAGTGCAAACTTGTTCAAAATCCAATTTTTGTGTACAAAACCGTCTGTTCAGCGCCCCTCATGTTTGAACAGCACTTACTACATTTGAATTTAGGGGTTGGCTGATGACGTACCATCATACGTCTCAGAGCCATCATACGTCACCAAATCTGCCGCTGTGGTATAAAAGCTGACCCCTCCCCTTTTGTGACGTGTGCACAACATGCTTCTCACAGAGACCAGGGAGCGGGAGGATGAGGAGAGAAGACCCGAGACGGGATTTGACCTACAGGCTCCGCTCCACTCTGTGAACCACAGCACTCACATCCCCGACCTCTCCTACTAAATAAAGACAAATGTTTCCCCAAAATACCCAGATTCACTTATTTAGTGACATGGCTGGATGTTTTCACGTTGAAACTACAGACACGATAAAGCTGTATCGGGCAGACAGAGATAATCAGGGCTGTCAGTGTTTATGAGACGGGGCTGAGGGCTTTTTACTGTAGTCTCCCCCAGGGAGAGCTCACAGACACCGGGGGCAGCGGTTAGCCATCCCCTGCCTTGGAGGCTCAGAGCGGGGCAGTGTGTGACTGAGTGTCCGCTAAAGCCAGGAGGGGGAACGGGGAGATACGAGCATCAAATGTCCGCCGCGTGTGCTCGGCCTGTAGCCGGGACGACAGGCTCGAGAGTCCGGGACAGTGGCGCCACATGTCCGGAGAAGCTAGCCGGTACGAGAGGCTGCAGTGTCCGGGACAGTGGCGCCACATGTCCGGAGAAGCTAGCCGGTACGAGAGGCTGCAGTGTCCGGGTGGCTGCAGTGGCGCAAACATCGTCTAAATGCGGCATAACGGGAGTCAGTCAGTCCCGGTCACACATGGTCTGAGACTGTCAACAGAGCAGAGACCGCCCACACACTCCCCCTCCCTGCGTCCCCCCAAAGCCTCCCGCCACGCCTCTTTCGCTGAGTTTTTTGAATTTTGGGAGTGGGTGGAGTAAACTCTGGAAGGGGTGTTTATTCGCTCTTTAAGTAAACAAACAGCAGCTTATGAGCTAAAGACATTTGAGACCTACAAATGTATTTTCTGAAACACTGAAGCGCCCCCCCACACCTGCAGTACAGTGGAGGCGTCACAAGACTGTTATGGAGCGGAGGGAGCTGCGCAGGAGGAAGAGGAAGGAGGAGGTGGAGCACTGGAGCTGATCAGTGCAGGACACCACGCTCTGAAACAGAGACAAACCCAGGAGGCGCTGCACTGTTTCCAGGTTTCCCCTACCTCCAGAAACATGCTGCTCAGGTTGGCCCACAGGTCTGCGCAGCAGTGTTGGGAATGACAGTGTTTAAGTACAGCAGCGCCACCTTTTTGGTAACGGAGTAATGTTAATGAATTACTCTCCCCATCGTTAAAACGCCGTTACCGTTACTGGGAAAACAAAGTGCCACGTTACAATTCGGCTGAATGAAGCACCGCGGTGTCAGCTCACCGCAGCTGTATTTCCTGCTGCAGGAGCATGGTGGTGATGATTTGCTAAACAGTTAGGTGGGCGGAGTCTCTACTCACGCAACCTTTGTTGATGGTCATGACACTTCTAAACTCAACAACACAGCGAGTCAATGGTACAATAGTAACGGCGACAAGCATGGGTAAATCAAAGCATATTGTGATTTGGGCAGCTCCAACAGCTGCCCCCACGACCCGGCAACGGACAAGTGGAAGAAAATGGATGGATATGGCCCCACGAGTATTTGTGGCCCACCCTACTATCCGCATCATTCAGTGTCCTCTGCCTCTCCAGGACAGGGACAGCTGCACCTTTGTCTACAGAACCTATCGCACACATCTGGCTGTGTCTGTGCAGTGTGTATCTGGTGCTTTGCTCCAAAAACTATCAACCCTCAATCTACCCCCCGTTCAGTTCATTCAGTTACTATGAACACAATGGTACATAATATAAAAATATCTTCATAATTACTTTGCACAGTAACTAATTACTTTTACATGCCTCTTAGCACAGTCTACACCTGAGGTCTTGTCTGGTGTGATAGATCTGGGCCTCTATTGCTCTGGGGCTCAAGGCCTGCTCCTGTGCAGCCATGATGAGTGTCTCTGTGCTGTCCTTCAGGCCAGCTCTTTTTTGCTATCTCTCTAATGGGTTTGTTTTGATTTTTCAGCCTAATAATAGCTCGCTTCATTGATAGTGATAACTCTTCAATTCATATTGAGAATTAACCGCAAGGGTATGCTAGGGAGACAACATTCAGATGAGAGAGGTAAGGGTCTAAAGCAGGGGTACTCAAACTAAGCCCCGCGGGCCGAGTACAGCCCGCAACACCACTTTGACTTGAACCGGCCGATGAGGCAATTCCCAAAATTGGTTAAGGCCCCGCGGATCGGCTCGGGTCATGAAAATCTCCTTCGATCGTGGGGCTGGATGGAACGGGTCAAAAAATGCCAGTCGCGGCCGCTCTTTGCCGCCGTACGTGCATTCATTGAATTAAGTCACAACTTATTTCATTATCTTTAGATATGTGGCGGATTTTCATAAAACAAGCGTTTTGCAGCTTGTGATCCAGAGAACGTTTTTTGGAGCTCCATGTCTCCTGAACATGCAAATCATCAACGTGCCGGAGAATATGAGAGACGTAGTGTCTGAACGTGGGAAGGTGGTTTCCCTGCTTCAGGTCGGTGGGGAGTCCTTGCCTCAAGTGGAGGAGTTCAAGTATCTCGGGGTCATGTTCACGAGTGAGGGACAGATGGAGCGTGAGATCAATAGACGGATCGCTGAGTCTGAGGCAAAGCTCTCGATTTACCAATCGACAACCGACCGACATTAGGGTCACCTTATCTGCTTCTTTTTACAAAAATCCTTCAGTGGCATTTGGGCGATTTGGATGGGCTGCAGCTCCAGTGGCTTTCGGGTCAAAATGACCCAAGGACCACACGAGGGTTGATTCTCTTCAAGTGAGTTGGGTTTAGAGATGCTACAAAAAAAGAACGAGGATTACTTTTGTTTTAGAACCACTAATAAATAGATACAAAGGAAAATCAGATGTTGATCTTGCTGGCTCTCAGTCTGCTACCTCTGCTCTGGTCATTGGCCACACATGTATGATGTATCCATCATTTGCTGAACCTTTCCAGATCACATCGCAGAGGGTGTTGAGGATAGAAAACTGTAATGAAAAAATGAGACAATTTTACAAAGAGTTGTTGGCTGTTTTACTCTGCCCAAGGACTTTATAAACCTGGGCATAAACCCTAATAGAGGCTGTGTGTAGTGTATATGTAGTAAAGTGTTTTTGTTATAGTAAGTACTATAGGGGGGACCGTTGGCGCAGATGTGTGCAGCCTCGCTTCTGTCAGTCTACCCCAGGGGAAACTGTGGCTACAAATGTAGCTCACCACCATCAGCATGGAGTGAATGAACCCCCCTCCCTTTCATGTGTGAAGCGCTTTGGGTGTGACTTGTGTCATATGAAAAGCGCTATACAAATAAGATTCCCTTCCCTTATTAGTATGACAATAGAGTTCGGGAATGTGATGTCATATCGCTAAGCATTATGGGATTAGCAGCAATTGGAAACTAATGGAGATTTTAAAGTTAAAATACTGGAGTTATAGCTCGCATTAAAACACTTGGACACCACAGATAACTGGTAGAGACTTGTGTTGGGAAGAACAGGGTTGGGGCTTTAAAATGAGCCCATCCATGTCCCTCTAAGCCTCTGGGAAGCGATGTAAGGTTGCGTTGCCGTCGCTGTGACAACCTCGCTAATGTCAATATATAGAGCATTTGTCCACCATCTTCTATTTCACAATTATGCAATCATGTCACTACAATTTGAACAAGCCTATTGGATTCCTAGATACCCTAGATGGTGGGGTTAGACACCAAAATGACTTGTCTAAGATGAATAATAAAGGAGTAATGGGCATTTTAAGGATTTGGCGACCCTCTTGGACGCTATCTTGAAAATGTGACCTTTCCAGTGGTCAGATTTTGGTAGACTTTTAGTATGTTACTAAGCACACCTGATACTACAGAAAACCGTAGAAAAATTTTTGGGGTTAGGTGTTTTGTTTTTCATATATGCAGCCGCCTACAGGACAAACGCTATAATTTCTGTTACCTGTAATTAAAATAGTTAAGTGATTTGCCTGTTGATTTGACAGAGTGAAATATTTGTGTTTGTTTTTTGTAGTGGGGTGGATCGGCATTTTCTGTGGTTTAAGTGTTTCTCTGATCCAGATAGCTGTACAAGAAATTTTTGCAAAGAATTGGAAAAGTGTGTTGTCTGGCTGACACATAATCCAGGATAAAAAAAAAACAATAAACCAATTAACAAAAAGTGTAAAATAGGATCATATAATCAGTAAGTGTATGGTCTCACCTTTATTTTGGTACTAGTTTACCTGCGTTACAAAAACAAATTAGGGTTGGGCGATTTGGCCAATATTTTTTTTTTTTTTTTAAACTACTTTGGACAATGACCTAATCAATTTTAGGCCCATAAGCAGTTGTATACAGTTTATTTTGGCTTGGCCCTTTTACTTAAAGATTAATTTAACAATTATTGTAATTACTTCTATTAGCCTAAAGAAATATAACTTGCTCTTAAAGTTAAGAACACACTTGTTACGGAGTTAGTTCTCAAAGCTCTCTGTCCTCTGCCCCGCTGATGCTGATACGTCTGCTGCTGCTGATGCTGCTGCACAGACGGAGGGTGCGGAGACAGCGCTGAAAACAGCGATATTAACGTTACTTGCCCTTCACGGTCGCTAATAGCCTTCGAGCATATTTAATTAGGTCCTCGCGGTTAGTTGTAAGAGTTTTAAAGACAACACGACTCGGACTCGGCTCCAGAGTCGGGCGGAAGTGCATCGCTGTTGCAATTTTAAAAAGAAGGAGCGGGAAAAATCTCACGCTACGCTTTATCGATTAAACAGTACAATCTGAAGCATAAACAATTCTCCTGGTTCTAACTACCTGCACACTGAAATCATACATATCATTTCACTGGATATTAATAAAGTATATTATCTTATTCAGGCCGTAGAAGCTCCCCTTCGTTAAATGACGGACACTCCCACAGCAGCACACTGCGGCTGTGCAGAACCAAATACGTCACTCCAGCCAAGGCACGCAAAAGACCCGCCTCAAAACTTATCATTTAAACTTTCTAAACGTGACAATCTTAATCTGAATGGCAATAAAACCTTACTAAACTTAAAGAAACACCCCTTTGGACTTAAACATCTTTAGATGAATGAAGATTTTGGCTAGTTTTGAGTTCTTTCACATCTTAAATTATGACCTCAAATAGCATTTGGGTTTACAGTGTACAGTCCCATCCAACTATCGGCCAATAACCTGCCTCTCCACAACGTGGAAGTTCATGTCCGGCACCATAGCGGCTAAGATAAGTGGGCATATGAATCAATACATGAGCACAACTCAGAAGGGAATCGGTAAAGATACCAGAGGTGCCAAACACCAGCTCCTGGTAGACAGAACAGTTGCTTGAGACTGCAGAACTCGACACACTAACATGAGCACTGCCTGGATTTGATTACAAGAAAGCCTACGACTTAAGTAAGTAAGTAAGTGCTTAATGCCACATACTTAGATCAATGAATGCTTGGAGCTATACAACATCAACAGGACTCTAAGAGCCTTCATTGCACACTCGATGAGGTCGTGGAAAACCACCTTTGAAGCCAATGGCAAGCCACTTGCTCAAGTCTCCATCAAATGTGGCATATACCAAGGAGATGCCCTTACCCCACTGCTGTTCTGCATAGGTCTGAACCCCCTCAGCCAAATAATCAACAAGACTGGCTATGGATACCGACTCAGGAACAGGGCCACCATCAGTCACCTCCTCTACATGGATGACATCAATCTATACGCTAAGAATGAGCGAGACACCGATTCACCGATCCATACCACCCGGATATACAGTGCAGACATTGGGATGTCATTTGGACTAGAGAAGTGTGATCGGATGATGACTAAGAGAGGGAAGGTAGTCCACACAATAGGGGTCTCACTCCCAGGAGGAACAATAGCAGACATTGAGGACAGTTACAAGAATCCCACAAGCAAATGGCAACCTCGAAGAGGTGACAAGGAAAGCGGCTACAGCCAAATACCTCCAACGATTAAGGCAGGTCCTAAGAAGGAAGCTCAATGGCAAGAACAAATCCCGGGAAATAAACAGCTACGCCCTGCCAGTAATCAGATACCCTGCCGGAATAATAAGCTGGCCAAAGGATGAGATACAGACCACAGATGTTAAGACACAAAAGCTCCTAACCATGCATTGAGGGTTCCACCCCAAATCCAGCTCCCTGAGACTGTACTCTAGCCGTAAGGAAGGAGGCCGAGGAATAGTGAGCGTGAGAGCCACTATCCAGGATGAAACATCCAAGATCCATATGTACATCAAGGGCAAGGCTACAACAGATGACGTGCTCAGTGAATGTCTCAGACAATGGGGAACAGAAGATGTGGCACTGAAGGTCCCGTCATGGGAGGACAAGCCCCTACACGGGATGTACCACCAAAACATAACTGAAGTGGCGGATATCAAGAAATCCTACCAATGGCTAGACAGAGCTGGCCTGAAGGACAGCACAGAGGCTCATCATGGCTGCACAGGAGCAGGCCTTGAGCACCAGAGCAATAGAGGCCCAGATCTATCGCACCAGACAAGACCTCAGGTGTAGACTGTGCAAAGAGGCCAATGAGACAATCCAGCACATAACTGCAGGTGTAAGATGCTGCAGGGAAAGCTTACATGGAGCGCCATAACCAAGTGGCTGGCATAGTAGGAACATCTGTGCAGAGTATGGGCTGGAAACCCCAAGGTCAAAGTGGGAAACACCTCCAAAGGTGGTTGAAAATAACTGAGCCAAGATCCTGTGGGACTTCCAGATACAGACGGACAGAATGGTAATGAACCAACCGGACATTGTGGTGGTGGACAAAGAGCAGAGGAAAGCCGTGGTGGTTGACATAGCAATACCAAGCGACTTCAACATCAGGAAAAAGGAACACGAGAAACTAGAGAAATACCAGGGGCTCAGAGAAGAGCTAGAGAAGGCCTGGAGGGTGAAGACATCAGTGGTGCCCGTGGTCGTTGGGGCACTCGGAGCAGTGACCCCCAAACTGGAGGAGTGGCTACAGCAGATCCCAGGAAATACATCAGACATCTCGGTCCAGAAAAGTGCAGTTTTAGGAACTGCAAAGATACTGCACAGAACCCTCAAGCTCCCAGGCCTCTGGTAGAGGACCCGAGCTTGGAGGAAAAAGAGACCGCCTGGGTGAGGAAGTGAGGAAGTTTATATATATATATATATATATATATATATATATATATATATATATATATATACAGGGTGCGATTTGCTGGGGGGGATGGGGGCGATTTCCCCCCTTCTTGTTTTCTTTTACCCTATCCCTACTTCTGCCGTATTATTGTATTAAACTTAGGGGGGATATAATTTGTAAAATTGGCTGTGTGTTCAAGGTCCGTGCACCTGCTGGTCAGTTGATTTAATTTGACATGAGACGCCGGTAACCTCTGCTTTAGCGGCTTTGATGCACACGGGGTCTATGCAATGTCTGCCGCAGAGCGCAAGGGTCTGGGGAGTCAGAAACACTTTAACCTTTCGCTGTTTCGTGGCTGAAAATGAATGCGAGCACGGCGGCAATGAGTGGCGGCGACCGCCCCAACCCGACCCGCGATCAAAGGAGAATTTTATGACCAGCCCTGATCCGGGTCCGGTCCGGGAAGCCTGTGGGGACCGCGGGGTATTAATTAATGCCCCCAGCCATGTGTGAAATCCAGAGCGTTTTACAATGGCGACAGTGTGACAAATAGGATGAGGAACCTTTACGCACGGTTCTGATTTGGCTCAGTGAAGTGCCGGCAGTGCGCGTCTACGTGCATTCCGTAACATTTACAGCTCTTTCCCTCAAAAAAGAAAGACACCTGTCGCCTTGGTCACACTACGCTGGTCACTCAAAGTTTGAGTGACACCAACCCCCCCGATTTAAAAAGGGAACAGAAAAGTCTTAAGTCCTCTTCTAAAGGGGGGCCTGTGGGGGCTTGTGGGGCCCTCAGGTGTGGTGGTAGGGCGTTCCACAGTTTAGGAGCAGCTGCCTGGAACACTCTGTCGCCCATTGTCCGGAGTTTTGTTCTGGGGATGGAGAGGAGGTTGGTCTCTGTGGACCGAAGTGCTGGTTATGGGCGGAGGAGTGAGAAGTTTAGTGAGATGGTCCGGGGTGTTTCCATGGATGCATTGATAAGTGAGCAGGCAGATTTTGTATTTGATGCGTTGACCGATCAGAAGTGGGTATTGCGTAGGACTGGGGTGTTGTGCTGGTGCTTAGGCGTCCTCGTCAGGATCCTGGCCACGGCGTTCTGAATATGCTGAAGCTTTTGAAGGCTTTTTGCCGGGATCCCGACGAGGAGGGCATTGCAGTAGTCCAATTAGTTATATGTAGGCCTTTTTTGTGCCATAGTCACAATGTATAGAGCACGCAATGTTTCTGCCAAAGGACAAACACGTTTTGTAGTGATGGTGTTGTGTATGAGTTGAGGTGGATTTATATTATGAGAAGGAGTTACTGGAGCTTCTAGCCTCACACTGCACATACATTACTCAAATGGAACCATTTCACTGTAGTTTTACTCACTGTTGCTGGATCTGGGGAAGCAGCAGTGACTTTATTTTGGGACTTGGGCACTAAGTCTGTCCAAGCATTTGTTTGTAAAATGCAGTGCACAAATATAATTTATATAATTTTGCACTGATTTGTTTTGCACAAATAGAGTTTACATGGTGCCGTCCTCATCTAGAAGTATAATCAGTGGGAAACACATTCAAATGTCCCTCTTTCATTATACCAAGACTAGGCTCCACACTAGGCCAATGGGCCTAGTGTGGAGCGGTTGTTCAGAAGCTTGCTGCTCTGTACGTTGCTGTGTGCAGGCCCGTTGGCAGTGCTGAGGGAGCTGACGGAGGAGGAGCGGCAGCAGATCCTCCACTCAGCTGAGTTCCAGAGCTTCTTTGACTGCTCCATCCGTGTCATGGAGAGGGCCCTGGCAGAGGACACCGACATCTACTTTGACTACAGCGGGAGAGACCTGCACGACAAGGACGGGTGATCAGAAACAGAACATATGAACAATGAGACAAATATGCAGATTTCACTCTTTTAGAAATTCTAGTCCAGATCTTGTCGGGAGTTATGTTGTTATAGGCCCATATTGATCTCACAATGGAGAAATTCACTTGTTACATCAGCTGTCAGGGTGTGCAAAAAGGACAGGAAATGTGGCATCAATTAAATAGTAAATAGAGGTATCTTATATACAATAAATAAAAAAAAGCTTTTAGGGGAAAGAAGTATAAACAATACAAAAATAAAATTAGAGCAGACTATAAAAATGTCAACAGTGCAAAGTTTACAGTCCTAGTGCAGGTGGTTGATAAAGTGACACTGATACAGAGATTATTGCACGTAGATTTGCATAGTAGGTATTGCACATGTTACTTTACAGTAGTGGAGTACAGTCTGACAGCAGTAGGGATGAAGGGACCTGTGGGTGCGCCCCTCAGCACACACTACACTATGCCCGATTTTGCTCTAATGCTCAGCGAGTCTTTTCGTTTCGTGACTAACTGGCGTTCATATCGCGTAATGTGGGCAGCAAAAAGACGCGACTAGACTGCAGTCGCAGGAAATCAAATATTGATTTTTAAGCCCAATTTTTGGACGCGCAGGAGAAACATGAGTGATGTTAGTGTCCCTAAAGCAAACACACAGAATGCAGCGGCCAATGACAGAGTGAAATATGGACAGAAAAACACAGCAGCTCCTTCCTTTTTATTTCTCTGTCATAACAGTTACTTTCATGGCCACAGCGAGCCCCACGCAGACCACGCCAAACAGCACAACATTATATCACCAAACGTTCACGAGAACCACCATTTCCAGCTGCATTTCAACCGCAGAGTTTAGCAGCACTTACAGAGTTTGGAGGCGGACTATTCAGTTGCTAACTTTACTCCAAGTGACTCCCTTTGTGAGGCGTTTGCAGACCAGGGGAAATATGGACACTATCAGATGTAATATTTTATCTACTCAAAATAACACGGTTCTAAATTCATCTGGTTGTCTACTTGTTCCAGAGGAAACACTGCACAGTTTTGTCCAGGTTAATGCTGAGATGCTTGATAAAGTTTTCTCCTCAGTGAGGCCCACCACATGTCCTTTAGACCCGGTCCCAACCCCGTTTTTTAAAACATTCTATGGATCTTTCAGAGATGAGCTTTTAAACATGATGAATTGCTCTCTTCAGACGGGGGTCTTCCCTGCTGCCTTTAAGGGGGCGGTGGTGAGGCCTCTGCTGAAGAAGAGCAATTGGACCGTAATGATTATAACAATTTTAGACCGGTATCCAAAAAAAACTTGTTTTTACCCAACTTAGCGACTTTATAAATGCACATAACGTCCTTGAGAAATTTCAGTCTGGCTTTAGGGTAAACCACAGCACCGAGACGGCCCTTTTAAAGATTTTAAACGATTTTAGATTAAATTATGATTCCAAAAGGTTGACAGTGTTGGTTCTACTGGATCTGAGCGCCGCTTTTGATACAGTCGACCATACTATTCTTTTAACTCATTTAAAACACATCGGCCTCTCTGGTGCTGTCCACAAATGGTTTACATCCTACCTCACAGACAGGACATTCATGGTAAGTGTGGATACTTGCTCCTCCAAGGTCCATAAAATTACATGTGGTGTGCCCCAGGGTTCGATTTTAGGCCCAGTGCTTTTTAACCTGTATATGCTCCCTCTTGGTGATGTCATCAGGAGACATGGAGTCAACTTTCATAGTTACGCTGATGATACACAGTTGTACATCTCCATGTCTCCTGAGGACACCAGGCCAATGGATGCACTTTTTAACTGCATTTTAGATCAAATCCTGGATGGCAGAAAACTTTCTCCAGCTTAACCAGGACAAAACTGAAGTTTTAGTCATCAGTCCTCAGGCCCAGAGAGAGAAACTTTTACCCAAACTACAGTCATTGTCTTTTAATCCTTCCTCACAGGTGAAGAACCTGGGTGGGATTTTTGACTCTGAGCTGACTTTTATTCCACACATTAAGAATATCACAAAAATAGGTTTTCACATCTAAAGAACATAGCCAGAGTCCGCCCCATTCTCAGGTTTACAACTTTTGCAAAATTCAGCAGCCACCATTCACCGGTTTTAGAGTCACTGCTTTGGCTCCCCGTGTGTTTCAGGATCGATTTTAAAGTTCTTTTAATGGTTTTTAAATGTCTTAATGGTCTTGGTCCTTCTTATCTCTCAGAACTGCTTTTACCTTATGAACCTTCGCGGCCCCTTCGCTCCTCCGGCAGGGGTCTCCTAGTTATTCCTAAAGTCAACAGAAAGACTCACAGCGAGGCGTCTTTCCAATATTATGGCCCACGCCTCTGGAACGACCTGAGGAGGAGCTCAGGACCGCAGAGAACGTTCATGTTTTTAGGAGCCTTTTTAGCTTAGCTTTTAACTGATATTTACTTATATTAACTTTATTTACCGGTTTTAGTTCTATTATTTCTTTATATTCCCTCTTTTTATCCTGTGCTATTTCACACACAGTCTTAGCTGTTTTTAATTGATCTCTTATTAAATATTTATTTATTTTTTATGTGTATATATATATATATATGTATATATAATTTTTATTGTATTTATTTATCTTATTTATTTTTATGTTCTCCTAGTGGTTCCTCTGAGGGAGCCCTCTGCCCCGGGAGTGCTGGTTGGCTGTGGCCGTGCGGGCGCTCTCCTGGGGGTGTCTGGATGGAGGTAGGACGTCTCTCCTACACCTCCTCCGGGCGCCCTGGGTTGGCGCTCTGTGGCTGTGGGCGATGGGCTGCTCCTGGTGCAGACGCTCCTTGGATGGTGTTTCCTCTTTCGGTCTATCTGTACTCAGCCTTATGTACCCACCTCTATGTCCATTTTTATTTAAGACTTTTTAACTGCTGGCTGTCTGTACGTATATGTGTCTGTGTGTCTGTGTGTGTGGGTGGGGTGGTGAGGTTGTAGTTATTTATGTATATTTGCTGGTGGGGACGATTTTAATGATTTTTAGCACTGTAAAGCACTTTGTGTTACATTTTGTATGAAAAGCGCTTTATAAATAAAGTTTGATTTGATTTGATTTGCTTCTCTCCGCTAGCCTCTATCCACTACCTCCGCTGTGTCCTCTGTCTCCTGCGTCTCGGGGCTGAGGGCCGTCTCCTTTTCATATTAAATCCACTGAATTATGTCCCGCTTCTTCGTGTCGCCGACTTTTATCTCCATTTGAAAGAACTGTAGACAAGTTCAAGGCTCGTAGCCTGCAGCTCCAACTGTGTTGTTGGGACAGCGATCACATGACACTGTTGACCAATCAGGACACGCACGTGTTTCCCACGCTCAGCAAACAGATCTTTGCTGATCTGGGGTCAGTTTTTTCTCCCCTAAAGAGAGAAATGAAGCAGGACAGAGGACAAACGCAGCGCTGTGTTAGAAAACATCAGCTGTTTAACAGACTGGTGTAGTGAGACCATTCTTCCGATTCTTGTCATTACGTGTGAACCCCCAGTCGTTCTCCAATTGTGCTCTATAACCCCCCATTCTTTATACAATCTTTTAAGACTGAAAAAATGGTGTTGTCTGTGCTGAGCTTATGACAAATGCATTAATAGTTGCTGACGAAGCTCATACAATGTTTACTCAAACATGTATGAATGACACTACTTCAAGTCCGTTCTTGATGAAGGAACATTACAACATTATCAAAAGCTCTATCAAGTCGGTCTTAACCTTAATATTGGACCTTTACCTTCATCTTCAACTTAGATTTTAGAATATCAAACAATCATTGCAGAACATTCCCCTTGTTGTCAGTTCTAGGCCCGATCTGCAGTAGGGTGAGATGTGTGCTGCCCTTGTGCCTTCAAGCCTGACTCACGGTTTTGTCACCCTGTATTCCTCATGCCTTCCCGCTAAGGTCACTCTCTCTGTACTTAGCGATCTTCTCTAACCCCAAGATCCAAATATCTTGGTGATCTAAACCCCTGAAACCACCTTCTGACAGTGTGCTGAGAAAGATTATACACGTTCTTTCCTATATCTATATAATATATATCCTATATGTACTTCCAACAAAAGTAAACAAGTGAGATCATCTTTTCGTTTATAGCCACTCAGGAGTGAAAGAAACTCTTCAAGAACAAATTGCTGCTGCTTATTTTTAAATGATTTTTCATTTTTGTTCTTAAAGATAATTCTTCCTATGTTGCTTTCAATTTCCCCAAACCCATATGTCCTGTGGGCTTTGCACCTGTCTACTGCCTGACTGGTTGTTAGTGACATATTCTTGTCCACTGTCGCAGGGACGTATCAGGAGGCTCCAGTCTGTCCTTCAGCCGTCTCTTCTATGACGAACACTGGTCAAAGCACCGCGTCATCACCTGCCTGGACTGGTCTCCACAGGTCAGACCTCTGTGCCAGCTCTGTATGTTGCATTATACAAAAGAACGTGTTCCACAACAATATCATTGGAGATATAACAGATGCTAGAAGCATTATTACTTTGAGACCACACACACACTGCAGGTGAATAGGAGAACGTTTCTTTTTACATATCAGTGTGAAACATTAGATTACTAATATAAATATGAGTGGGGATTTTATAAATCTCATTTTTTTCTTAAATTAAATTAAACAGGTCATTATGAATAAAACAAAAGTGTAGGGGCTTTAAAATTCCAAGTTCCCACATAAATATAAAGAGGAAAGTTGATTTGGTGAAGAGTTAATTGTGTAGATTAATGAACGCTCATGTTGAGAACAAACCAAAGTGTCGTTGTCACTTATAGTATCCGGAGCTGCTGGTGGCCTCCTACAACAACAACGAGGACGCACACCATGAGCCCGACGGGGTGGCTCTGGTCTGGAACATCAAGTTCAAGAAGGCCACGCCAGAGTACATCTACCACTGCCAGGTACTACACAAAAGAGCAACACAAAAGTGAGATGGAAACAGAAAAAAGCGACGACACAAGGAAAAAGAAACATTTAGATCTGTTTTGTAGGTCTTTCAAATGAGGTGTCACACTGGCCTATAGGCTGAAGGCTCCAGTTGAGAAGCTTTTAGATTTGGGTAAAGACAAACTGGAGTTACGGAGGGGGTTAAGAGGTTAAATGTCATTTTAAAAGATTAAACTGGATACAACTAGCACTACATTTTACTTTCTGTAAGGAAAGGATGACATTGCTCAACTGCCGACCTTACTAACTCTTCCACGCTTGGCCAGTCACGTGTAGCGAGCGTGTCCGGAGTTAGCGTGATGTAGGGGAGGCCTGAGTCATCCATGTCAGTCTTGGGTGACTGCGGAGATGATGCCATCCCCTGGACTGGCTGATGGGAACAAACTTTATATGTCTGGGTTAGACCGAAGTCTCGGTCCATTGAAACCAATGATTGGCTTAGAACTTCAAATTTACATCTGAATAAGTGTTTTGTGAGTTTTATGCATTTGTCAGATACGAAAAGGGATGTCATTGGAAAATAATTGTTGCTTCAGATAATTCACAAAGATCATAACATTTTTACATTTTCCTATAATGTATTATCATTTGTTGGTTTAAATTGTAGCTTTTATTTAGTCCCTTTTTGATTGTTATTGGTGGTTAGCGCTCGTGTTTTACAGCTACAAGGTCCTGGCATCAGTAGGGCGGACAGGGCCTTTCCGTGTGGCGTTTGCTTTTCCCGTGTCTGTGTAGGTTTCCTCTGGCTACAGTCCGGTGTGGAGTGTTCACATGTGTTAGTCCCAGGTTTGTTCATTTCCCTGCACTGTCACAACCAAAGAAACAAACAGGAGCCCAATGCTAACCTGCCTTGACAGTTGGCTTTTTTACCCTTCAAAATATATTTGTAACAACAAAACACGTTCAACTGCAGTTTAGAGCAACTGCCGTCCCGTGGGAGGATGGGACGATATCTCTGACCACTTCCCCATACAGCGCTGACCACACGAGCCCGACCGCACAAGGCACTTCACATCCATCTCATGTGTTGTGAATTTGAGCCGATCTTTAAGGGCGGACAGATAGCACGGAAGAGAATGAGGGCAGCACACACTGAGAACATCTCTCTGAACATATGGCAGTCTGCTGTTGGCTTTCGGCGCTAATCTAAGATAGGCTACTATTTGTTGATGAAGTTAGATGACAATGAATGACTTGTATCCATAGTAACACCTCACGCTGCTCGGCTCATGTCACTCAGTGTGAGTACCTCCATCGTGGGCTCATACACTCCTCGTAAGCATTTCAGTCGCAGTGTGACTAGATGATTCATTTAGCATGTTCAAAATCATCTTCAAATCGCACACTGTAAACCCAGTTTAAGCTAATCTTTATAGGAAATGAATTAAGACAGGAAGTTGAACCAGCGTAGCAACGTTTGAGCAGAATTCCCACTTAAGCAGTGATAAGAGAAAGGACATTATTACGTCCTGAGCTGCTGGGACAGACCAGATCCACCTCAGGACACCGTTTTCTTTCAGCTAAACTTTTCTAAACGCACTGTTCGACAAAGTGAAATCACTCCACACGTCAAAGATCTGATACATAGTGTGAGCACTCACTCTGTCACTAATAATTTACAAAAACGGTTTTAAAAATGGCTAATGCAGAGTGTGTTATGGCCTAATGGTGGCGGACCCAAAAAGTAGACGGAGAGATCGTAGGTACAAGATTTATTACAGATAATTGGGAAATGGCTGACGTTAGGTGGGTGCGGCTGGGGTGGTAGTGGTTTGGAGCAGGCAGTATGGAGGAGGTCGGAGTGGAGCAGGTAGGAAGGAGATGGGGCTGGTGCTGGACGAGGCTGGTATCTGGTGCGGGCAGGTGAGTATGGCAGGATGGTGGCTAACAGGCACGGAGAGCTGACGAGGAGCAGGAAAAAACGCGATTAGTCTCAAAGTAGAGTCACAAAACACAGCTATACTGAATAGGCCTGAAGAGTCTTCTCACAAAAGTAGACTGACGATCTGGCAGGGATGTGAAGGAGAGCCCATGCTTAAATACTGCAGGTGATGAGTTGAATGGATTCAGGTGTGCCCATTAGCCAGCCAGGGAGGAGGAGCAGCCACACCCACCAGGGAAAAGGAGGCAGATCCCAATGCCACACCCCCACAGCAGCAACAGACAAAACACACACTACAACAGAGTGAGCACTCACTGTTTCCACAAACAACAGCTCTTAACTTCAGGCCTTCTGGGTCTTTCGCTAACGGTGCATAGGCTGCTTTCTCTTTATCTAAGAACTCTAGTTTCGTTTTCAGTCCTGGTTTAGTTTAGTTTTTTAACCAGTTTAGTCTGAGCCATTATTAGTCCTGGCATCTGCATTTGCACTGAAGCGGCTCATTATCTTTTTTTTTAGTTTAGTTTAGTTTATTTGTTGTGTGGTCCAAAAACCCAACTTTATGAATTACTCGGATAGCTCTTTTTTGCAACAATACTATTGGTTTAACTGTGTTTTTGTAAGTACTACCCCAAACCACAGTACAATAATATAAGTAGGGCAAAATCAGAGAACAGTATAAGGTATGTAGAGCTTTGATGTTTAAAATGTGCTTTGCTTTTGCAATTACTGAAATGCTTCTAGAAATGTTTGGATATATATATTTAATATGAGATTTCCAAGAAATTCTGTCATCAATAATCACACCAAGGAATTTGATTTCATGCACTCGCTCGATAACAACACCCTCTATCTGAATTACTTCCTGAGCATTGGAATTACGATTGCCAAATAATCATCATTTTGCTTTTACTCAGGTTTAGAGATAATTTATTTTGTTTGAACCACTTGTTGACACTTTTAAGTTCCAAGTTAACAATCCAGAGCAAAAGAGGATATTTGGATGTCTTCTTTAATACTGTTTGGGCCATTGCCCGTGTAAACAATGAATGAACTTTTGGAAATGGAACAGCAACACGATGCTGCTGCCCTTTGAAAAGTGCTTTGAGGGCTGTAGGTTGGACTGGACAGGGATTGGCCTTGTGTGTAGTGAGCTCCGGATCTGATGGATCTTAATGCGTGAGCATGTTCTGCCATTTAACCTCTGCACTCCAGAACCACCTGAGACAGACCCCTTTCCATTCCCCCAAACCTTCACCCAACACAGCCCTCCCTCTCTCTGTCTCTTCTTTATGTCAGACAGACTTTAGCACAAAGTGGATTGAGTCGCAGATACAGTATCTTAATTAGCATATCACCAATCAGCATAGAATTTAAAAAGATAATTTATTTTAGTATGAAACTGTAACATAATGGCATAACGTATAATAATAATAATAATAATAATAATAATGCCTTACACTTATATTGCGCTTTACAAGCCTGTATTACCAAGTTTCTCAAAGCGCTACACTGTCGTCATTATTCATTCACTCCATACTTGGTGGTGAGCTGCTGTTGCAGCCACAGCTGCCCTGGGGCAGCCAGTCTGCGCCATCAATATGGAAGCCAGTGTTCCAGTGTGTTCGCTGTGTCAGATATATGATCCAGGATCTCTCCAGTCAGTGACTCAGGCCTAACCACAGGCCCCTCTTCACTTTAGACCTGGTTTAGGCCTAACTTAGTTTGCCGTTTACTGGTCTGGTCTTGGGTTAGATCTGGTGCTGTCAAAAGCCCTGCACTATTGTTAAACAGATCACATGTGTGTCATCATCACTAAGCACTAAACTGAGATCTGTGTAGCTTTGTAATGGCTCATGCTGCAGATTATTATCATTATGATATTATTATGACCAGACAAATGCGTGAGATCCTGGTCATAATCTGCTTTAAAGAAGTACAAGCCAAATGTTGGATGAAAAAGCCCAAATACGAGCCTCAAATCAAATCTGTTTTTTTTTATCGGTTTTGTAAAGAAAATCCAAAACCTTAACACTTAATGAGCACATGGCCGACAAGTCTGCATTATCATTCTTACATCTGCACAACCGTGTGAAATACATTACAGATCCAGGTATGTCAGCTCCTCCTCCTTGTCTCCGTACATGTAGCGTGTGTAGCATGTTTGTACAGGTGCTCTGAGCGTCTCCCCCCCCGCGCCGTCCCATCACTGGAGGGTCCCGTAACTTCACACCTCGCTCTCGAGCGGGAAAGTGGACCACATTAAAGACACCACCCTTCCCAAAGCCACCGCGGCTACTGTTGGCTCCTATCGCGCTCACCCCTCCCGCACGCGACCGCAGGGCGGGGGGGTGAGCGGGGTGCACGTCTGAAAAGTGTACTGAAGTTAACCCCGCGTGTGCTTCTGATTTGTGGAGAGTTTACTGGCAGACGTTGCACTGCTACAATTGAAGCCATGTAGGAAGTACCTTTTGAAACACTCTGATACTGGGATTTCAAATGAAACGAAACCATTTCAAACTCATTTGGGAAAATGTCCTACATAAAAAGATCTAAGGCTGTAACGATACGCATCGATATGAGACCAGTCCACTTTAATTTGATACTGCAGATTTTAATACAATACTTGGATACAGTAACATCAGCTTTGTTTTGCCAATAACCTCAGTAATTAAAAGTAATTAACATACACACAATAGAGTGCCTCTTCATTTTATGTGGAAAACCATAAACTTACCTTTGCTGATTTGTGTATTCAAAAAGTAAAATAAAATATCTATACATATATAACCACACTCAAAGCACAATATTAGGACAATGTAGTTAACAAAAGGCTCCATATCTTTGAACAATGCTTAACATTTTGTTCTGTGGAACAGAGGGTAATTACAGATGTGGGACACTTGGGAATGAAGCGTCCCATGAGCCTGATGTGGGCTTCAGTGGGTGAATAGGCACACTATCTTTACACACAGGTGGGCAAAGACATCGCTTTAAGTTTGTATTCAAAAGTGACTTGTCTAAACAGTATCAGAAAGCAAACCAAAGAGACATGTACATTATCATTGCTGTGATAGAGAAGGGAAAATGTCATTTCTTTTATATATATCTAGGGTCATTTTTAGCTTAATCTAAATTGCTTCACTGCTTCATCTGTTATGACGTTATTATCTAAAGGCAGTGAATGCAGCAGGCACTTTTAGTGGGTTATAAACGGGACTTCATTCAAAAGCTCAAGTTTGTGGACCAACCAAACCTCAAACCTTGGTAGGTCAAACCTGGGGGCAGGCGCCTTACAACAGCCAGAAGGTGCCCAGGGCTTTCCGATATAAAAACAAGAATCACAAAGCATCAATAAATAGAAACACAAATCTACATAAAAACATAAAAAACTGTCAAGACAGTGGCTACGTGTCGAAAGCTTGTCTGAATAGATGTGTCTTCAACTGCAATTTAAAAACACTCAACTCAGTGATGTGTGCTGGAAGTGCGTTCCACTTTGGGCCTTGTACTCAGAGACTCCTTTTTGGTTCACTGCAAACTGGTTTTAGACAATAAATCTAGCAACCCAAAGTATGGGGCTTATTCTCCTTCCTGAATAATTCCTGGATAATCAGATGAAATACCAAACGAAAAAGGTAAACATGAACAACTTTTGTATTGCGCTATAGTGATGGGAGTTATGGCTCTTTTGAAAGAGCTGTTCAGGAGACCTGTGTCTGTGTGAGAGGTTTGGCGTTTTGATTAAAATGACTAATGTGTACAGTGAGATTCAAATGCACGTCACTAAATGTTTTTGTGCACTTGCTTAGTTACATTTGTACAAACAAAAATAAAAACATCGCTATCAGGTCAAAGGTTTTTGTAGTGGTGAATAAAGCGACATTATATTCAAATATAAGATTTGAACAGGTTTAGATCATATGGGGCACACAGATGGGTCATGTTTATTATTAAATATTAAAGATTGTGCGAATAGTGGAGGCAGCTGTACTCGGATACTCCCATCCTCTAATGGTTCCGTCTGGCTTCAGTTTTCTCCGGTCTCTCTGATAAATACTTGTGGCTCCTGGCTCGTGTGAGCTGTGAGCTAGAGATGAGTGTTTGGAGACAGCGCAAAGTTCACAAGGTCTCGGGGAACACAAAGGTCAAAGATGTTCACAGGGGACAGTTGGGGGGCTCCAGGAGTGACCCCATCCCCTGACAAGGGTCGTGACGCTTGTATTAGTTCAGCGTAATCTTTAATCTTGTTTGGCCGTACTGCTCTAAAGCTGATGTTTAATGAGATGAGCAGTACCGGGACAGGGCTGTTTCTCATAAGTGTGGCGCTGGCTGAGTGGCTGTGGGTTGGCAGAGTGAGGGCTGGGGGGGGGGGTCAGTCATTCGGGACGGGGCGCAGTGGAGAGGAACAGACTCAATAACCACAGGCCGTGATGATGAGGCCTGATGAGCGCTCCGGTGGCGGACGCCGGGTCGAGGAGGTAACATGAAGCGGCTGATCGGGGGAAGACTACAATCGCCCCTTTGTCCTGTACACTCCTGCTCAGACCCTCTCCTGTGGGACCCTCACCCCGAGGAAGCCCCGCGAATCATCTCCACTCCAGCTCTCTGTCTGCCCCCCAGTGTGCCCTCTCTGTGCTCTGCCATCTCCGGCACAGATCACACTCTAATGTCTGCCCTCTGCCTGATTGACCAAGGGCCAGGGCAGGTTTGGGTCTGAGCGAGTGACCGACAGCTCATTAACACCACTATTGCTTTTTGACACAATAATGCATTTGAATCCTCAATAGAGCAGGACATGTCCACCTTTATGTTGTTAGAGTTGTGTGTGCACTCTCTCCAGTCTCCCGTGGTGTCGGTGGGCTTTGCCAGGTTCCATCCAAACCTGGTGGTGGGAGGCACGTACTCGGGACAGATCGTCCTGTGGGACAACCGCAGTCACCGCCGGACCCCAGTGCAGAGGACGCCCCTGTCTGCAGCCGCGCACACGGTAAGGACTGAGGAGACGAGAGAGAGACATTTAAGATCATTAAAGGTACTGTGTGTCGCATGTGCTCCCAGTGGTTCGTGAAACATTTAAACGTTAAGCTGCAGGACACAAGTGTGTTGGTTTGGAGAAGAGATATTGTAATGTCCAGATCCAGGTCATTGTTGAGCTTTAAAATAATATTTCACATAACTGGACTAGTACTTTATACAACCACTTTGGATTTCTGTGGCTATTTAATATTTCATTACTTAAATCCTCAATTTTGTAAATGTGTTGTCTAGATATGAAACAAAAGATCGAAACATAAGCAAAGTTTCAGTTCTAGGTTTTGTTTTATTTTTGTTGTGGAGCTTAATAATTAAGTGTAGATGAAATGGTTCAATTGCTGGTAAGGCAAGGCAAGGCAAGTTTATTTGTAGAGCACAATTCATACACAAGGCAATTCAAAGTGCTTCACAGTTGCATAAAATTACAAGAAAACAGATCAAATCAATCATTAAAACATCAACATAAAAATGTATCAATTACAGTAAAAGGCAAGAGTGCAGATAAAATACTTTCAGTTTTCATAGGGTAAAATAGGACACAAGCAGCTGTGTCCTGTTTTAGACACACTGCAGCTCTAACAGCTCGTTTAGAAAGGCCAGTGAGCAGCCGTTACAGTCGTCTAACCTGCTGGAGACAAATGCATGGATGAGTGTCTCTAAGTCTGGTTTTGACACTATTCCTCTGATCTTAATGTTTTTCAGATGATAAAAAGCTGATGATGTTATTGCTTTGATGCTGTTTAAGTTCAGGTCTGAGTCCATGATTACTCCTAGATTTCTAACCTGATTTTTTGGTTTTAGAAAGAGAGACTCAAGGCGACTGATAACACTTTGTCTTTGTGTCTGTGGGCCAAAAACAATGATCTCAGTTTTGTCTGAGTTTAGTTGGAGAAAGTTGTTTTGCATCCACAAACTGATCTGTTCGATGCAGTGACAGAGAGTATCTACAGGCCCCTGTTCACCTGTATCAGTGACAGAGAGTATCTACAGGCCCATGTTCACCTGTATCAGTGACAGAGAGTATCTACAGGCCCATGTTCACCTGCCGTCAGTGACAGAGAGTATCTACAGGCCCATGTTCACCTGCCGTCAGTGACAGAGAGTATCTACAGGCCCCTGTTCACCTGTATCAGTGACAGAGAGTATCTACAGGCCCATGTTCACCTGTATCAGTGACAGAGAGTATCTACAGGCCCATGTTCACCTGCCGTCAGTGACAGAGAGTATCTACAGGCCCATGTTCACCTGCCGTCAGTGACAGAGAGTATCTACAGGCCCATGTTCACCTGTATCAGTGACAGAGAGTATCTACAGGCCCATGTTCACCTGTATCAGTGACAGAGAGTATCTACAGGCCCATGTTCACCTGCCGTCAGTGACAGAGAGTATCTACAGGCCCATGTTCACCTGTATCAGTGACAGAGAGTATCTACAGGCCCATGTTCACCTGTATCAGTGACAGAGAGTATCTACAGGCCCATGTTCACCTGTATCAGTGACAGAGAGTATCTACAGGCCCATGTTCACCTGTATCAGTGACAGAGAGTATCTACAGGCCCATGTTCACCTGTATCAGTGACAGAGAGTATCTACAGGCCCATGTTCACCTGTATCAGTGACAGGGAGTATCTACAGGCCCATGTTCACCTGTATCAGTGACAGAGAGTATCTACAGGCCCATGTTCACCTGTATCAGTGACAGAGAGTATCTACAGGCCCATGTTCACCTGTATCAGTGACAGAGAGTATCTACAGGCCCATGTTCACCTGTATCAGTGACAGAGAGTATCTACAGGCCCATGTTCACCTGTATCAGTGACAGAGAGTATCTACAGGCCCATGTTCACCTGTATCAGTGACAGAGTATCTACAGGCCCATGTTCACCTGTATCAGTGACAGAGAGTATCTACAGGCCCATGTTAACCTGTATCAGTGACAGAGAGTATCTGCAGGCCCCTGTTCACCTGTATCAGTGACAGAGAGTATCTACTGGCCCATGTTCACCTGTATCAGTGACAGAGAGTATCTACAGGCCCATGTTCACCTGCCGTCAGTGACAGAGAGTATCTACAGGCCCATGTTCACCTGTATCAGTGACAGAGAGTATCTACAGGCCCATGTTCACCTGTATCAGTGACAGAGAGTATCTACAGGCCCATGTTCACCTGTATCAGTGACAGAGAGTATCTACAGGCCCATGTTCACCTGTATCAGTGACAGAGTATCTACAGGCCCATGTTCACCTGTATCAGTGACAGAGAGTATCTACAGGCCCATGTTAACCTGTATCAGTGACAGAGAGTATCTGCAGGCCCCTGTTCACCTGTATCAGTGACAGAGAGTATCTACTGGCCCATGTTCACCTGTATCAGTGACAGAGAGTATCTACTGGCCCATGTTCACCTGTATCAGTGACAGAGAGTATCTACAGGCCCATGTTCACCTGCCGTCAGTGACAGAGAGTATCTACAGGCCCATGTTCACCTGTATCAGTGACAGAGAGTATCTACAGGCCCCTGTTCACCTGCCGTCAGTGACTCGTAGATCTGAGTGTCATCTGCGTAGTTGTGGTACGACACATTGTTGCTGTTGATTAGCTGACCCAATGGAAGCATGTACAAGTTGAATAAGAGGGGTCCCAAGATTGACCCCTGGGGGACTCCACAGGTCATGGAAATTTTGTCTGAGACACAGTTGCCAATTTTGACAAAGTACGTCCTATCCTCCAGATAGGACTTGAACCAGTTTAGCGCAGTAGCAGAGATTCCCACCCAGTTTTCTAACCTGTGAAGTAAGATCCCGTGGTCCACTGTGTCAAAGGCTCAGGTCCAGCAGAACTAAAACTGAGACCTTACCTGCGTTGGTGTTCATACGGATATCATTTGTCACCTTGATCACAGCTGTCTCAGTGCTGTGGTGGGGCCTAAATCCTGACTGGAAAGTATCAAACACATTGTTAGATAGGAGAAAGTAAGTGAGCTGTTGATATATTACTTTCTCCAGGACTTTTCCTAAGAATGGTAGGTTTGATATGGGCCGGTAGTTGTTCAGTATCTTGGGATCAAGGCTGCTCTTCTTTAGAAGAGGCTTAATGACTGCGGTTTTCAAAGCCTTTGGAAATGCTCCCGTCTCAAATGAGATGTTAACTAACTGAACAAGTTGTGGTAACAAGCTGGTCAGCACAGACTTCAGAAATCTAGTGGGCAATTCATCAAGGCAGCATGTGCATGAACTCAGACCGGAGATAACCTCTTCCATTGTTTTGTCAGTAACAGGTGTGAAATGTGTCAGCTCAAGGTGTTTATCTGGTGGCAGGGTTGCTATTTGTGTTGTTGAAATTATGGCATTTTTAATGCCTTGGACTTTGTCATAAAAAAATATTGCAAACTCATTGCACTTAGATGTAGAGATTAGTTCTAAGGGCAGTGAAACTGGAGGGTTAGTTAATCTGTTTACTGTGGAAAACAGAACACGAGAATTGTTTCTGCAGTTTGCTATGATTTTAGAGAAGTACTTCTCCCTTTCTCCACGCAAAATCTGGTTGAACTCACAAAGCACTTCTTTGTATATCTCAAAATGAACCTGGAGCTTTGACTTGCGCCATTTCCGTTGGGCTTTTCGGCACTCCCTTTTCTGTGCCCGACCGAATCTTCACTTCTCCAAGGTGCCTTTTGTCTATTGTTAACCATTTTAACCTTGACAGGAGCAATAGTATCCAAAACATTTAAGACGCTTGATGTGTAAGAGTCCAACAGATTATCAACATTAGAACATGGAGGATTTTGCAGGCTGGAACGGGATGGAAATCCATTCCCGTGCAGGTCTTTAGTCCACACACCCCTGTGCCAAAAAGAGGGACTCTCCCTTCAATCGTCTCCTTTGAACTCAGCCATCGCAGAGAGGTCGTGCCTGTAGCTAAGAGCAGCGCACACATTTCGTAGAGCTATAGTTACATAGGTAACTTAGATTTCTACTTCAATTGTGTGCTTGCCGTGGGCCTCATGCACACGCCAATATTGAACAGTCGAGCAGAGGGACAAGCTATCTCGACTAGTGAAGCCACCCGAGCCCCGCTGCCCACAGAAGCCGTGAAAAACCGGTGATTCCATCACGCTGTCAGTAGTGGACAGATAAGGGATTTGGACAGGCGACCAATCCGCTGCTCCACACTCAAACTGTCATTGCAGTGGTTGAGCGGAGCTCGTCAAGAATTTTGGCACATGTGGCCTTCCATAGAATCTGGCACATATGGCTTGCCATAATACTATCCGTCACCCAGGACCGAAGAGCGAGGAAGCACGAGGCTAGCAGCCCAAGAAGCATCTCCCACGGAGTGGCACCAGCTCAGGCAGAGGCAGCAGCTAGCGTGCTGAACCCACGTGCGGAGCGGCGCCGCGCAGGACCCGCTGCCTGACGCCAGGGGGTGACGGGTCTCGAGCGCAGGAGTAAGTTGAGTCATTTTATTCTTCCTCTTCTTAGTTCTTTGAACGCTCCAAAACTCAAAGCATGTGCTGAGATAAAAAGGAGACGATTAAAGGGAGAGTCCCCTTTTTATAGGGCACAGGGGTGAGTGGACCCCCAAGATGATTGGAGCGGTCAGTTCTTTGATCCTCTCAGGGCGGGAAGCTGGCGCTTCCAAGAAATATGCAATAGCGCAGCCTAAGGGCAACCACACAATTGAAGTAGAACTGTTCTGCATTGGTCCTCGTTCAGATGAGAACAGGCAAACTGGCATTAAATCGAAATTCATTGGAAAAACTAGGACATCGCTCATCGCTTTACCGTATCATCGAAAACAAACAGCCACTTCCTCTTGGTACAGCATTTGTGCACTTCCTTCCTCCTGTGCAGGGAGCTGCACAGGAGGAAGAGGAAGGAGGAGGTGGACCTGACCAGTGCAGGACACCACACTCTGAAACAGGGACAAACCCAGGAGGCGCTGCACCATTTCAGAGGATCAGAGGAGACTGAAGGCAGCCAGGTTTCCTCTTCCTCCAAAAACATCAAGTCAAGTTGGCCCACAGCGGTGGCGCAGCGGCTCAGGACTAACACCTGAAAACTATTTTGCTGTGCGGTTGTACAATGACAGCTAAAGCACTTACTTACTTAAAATACCAAAATGATGGTCTAAAACATATTAAGTTGCAGTTTTGGTTGAAATTGACACATTCCTTTGCTAACAAGTTACCAGCTTCATCCTATTCTCTTTTTCTTTGTTTGATGAAATGTTTGCAAATCTTATGGACACACATTTACTTGCTTCTGCCTGTATAAACCCTGATTAATAAACCCCTCTCCCCTCAGGCAGGAGGCTACGGTCTATCCAGACCCATACCTCCCGCCACTTGAACAGTTTTTTCCCTCCGCCATCAGACTCATGAACAAAAACAAGTCTCTGTAGCTCAGTCACAGAGTCATGGATGTTTCTGCTCTGTTGCTGTTGGTGTGTCCACACTTAGACCCGCTGCTGTCACTCATCACTTTATAACACTTAATATAACTTTATAACACTTAATATCACTATATAACACTTAATATCAGTTTATATGCCTACACATCTGTAAATACAATCCCGCTGTTGTTCGATGTCAAAATGTTGTTGTCTTACCATATGTCACTTTTATTTATTACTTATTTATTCAACATTTTTTATGCATGCCCCTATAGCCCTATACTTTTTTATAGCTTATTTTTATCTTAACTCTGTGTTATATGTTTTATGTCGCACGTTTGCACCAAGAAAAAATCCTAGTTTGTGAACCTGTTCTGAAACAATGGCAATAAAACCTATTCTGATTCTGATTCTAAAACAGCTGTGCAAATACTGTACAATGCCGTTCAGTCACAAATGTCTCCGTGTGGTGCCCCTTGAAGCTCTTGATGGCTGACGCACGGCGCGTTAGGAGCGTATAGCAAACATCAGCACTGCATCTAATAAAATGACAATAACTGTAATGGTTGTCTCAACAGTCTCTCTCTATATATACAGTGTTGTGCCAGCAGGGCCTTCTCTGCTAGCCCTGGCCTAATGAAAAAAAAGAAAAAGTGTAAAATGTCTTAATAGTATATTTAATTTGTAATGTATTTATATAATTTACAGTTGAGTCGCTTATATTGGTATTGTTGAGGTGTACCTGTAATTTCCTACTTAAACAAGTGCCTTAAACACCTCTGGTGAGCTGTCCCGCCTCAGGGCCTGCTGAATAGATTGAGTTGGTCCTGTGTTGTCAGGCCGCACACATGATTGACACATGTACAATGACCGTGCGTCCCCACTGTATCTCAGCAGCGCCCCCTTTGCTTTCCTCGCCTGGGAAAACCGCTAATGATACAAGTAACTAAACCGGATAAACAAAACATTTCTTTTGTGAAATGTCCGAACCAGGCAAAATTAAGTGGAATCGCGTGTATTTGGCGCCGCTTCCTCATGAAGAGCTTTGATAGAAAAGCAGCGGGAATGGGCAGCGGGACGTAGGCGTTTGGCCCCGGACAGGAGAAGAGTTTCCCCGCGTCAGCTGAGCTGGGACTTGGGCAGGGAACAGATACGAGACTATGGGCGCTAAAAATGCACCCCTGGGCCTGCCACCAAACTGTAAGTCTAGTATATGTTTTTTACTTTGGATTTTGCGTTTGGTTGATCTCTGGATGTCTCTGTTTTCACGTATAATGCGCTCGTCTCCGCCTGTCATGTGTCGTGTGTTTTCGTATACTAGTACAAGGGTTCCTGAAGGTTCTGGGGGGGGGGGGGGTGTGGAGGCCCCGCTGCTTTGGTTTGCGTTGCTGATTCGCCCTTTGGCAAAACAATGCCCCTAATTTATCCATACACCTTTCTATTGTCAATCAGTGTATATACGTTTGAGTGAGTTGATACTGAAGGCCCTGACTGAAACCCCACTGCACACTACTACATATACATATATATGTATATACGATACACGTTTTATTGTATTGGTGGTATTTCCAGCTTGATTCTGCAGAAGTGGCATGTGATTTTGACTGGAGCTTGTGCTTATTCCCTCAGCACCCTGTGTACTGTGTGAACGTGGTGGGCACTCAGAACGCCAACAACCTGATCTCCGTGTCCACAGACGGACGCATGTGCAGCTGGAGCCTTGACATGCTCTCCCAGCCACAGGTGACACCCCTGACAGAGTTCCTCATTAGAGAGGGAGACAATAGATACGGACAATGATGCTCAAGCAGAGAATATTTAAATGCTACAGGAGAGTTGTAGTACAGAAGAATGATGTTGTGAATATTTAACCTCTTACCCCCCACCTTAACTGAGCGCAGTTTCTCCAGGTAAATTTTGGCCAAATCTAAAAGCTTCTTGACTGGAGCCTACAACCTGTAGGCCAGAGTAACGCCTCATTTGACCTCCAAAACTGATCTAAACTGATCTTTTTCCTCACATCCTCAAAACTGGAGAAAATGTGCTCGGTTCAGATGGGGGTTAAGAGGTTAAAGAGCATCAATGAGTGAATGAAGGGAATTGAACAGAACCAGTCTGAATCCCTGTGTGTCTTTATTCAAACTGCCCCATTCCCCTCTTTTCCAGATGAAGACACGTTAACATACTGTACATTCAGTAAAATATGAAATACCAATTCCAAGTTTTCAAATAATACATAAAAAGGCTGAATAAAGCGTAGGACTGTACTTGTATCAACTCCAGTATATAGAGCAGAACATTTGACTCTTCTTAGAATAGAAATATGGCAGCAGCTGTGTTGATATTGACAGTAGTGTGTGTTTTGCAGGAGACCATGGAGCTGGTGTATAACAAGTCCAAGCCGGTGGCAGTGACATGCATGGACTTCCCCACAGGAGATGTCAACAACTACGTGGTGGGCAGCGAGGAGGGCACCGTGTACACCGCGTCCCGACACGGCAGGTCAGTGCGCCCCAAACCCATGCACGTCGGAACCATTCATCGTGGAATAGAACCTGGGACCGTCTACAGACACCGCAGCTTCTGTGGCAAAAACAACCATAACAATCATCATTTGTCCTATTAGACAAATTCAGAAGGTATTACAGCTACACCTAGACCTCCGCCTACCAGCAAGGCCAAACTGAGATTAACGAGGTTAAGGGTTGAATTCCCAAGCAGCACAGATGACATGTCCCTGACTAAAGATTTGTTTTAAAGGAAAGGTAACACTACAAAATAAAGTCTAAAGAGGACTCGTTTGACAGAAGGACCATAAAGCTCTATGTCCATGATAGACTCGCTTACTACTGATCATTACCATATATTGATAAGAATTGGGTTCACAAATTTGTCATAAAAACCTTGTGGCTTGAAGTCCTTTCAGCTGGCGTCTATTGCAACATTTGTTATGTAATTATCCCACATTTTAATTCTACAGTCAAAAACATCAACGTTTTGGTTTCCTGACAGATTTTCATTTATGAATGTACAGATCTTTTTGAGATTTTACTTTTAGATTAGAATTAGTGTGTCCTTTGAGCTAAATGCTAAATCATTCTGTTTTCGCTTTTTGTGGGTCAGATACAAAGGCCAATAAACCGCTCCCTATAATATGTTAATTACAGAGAAACCACAGGAATTATAGGAATGTCAATAATCTGACGGCACTTTTCCCTGTTTTGATACAGGGCCTCACCATTCATTTGAATGGGGTCAGAATGTTCAATTTAAACTAGTCCGGAAAGCCGTTGGCTAACAGAGTTGTGCATTTGTAGGAAGAAGATCAGATAGCTAACTGTGTTTCTGTGATTTCTACACAGAATCTCAGGGGGGATGTCATCAACCAGGGACACAAGGACTTTATTTAAAATCAAGAGAAACAATGTTACAATGGCATTAACTTTCTCTGTCATAATAATATCCACAACTCCCGGATATAGGACCTGGGAACATCTTCCACATTTTTTAGATTATGCGATTTGAGGAAATGCTCATGTCACTGTTACCTGATTCTCTTTAAAAAGGAAAGAAATGCTGTTAAGAATAAGTATCTTGTTAGACGGAAAATTAATGCATTCTTAGAACAACTAAATCAACAAAACAAAACAAAAAAAGTCCATGAACACACATTTCATTGTTTTATCCATTCTTTAATTCCTAACCAATTTCATTATAACTATTTATATGTCCTTTTCTACCTCGAATACTTTTTTGTTCTGAATATATTGAACACACCTGAAAATATTTAGTGGAAATATAGTTAAGTGGAAAGAGGAAACCTCTCTTTAATGTTGAAATAAAATGTTTAATTGGCTTGTTTTTTTCGTGTCATTGTCTGTGTGTATTTCTTTGGTTATGGCCCCCGCCCTCCAAGGAAACGTTTCACTGCAGACACGAAAGTTTGCATAAGTTTGGTGGCTATTGGCTAATTCAAGCTAGGTTACTTGTCAAGTGTTGCAGTTATTTCATTGATGTAGACACGCTGGTATCCATGGTAACGCGTCATGTCACTCATGGCTACTTATGCAGCACAACTCTTTGCATGGGAGACAGTCATGTAGTCCACGAGAAATGAACCTGCTATTTACACAAAATCAAGATCTCTACAAACTTAAACTACTCCCTAAATGTAGTCAGCGCATCCCTAGCTTTCAGCCACGTCTTACTTGAGAGAGATCCGCTTCATATGCATATGCAATCACGCAATGTCGGCCTTTTCCTCTCGTGTGTATGAGCGTGTATGTCCATTACAAAAGTAGTCTAGGAGTCTAAAATGATCACTTCAGTTATGTCTGTAACTCTCTCAGTGTGAGGCCCCAGCAGCTCACGGAGGCGGAGCTGACACAGGGAGGGACTGGGGAGGAGAGAAGCACGCAGGATTTTAACTTTAAATAAAAGAGTAGGCTACACTGTGTCCATTATCTACATCACTATGGCCGAGTGTTTTCTGTGGCTCTGGTACAACATTATCGGCCGATATTTGTCATTTTTATCACATTATCGGTATTGGTCCGATATGGGAAAATATAGCCCGATATTTTATTTTTTCTTTGAATTATTTACTGTGCCATGATGTAGCGCACTTGAATGCAGCAGCAGTGTAGACGGGCTGCACTGACCTGACTGGGGCAAGAGTTTATTCAAATTATCTAAAATAAACAGTGGCTCCTAAAAATAAAGAAACTCCAGCATAAATTCACACATCTCCAAAAGAAAGTATGTTTTTACTAAGTTTAAACAAAGTGGAGTGGACACAAGCTGCTGCTGTTACAAACTGGACTAAAACTGTCTCCAAGGACATTATTTTGAGTCAGGATTAACAGGAATCTTTTTCTGATGGATTGTCGCTACATCCAAGTGTTGCAAAGGTTTCTCTGTCCTGACACCAGATTTATCAGAATCAGAATAGGTTTTATTGCCATTGTTTCAGAACAGGTTCACAAACTAGGAATTTTTCTCGGTTCAAACGTGCGACATAAAACATATAACACAGAGTTAACATAAAAAATAAGCTAAAGAACGTTAAACTATAAGGCTATAAGGGCATGCATAAAAAAATATTAAATAAATAATATAAAATAAAAGTGACATATGGTAACAACAATTTGACATTGAACAACAGCGGGATTATATTTACAGATGTGTAGCATATAAAGTGATATTAAGTGATATAAAGTGATGAGTGACAGCAGCGGGTCTAAGTGTGGACACACCACACA
Source organism: Proterorhinus semilunaris (assembly GCA_021464625.1). Classification (NCBI taxonomy): domain Eukaryota; kingdom Metazoa; phylum Chordata; class Actinopteri; order Gobiiformes; family Gobiidae; genus Proterorhinus; species Proterorhinus semilunaris. The sequence continues at coordinate 32,250,055 of CM038360.1, read as the reverse complement.
GAGCAACAGAGCACAGACTCATGGATGTTTCTAACTAAGCTACAGAGACTTGTTATTGTTCATGAGTCTGATGGCGGAGGGAAAAAACTGTTCACGTGGCGGGAGGTATGGGTCTGGATAGACCGTAGCCTCCTGCCTGAGGGGAGGCTACATTGTTTTTCTGGATACTTTTGTACGTCTTTGCCGTGTTTTTGTGGAGGTTTGGTGGATTTGTTTACTTTGAGAGTCTAAAATGGTCCTGAAGAAAGCAGCTTTTTCTTCTGAGACACTAAAGAGGCACCAAGAGCCCCCCCTGCAGCACAGAGGAGGCGTCACAAGAGGAGTTACAGGAAACAAAAAAGGACAAACGAGAGATGGTGAAAGACTGTTGTGAAGCGGAGGGAGGAAGAGGAAGGAGGAGCTGACCAGTGCAGGACACCACGCTCTGAAACAGGGACAAACCCAGGAGGCGAGGCACCATTTCAGAGGATCAGAGGAGACAGAGGGCAGCCAGGTTTCTTCCGAGTGCTACAGTTTCCCCGACCTCCAAGGTCATGGGGTCAGGTCGACACAGTGGCAGCGCGGCTCAGCCGCAGCAGCTCAGGACTAACACCTGAACACTATTTCGTTGTACGCTTGTACAATGACAATAAAGCACTTATTTACTTACTTACTTAAAACAAATATCGTCAAATATCGTATATCGGCCACAGCAGTGAGGCAAATATCGGATATCAATATCGGCAGAAAATGTTCATATCGGACCAGCCTTACAACATTGTCAGGAGAGAATAATTCCTGCACCGCCAAGTCAAGAGCAAATCAGATCAACCTCTCAGTTCTTCATCACAAGCCTCTCCCGAGCCAAATGTCACTAAAAATGAAACTTACTAATGAAACTAACTGACTAATCTATTCTTTACTTACAGTCTGTGTGTGTCTGCGTGTGTGTGTGTGTGTGTGTGTGTGTGTGTGTGTGTGTGTGTACCTAACCTTAGAAAGAAAGTGCTTAACCCGTTCAAGAGTTGCACCTCTCTGAATAAATAAATAAAAGTCTTCAAGTACTTATATTGAAACTTTCACATTGTGTACATAATTATAACAGCAACAACATACACATGATATGACAGGGGGGAGCTTTACAGGGAGTGTGGCTTATCTAAATGAGATGTAAATGAGCCCTGTTGTCACTCCCAGCAGCAGAGAGGGGAGAACTGCCCAAACTTTAGAAGCCATGTTCTCCCCTTTAACCTATTTTTAGTTCCTACATTCAAATGGTCTCCAAATATTATCAGATTACCATGTGTTACACATTGTTGGAAAGCTTGGAGACTACACTTTTAGAATCTGTGCACACTTCAAAATGCCCAAGACACGACTTGTGTCCTCATTTTCCATATCCGGTCACATTGTCATCTTGGCAACTTCTCTCCTGGATGAACTCCACCTCAAGTGTCATTGAAGCGTACTAGCATTAAAGCACAAAAGTAGCTCACAAAATAGAAAGGTTGGAGTCTCCTGATGACGGTTCCCTGCCCTCCTTGTGCCCTTCTGTCTCTCTCCACAGTAAGGCTGGCATCTGTGAGATGTTCGATGGCCACCAGGGGCCGGTGACAGGCATCAGCTGCCACAGTGCGGTAGGCCCCGTGGACTTCTCCCACCTCTTCATCACCTCCTCCTTCGACTGGACCGTCAAGCTCTGGAGCACCAAGGTATAGGCCAGGGGTGATGGACGGGTTCAAAGGCCATGAGAGTCAAGGTTTACAGGGAGCATTATAAAGTTTGATTCCTATAGGCATTAAAACCATGTTATGTCAAAAATCTACATAACGCTCCCTGAAGAAGTATTTGCATAATTCACACTGGTTTTAGTAATGGCTTGGATGTTCTGGATTTTATTACGTTAAAGACACAAGTTTCAGAGTCCTACCCTCCTGAATTCCTCGCTTCCGAAATACGTGCAAGGTCAATGTTGAGGCGAATACGGGACAGAAACCATAAGCTGGGACATGACCATCAGTGTAAATACACCAGAACTGTAGAAATATTAGTGGAACCACAGTCTAAAAGCACCACTGAGTAGACTGCAGCATGTCTGTGTAAGCTCTCAGTCATACAGGAGTTGTCCATCCTAGACTTCACCTAGGATCGAAAATATGGATTGAAAAACCTAGTCGAATAATGTATGCCATATAATCCATCCCTCCTGCCCCTACTATAAACCATCACCAGACCTGTTCTGAGCAGTTCTGCACTCAAACTGTGTTTATCACGGTGCCATCTATTTGTTGGCATGCTGTTGGTTAAAGGACCTGTATCATGCTATTTTAGCCATTCCAAAGTAAAGTATAGGCATTTATATGATATATTGTACCTCTACCACTACGGAGCACTAATTTTTGTGATAAATATAAGTATTTTCTGGAGGTATTTTTCCAACCCGGAAGACAAAACGCTTGGATTCAGTTAACTCCGCCCCCTCTCGCCGCTCATACAACTTTAGCAGTAGTAGAAATATATATATCACAGCAAAAAGTGAAGTTACTTCATGATGCTGTTATAAGGAGTTAACATGTGCAACACAGCTTCATGGCTAAATGGCTAACACACACGCTAACATGCATTTTGAGCGACTCACCACTCTGATGTTTCCATTATGGGACTTGCGTTGGTTATAAAAGTTAATCCACTTTGATTCTGGCCGAGGTTCATCAAGCATCCATCAGTACAGGCACAGACAAACACTATTGTGGCTGATAGTCGCTGAATCCCGGAGGGAAATTCCAACTTCTATGGCCTCTTCTTTAGGAAGGTTGAATAAAGTCCTGTCCCGCAGCCAAACGCGGTTTTCTCCGTGACATTATCGTGAGGTAAGAAAAAAGAACAGGTCTCCAGACTCCAGAGTAGGTTAGAAAAAGCTCCCTCTTCACAACTTTCGGTGCAACATGACATGACCATCTGTTCAGACCGTTCGGACGCTCAGGGGGAGCGTTTGTTTTCGGTACAGGGGCAGCGCAGCGTCAGGCACTTCCTCTTTTTTTATTTTTTTGTCATTTTTTTTTTTTATTGATTTTTTCTTACGACAGAAATAATGAAAAAAGCAGTTTCACAAATGAAAATCAGGCCGTAGGGCATTAGCTTACAGACGTCGAGCACTTCCGTTCCGCTGTGACGACACAACTGAACATGCCAGTCGTTTACCAGGAGAGGGCGGAGCAGCTGCTCAGAGAGCAGGATTCAGGAGGATTACTGAGAACTGCGTGAATGAATCCAAAAACCGCTCTGGGGGTGTTTTTGATAAGGAAATAGCATAACAACATGGTTAAAAGCTCCAAAAAGTCGATTTTGCATGATATAGGACCTTTAAAAATGAAGGCCCTGATCATGGGTTTAGCATGTTTAACATGCTGTCAATGTAGAAAGGAACTGCAGTTAAATTTTAGCTCAAAACTCATTTATCCAGGTTGGCTTTTGACAGATAGCTGTGACTCTGCTGTCGTTTTAATGTCATTTGTGTTTTATTGATGCTGCTATGACTTTCTTATTCGTACTGGGAAGTACCATGTCCATCATGCTGTTGAGTAGCTACACAAATAAAATGAGATGAATTGAATCAGCAAGCTCAAAAATCCTACCTGCCCATGCCTGCTCCTCCAGGTGGTTTATGAGGTGTGTGTAAGAGTGGAGTCAGGCCTGAGGCTGAGGCAGCGTCGCAGAGTCTGTCCCTCATGTTACCACACAATACTGACGAATGCTCTTTACCACATTACAATGTTTCATGTCTGCAAGCTCTCAGTCGTACAGGAGTTGTCAATCCCAGATGAAGGTTTCAGAGTCATCGCCTGTACTCTGTAGTTGAAGTGTAGAGCGTTTCGACTCTCATCCAAAAGGCTTTGCAGCGACACTAAGGTTTCCAGCTCACAGGCAGACTAGATACAGACCACTGGAAGGGTTAGCTTGGCTTAGTCCCGCCTCCTTTACAAAGTTCTCTCCTCACAAACAAACCTGGCGCTGTATCTTTACCAGTAGCACCGTGGCTTAATGTCCCCTCACATTCGGCATAGCTTCACTACAGCCACACACGCCTGCACAGTTTTTTTTCTTGTCTTTGATGAAAATGCTGCGCAGCAAAGGGGAGCGGGGTTGTGGGGGGTGGTGGTGGTGGTTGGGGGTATCTCACTTGAGCCGCTATTCCACATAGCGTACTCTACCGCGCACGCCTACGTGACGTATCGACTCTACCCAGGACACGCTTTTGTTTCCACTTCACGGCACAACCGCAGGTGTTGTGGGTGGCGCACCCACAGATGTGCACGCTGTACAGATTGTCATTAAAGTTTTTACAACCGCGAGGAGAACGAATGGGAACAAATGCTGTCTTCTGTTGGGAGTTATGGAATCATTTAGAGGAGCCGAGGCTACTAAAACAAAAAAGAAACCGCTAAAAAACAAACTATAAAGGTAAGCTACATGCGCATGTTATGCTAACACCAGCTAAAGTTAACAGCGGTATGATGCTGCATGTTAATAGTGAGGGCTGTTCTTGTTTGTCACATTAATCACGTGTTAGCGCGCTTTGGCCACAGCCAGAGGTCGGTCCCAAAACCTATACCTGGTCAGACCGGTTTGGCCCTGGCCACAGGAAAAGCTCGCCAAACCGGGTTGACCAGGTATTGGGCTGAGTCGCGCCTGCCTGTGGAAACGCAGCTTTGGAGGATCAGAAAGTGAAGCGTCTGGATATTTAGTTTTCTCTGTTTTATGTCAATATTGCATTTTCCAATTACAACGTGTAACATAGTGATAAACATGTGTTTGTCATTATTACCTGCAAAATTGTAATGTTAAAGTCAGTTTTTAACATAACTCTCTGATTGTGTGCTGCATTAGTCTGAAAGCTGTTCATAATTCAGTCTCTCACTGGTAAGCCACCTTTATAGCCACAGCAGCCCTCAGGCTGAATGACAGACATGTGTCTGTGTTTGTGTGGGTAGGTCCACCATTCTCAAACTAGGTTCTGGAGATCTCTGGTGGTCCTTCAGCTGTATGTTGGGGATAACTGAGAAACATTTCACATTCACTAATTCTAATTTTAATCCAGTTTCTCTAAAGCAGTACTAACTCATGCCCCTAGAGGCCATAAGCACCACTGCAGGTGTTGTAGCATTTTGCGTTTGTTTACTCATTACTTGACAGGAAAGTCAAAGGGAGAGAGGGATATTACACAATGGAGATCATTTTTTTCACTCAAACTTGGCTTTCAATACTGTTTAAGTGGCGCAAGCCTGCAGTTAGCATTGCCTGTTAGCCTGTTAGCTTCTTCTTTGTGATTCCATTAGTAAATGGTAAATGGACTTATCGTATATGGCGCTTTTCTACCTTTATCGGGCCCAAAGCGCTTTACAGTTTGTATTGGTTTGTATTATAGTGTGTATTGGTTGCTCCGACCCGGTGGCAGGAAAGTTGTAATTGTGGTTTTCTGTTCAGAGACACCGGGGGGAGATGAAAGACCCCCAATCATCCCATTAACACTTGTATTACCCCCAGAGGGATTTATTAAGGTAAACAAGTTACTTAGTACTGCTTTGAGGCTTTTTGAAGATGTAATATAAAACCTACAAATAACATGGTCATTGTTGAAGAAAACGGCTATTTCAATCAGAAGATCACTCGACCAATCTACCCTTGTTTAAGTGTTGTTTTATAAGCATAGTTACTTTGCTCTATGGTGCTGCGGGAATAGGCTTATCCTCCATCTTGGTGCTTGTGACCAAAGAAACACCCCAGGTGCAGTGCTGCCAGTCGCCTACTGCTCCTGACTGTATCGCATCAACATCGAAGGATGGATCAAACTTTCTAATTCTAAATCATCTTAACAGTGGTATAAAAAAGACACTTGGGTTGTGTTAAGCTGCAGAAGAGGACTAACTACATTTATAAAGCTCCAAAGTTCATGTACATGGAGGCTGCAGCACTGATGAGGACATACTCTGTCCACAGCACAACAGGCCTCTGTATTCATTTGAGGACAACGCGGACTACGTGTACGACGCCATGTGGTCTCCGGTGCACCCCGCCATGTTTGCTGCGGTGGACGGGATGGGCCGCCTCGACCTGTGGAACCTCAACAATGACACGGAGGTGGGACACGACGCACACATCTATCATTAACACACACACCTGGAATTAGGGCTGCACCATTTTGGGAACATACAGTATTTAAAGGGACTATACAGAGTTTAAACATGTATTTTCCTCCCCCTACATGTTCCAGCAATGTCCTAATGTGTAAAATGAGCCCAGACCTGTTCACCGCAACTGCCTCTAAAATCCTGCACAAGCTCAATATAGAGACTGCAGTTACGCGTTAGACCTGAGGTGGCAGGAGTGAGTATAAAATGACCAACTTGCATCTTGTCCCTTTAAGTATTTATTAGTATTTATTTATGTAAAAGTGATCCTTGTGAAATTGTGAAATGTGCTTATAAGCTCGTCCATGTGAACAATTGGGATGTTACAATTATGTTAGTAAAAATAGGAATGAGTTTGGACCACAGCTAACATTTTAATTTAGTGGCTCCCTTTTCATTGTTTGTTATAAAAATAAATCGGGTATAGGGCTGATGATGTTCAAGGTGCCAAAAAACAAGGAGGAATTATCACTCCCCTCAACACTTCACATTTTACTGGGACTAATGCAGTAGTTCCAGTTCCTCTATCATTTTTGGTCACAGGGGTGTAGAATGGTGTGTGGGACTGGTCGCCCTCCTGTCTCCGACCTCAGAACATCTCCATCTGTCTAAAGTGTTTTCCACCCACATCACCACATTTTACTGACATGAGAAACTGGTCACGCTGGGTGCAATGGAGCTTTTCATCTTAACAGAACAATATTATGAGCTTAAGATCCTCTTTATCAGTGTTTCCTTTCAGTGAGTCACAAGCCTTTCCCAGAAAACAATTCCTTCAATATTTATCTCCTGAAAAGCCTGTTAAATGACTTTTATGTCATTAGTTTTATTATGATTTCAGCTATTTGGGCTTATTCAATGCTTATCCCACAGTAATGTGTAAGGAAAACACAAGACAATTACAAATTCACCTCTGTTTTGGGTTGAAGCTTGTCATTCAAGATTGTTTTATTTGTCAAACCATGTTTGTGGAGCGGGGGGTGGGGGAAGAGGGGTGGAAGGGAGGGCAGGGAGTTCAGCTTCCCGATGGCCCTGTGTATGAAACTGTTCTTAAGTCGACTCGACCTGGCCCGTAGATTCAGCAGTCTCCTCCCAGAAGGCATTACTCTGAAGAGACTGTGTGATGGGTGCGTAGGGTCCCTGGTGATTCTGACGGCTTTGCGGGTGAGACGGGTGGAGTACATGTCCTTAATGAAGGGGAGAGGAGCTCCACAGATCTTCTCCGCAGCTCTCACGATGCGCTGGAGGCTCCTTCGGCAGGAGGCAATGCTGGCGCCGTGCCACACAGTGATGGAGCTGGTCAGGATGCTCTCTATAGTCCCTCTGTAGAAGAACCACACAGTGATGGAGCTGGTCAGGATGCTCTCTATAGTCCCTCTGTAGAAGAACCACACGGTGATGGAGCTGGTCAGGATGCTCTCTATAGTCCCTCTGTAAAGGAGCCACACGGTGATGGAGCTGGTCAGGATGCTCTCTATAGTCCCTCTGTAGAAGAGCCACACAGTGATGGAGCTGGTCAGGATGCTCTCTATAGTCCCTCTGTAGAAGAGCCACACAGTGATGGAGCTGGTCAGGATGCTCTCTATAGTCCCTCTGTAGAAGAACCACACAGTGATGGAGCTGGTCAGGATGCTCTCTATAGTCCCTCTGTAGAAGAGCCACACAGTGATGGAGCTGGTCAGGATGCTCTCTATAGTCCCTCTGTAGAAGAACCACACAGTGATGGAGCTGGTCAGGATGCTCTCTATAGTCCCTCTGTAGAAGTTGCACATAACAGAGGCTGGGACTCTAGCTCTTCTTAACTTGCGGAGAAAGTAGAGACGCTGATTACTTTTCTTGACCAGAGATGTAGTGTGCATGGTCCAGGAAAGGTTCTCTGTGATGTGCACACCCAGGAACTTAGTGCTGGTCACCCTCTCCACTGCAGCACCGTTGATTGTTAGAGGAGCATGCTGGACCCATGCTCTTCGAAAGTCCACATGTCATGTTATGGTAATGGTGTGTCCCGACACCATAGGTTAGGGTTAAGGTGTACTTTATTGTCCCTGTTGGGAAAATTGTCCTGTGCATTTGTCTTCCAATGCCATTGGGGCATCCCATAAGGAGCAGTGGGCGACGGCAGTGCCGCGCCTGGGGACTCACCTCCAGATGTGGAGCCAGGCTGATGGTCAGAAGCACCTATTGTACATGTTTTTAGTGGTAGAGGAAACCAGAGTTTAAAAAAAATAATTTTTTTCTTCTTGTCAAATTGACCAGATGAGTAAGATGTGGATTTTATTACTTAAAGCTGCCCTCAGCTATGTCTTTTTGAATTGTTTTGGGCAGTAGGTGGTCCTTTCCAGGCCTGTCCACACAGCAGGCCTTTCCCAAGGGAGGAAGACTTCATTATGTGGGCCTATCCACAGCGGTCAGGACACACAGGCAGATGTGTACTCACTGACGCTCATTCAGCCCAATCAAACCACATATGTTCACAGTCTCACAGGCTCACAGGCTCACAGGCTCACAGTCTCACAGTCTCACAGGCTCACAGTCTCACAGGCTGACAGTCTCACAGGCTGACAGTCTCACAGGCTCACAGGCTCACAGTCTCACAGGCTTACAGTCTCACAGGCTCACAGTCTCACAGGCTCACTGTCTCACAGGCTGACAGGCTCACAGTCTCACAGGCTCACAGGCTGACAGTCTCACAGGCTCACAGGCTCACAGTCTCACAGGCTCACAGTCTCACAGGCTGACAGGATCACAGTCTCACAGTCTCACAGGCTCACAGTCTCACAGTCTCACAGGCTCACTGTCTCACAGGCTGACAGTCTCACAGGCTCACAGTCTCACAGGCTCACAGTCTCACAGGCTCACAGTCTCAAGGCATTTGCAGAACAGGAAGCACCTAAAATAATTACACAAGTTTAAAATCTTAAAGGTTTATATCCAAAGCAAAGAGCGCTCGTGATGGATTCAGGGCTTTTCATTTAAAAGACTGGTTCATTTTATATTGATTGTTAAAGAACAGAACTAACTTGTTCACAGTTACACATTTTATTCAAAATGACTAACGCTTCCTGCGGATTTCATTTGTACAGATACAAAAAGATCCAGCTCTGTCAAAAATGAAATTTCGTTTGCATTTTTTCACTTCAAAGAGCCATTCAAAAGAGCCGACTCGGGTACGAACATCACACTGAAGAGTGCAGACCAAATACTTTCATGCGGACAGCTAAAAATGTAATATAATATTTATGAAAAAGAACACACACATGTTGTAATGTTGTAATTCATAAAACTGTTGGTTATAGAAACAAATGTCTCAATAATGAAATGACTCATTACACAAATGACAAAAAGGGGTCAAGGGTCATAACATCTCACTGGTGGACCGGTGTGGAGGAAGTTACTGGGATGTTTTCCTCTGTCCCAGGTGCCCACTGCCAGTGTGACTGTGGAGGGGGCATCTGCCCTGAACCGAGTGCGCTGGTCAGCCACTGGGAAGGAGGTGTCAGTGGGCGACTCGGAGGGACGAGTGTGGGTCTACGACACTGGAGAGGTACTGTCCATGCCCACACTGGCCACTCTACCACACTGCCACACAGAGGTCACACAGAGGTTAGGGTCCACAGTACCCTCTGAGGGAGGGGTCAGGGTCCACAGTACCCTCTGAGGGAGGGGTCAGGGTCCACAGGACACACTGAGGGAGGGGTTAGGGTCCACAGTACCCTGAGGGAGGGGTCAGGGTCCACAGTACACACTGAGGGAGGGAGGGGTCAGGGTCCACAGTACACACTGAGGGAGGGGTTAGGGTCCACAGTACACACTGAGGGAGGGGTTAGGGTCCACAGTACCCTGAGGGAGGGGTCAGGGTCCACAGGACACACTGAGGGAGGGGTTAGGGTCCACAGTACCCTGAGGGAGGGGTCAGGGTCCACAGTACACACTGAGGGAGGGAGGGGTCAGGGTCCACAGTACACACTGAGGGAGGGGTTAGGGTCCACAGTACACACTGAGGGAGGGGTCAGGGTCCACAGTACCCTCTGAGGGAGGGGTCAGGGTCCACAGTACCCTGAGGGAGGGGTCAGGGTCCACAGTACACACTAAGGGAGGGGTCAGGGCTCACAGTACACACTGAGGGAGGGAGGGGTTAGGGTCCACAGTACACACTGAGGGATTGGTCAGGGTCCACAGTACCCTCTGAGGGAGGGGTCAGGGTCCACAGTACCCTGAGGGAGGGGTCAGGGTAAACCGTTTAGCGAGGGGCAGAGGGACACTAGTTTTGTCTTTGTTTAATACGTGTCTCTTGCAGCTGTCCGTGGCCCACAGTGATGACTGGGCTCGCTTCGCTCGCACCCTGGTGGAGATCCGGGCCAGTCATGGAGACGAAGAGGAGGAGGGGCCCATGGAGCTGTCCTCCTAGGGGCCTCATACTGAGGTCTGAAAAGGGACACTGTAGCATGAACTCTACCGCTGCTGCTGCTGCTGCTGATACGCTCCGTCCAAACTCTGCCCAAGTCAATTCCACATGGACATACGGGTCAAATAATAATCAAACTTTTTGGTTTTTCATATTGCGTTTAGAGTGCACACCCTCCCAAGATTTCTGATGACCTACCATAAACGGATGTTAGTCTCTATATTTAACAGCGAGTGTGTGCGATGATTAAATAACGTCCCAATCCAACAGAGTGAGTGACTGTGTGCACTCCAAAAATGAACTAAACCACCCTAAACTCACTCATGCTTGTAAACTACAGCCTCTGGCCCCCACTTCTACATCCAGATGAGCCCCGCCCACCAACAGAAGTCACGTTATTTAACTTGTAGTAAAAGGGCCGTAACTCCAGCAAAAAGGAGTCAGGAATAGGTGTGAGCGCATTAGAGGCATTAGCACGTGTTAGCATTCTTAAGGCTAATTCATGTGTGTGCATTCTTAAACCTTTGAAGCTTTTGTATTATTTTTTTTTCATTACTAAAAATGGAGTTGTGTTTTGTTTCATTCATTCATGTTTGTGTCCATCTCCTCCAGATGCCAAAACAACTGACTCCTGCAGTGGAGCGAGGTTTGTACAGACTCTGGGGCTGAACAAACCACACACATGCATATATGTGTAAAACAAAACGAAAAAATGCCAAGGCGGAATAAATACAGCAGACATTAGTAAATCCATTTGACCATTTTTTTTGAATGACCTTTTTTTTGTTATTTACTTGCAATCAGGGTTAATCCTGGTTTACACTTGATTTAAACCTTGTTTATTTATTTATTTGTCTGTTTATCATTTATTGTAAGAAACTTGTTCATAACTTATGCGCCCAATGGAGCAAACAGGCAAACGTCATGAGAGTCAGTTATTTACTTAACATATAACTGGATAGCCATGACCTAAACTTAAACATTTACAATATTTCCTGCTAAATGGGACTATTGCATCCGTTTGTCATCCCCAGCTCATAAAGATAATCCTGTGAACCCATGGTGTGATTCTGAAGTGTATTTGGGTGAACTTTGTTAAGTATTTCCTATGTGACTTTCCTACAGGGTCTGCCCATGCTGTGTCTATGTGGCTGTGTGTATAATGTGGAATGTTGCATGCACATGTTTCAAGGAGCTGTCTTTAGTCAGTATGTTTACAACAACTGAGAAACCTAATCACTGTCCTGTTTCAATTATGAATGGATTCTCAAACTGTATGTGCGCCCTGGACACGCCCAGGACAGGCCAGACACAGGCAGTCCAGAGAAATGTGAATTTCCCCGACAAGCTGTTCCCCGACACGTTCTATAGCAGGAAGGCGTCTCTGAAAAAGTCTCGGTCCCTTTAGAGGGGTTCAGTTTGATGGAGGGAACAGACAATAGCCCATAGGGACTGGCGTCTCTGTCTCACCCGACGCCACATCAACAGATCAGGAGCAACGATCATGTCCCACTGCATCGTTCTCACTGTTTCAAATATTCCTGTAGCAATAATATTGTTACAGGAATATTGAAATGAAGGCAGCTTTGTTTTCACTTATAAACTTAAGCCTTTACATGACTCATTTGCATACTGCGCTAATGCGGCTGCTGCAACTTTAGTTTATCCCTCCCCGCACTCTCTCTCTCTGCTGTTAAAGCTGTGTAAGAGCTACATAAAAATATATAACTATAATTGTTATATATTTTTATATAGCTCTTACACAGCGTATTATTTTATTCAGGCTAATTAGCCTGAATAAAATAATAAAATGGCATCCCACTCCTAGCTGCTCTTTATTGTTCTATCAGCGCATATTGGCTAATATATGCGTGGGCCCCAAAAACACATACAGAATACCCACTTGAACTGATGACTCACTGCAGACCTGCAGAGTAGTGAATCTAGCTTCTCTGTGATGTGGACGCTGATACTGTGAGGACGTACTGCCAAAGGCTCGCTCCTTCCTCCTCCTCTGGGGTCTCCAGGTCTGGAGAAATCCAACTACAACTGGAGCAGCAGTAGTCGCGTTTGCTCTCATGTAAGCATACTCACTGTCAGACAGTAGTTTTATAAAGACTATTCTTACCTTGTAACAAAGTGCTTGGGTTGTGTGGCAATGTTTACTATAAAACATCACCGAAAAGTGCTGCTTTTCTCATCAATAAACAAATACAACAGAGTGTGCTGAGATTGTTCTGTGAATGTGAACTTTGTTGTCCAAATCTGCACACTTACAATGTAATAGAATATCCCGACCAAGAGTAAGCTACAAACAATGGCATTAAAGGTGCACTATGCAACTTTTTTATGGAAATATGAATACGTATTTGACCTTTTAGTGACTGAGCTCTCTGGGTCATATTTGGTAAAACACTGACTTTCAGGATACAAACAACTGCACACACAGAGAAAACAGACGCGATGTAGATGAGAATTTGTGGCCCCAAAAAAACATGAGCGCCTTAAAAACAGCACAATGCTGTTATGTTAACTATTTGCATTGGCACATTTGGGGTTAGGGATTTATGCTTTACATAGTATTATCTGCCATACATGACACGATAAATGGCAAGCCAATAGAAACTCAGACAGTAATATATCTAAACTTAAATCTCAGTTCTGATCTGAGAAATGTGCCAACATCTTTATTTATTTTATTTATTTATTCATCCATGTTCATATTTTTCTTTACAGGGTCATACATTAATATGAACAGTACATGGTGAAAAGGAGCATGACATTATTGTCCATGCCCCTTTGTAATAGTTACAAGGAAATCGATGACCAAAAACGGCATTCAACAGATTTGTGACATGGTTTTTGGTTTTACAAAAATCAATAATTTTAACAAACAAAACTTTTTTTTTTTCATTTCAGCATATAAGTTGTATATATTTTTCCATCTGCATCTCCTTGAACATATTTTTAAATGTATCTATTGTTTGAGAACATTTAAATGTGTTCTTTAATGAATTCCGTAATCTTACCCCAGCAACCAGGAAACCTCTGTCTTAGTGAGATACGGGAGAACGGTACACATCTGTGGGAACATCTGTATAAGACTAACCCTAGGGGGCAGAGCTGAGTGGTATAATCTGCCTCGATTCCGAAGCCTAATCGAAATCGAAACAAGGGAGTTTTTCAGTCCGTTCAAATTAGGGCCGGGCGATATGGCCAAAAAAGAAAATCTTGTTTTTTTTTCTCAGTTTGGACGATTATGATTTGAATCTTTTTTATTGGAAATAAACTTTAAAAAGTCTCCTGATCTTTCATATGGAGAAAACGGCTCATTCATATTTCATAATAAAGCCTACAATTAGGCCCAAGATAACCCTAACAAATTGTTATTTTGGTTTTAAATATTCCTTGTCTGCTCTCAAAAGTAAAAGCCATGGAGTTTTCAAAGCGTTTTATCGTCCTCATGCCTCTGCTGTGATTAACAACCGTCTCCATGGAGACTTAAGGAAAGGGGCGGAGTTAAATGGTCCGCTCAGAGCAGAGAGAGAGAAAGGCACAGGAGCAGCCCGGGGTAAAAGTGTTAAACTATATTTAAGTGGAAAAGAAACTCCACCGCACACTCTTAAAGGTCCTATATCATGCAAAACTGACAACCATGTTGTTTTGCTACTTCCTTCTCAAAAGCACCCCCAGAGCGGTTTTTGGCTTCATTCATGCAGTTCTAATCAATCCTCCTGAATCCTGTGCTCTGAGCAGCTGCTCCACCCTCTCCTGGAAAACGTCTGATTTGTTCCATTCTGACGTCAGATTGGAACCAGGAAGTGCTCGACGTCTAATGTAATGCCTTAGGCCTGATTTTAAAACAGCGTTTTCATTATTTCTGTTGTAATAAATAAAAAAATACAAATAAAGAAGTAAGTGCCCGACATGTGGAAACAAACGCACCCCCGTCTGAACAGATGTCATGTTTGCACCAAAAGTTGTGAAGAAGGAGCTCTTTCTAACTCTCTGGACTAGAGCTGGAACTCGACGGGCTGAGATGTCACGCATGACAGTCGGGTTTGGTTTAATTAATAATTATAATTATCATTTCTAATACAAATCAAAGCTATAGGCTTAGACTATTGGATACACAATATGAAGATACATATTCCTGTCAGGAGCATGGCCAGGCACCTTTGATACGGCGCCACAGCCTGAGACGGCTCTTTCTCTCAGGACCGCGTCTCACTTACAGAATAAACTGTGTTTGGGCCCATTTCCAGCTCTACTCTGGACACCTGATCTTTTTTTCTTACCTAACAATAATGTCACGGCGAAAAGCGCGTTTGGCTGCGAGAGGAAATGGACTTTATAGGGCTGGAAAGTCTCGAACCAGAAGCACTTCCGGTTCTTCGCTCGGATACAAACAAACAACCACCTGTTCGAGGAGGCGGCTGAATTGAATAGTGCAAAATGCTTTAACAGAGCGAGTGATTAGCCTTAGCAGTTAAACACAAAATGCCAATCAACGCTAGAGACGACACCAGCACATTAAGGCACGGAGGTCCGTTGTTGATAGAATAGTTTACAGAGGCAATTTATACCAAAGACTTGAGTTTATTTTACTTTTTCTTTTAGTCAAAACCTCTTAACCCCCACCTTAACCGAGCACATGTTCACCAGTTCAGCAACAAGCACAACACACAACAAAAAAGCAACAAAAGGCAAACTGATGAAAATGTACTTTTGGGGGTTCAGAGGTTATGACCATATTTAGTTTGTGGATTGTTTCACAGTTCTGTTGTTGAGTCTTAGAGGCATCAGTCACCGTAAATGACCACAGTCCGTCAGTAGAGGTGTTGCTCTCACACACGGAGCTCCACATGTCCAGTGACAGGGGAATAACAACAACAAAAAGCCAATCAAAGGCAGAGGAAAAGGCAGGCGGGCGTGTCCACCCTCCTTGACCAAGGCGTCTACAGATATATGTCACTACGGGTATAACTTACTCGAATATTATCACTAAATGGGACCATGCCACAGACCTGAGCGGGGCATGTGCCGATCCACTCAGCGACTAGCATGGCCATATCCGAAGTTTTTCATCCCAGTGACGAAATGTGTCCAAAATAACACAGAGAAAAAGCCATCAGAGCGTATGAAGTCTGCGGTATCAGTACAGGACAACCAGCGTGTGTTGTTTGTTTGTATCCATGGACGGAAATCTCGCAAATTCTCGCACTTCCGCTTTCCAGCCCTATTCAACCTTCCTAAAGAAGAGTCCACTCTCCAGAAGTTGGAATTTCTCTCCAGGATTCAGCGACTGTTGTTAGTCTGTGTCCGTCACGTGATGGATGCTTGGCCAGAATCAAAGTGGATTCACTTTTATAACCAAAGCGAGGTTATAAAGGTGTGATGTTCGTGTGATATTTATATTTCTTTTACTGCTAATGTTGCATGGGCAAAGAAAGTAGCGGAATTAACTGAATTGAAGTGTCTTTTCTTCCAGGTTGGAAAAATACCTCAGAAAATAGTCACAAAAAATAGTGCTCCATAGCGCTAGAGGTACAATATATCATATACAGGCCTATAGTTTACTTTGGAATGGCTACAATAGCAGGATACGGATCCTTTAAAACACAACACGGGGCCTTTGTAAAGCAGCAGGGATCGTCAGAAAGTCGCTGGCGTCTCTGCTGGTGTCCGGTTTCCCCTACCACTAAAAACATGTACAATAGGCCCAGGGACTGCAGGTGGAAATTAGCACAAGTGCTATAACCTGGTACAATGCATCTCTCCTTTCTGAGGCTAATGTATATTGTACACTGTCCCTGTTCAAATAAATAAATAAAATAATAAAAATGTTTTTGTTATGGAGCCTCGAAAACGCTGCCAAATTGGCTGCAAGTGGGGGGGGGGACGTGGCGCGGAGGACACGATTTTATGATTTAGCCATTTTCCACATCGTCTGTTTTTAAAAGCAAAAGAATGAATGAATACATTTGATTTGTCGCCCAGCCCAAGTTCAAATCAAGGCAATAGTTCATACTCTGAGTGAGGCATCTTGCGGGTCAACCACAGAAGGGCCTGTTTACAGGTGTCCTGCAGGGGAGGGTCTTCCTGCTCACCTTTCCAAGCATCATCTTTGTTTTGCATTTGCTGTATAATGCTGTATCTCTCTTGGCTCTGCAACACTGCTGTCCCCGCGTTTCAGATACGTTTGAGCTTAAATCCGAGTTTAAACACTGAGATCCTCTTGTAGATTCTCAGATACTTTAGACAAAGTAAAGTTGAATGCATCGTCAGCCACTGGGAAGCATCACTCACTTTATTACATTTATAGAATGGCTTAGTGATTGTCTTTGTGAGCACGTTTGTAACTCCATGGAGGACACAGCAGTGAGGAGAAGGACAGCCCCAGAGCAGGACTGGGGCCTGGACTGGAGCCAGACCACAGGACCATCCCGACCATCTGATCCTCATTTGGTCTCTGCTGTTGAGGAGCCACACTCACAGCAGACACCCGCATTCACATCATTCCTGCCGGCTGAAGGAAACCGCATCCACACAAATAACTTACCTCTTACTGTAGCCCAACATCTGTGGCCACAGACTGCATGGCCGGGTCAAAACAAAAGAACAGCAAAAGAACGGTGAGTCAAAGTGTTTCATTTGAGCTTCAGAATCACAAATCTTGTTACTAACATCGAGCTGTGGTCATACTCAGCAAAACAAATGAAAGTAATGTTGAAATGACAGTGCTGTACAATTAAAGAATTACCTCAAGAACACCCAGTGTGTTTTTCTAGGGGTGCGTACCGATGTTCCCGCACTTGTATTGACGGGGGAACATCGGTAGCTCGCATATTAAAAAGTCCCGCTGTCCCCCGTGTGTCCTATGATGTTTGCATTTCCTCCTCCACCGAAGACGGCATGTGATCCGTGCCAACGTTTGTGATTATAGAGGAACTATCAGCCTATTTACTTTCCTTTCTCCCTCTCGCTCTCAGTGCGTTCATATTTCAGCTGATCGCAGCTTGTGTCTATGGCTAACTTTGGGACTGTTATCCCCTCGCTCTCCCCCAGGGGTCTGCTGACTGACATCTCTGACTGAATAAAACTATAGCTGCATCTGTTAGCCTCCTAGTTTTTTCCAAACACGCGATTTCGCTGAGGGCACTGTGCATTTACGCATAATGGACACGCACAGGACGTGCCCCCCGGACAGATAACCTGGAGCCCAGCGTTATACTCACATCTACAAAAACATTAGGTCAGTTTTGTTTTTGCTGTAAAAAAGATTGTGCTCTTATCGTTTTTGAGATATTAATGAATATTTAGGGCGCGTGCGTCATTGTGAATTGTTGTCCTGCTTTATGCGTCCCTCACAATTAAACTGTCCCACTCAACCTTAGCATTTTATTAACTTGAACTTTAATCTGATGTCAAGTTTATTTATTTATATAGCACACTTAAATCAGCCACAACCGCCCAAAGTGCTGTACAACAAACATTATAAAATACAATTGAAGAGTAAAAACAGTCACAAAATATACAACATGAAACAATAATAATAAAATACATGGGATCTGCTAAATTAGTTTTCAACAACGACTTGAAAACATGAATGGACTGGGCCATTTTGACATTCAGCGGAAGGCTGTTCCAGAGCCTCGGAGCCGCTACGGCAAAAGCCCGGTCTCCTCTGGTTTTACGCTTGGCTATTGGCTCCTCCAGAGTCATTTGATTGGAGGATCTCAATGTACGACCTGGATCACGGATCAACAAAAGCTCCGAAAGGTAAGATGGAGCCAACCCATTCAGGCATTTAAAAACCATCAACAGTTTCTTGAATTGAATCCTAAAGCTGACTGGAAGCCAGTGCAGAGAGGCCAACACAGGAGTTATGTGCTCACGCTGCGTTTTGAACCAACTGCAGACGACGGACGGACGTTTGATCGAGCCCACAGTACAGAGAGTTACAATAATCTAAGCGACACGTAATAAAAGCATGAATGACACGCTCCAGGTCACCATGAGGCAAATAGGGTTTGATTTTGCTGAACAAACGCAGCTGAAAGAAGCTATTTTTGACGACTGAACTTATTTGTCTGTAAAAATTAAACGAACTCCAAGATTCCTAGCAGACTCGTGACAATAGATATTCAAAGGGCCTAGAGCAGTGGCATCACATGAGTTACCAAATACAACTATTTCAGTTTTGGAGTCATTACGTTTTAAACAATGTTGAGCCATCCAGTCCTTCACTTCCTGTAAACAATCAAACAAAACTTGAACATTGTTTGTGCCTGCCTTCAAAGGCAGATACATTTGCAGATCGTCTTGTAAGGACTTGGTTCTTTTATGTCACACGAGAAGAGTAACTTGGATATAGCCAAAGCATACACTGGAGATAGAAGTTGTCTCAAAGAAAAGGCCTTTATTGCCGTTGTTCCTAGTTACAAAGTTACAGAGCAGAATAAACGTTTTTTTAATTTTGCTAATCTTATCATTGTTTTTTGTAACTGCTTCTCTTCTTTCTCCTCAATCACTTTTTTCCTTAGCCTTTCTGTCTCCTCTTTCTGTTCTTGTGACTTCATTTTATTGATTTCCTCCTCCTCGTCCCACTCTTCCTCTGTGTCCTCCTCCTCTTCACTGCCTGACAGGGTGAGCATGTTACTGATATCTGTGTTTGCACCTCTTACTGTGTAACCTTGTGCCCCACTCTCACTCGCCTCTCCTGTTTTGTTTCTGAGTAATTCTTGTTTTAGGTTCTCTAATTCTTTCAGTTCCTCTGCTTTCCATACATCTTTTTGCGCCTCCATATTCATTTTTAGTTCCCTCATTTCTGCTGTTAGCTTTATTATTTGCTGTAGGCCTGCTCTACGCTCATCCCCATCTTTCAACGCCTCTCGCTGCAGCTCATTCTGTTCTTCCCACAGTTTGGTGTATTCATGCTCTTTTTCTAGTTTTTGTCTAGAGTACTCCTGTTGTTCTTTCAACAGTTTTGTTTCTAACGCCAAAAAACCTGGGTCCTCGCTGGTTGTGTCTAAGGCAAATTCATCACAATTTAGTATTCCTTCCTTGATCGATATCATAGGGGCCTGTACAGTGTGTGCCTGTTTTGCAATTAACTCTGTTTTACCCAAATCTTTGAGTGCCTGGATCACCTCAGCATATGGTGAGACATGTGCTGTGTCTATCTGCTCAGTTTGTTGGGGAGCCTGACTGCACTGAGCTGTCTGGACACAGGGCGGTATCTCTCCTACTGTTGTGTCTTTCTTTTGCTCTCTCTGGGCAATATTATACCATGTCTTCATGATCCACACATTTAACGCTGACATAGCTGTTCATTTTTTCACTTTGTCTTGTACTGTTCTCCCTTTGAAAAGTTTAGGACCTTGCTCCTGACCTAAAAAAAACCTGTACCTTGTGGTCAATGGTCCTGTTATATGTTTGAATCGTTTTTAGGCTTGGTATAAGCCCCTTTTTGCCAGTAATTATTCCATATTTCTTTGCTTTTTCCATCCACTGCTCTAGGTCCCCTGCTCTGACCATAATATCGGCTTTAGATTTACCCGGCATCCATTCCCTGATCAACTTCAGCATCATTCCTCTCACAGTTTCCGGGTCCGCTGCGACCCATTTTGGGCACACTTGTTCCAATATTGCTGTGCATTTCCCGTCAGACACGGAAGACGTGGAAGTTTGCTCACCGGCGTCTGAACTCAACAACTTTCAACAAACTTGGATTAACAAGGAATACTCGGCTGCCCAAAACTTTCCTGGACTCTTGGATTAGCCTACGGGCAATTGTGTCTTGCATTTGTATACATCGGAGGTGCTCGCTAGAAGTTACACAGTCACTGGACCGGTCGTTGACAGGTTAGCCACTGCGTAGGCTAACCAGCCAAACAAGACTCCGAGTAGCCCTTCTCCTATCGCTCGAACAACAAAGCAGTTGGCGACAGCGGACTACAGGATAGTAGCCATCTAGTGTCTCGTTGTCAGACCACTGTGGGGCCTGTGTAGCCACTGAGAGCGGGGAGCCCTGGCTGGTGTGACTACCATACAGCTAGCCGGGAGGACGCCCGGGATAGTCGGTCAGCTGGTGCGGTCTGTGACGGTGCACAAACATGGAAGCGGAGCTCGAGGAAATAAAAACATCGCTAAACTCTATGACGGAACAAATGGACATTGTTGCCAAACAACAGAAAACCATCATGAGCCTAATGGCTGAGATCAAAGACTTAAAGAGTAAAAACTTGGAAAAGGACAAGAGGATCGATGCTCTGGAAAGTCGCATCGCAGATCTAGAGCAATATACCAGGATAAATGACATCATTGTCACTGGCTTAAACATCAAACCTCGTACCTATGCCAAGGCTGTGGCAAATGGGAGAGGAGAGCCTACGGACGCGGACCAAGAATCTGCTGAACAGCAAGTATTGGCCTTTATAAGAAGCAAAGGTATCTCCATCAATGCTCAGGACATCGAAGCCTGCCATCCATTACCAAGGCGAGAAAATCAACCCAAAGCCACCATAGTGAGATTTGTCAACAGAAAACAAAAAATCGCTGTGCTCAAACAAGGCAGAAAACTCAAAGGATCAAATGTTTACCTAAACGAACATTTGAGTAAAAAAAATTCTGAAATTGCAAGGCAAGCTCGATTTCTGAGGAAAGCTAATAAAATTCAAAGAAACTTGGACCTCAAATTGCAGAGTGTACATCAAGCTAAATGGCCCTCCAGAGGAGGCTAAAGTCATCGGGATCCGGGATATGCAGGAACTGGACAAATACGCCTGAAAGGTATTGCAATGTACAGTGACACTTACAATATCAGTCTATGACAGACACAGACCAAACTGATAATGCAGCATCTCTGTCAGACATTGAGGACGCTTTCATAACTCAGGATCTCGAACTTGATGTCCATACAGATTACGACCATAAAGTATTCAACACAATTTTCGATATTGACCCAGATGTTAACTTTTTCAGCCATGTGAATGTTTCCTGTAAATACTATGATCATTTACTCATACCTGAGCTTAAGGATAATTCTGTACCCTTTTCTATGATACATTTTAATAGCCGAAGCCTCAACGCAAATTTTGAAAACATTAAAGAGTATTTAGAACTACTCAGTATCCCATTTAGTCTTATTGCAGTTTCTGAAACTTGGATGAATAACGAAAATAGCGATAACTTTGTACTAAACGGCTACGATCTGTATAAGCAAAATCGAAACAACAAAATTGGGGGAGGAGTTGCACTGTTTATTAAAAATACCCTGGAAACTAAAGTAGTGGATAAAATGACAATGGCTGTGGAGGATGTGATGGAATGTGTAACTGTCGAAATATTGATGGAAAACAGAAAAAACATACTGGTAAGCTGCATTTACAGAACCCCAGGTTCAAATATAGATACATATACTGGTCATATTGAACAGTTATATGCAAACATAGGGAAAAAAGATGTTGTTATCTGCGGAGATTTTAATATAGACTTGCTTAAAGTTAATTGTCACAAACCTTCAGAAAACCTCCTAAATTTAATATACAGTTTATCCTTTTACCCCCTAATCACAAAACCGACAAGAATAACATTGCATAGTGCAACATTAATAGATAACATACTAACAAATATATTAGACGAGGACACTCTCAGTGGAATACTTGTGAATGATATAAGTGACCACTTGCCAGTGTTTGCAGCGTTCAATCTGAAAGAAAGAAAAAATATAAACGATGTAAAACTAAATAGCCTGATCTATTCTAGATTACAGACTGAAGAATCCTTGAATGCATTTCAGCAAAATTTACTTGACCAAGGTTGGGAATCCATCCTAGAAGCAACCGATGTAAATGCAGCTTACAATACGTTCATAGAAATATTTAAAACGAGTTATGATCTACATTGTCCCGTTATAAAGTATACCCAGAAAAAGGCTAAAAGTGCACCATGGATGACAAAGGGAATACTAAATGCTTGTAAGAAGAAAAATCTTCTCTATAGAATATTCTTAAAGGAGCGCACAGAGGAAGCAGAATGCAGGTATAAAACATACAAAAATAAATTGACAAAAATCATAAGAATCTCAAAAAAAATGCACTACAGATCCTTACTAGACAAGAACAAAAACAACATAAAGGGTCTCTGGAGGATTATAAACGGTGTCATCCAGAGGAAAAAAGCCAATGGGTCTGTTCTTAATCATTTTACTAGGCGCGCGAAAAGTCCTCAGGAGATAGAAGAAACTGTACATAAATGTAATGAATATTTTGTAAATGTGGGACCTCAGTTGGCAGCATCAATAGTCCCACCACAGATGGAGACAAGCAGTGATAAAATGTCTGAAATTGTAAACTCGTTTTTCCTCTCAACTACTAATCCTAAAGAAATTATAGATATAGTTGGTAAGTTTAAAAACAAAAAAACAACTGACTGTGACGACCTAAATATCTCGGTTATTAAGAAAGTGATAAATGCGATATCTAAGCCTTTATCACATATATATAACCTATCCTTTTCTACGGGGATATTCCCAGATCACATGAAAACTGCAAAAGTAGTACCTATTTACAAAAGTGGAGATAAATCCCAATTGTCTAATTATAGACCAATTTCTATCTTAACTCAATTCTCTAAAATTTTGGAAAAATTATTTAGCAATAGACTGGAAGACTATATAGAAAAATACAAAATATTAAATGAAAATCAATATGGTTTCAGGAAAAGCAGATCTACAATGCTGGCCTTACTTGAACTAACAGAGGAGATAACTAATGATATAGACAATAAGAAATATTCAATAGGAATATTTATAGATCTAAAAAAAGCTTTTGACACCATGGATCATGGTATTCTATTACAAAAAGCAGAAAAAAATGGAATCCGGGGACTAGCCCTAAATTGGTTAGATTCATAACTAACCAACAGGAAACAATTTGTACAAATGGGCCAACACAAATCATCATGTGAAACTATAAATTGTGGAGTACCTCAGGGATCAATCCTGGGCCCCAAACTTTTTTTATTGTATATTAATGATGTGTGCTCGGCCTCAAAGATATTTAGATTTATCCTCTTTGCCGATGACACAACATTACTAGCGTCAGGCGCAAACTTGCAACAACTTGTGATTGAAGTCACAGAAGAATTGTCTAAGCTAAAGGACTGGTTCAATAAAAATAAATTATCATTGAATGTATTAAAAACAAAATTTATGGTATTCACAAATCGATGTATAGAAGCAGAGATCCAACTAAAAATCGATAATAATATAATTGAAAGAGTCTATGAACATACCTTTCTGGGAGTAACTCTTGATCACAAGTTGAGCTGGAAAACCCATATCGCTAAGATTAGAGCCAAAATGGCCAAAAACGTGTCTTTAATGGGCAGAGCGAGACATTTCTTTGATAAGCAATCATTACATATTATGTACAGTTCTCTTATACTACCTTACCTGACCTACTGCGTGGAAATCTGGGGGAACACGTATAAAAGCAATACAGATGTTTTATTTAAATTACAAAAGAAGGCCTTAAGAATTATCCACAAAGTTGGATACAGGGAGCACACCAACCCATTATTTGTACAGTCGCAGATTCTCAAATTTACAGAATTGGTGCAATTAAAAACTGCCCTTGTAATTTTCAAAGCCAGAAACGGTTTACTCCCAGCAAACATTCAAAATATGTTTTCAGACCGTGATGGGGGTTACAACTTAAGAAGGAAAATGAATTTTAAGAAAAAATATTCCTGGACAACACAAAAAAGTATGTCTATTACACGAAATGGAGTTGACCTCTGGAACTCATTAAAGGAGGATTTAAAACTGTGTTCAACTGTAGTACAATTTAAAATAATGTACAGAAAGCAAATACTGGGAAAGTATGTAGTAAATTAATTAATCATCTGTTCCTGAAGTATGAAATGTTTTCTTTTGTATTTTGATCCGATTGTGAGAAGTTTGTAATGAATCCGGATTTATTATGTAAATACAGCATGTGCACCTTCTACAGTATCTTATGCAAGTGCACACACAAGAATGTTATGAACTAAGTTACTTTACTGTTTTGAGACGGCTAAGAGGAGCCACTTGTTGATTTAATCGGCTACTAAGGGAATTCCATAGATTGGAATTTTTAAGCTTAAATCTCATGGTTAAAGCTTAAATACACATTTGAAAATGATTTTGCCGTGAGCAGTAGTTTTAAGTGTGTAAGTCGACTGAAAGGAGGGGTAGGGCCTTATAAGTTAATACTAACTTCTTCCTACCCCCTTTGAGCAGCACAGATACTTATGTTGTTAAAAAAAAATAATAATAATAATAATTTTGTATTTGACATGTGTATCAAACCTGTTGCTCAAATAAAATAAATAAATAAATATTTCATTATTTAGGGCTGAACCTTCCCCTATTTCTTTCTTATCCATTTTGTAAGACTTTATTTTCATTTATCTTTTATTTATTATTATGTTTTGACTTTATTTTTTATTTTTATATATATTTTTATTTTTATATATTTTTTTATTTATTTATTTTTGCTTACTTAGTTTTCTCGACGTGTTTACGCACGGACTTTAGTTTTTTCGACGTGTTTACGCACGGACCTTAGTTTTCTCGACGTGTTTACGCACGGCACTAAGTTTTCTCGAAGTGTTTACGCACGGAACTTAAATACAACCTTAACTGTTATCTAAGGGATCCTTGTAAGAAGGAACGACAATCTGTTTTTCCTCAATTTTTCTTGCCTTTGATCAGTGTATGTCAAAAATGTAAACAGGGATGTACCAAACCTTAAGAGCGAGGCCACTCAAATACAGGGAAATAACACGCCAGAGCGTGGCAGAAATTTAGAAAAGGTTTTCTGCTCACCTTGTTTTGAGGCCCCTTTCCCCTTTTAGTGTTGCCCCGTCCTCAGGCTGCGGCTCCCACGTCTGCTACTGGTTGACCAGTCCAATTAGGAGATCGCCATGTTGTCTCGTTCGAGACTATAAACGAGAAAAAAAAAAAAAATATTATCCTCGTGAAGACATCCGGGTCACGGCACCACTTGTAAGGACTTGGTTCTTTTATGTCACACGAGAAGAGTAACTTGGATATAGCCAAAGCATACACTGGAGATAGAAGTTGTCTCAAAGAAAAGGCCTTTATTGCCGTTGTTCCTAGTTACAAAGTTACAGAGCAGAATAACCAGCTGGTGACTTCAGAGCAAGAGAAGAAGTGAAGTCCAGACCTCCGTCCACCGTTCTCTTTTATCCTCGTCCTGCACTTCTCTCCGTAGAGAGGGTGACAGCCTACCAGTGAATCAGTTGTTTGGTCTATGTGCGTGTACTTTATCTGTCCTTCACATTTATGTTCAGAATGTTTATGGTGTTGCCTGTTACCGTGACCGGGCATCTTGTTCTGTAGCCTGTTAGCAAAGCATGAGTCAGGAGTTCAGATATTGCTGCAACCCTTACAGTCTGCAAAACAATGAAAGTCAATTTAATATTTTCTGAAAATTGACCCAATGGGCAGCATATACATTGAAAACAATAGGGGGCCCAAAATGGAGCCCTGCGGCACACCACAGCTGAGTGGGGCAGCTCCAGAAGCGAAAGGACCCAGGTGGACGGCAAAAGATCGATTTTCAAGGTACAATCTAAACCAACTTAAGGCAGTACCTATAATGCCAACATGATTTAAGGCGCGAAAGCAATATTTCATGGTTGACAGTGTCAAATGCTGCAGTTAAATCTAAAAGCACCAAAAGAGTGGAGCAGCCTGAATCAACAGTTAAAATAAGGTCATTAAAAACTCTTAAGAGTGCAGTCTCAGTGCTGTGACGTAACTTAAAGCCAGATTGAAATTTTTCTAAAATGCCATTTGCATCCAGATAAGTTTGTATTTGAGCAAAAACCAGTTTTTCCAAGATTTTTGATAAGAAAGGCAATTTAGAAATTGGCCTGTAGTTTGCCAGAACTTCAGAGTCAAGGTTTTGCTTCTTAAGCAGAGGCTGAACAACAGCATGTTTAAAGGAACTTGGAACGCAGCCTGATGTCAGTGATGAATTTATAATTGCCAGTATATGAGGCCCAATCGCGCCCAAAGCATCTTTGAGCAGTTTAGGAGGGAGACAATCAAGCGGACAATTAGAAGCTCTTAATTTATGCACAACATCAGAGAGGTCGCTAAGGGACACAGGTTCAAAATGCTCAAAAACCACAGAACAACCACTTTGAAAGAAGAGGTTGAGTCCCTAATAGCAGTTATCTTGTCAACAGAAAATGTTCACACAATGTTTGAGAATGTACAGCATAGTCTGAGTCAATAGGATTCACAAGTCTATTTAAAACATTAAACAGAACTTGGGGTCTGTTACGATTTGTTGAAATCAAGTTTGACATGTACTCAGCTTTAGCACCCTTCACAGCTTTCTGATAATTTGATAAACAGTCTCGCAAAAAGCCCAAAGAAACGTGAAGCTTGTCCTTTTTCCACCTCCTCCCTGCGCGTCTACATTCACGCCTAAGAGCACGAGTCGAGTCATTCAACCATGGCTCAGACACAGACTTAGATTTAACCATTTTCAAAGGAGCAAGCAGGTCTAAAATGGAGGAGCATGTAGAAATAAACATGCTAGTGGCCTCTTCAACAGAACAAGGTGATAAGTCCAGTGTGGCCACAAGAAGAGTAAAAGCATTTGAGAATTCTTCTGCTGTCGACTGGCTCATGACGCGCCGTATACGGTTTAGCTGGAGCGCACGGAAGTGTTAGTGAAAAGAAAACTGGTAAATGGTCCGATATCTGCGTACTACAAAGATGATCAATGCCTACATTTAAACCATGAGACAACACGAGGTCAAGTGTACGGCCCTTTTCATGAGTAGGGCCATTAACCCACTGTGTAAGATTGAAAGAATCGATGGCACTTAAAAAGTCCTTTACCAGAGGTTTTGAGTTACAGCAAACATGTATGTTAAAATCACCCACTATTAAAAAATGATCAGTTTTAAGAACAGTTCCTGCTACAAAGTGATGCATTTCTGATTTGGACTAAACACGAAATAAATAAATAATAAAAATAATATTAGCTTAGGCTATATCCACACGAAGACAAAACGCTTATATTTTCAGAAACTTTCTTTGTGAGCACGAGCTCAGTAAATGTGTGCGTCCACATGGGTCGACTCAGGTCTGTGAAAACGGCGTGATTCATCTGCCAGGCCTGTGTGTGGCGCTGTGACGCTAACACAGATAATAGAACAAGATGTAAGGGCGCATGCGCAGTAAACTTCTGTGGAATGTAAACAGTGAAAATGAAACGGTTTCAAGGATTATGATTTACAGAAGAGACGAGGAAGCGAGTTTATTCTTCAGACTAAAGCAGAAAAACCTGTCAGTGACCGGACTTTGACTCAGTCCAAAAACACAGACTGTTTTTCTACTTGTCACCTGTGGCTCACGGACTCCAGTGGAGCAAAGAGGAGCGGAGTAAAACCATCATAGATCCATGAGTAAAACTCATTCTAAGGTCAGTAGATTATGGATAACAGACTCTGGTGCTGTGATGTCATCGTTTTAGTAAACGTTGTGGAGACGATGTAACAACGGCGCCACGTAAACGGTGTTTTGACTCTGGGACCTAGACCCCCAAAACGCCGGACTGGTATGGACGATACACTGGACTAATCAGCTTGACTTCGTGGACAGGGCCTTAAATAAAAACAACGATCAAAGGAATCTGTGTGGCCTTTATCAGTGGTTACTCCGTCTCAAAATAAATTTGGAAAAACACAATTTATGGTTGTTTAAGTGTTTTTCCCGTTTTTTAATACAATTGGAATTCAATAGAACATAATGAAACGTTTACTGAAACAATACTGCTAAACAACGTCCATTATTGTGTTGACTTTGTTCTGATAAGTGTGTTCCATGTTCAACATCTACGTCCTGCGTCTCGGCAGCACATTTAGTTTATATTATTTAGTTTATTTACATTCCATATAGCATCCTCTCTCCTCTCTCAATGCCCTATGCTCATGAAGCATTGTGTGTCCATTTTTTTATTTCAGTAAATATGACCTCCTAACGCTTCTAATCCAACAAATGATCAGGTTCAGTTCTTCGCAACCTGTATTGAAACATTGAAATGATCCTCTAACAGTTAAAGATTTGAAAATGATGCTGACTGTCATTTGAGTTGACAATTTAGAAAATCTGAGAAAATGCAGTGTATGTAAATTATTGTGTAATAAAAAAGTTTATATGAGTGTGTATTTGACCTCTCGGTAGTGAGCGCTCCGGAGCTTGTATCGCTCTTCCTGAAGCAGATGCATCAGAGCCTCTTTCAGTAACATCTGGTCACGTGACCGTCTCCAAAACGACTTCATTGTGTATCGTGTCTTAAAGCGGGTCATCGGCTCAGAGCGTCTCGCTGCTGCCTTGAGCGGCGAGGCGCTAAACAACAGATGTTTTCTTGTAAATCATTAGTGATACATAAATGTGCTGTATTTCCCCCACTTCCTCTAACCTTTGGGCCAGCCAGAATAAATGTTATACATTTTCCTATTCTTTACAAAGTTTTGCTTTTGAAAGGAACACAAACGCTGACATGGATGGTTGACCAGGCGAGGGAAACATAAGGAGCAAATAGTGCCAAAGTTAGCTCTGACTAAGGCCCCGCCCACTGGAGCTCCGTGAAGCACTGACCCACGTTACAAAGAAAATGACTCTTATTTATCGCCCTATGACTGATTTGATCATTCAAACATCAATATCTGGCTGCAAATAATAAAACCGCCACACGTCTGTTTGAAACTTTTCTTGCACACACGATTGTCTTGGTGCTTCAGTCGCGATCATAAAGTTTGTCCACAAGAGGTCAGTGTTAAAACGGAATGAAACAGCTTAGCGACTTCGAAGCTACGACGCTTGTTTGCAATGGAAGCCTCAAACCCGCCCATCACTACTTGTCAGTGACCCGGCGGCTGTATGGGTAGTCAGCTTAGCACCTTTACTTTCCATCCCAGTGGCCCCTATGATGCCTCAGGATCCATTTTATTTCAGGTTTCTGGTAGGTTTTTTTAAATGGAATGTATATGTAACCATGGCAGCTTTTCTTAACATTCTGGTGGCCTCTAACCACCCAAGTAACCGCTGGACCCCTGAAAGCTCAAACACTAATATCAACTTTTTTTTTTACATAGCAGTGGCATAGTGCACCTTAAAGTGCATTTGACACATTAGATTTTGCTAAAGATTGTACCCAGCTTTCTTTAGTTTGGCCATTTTTGTGATGTTTATAGTCTCACTTCCTTATTGGACACCGACAGGAAGTGACATAGCAGAAGGTAAACAATTTTAAACTGTCGCGGTGCCAACCATGTTATGTCAATGGGATTTGAGTCAAACTGCTATGGAATGTTACCTTCTTCTATGTCACTTCCTGTCAGTGGCTTAAAAATAAGCCACTGTAATAACTGTGCAACTGATAAGCTTGCAACCAAAGACAAAACTCCGAGCCACAAACAAAGCAATGTGGTTTATTCTATTCAATGCAAAGAAGAAGAATGCAAACAACATTATATTGGAGAAACGAAACAAGTTTTACAGAAGAGACTTTATCAACACCGAAGAGAAAGCACAAGCGGCCCTCAGTCGGCGGTGCACCTCCATCTCAAAGCCTCCAACCACTCCTTTGAGGACGGGGAGGTCAACATTTTAGCTAAAGAAGAACGTTGGTTTGAAAGAGGAGTTAAAGAAGCTATTTTTGTCAGGAAAGAAAATCCCTCCATGAACCGGAATGGCGGCCTCAGATTTAATCTTCCGTCACTGTACTCCAATCTCCTTCAGGGGAAACTGACAGGGCGGGGCCAGTCCAAGGAGACGACCTCAGCCAACAAAAGAACAATAGGCAGGTAATTAGCAGTGAATAGGACAGATACTGGGTAGTGATCATCTATGAATAGGACAGGACTGACCGATACTGAGGTGAGCAGATCGTTAGAGACGCTCTACTTCAAAAGTGTTTACCCACAGGGGAGAGTAGCTGTGATTAGAGGGGAGGAGACTGGCCAACCCCAACTCCTCCCCGTTGGTCTATATATTCAGCTGCGTGCAGTTTGTGACCTTTGTCGCTGACGAAGCCTTTTGGATGAGAGGCGAAACGTTCGAAGACTTCAACTACTGAGTACAGAAGATGAATCAAGTACCTTCATTGAAGACTTGCAACTGATGTTATCCTTCTAAATAAGTCATATTTTCAAAAGCATTCAAACCTGTCATATGCACTTGAAACATCCATGTAGTAGCTTTGGCTCCATTGGCCGGTCTAAGTTAGTAAATATTTTTTATCTTCGGCTGTGTCCGAATGTCCACACTATTCCCAATATAGTCACTATAGGGACTATAGCGTGGTCATGCTATTTTGTAGGGGTGTCTGAAGGTCCAAAATTTACTAAAAAGTAGTGAGCAGCGGTGGTCAGTAAACGGGTCAATATAGACCACAATGCACCGTGAGAGTCGGAGGAGAACAGCCGACAGCGACAGGTCTTTGAACTAAACACAACACGACTGAATGAATTAGCTGTTGCGTATTTCTCATGAATAAAACACTTTAATATAAATGGCTACGGTAAAAAGATGCTAACGTTAGCTGCTTACCTTTTTAAATGACCAATAGCTTACTCTCTTGGACAAAAGGTAATAATCCAGGCCGTATTCTTCATTCATGTAAAATCCATGTGAAATAAAAGGTATCTGACTCATATTTATCCATACATATTCTCTTGAGTTTGGTCTTCATCACAAAAATAAATGATCCCCCGGAGTTTAGCAAACTTGCTGTAGTCACTCATTCTTCTAGCGTAGCGTCCAGACACTGGGCTGACTTTTTTTTTTGTCCCGATAATTATTTATTTATATTTTCAAACAACCAAAGGTGACATCTGGCAAGACATTTTTAACAATACATATTGTTCAACATACATTAAAATAATCTAAAAATGTTTCCTGTTTGTTACTTTTTTATTTTTTCAACATCGGGCTGACCAACTTTCTGCAGACAGCAGAGTGTGATGTCACTCAGCGAGGAGAACGTAGTGGACTTCTGTCAGAATTTCCAACAGGGCCTATGTAGTGAATGACGGACAAACCATGAGAGCCAAATTTGTCTGCGCTTCTGTGGTTTCTATGAAGTCAAGCGTGTGAGCTCAAAAGTGGGTCGATTTCCAAGGGAACTTTTCTTTCAACTGAACACATATAAAAATACTCTACCTGGAGTTAAAATAATATTACCGATCCTTATTTCAGCAATATAAACTTAATCTGTGGAAAATACAGAAGTTTACATTATTGTTAACAGATTATTTTTAACAGTAATTGATGGTTTATAATAAATATTGTCCTTTGGGTCATGGTGTGTTAGCCATCTTATGTTGACTGTGTTAGCATGTTTCCTGTATGTTGGAAGCCATAGCATGTTACTCTGATAGTCTACAGTAGTGGTTCACAAACCGGTTTGGCATCCGGTCCCACGATCACCCAGGGAGGACAAGCCGCGACCCAAATACTTGACTTGTCAAATACAATGTCAAAGATCGTCTTTTCGTCAAAGTGCTGTTGAATAAATACGCCAAAAAAGAAGGAATTATGATCAAAACAACCCAACCCAGTCAGTTTAATAAATTTACGTACTGATTCTATACTTTCAAGCCCTTGGAAACCAAAGGTGCTGAGGGTGCTACAGCCCCCCCTTCTGGGTAGTTTGTGTATTGCACGCACTATTATTAAATAGGAAATAAGCACAGAAAAAGAGTTCCCACGGCTCTGTATATTTTTTCTGGACATAAATATTTAAGAACACTTTTTCTGGGAAAGGTTCATGACCCATTGAAAACAGTTACATGACCCACTTTTGTGTCCCGACCCACCAGTTGAGAACCACTGCTCTAGAGTGAACAGCGTTCTACACGTGTGTTTCAGAGGTGTTTCGAGCCGGTATGTGAGTCTAATCTTCTCATGTGCTCTCACACTCTCTCCAGCCTCAGACTCTTTATCGGCAGTGACCATTATTGAATGCCGCCTCCTTTCCCTGCACTCTCCTGCGGCCCGCTCTGAAAAGGCCCAGACAATAGCCGTAATGAGAGCAGTGGAGGTGTGGGGGTCCGGGGCAGCCCACTCCAGCCTCTCAGCCCCTGAATGGCCCAATCACCCTGGGCACACTCATTACCATCACCTGCCCTCTTGGCCGCGCTACGGAGGTCTGGCTTCTTGGTTTTTGTTCGGGGCCAAACGAGCTATTCACAGGCGCCTGATCAACGGGCCCCTGACTGGCCCCACGCTGTAGAGGACCACCTGCACGGAGATGGCCGAGAGCGAGCGATCTGAACACCAACGCCAAGTCTGTCAGTGAGACATATACACTCCAGCTATTTTCACCACAATTACTGAAGCATTGAAGAGTGAGAGAGAGAGAATGGACCAACTTTTCTGATAAAGATGACAAGAACAGTCAATGGAACACAATACTGCACTAACGGCAAACGGCACTGGAGCCAATGTGTGAAGAGACCAGTCCGTAAGG
Organism: Proterorhinus semilunaris; assembly: GCA_021464625.1. Taxonomy (NCBI): domain Eukaryota; kingdom Metazoa; phylum Chordata; class Actinopteri; order Gobiiformes; family Gobiidae; genus Proterorhinus; species Proterorhinus semilunaris. The sequence continues at coordinate 32,216,915 of CM038360.1, read as the reverse complement.
AGGGGTATTATGCCATTCTACGCTTTGTACATCTAACGACCTTAATCATTCTGTCAATCAGTCCATCTGTTCTATAATGGGGCCAATGGCCAGCAGTGGGCAGCAGAGTGCAGGCCCATGCACTAGGGAGTCTATCATTTGAATATATCATGTATAAAGTAATGTCAGTCTCTAAGTTTGCAGAGAGAGAAATCAAGCTCCTCCCCCTCTCTCCTGATTGGATCTGACAGCCCGGTTCACAGGAAAGCTCGTCTTATTGGTCAAAGTGATAGCCCAGTGATTCTTATTACTTGCTGTAATCAGCAAAGGGAGGGACTTAAAAAAAATATTGGTATTTAATATTAATATTAGTAGTAGTAGTAGTAGTAGTAGTTTATTCGGTCATTTTCATTTTCATTCTTTTAAACATAAAACAAGCATCTCAATATTTCGTGCACAACACGACCGAAAGGGTTTAGGCTGAAGTAAAAAACTTATTGTGCCGAACCCAATTTACAGACTTCCACGAGAAAACAAACACAAACATTAATAGTAAACAATATCAAGTGTCAAACAGAAGAGAAATAAGCATGTATTTAGAATTGATTTTAACATAAATTTCAACACTCCAATATATATGTAAATATACATTTTGTTTTACATTAATTTATTTTAACTAAATCATGTCATCATTTAAATTCATTCATTATGGATCTATTAAAGTCTTTTCACTAGTTTCTTACTTTGTTCATCCTTAACTTATATATTTTTGAATGATAGAAGATTTATACAACTTTTTGAAGGCTTTGACTGTTTTAGACTGTTTTAAATGATCTTCCAAATCGTTCCACAGATTAACACCTCTTACAGAAATGCATCGACTTTTTTTATTCTTTTTAGCTTTTGCTTTTTTGAATATGGCAGTTCCTCGGAGGTTATACGGACTTTCCCTGTGTTCAAAAAGCTGCTGGATGTTTGGAGGGAGAAGATTATTATGTGCTTTGTGCACTATTACTAAAGTATTTAGATCAACAAGGTCATGGATTTTCAATAGATTTAGCTCTACATGGGGGTTGTTGGTGCATAGAAATCTGCTTTAGTGATGATTCTTATTGCCTTTTTTTGGAGCAGGAAAATAGGAATCTGTTGTCTGTATTACTTATGTTAAGTCAGATTGCAGGCCCAGGTGCTCCCTTATACACAATCTATTATATTTGTAAAACATTTAAACTTACAGACTATCACTTTAATATGTGACCTCACACACTGACCAATTACCTGCAAAAAGACAAGCGCCCTGTTGTCCAAGCAAGCTTTAGGCCAGGGGTAGGTCCGGGGGCCAAATCCAGCCCTCCAGCACAGAACCTCTGGGCTCCAAGATGATTTTGATTATTATCATTATCATTATGTAAATAAAAGATCAAATACCGGTTGAAGTACCCAAAGTACTAGTGTCAGTACTTTAACAGCTTAACCCCCACCTGAACAGAGCACATTTTATCCAGTTTGGCTTCAACCAAATCTAAAAGCTTATTGAAAAAAGTGTCAACAATTAGATGAAAATGAAGATGAAAATACAACAAAAGAGCAACAAAAACGTGACTAAAAAGCGGTGAAAAAGTGAGCAACAAAAAAGAGCAACAAAAGAGGAACATAAAAGTGACAAAAATGAAACGAAAATGAACAAAAAAAGCAATGGAAAAAAAGGTTTTAAAAAAGTGACGACAACGTGGGCAAAAATATCCGTTCAGATCAGAACTTTCGAATTAGGCATTACACTGGCCTATAGCGTGTAACCTTTTAGATTTGGGTAAAGCCAAATCCAGGGGTTAAGAGGTTCCAAATTTCCTGGCAGAACACTTGGTCATATATATACAGGACGGTCCAAAAACATTGTACTCACTCAAACCGGAGCGCAGGTTTACAGGAGAAACAGCATTTGTTTGTTTTGCTACTGCACCGCTGAGGAGACTCCTCAGGAATCGAGGAGCAGAACCTTTACTTTACCACGTCATGGACAACCCTTTCTGTCAAACAGTTCAGAGTTTGAAACGAAAGTGGAGCGGCCAACTGACCTAACACTTCGAGGCTGCTCTCCTCAGATCAGTGAGGAGCTGCTCTCCTCAGATCAGTGAGAAGCTGCTCTCCTCAGGTCAGTGAGCAGCTGCTCTCCTCAGGTCAGTGAGACGCTGCTCTCCTCAGGTCAGTGAGACGCTGCTCTCGTCAGGTCAGTGAGACGCTGCTCTCCTCAGGTCAGTGAGACGCTGCTCTCCTCAGGTCAGTGAGACGCTGCTCTCCTCAGGTCAGTGAGACGCTGCTCTCCTCAGGTCAGTGAGACGCTGCTCTCCTCAGGTCAGTGAGCAGCTGCTCTCCTCAGGTCAGTGAGACGCTGCTCTCGTCAGGTCAGTGAGACGCTGCTCTCCTCAGGTCAGTGAGACGCTGCTCTCCTCAGGTCAGTGAGACGCTGCTCTCGTCAGGTCAGTGAGCAGCTGCTCTCCTCAGGTCAGTGAGCAGCTGCTCTCCTCAGGTCAGTGAGACGCTGCTCTCGTCAGGTCAGTGAGACGCTGCTCTCCTCAGGTCAGTGAGCAGCTGCTCTCCTCAGGTCAGTGAGACGCTGCTCTCCTCAGGTCAGTGAGCAGCTGCTCTCCTCAGGTCAGTGAGACGCTGCTCTCGTCAGGTCAGTGAGACGCTGCTCTCCTCAGGTCAGTGAGCAGCTGCTCTCCTCAGGTCAGTGAGACGCTGCTCTCCTCAGGTCAGTGAGACGCTGCTCTCCTCAGGTCAGTGAGACGCTGCTCTCCTCAGGTCAGTGAGCAGCTGCTCTCCTCAGGTCAGTGAGACGCTGCTCTCCTCAGGTCAGTGAGACGCTGCTCTCCTCAGGTCAGTGAGCAGCTGCTCTCCTCAGGTCAGTGAGACACTGCTCTCCTCAGGTCAGTGAGCAGCTGCTCTCCTCAGGTCAGTGAGCAGTGCCTTGCTTCTGGCTGCATTATCTAACACATGTCTCATGTGCATTAACACATGTGGCGTCATGGCGACGTGTAATAATAATAATAATAATAATGCATCGGTTTTCTGGACACTCAAAGACACTTTACATTGCACTCTTCATTCACTCCATACTCGGTGGTGGTAAGCTACTGTTGTTGCCACAGCTGCCCTGGGGTAGACTGACGGAAGTGAGGCAACCAGTCTGTGCCATCGGCCCCTCCGACCCCCACCAGCTTCCTGGTGTCCCAAACGGTCTTATCTTCTGAGCTGTGACGGGATCGGGCAGAGCAAAGGCAATAATAAAAAGCCACCTCCCTCTCTCTCGGTACAGCTGCTTTTTTTGCCTTTTTCTGCGAGCTGCGGTTGTGGTTTCTGTGCTCCACATTGTTTCACTGGATGCTTTTGAACGTCTTTGCCGTGTTTTTGTGGGGATTGGTGGATTTTTTTACTGGAGAGAGTTTTTTCCAATATTTTTTATCTGAAACTGCATGGAAACTAGAATTTTTAAATGATTATTAATGCAATTATTCTCTCCCCTCCTGGAACCGCCACCTTAACGTAGTGGAGGGGTTTGAGCCTGAATGATCCTGGAGCTCTGTGGTCGGGGGCTTGGTGCCCCTGGTAGGGTCTCCCAGGGCAAACAGGTCCTGGGTGACGGGTCAGACAAAGAGCGGTTCAGAAGCCCCTTATGAGAGACCAACAGGCCCGGTTAGAACCATGAGGCCGTCCTTCTGTGGACCCACCACCTGCAGGAGGAGCCATAGGGGCTGGTGCCCCCACGACCCGGCAACGGACAAGTGGAAGAAAATGGATGGATGGATGGATGGCAATTATTCTTTCTAATAAAACTCTAAACTATAGGCTTAGTCTATAGGATACAACATTTAATTATATTTTTTATAAAATAGAGGAGTTGACCCGGAGTTTAGCCTTTTTCCTGCGGCGCGGGGAGGGAGGTGCTGCGGGGGCCGCAGACCTACAGCGTAGCTGGTATTTCTATCTTACTGGTTTTCAAAGCCTCTGCCTCCGCTGTCCTGGACCCCTACAGTCTGTAGAAACAGCTCTGGCCCCGACTGGGGGACAGTATTTGCTCTGCCGTTTATTGTGGTTTTATTGAATGTTCTTGAACTTCCTGAGTTTGTGTAGTTTCCTGTGCCCAATGTATCAATGCGCAGTCTTTTTTTTTCTGAAAGGTGACATTTTGCAGCTCATTAAAGTGGCTCACAAAGAGCTGTGGCGAGCACTCCGCCCTCGCTTCACGGCGAGGGGAAACCCATCATGTTTACTGGGTTACTTACATTTGCAATGAGTGAACAGATGAAAAACGGGGCAAGTGGCGGCGCTAGAGTTGCACAGTCCCAGCTCCACACAGGCTGAGCGGCAGGATAATTACCCAGACAAAGGGGCTCTGTGCCTGGGTACAGCTCTGTGGAGCCGGCCTGTCTGCAGAGAAGACTGGAGCTCCTCCGCCTCCTCCAGACTTTCCTCCTGAGCCGCAGACAGACGAGAGAGAGCGTGCATGAGGCAGCGCACATTTAAATGCCATCGTAAACTGGAGCAAGACCTTTATGAGCTCCATAAAGATGGCTATAAAAAAAATCACTTGATATTTCTTCAACTGAAGCCAAGTTGATTTGGGCTTTTTTTTCCAATTAATTGTATAATGCTTAATAAAATGCAAACTTTTATATCCAAGGTTAGTTTTATTTTTACTTTTAGACAAATTATAGTTTATTGAATTTCAGGCAAATTAAGTTCACACAGCCTTTTATTATTGCACTGCTTTTTTCAGCTTCAGATCAAATGTCTTCCTTGTTCCCTTGAGGAACTGCTGTCACACACACCACGTTAGTATACTCAGGGGCCCGGTCAGGGACAGGGTGATTAAGACTTTACAGGATTTATTAAGGGAGCAAAAACATCCAGCAGGTGGCTGCATTGTTGGTGATAGATACATAAAACCACACAGGGGACGAAGGGCTACAGCGGGGTGGTGCTAACACACTTAAGTTGTCTGATAAGTTGTAGCCTAAATGTTCATTTTTCCAGTGGGGGCCCCGTCAGTCGAGAAAGGCTCGATCCTAGACTCTATTGCTTGTAAGTCAAGCGCTCTCCTTAAAAATCAAGCATTTATCCACCTCGTCCTCTTGTCCTGCTTTTCCACCTAAATCTTTCAGATTTGTTTTCTTTACTCAATTGTTCCTTATTTTTTGCCACAATTTCTCCCAAATGAACCCACACTACAACGGTATCTATGAGTTTTAGTGCAGGTTTTCTGAACAACGCTATGGATAAGGTGAAGATGTCTGGAGGAGCGTCATGGAGCTCCTTGGTCTGATTTTTGATGGGGATCTCACATTAAAACCCTAAAAGTCAGTGTCACATGTGTGTGTCTTATGAGAAATAATCAGATATATATTTGGCTCATTGCTCCACGTGCCCCTGTCGTCCGGCTCAGAAAGTGTCTAATATGTTTTCACTGTGCTCTGTAATTTCCGTCCGTTTGCCTGGAAAATAACAATTACAGCTATTAAGGTTAAATAGTGCTTTTAACGTTTCCTCACCCCGCACCGGACCACACGCCTCGCTGCACTGATTTAAATCCTCCACCAGGCTACAAGGCCCCATGTGTATAATTGAGTTAATATTGGAAACCTCCTATTAGGCCTAAGTGAGGATTGTTGTGAGAAATTAAATACCCTGGAAAAGTGCAGCAGAGTGGCCCTTAGCTTTTGTCAGTAAAGGGGGTGGGGTAACCTCAATATTTACTCAAATTAGAGTAACTTTACAGACGAAGAACAAAGCAACCATTTTTAAGATTACAAGCCGCAAGCCCATCCTGCAGCGTTACGCCATGATGTGCTCCTAGGGAGTGACCCACAGCAGCACGGTCTGGGACAGAGCACCCAACTGCCAGCACTGGGCTCAACAGGATGTGGCCCGAGGACGAGCAAAACTAAACTGGAGCCTTTTACAGTGTGCCCCCATTACCACAAAATACTCACATCATAAGTAAGTAAGTGCTTTATTGTCATTGTACAAGCGTACAACGAAATAGTGTTCAGGTGTTAGTCCTGAGCTGCTGCGGCTGAGCCTCTTCAGTGTCTCAGAAGAAGAAATGTGTAGGTCTCAAATGGGTTTAGCTGATAAGCTAGCATTTTGTTTACCTTTAAAAAGCTGCTTTCTTCAGGACCATTTTAGACTCTCAAAGTAAACAAATTCACTCAACCTCCACAAAAACACGGCAAAGACGTACAAAAGTATCCAGAAAAACAATGTGGAACACAGAAACCACAAATGCAGTTCGCAGAAAAAGGCAAAAAACTCGGCTGCACAAGGAGACATTATATATCATAATATATAATGAAACTATTCCAAGAAGTGCAGTTTCATTAAGTTACGCAAGTACTTGTAGATGTAACCAACACCTGCTGCTCCCTTTAGTTTGAGGTTCGTTTGTGAAGAAGCCGTGGTGTGATGTGTTAAGTCAAGAGAATCCACTTCGTTCCATTTATAGGACTGTAGCCTGCGATGCTCCACACCTCCATTATTTAGGTTGAAGTGTTCAAAGGTATATATCAAAACTATTTGAGTGATTTTCCAATCGACACAGTTGTTTGCATTAAAGCAGAACTAAGTAACGTGTTTACCTTATTTCCTTTGTGTAGTCCCTCTGGGGTAATACAAGTGTTAATGGGATGATTGAGGGTCTTTTGTCTCAACCCTTGCAACTTTCCCTGCACCGGGTCAGAGGCGCAATACACACTAATAGAATCACACAGAAGAGGCTAATAGGCTAAGCTAACTGCGAGCTGGCCACTTTAGCAGTATTTACAGCCAAGTTTGAGTGAAAAAATGATCTCCATTGTGTCATAGAGTTGTGGCACAATGTAGAATATCCCTCTCTCCCTTTGTCTTTTCTGTCAGCGTAGTATTTACTCTCACAGACAAATAATGAGTAACGCAACATGCTACGACACCTGCAGTGGCGCTTATGGCCTCTAGGTGAATGAGTTACTTAGTACTGCTTTAACATTGATAAACATTTAGGCATTTAACCATGACCCATGACTGCAAACCTCTTGGTCAGGTTTGTAATGACACAACAGTGACGGTCTCCTCAGTAACGGACACAGGCTACAGCCGTGAGCAGCCTGACCGCGGGGTGCACACAGACATATCTGTCGAATTACGGAGAAGACAAAGAGATTGTTGTGCATTTTCCAAGATGCTGTTGTGGAGAGGGTGACAAACACCACGTTCCTGAGAGCCCATCCTGGTCCACAAACACCACATCACCGGTCAAGAAAGGACATCAGCGTCTGTACTGTCTCCACAAACTGACAAGAGCCAGTGTTGTACCATGTTGGCTCCATGCAGTTCCCGTTCAATTTAGGTCTAACACGTTTTTCTTTACCCCTGTAGCGCATGTCAGTGACACCTGCCACGGTTGGGTTGTACAGTCGAACAGTCTGAACAACCGTCTGAAACAGAAAGCAAAAGCTGCAAAAAGAAACATGATTTGGACTTACAAATAAAGTAGCACACGGTCATGGCCTCAGTATTTCCTCTCCAGCTGTTTGATAAACCCAAGAAATGGTCCTGATAAACTTGAATAAATCCATCAAAGGAAAAAAATAATCCATAAATAACTCTTGCTTAACAAGAGGAATACGACATCTGAAGTCCATGTCCAGGATCTGTCTGTGTGTGGAGGCTCTTGATGCACTGACTCCAGTCTCAGTCCACTCCTTGTGAAGGTCCCCCACACTTTTGAATGGCCTTTTCCTGACAGTCCTCCCCAGACTGCACTCATCCCTGCGGCTTGTGCACCTTTTTCTTCCACACTTTTCCTTCCACTTAACTTTCTATCAATGTGCTACAGCACATTCATATTGATACAGCACTTTGAGAACATCCAACTTCTTTTGCTATTTCCTTTTGAGGCTTTCCCTCCTTATGGAGGGTGTCAGTGATGGTTTTCTGCACAACTGTCAGGTCAGCAGTCTTCCCCACGATGGTGAATTCTACTGAGAGACCATTTAAAGTCTCAGGGACCCTTTGCAGGTGTTTTGGATTCATTAGCTAACAACAGGGGGACACTTTGAGTGGACAATATAGTCCCCTTTCACAATATTTTAATTTTCTGATATTTTAATTTTGGGGTTTTTATAAGCTGCAAAACAAATTCAGCAAGATTAAAATAAAAAAGCTTGACATGTGACTTTGGATGTAATGAGTCTATATCATATATCACTTTCACATTTGAAGTTGAATTGCACACAACAATATTCAAATTTTTTGAGTTTCACCTGTAGGCCTGGCTCATCCATCCATCTTCTTCCACGTGTCCGTTGCCGGGTCGTGGGGGCAGCTGCCCAAATCACATAGCACCAGCCCCCTATGGCTCCTCCTGCAGGTGGTGGGTCCACAGAAGGACGGCCTCATGGTTCTAACCGGGCCTGTGGGTCTCTCATAAGGGGCTTCTGAACCGCTCTTTGTCTGACCCGTCCCCTAGGACCTGTTTGCCCCTACCAGGGGCCCGAAGCCCCCGACAACTTAGCTCCCAGGATCATTCGAGTGCTCAAACCCCTCCACCACGTTAAGGTGGCGGTTCCAGGATAGGAGGCCTGGCCCAGTGTACCTTATTTCCCCAGCATATGAGAATAAGAATATTTACAGTATGTGTGAATCAAACATTAGAACATGACTAAAGAGATGTTTAGTCTTCCCTCTCCTCTGCCCTCCTCCCCTCTGTGTCTGCTCTGCCTTGGACCGTTGCCGTGGGTAACCATAGCTCCACACCGAAAAAGCCCAGCTCCTGACCGCAATCCGTTTCCATGGCGGCAAGCAGGCGACGGCTGCTGTGTTTGCGCCTGTTGCGTTTGGGCCATTTCTGGTTGTAGTAGCAGCCCACTCTAAGCTGGTGTCAGAGGCCAAAGTGTGCGGTCGGTTTTAAATGTCCCTCTGAACAGTTCTTTGGCCCGCTCCATGGAAATAGCTGACGACATGTGGGGTAATAGAAAGGCTGAGCCTGGAGATGGAGGAGATTCACATTGGTTGTTCTTCTTCAGTATTAGGTAAGGTTACTTTTAAAACTAACCCGTTAACTTGTTTCTCCTCTGGAAAAGTAGCTTGTTTCGTTACTGCGCTAGCAATAATTAACATCTATATTAGGGCTGGGCAATTTTGGGAAAAAAATGATAACGATTATTTTCCCCATATTGATCAATCTAGGTTATTTTGTTTTGTTTCAATGATAAAAACAATTAAAGCCGCAAGCGGCATCGAGAGGCCCTCGCGGGGGTTTGTGGGCCGGTTGACGCCGGTTCCCGCACGCCGCCGCAATAACCGGGAGGCGCTGCCGCGCCCTACGTGGTTATAATGTCGCTGCCACCCTAGGTCGAGATTATAAAAGAGCAAAGGCGAGAAATGGCGCCTTCGGCGCTGATTACTCGATTTTTCCCAAAATGGCCGACCACCTGTTGGTCGCCTAGCAACCATGTAATGGAGGCCTCCCTTAGTGCCTCCATTGCCGCGCCATAACCCTACCGAGGGCGCCAACGTGGCCACACTACATTTTATTGCCCTGATGTGCCATTAATCTTTGTGAGTAAACATCAAAACGAGATTTTTAGCGTCTCCATGTGAATGATGGCTCCAACCTGCAGAGGGCGCTAGCGCGCCCCAAATCTTTTTTATTTCACAAGCAGCATCGGACGGCCCTGACGGGCCGTACTTCAATGACTACTGTTCACAAGCTCCTCACAGAGGGCGCTAACGAGCTGTAATGTGTATAATGTGTGATATGCGGGTCAGTCCCATTGGAATAACATGGTGGGCCCCGGGCATCACCATGGCAACACCGTACAAAATACGGTATGGGTCTCATTGGCTTTTTGGATCGGGATGCCGTCAGCTATATTTGTGCCGAATTTTATCAATTTCCGATAAACTAATTTTTTTCCCATAATGCATTTTTTCTTCTCAACCTAGAGGGGGCGCTATCGCGCCAAATTTCACTTTTTCACATTGGTTGTGTCCGGGGGCGAAAGATCAATAAAATGTATATTTCCGATTTTTAATCGGAGTTCGTTTGTGTGAATGGGAGCATTTTGTTGTTTTCGGTAAGTCGCAAAATTCTTCGTAAAGATTGCGGCTTCGCCGCAAACAAACCGTAAGACTTAGCCAAAAAATTTGGATAACTTTTGATGCCCCACATCTCGAGATGAAGTGGAGCGATTTTGGGCTCATTTGGTGAAACGCCCTAGGAGGAGTTCGTTAAAATGCGACGTCAGCGAAAACGCTGACTCAGCATTTTCCCGACTTCCTGTCAAAATGGCGGACTTCCGGTTTGTCTGGGGGCGTGGCCACAATAATATATTTTGTTTGTCCTCACAGGACGAATGTCTGTACCGAATCCCGTCGCTCTGCGACAAAGTTTATGTTGGCCCCCTCCCCATAGGCGCAATGTATTTTCACTTTTGTAGGTGGCGCTGTCGCGGCATTTTTTATTTCCCCAAAACGAAACACACATTTTAATTAATTTTTCACCGGATCTGAATTTTGGGCAAAGTTTGGTGAGTTTTCAACTACGTTCAGGGGGTCAAATTCCTGCTCAAAGAGCAGAAGAAAGAAGAAGAAGAAAAATTAAAGCCGCAAGCGGCATCGAGAGGCCCTCGCGGGACGCGGTGGCCGGTTGACGCCGGTTGCCGCACGCCGCCGCAATAACCGGGAGGCGCTGCCGCGCCCTACCTGCTTATAATGTCGCTGCCACCCTAGGTCGAGATTATAAAAGAGCAAAGGCGAGAAATGGCGCCTTCGGCGCTGATTACTAGATTTTTCCCAAAATGGCCGACCACCTGTTGGTCGCCTAGCAACCATGTAATGGAGGCCTCCCTTAGTGACTCCATTGCCGCGCCGTAACCCACCGGGGGCGCCAACGTGGCCACACTACATTGTATTGCCCTGATGAGCCATTAATCTTTGAGTAAACATCAAAACGACATTTTTAGCGTCTTCATGTGAATGATGGCTCCAGCCTGCAGAGGGCGCTAGCGCGCCCCAAATCTTTTTTATTTCACAAGCAGCATCGGACGGGCCGTACTTCCATGACCACTGTCCACAAGCTCCTCACAGAGGGCGCTAACGCGCTGTAATGTGTATAATGTGTGATATGCGGGTCAGTCCCATTGGAATACCATGGGGAGCCTCGGTCGTCTCCATGGCAACACCGTACAAAATACGGTATGGGTCTCATTGGCTTTTTGGATCGGGATGCCATCAGCTATTATTGTGCCGAATTTTATCCATTTCCGAGAAACTAATTTTTTTTCCATAATGCATTTTTTGTTCTCGGCCTAGAGGGGGCGCTATCGCGCCAAATCTCACTTTTTCACATGTGTTGTGTCCGGGGGCGAAAGATCAATAAAATGTATATTTCCGATTTTTAATCGGAGTTAATTTGTGCAAATGGGAGCATTTTGTTGTTTTCGGTAAGTCGCAAAATTCTTCGTAAAGATTGCGGCTTCGCCGCAAACAAACCGTAAAACTTAGCCAAAAAATTTGGATAACTTTTGATGCCCAACATCTCGAGATGAGCTGGAGCGATTTGGAGCTCATTTGGTGAAACGCCCTAGGAGGAGTTCGTTAAAATGCGACGTCAGCGAAAACGCTGACTCACCATTTTCCCGACTTCCTGTCAAAATGGCGGACTTCCGGTTTGTCAGGGGAAGTGGCCACAATAATGTTTTTTGGTTGTCGTCACATGACGAATGTCTGTACCGAATCCCGTCGCTCTACGACAAAGTCGACGTTGGCCCCTTCCTCATTGGCGCAATGTATTTTCAGTTTTGTAGGTGGCGCTGTCGCGCCATTTTTTATTTCCCCAATACGAAACACACATTTTTATTAATTTTTCACCGGACCTGAATTTTGGGCAAAGTTTGGTGAGTTTTCAACTATCTTCAGGGGGTCACATTCCTGCTCAAAGAGCAGAAGAAAGAAAGAAAGAAAGAATAAAGAAAAATTAAAGCCGCAAGCGGCATCGAGAGGCCCTCGCGGGTCTCGTGGGCCGGTTGACGCCGGTTGCCGCACGCCGCCGCAATAACCGGGAGGCGCTGCCGCGCCCTACGTGGTTATAATGTCGCTGCCACCCTATAGGTCGAGATTATAAAAGAGCAAAGGCGAGAAATGGCGCCTTTGGCGCTGATTACTCGATTTTTCCCAAAATGGCCGACCACCTGTTGATCGCCTAGCAACCATGTAATGGAGGCCTCCCTTAGTGCCTCCATTGCCGCGCCATAACCCTACCGAGGGCGCCAACGTGGCCACACTACATTTTATTGCCCTGATGTGCCATTAATCTTTGTGAGTAAACATCAAAACGAGATTTTTCGTGTCTCCATGTGCATGATGGCTCCAACCTGCAGAGGGCGCTAGCGCGCCCCAAATCTTTTTTATTTCACAAGCAGCATCGGACGTCCTTAACGGGCCGTACTTCAATGACTACTGTCCACAAGCTCCTTACAGAGGGCGCTAACGCGCTGTAATTGTGTATAATGTGTGATATGCGGGTCAGTCCCATTGGAATAACATGGTGGGCCCCGGGCGTCTCCATGGCAACACCGTAGAAAATACGGTATGGGTCTCATTGGCTTTTTGGATCGGGATGCCATCAGCTATTTTTGTGCCGAATTTTATCCATTTGCGAGAAACTAATTTTTTTCCCATAATGCATTTTTTGTTCTCGGCCTAGAGGGGGCGCTATCGCGCCAAATCTCACTTTTTCACATTTGTTGTGTCCGGGGGTGAAAGGTCAATAAAATGTATATTTCCGATTTTTAATCGGAGTTCGTTTGTGCGAATGGGAGCATTTTGTCGTTTTCGGTAAGTCGCAAAATTCTTCGTAAAGATTGCGGCTTTGCCGCAAACAAACCGTAAAACTTAGCCAAAAAATTTGGATAACTTTTGATGCCCCACATCTCGAGATGAGCTGGAGCGATTTTGGGCTCATTTGGTGAAACGCCCTAGGAGGAGTTCGTTAAAATGCGACGTCAGCGAAAACGCTGACTCACCATTTTCCCGACTTCCTGTCAAAATGGCGGACTTCCGGTTTGTTTGGGGGCGTGGCCACAATAATTTTTTTTGGTTGTCGTCACATGACGAATGTCTGTACCGAATCTCGTCGCTCTATGACAAAGTTTATGTTGGCCCCCTCCCCATAGGCGCAATGTATTTTCACTTTTGTAGGTGGCGCTGTCGCGCCATTTTTTATTTCCCCAAAACGAAACACATATTTTAATAAATTTTTCACCGGATCTGAATTTTGGGCAAAGTTTGGTGAGTTTTTGACTACGTTCAGGGGGTCAAATTCCTGTTCAAAGAGCAGAAGAAGAAGAAGAAAAATTAAAGCCGCAAGCGGCATCGAGAGGCCCTCGCGGGACGCGGTGGCCGTAGACGCCGGTGGCCGCACGCCGCCGCAATAACCGTGAGGCGCTGCCGCGCCCTACGTGGTTATGATGTCGCTGCCACCCTAGGTCGAGATTATAAAAGAGCAAAGGCGAGAAATGGCGCCTTCGGCGCTGATTACTCTATTTTTCCCAAAATGGCCGACCTCCTGTTGGTCGCCTAGCAACCATGTAATGGAGGCCTCCCTCAGTGCCTCCATTGCCGCGCCATAACCCTACCGAGGGCGCCAACGTGGCCACACTACATTTTATTGGCCTGATGTGCCATTAATCTTTGTGAGTAAACATCAAAACGAGATTTTTAGCGTCTCCATGTGAATGAAGGCTCCAACCTGCAGAGGGCGCTAGCGCGCCCCAAATCTTTTTTATTTCACAAGCAGCATCGGACGGCCCTGACGGGCCATACTTCAATCACTACTGTCCACAAGCTCCTGACAGAGGGCGCTAACGAGCTGTAATTGTGTATAATGTGTGATATGCGGGTCAGTCCCATTGGAATAACATGGTGGGACTCGGTCGTCTCCATGGCAACACCGTACAAAATACGGTATGGGTCTCATTGGCTTTTTGGATCGGGATGCCATCAGCTATTATTGTGCCGAATTTTATTCATTTCCGAGAAACTAATTTTTTTCCCATAATGCATTTTTTGTTCTCGGCCTAGAGGGGGCGCTATCGCGCCAAATCTCACTTTTTCACATTTGTTGTGTCCGGGGCTGAAAGGTCAATAAAATGTATATTTCCGATTTTTTATCGGAGTTCGTTTGTGTAAATGGGAGCATTTTGTTGTTTTCGGTAAGTCGCAAAATTCTTCGTAAAGATTGCGGCTTCGCCGCACACAAACCGTAAAACTTAGCCAAAAAATTTGGATAACTTTTGATGCCCCACATCTCGAGATGAACTGGAGCGATTTTGGGCTCATTTGGTGAAACGCCCTAGGAGGAGTTCGTTAAAATGCGATGTCAGCGAAAACGCTGACTCAGCATTTTCCCGACTTCCTGTCAAAATGGCGGACTTCCGGTTTGTCTGGGGGCGTGGCCTCAATAATATTATTTATTTGGCATCACATGACGAATGTCTGTACCGAATCTCGTCGCTCTACGACAAAGTTTATGTTGGCCCCCTCCCCATAGGCGCAATGTATTTTCACTTTTGTAGGTGGCGCTGTCGCGCCATTTTTTATTTCCCCAAAACGAAACACACATTTTAATAAATTTTTCACCGGATCTGAATTTTGGGCAAAGTTTGGTGAGTTTTCAACTATGTTCAGGGGGTCAAATTCCTGCTCAAAGAGCAGAAGAAGAAGAAGAAGAAGAAAGAAAGAATAATAATATTTCCTGCAAAAACAATATAGTCGCTTTCGCGACAACATCATATTATACATTTTTGGAAAGCTTTTGACTTCCCCCACGCACTCGTGGGGCTCGGAGGTGGATGACGAGCGCTTCGCGCTCGTCATCCACCTCCGTATGACAGTTGGCCATATTCCCCCATTCATTTTGCTGCAATTATAAGTATAAGGGCCCACACCAGAGATGTGGGCAGTCACTGTTTTACACGGTGAGTTTACGTTTGACATGGGGACAGCGCTTCGCGCTGTTTTCGTGCGCTCCGCGCACCTAGGTTCAGTGCGCTGCGCGCACTGCGTTGCGATTACAATAGGCCCTTGCTACGGCAGGCCGCTCGGGCCTAAAAATTAAAGCCGCAAGCGGCATCGAGAGGCCCTCGCGGGGGTTCGTGGGCCGGTTGACGCCGGTTCCCGCACGCCGCCGCAATAACCAGGAGGCGCTGCCGCGCCCTACGTGGTTATAATGTCGCTGCCACCCTCGGTGCAGTTTATAAAAGAGCAAAGGCGAGAAATTGCGCCTTCGGCGCTGATTACTAGTTTTTTTCCAAAATGGCCGACCACCTGTTGGTCGCCTAGCAACCATGTAATGGAGGCCTCCCTTAGTGCCTCCATTGCCGCGCCATAACCCTACCGAGGGCGCCAACGTGGCCACACTAAATTTTATTGCCCTGATAAGCCATTAATCTTTGTGAGTAAACATCAAAACGAGATTTTTAGCGTCTCCATGTGAATGATGGCTCCAACCTGCAGAGGGCGCTAGCGCGCCCCAAATCTTTTTTATTTCACAAGCAGCATCGGACGGCCTTGACGGGCCGTACTTTAATGACTACTGTCCACAAGCTCCTTACAGAGGGCGCTAACGAGCTGTAATTGTGTATAATGTGTGATTTGTGTGTCAGTCCTATGGGATTAACATGGGGAGCCTTGGTCGTCTCCATGGCAACACCGTACAAAATACGGTATGGGTCTCATTGGCTTTTTGGATCGGGATGCCATCAGCTATTATTGTGCCGAATTTTATCAATTTCCGAGAAACTAATTTTTTTCCCATAATGCATTTTTTGTTCTCGGCCTAGAGGGGGCGCTATCGCGCCAAATCTCACTTTTTCACATTTGTTGTGTCCGGGGGTGAAAGGTCAATAAAATGTATATTTCCGATTTTTAATCGGAGTTCGTTTGTGCAAATGGGAGCATTTTGTTGTTTTCGGTAAGTCGCAAAATTATTCGTAAAGATTGCGGCTTCGCCGCAAACAAACCATAAAACTTAGCCAAAAAATTTGGATAACTTTTGATGCCCCACATCTCGGGATGAGCTGGAGCGATTTTGGGCTCATTTGGTGAAACGCCCTAGGAGGAGTTCGTTAAAATGCGACGTCAGCGAAAACGCTGACTCAGCATTTTCCCGACTTCCTGTCAAAATGGCGGACTTCCGGTTTGTCAGGGGGCGTGGCCACAATAATGTTTTTTGGTTGTCGTCACATGACGAATGTCTGTACCGAATCCCGTCGCTCTAGGACAAAGTTTATGTTGGCCCCCTCCCCATAGGCGCAATGTATTTTCACTTTTGTAGGTGGCGCTGTCGCGCCATTTTCTATCTCCCCAAAACGAAACACACATTTTAATTAATTTTTCACCGGACCTGAATTTTGGGCAAAGTTTGGTGAGTTTTCAACTACGTTCAGGGGGTCAAATTCCTGCTCAAAGAGCAGAAGAAAGAAGAAGAAAAAAAATTAAAGCCGCAAGCGGCATCGAGAGGCCCTCGCGGGTCTCGTGGGCCGGTTGACGCCGGTTGCCGCACGCCGCCGCAATAACCGGGAGGCGCTGCCGCGCCCTACGTGGTTATAACGTCGCTGCCACCCTAGGTCGAGTTTATAAAAGAGGCAAAGGCAAGAAATGGCGCCTTCGGCGCTGATTACTCAATTTTTCCCAAAATGGCCGACCACCTGTTGGTCGCCTAGCAACCATGTAATGGAGGCCTCCCTTAGTGCCTCCATTGCCGCGCCATAACCCTACCGAGTGCGCCAACGTGGCCACACTACATTTTATTGGCCTGATGAGCCATTAATCTTTGTGAGTAAACATCAAAACGAGATTTTTAGCGGCTCCATGTGAATGATGGCTCCAACCTGCAGAGGGCACTGGCGCGCCCCAAATCTTTTTTATTTCACAAGCAGCATCGGACGGCCCTGACGGGCCTTACTTCCATGGCTACTGTCCACAAGCTCCTTACAGGGGGCGCTATCACTCTGTAATCGTGTATAATGTGTGATATGCGGGTCAGTCCCATTGGAATAACATGGAGGGCCCCGGGCGTCACCATGGCAACACCGTACAAAATACGGTATGGGTCTCATTGGCTTTTTGGATTGGGATGCCATCAGCTATTTTTGTGCCGAATTTTATCCATTTCCGAGAAAGTAATTTTTTTTCCATAATGCATTTTTTGTTCTCGGCCTAGAGGGGGCGCTATCGCGCCAAATCTCACTTTTTCACATGCGTTGTGTCCGGGGGTGAAAGGTCAATAAAATGTATATTTCCGATTTTTAATCGGAGTTCGTTTGTGCAAATGGGAGCATTTTGTAGTTTTCGGTAAGTCGCAAAATTCTTCATAAAGATTGCGGCTTCGCCGCACACAAACCGTAAAACTTAGCCAAAAAATTTGGATAACTTTTGATGCCCCACATCTCGAGATGAACTGGAGCGATTTTGGGCTCATTTGGTGAAACGCCCTAGGAGGAG
Source organism: Proterorhinus semilunaris (assembly GCA_021464625.1). Lineage (NCBI taxonomy): Eukaryota > Metazoa > Chordata > Actinopteri > Gobiiformes > Gobiidae > Proterorhinus > Proterorhinus semilunaris. The sequence continues at coordinate 32,199,395 of CM038360.1, read as the reverse complement.
TTCGTTAAAATGCGACGTCAGCGAAAACGTTGACTCACCATTTTCCCGACTTCCTGTCAAAATGGCGGACTTCCGGTTTGTCAGGGGGCGTGGCCACAATAATGTTTTTTGGTTGTCGTCACATGACGAATGTCTGCACCGAATCTCGTCGCTCTACGACAATGTTTATGTTGGCCCCCTCCCCATAGGCGCAATGTATTTTCACTTTTGTAGGTGGCGCTGTCGCGCCATTTTTTATTTCCCCAAAACGAAACACATATTTTAATTAATTTTTCACCGGATCTGAATTTTGGGCAAAGTTTGGTGAGTTTTCAACAATGTTCAGGGGGTCAAATTCCTGCTCAAAGAGCAGAAGAAGAAGAAGAAGAAAGAATTAAAGCCGCAAGCGGCATCGAGAGGCCCTCGCGGGACGCGGTGGCCGGTTGACGCCGGTTGCCGCACGCCGCCGCAATAACCGGGAGGCGCTGCCGCGCCCTACGTTCATATAATGTCGCTGCCACCCTAGGTCGAGATTATAAAAGAGCAAAGGCGAGAAATGGCGCCTTCGGCGCTGATTACTCGATTTTTCCCAAAATGGCCGACCACCTGTTGGTCGCCTAGCAACCATGTAATGGAGGCCTCCCTTAGTGACTCCATTGCCGTGCCATAACCCTACCGGGGGCGCCAACGTGGCCACACTACATTGTATTGCCCTGATGAGCCATTAATCTTTGAGTAAACATCAAAACGACATTTTTAGCGTCTTCATGTGAATGATGGCTCCAGCCTGCAGAGGGCGCTAGCGCGCCCCAAATCTTTTTTATTTCACAAGCAGCATCGGACGGGCCGTACTTCCATGACCACTGTCCACAAGCTCCTCACAGAGGGCGCTAACGCGCTGTAATGTGTATAATGTGTGATATGCGGGTCAGTCCCATTGGAATAACATGGCGAGCCTCGGTCGTCTCCATGGCAACACCGTACAAAATACGGTATGGGTCTCATTGGCTTTTTGGATCGGGATGCCATCAGCTAATATTGTGCCAAATTTTATTCATTTCCGAGAAACTAATTTTTTTCCCATAATGCATTTTTTGTTCTCGGCCTAGAGGGGGCGCTATCGCGCCAAATCTCACTTTTTCACATTTGTTGTGTCCGGGGGTGAAAGGTCAATAAAATGTATATTTTCGATTTTTAATCGGAGTTCGTTTGTGCAAATGGGAGCATTTTGTTGTTTTCGGTAAGTCGCAAAATTCTTCGTAAAGATTGCGGCTTCGCCGCAAACAAACCGTAAAACTTAGCCAAAAAATTTGGATAACTTTTGATGCCCCATATCTCGAGATGAAGTGGAGCGATTTTGGGCTCATTTGGTGAAACGCCCTAGGAGGAGTTCGTTAAAATGCGACGTCAGCGAAAACGCTGACTCACCATTTTCCCGACTTCCTGTCAAAATGGCGGACTTCCGGTTTGTCTGGGGGCGTGGCCACAATAATATATTTTGTTTGTCCTCACAGGACGAAGGTCTGTACCGAATCCCGTCGCTCTGCGACAAAGTTTATGTTGGCCCCCTCCCCATAGGCGCAATGTATTTTCACTTTTGTAGGTGGCGCTGTCGCGCCATTTTTTATTTCCCCAAAACGAAACACACATTTTAATAAATTTTTCGCCGGATCTGAATTTTGGGCAAAGTTTGGTGAGTTTTCAACTACGTTCAGGGGGTCAAATTCCTGCTCAAAGAGCAGAAGAAGAAAGAAGAAGAAGAAGAAGAATAAAGAAGAATAATAATATTTCTTGCAAAAACAATATAGTCGCTTTCGCGACTACAACATATTATGCATTTTTTTAAAGCTTTCGACTTCCCCGACGCACCGGTGGGGCTCGGAGGTGAATGACGAGCGCTTCGCGCTCGTCATCCACCTCCGTATGACAGTTGGCCATATACCCCCATTCATTTTGCTGCAATTATAAGTATAAGGGCCCACACCAGAGGTGTGGGCAGTCACTGTTTTACACGGTGAGTTTACGTTTGACATGGGGACAGCGCTTCGCGCTGTTTTCGTGCGCTCCGCGCACCTCAGTACAGTGCGCTGCGCGCACTGCGTTGCGATTACAATAGGCCCTTGCTACGGCAGGCCGCTCGGGCCTAATAAAGAAGAATAATAATATTTCTTGCAAAAACAATATAGTCGCTTTCGCGACTACAACATATTATACATTTTTTGAAAGCTCTCGAAGTCCCCTACGCACCCGTGGGGCTCGGAGGTGGATGACGAGCGCTTCGCGCTCGTCATCCACCTCCGTATGACAGTTGGCCATATACCCCCATTGATTTTCATGCAATTATAAGTATAAGGGCCCACACCAGAGGTGTGGGCAGTCACTGTTTTACACGGTGAGTTTACGTTTGACATGGGGACAGCGCTTCGCGCTGTTTTCGTGCGCTCCGCGCACCTCGGTACAGTGCGCTGCGCGCACTGCGTTGCGATTACAATAGGCCCTTGCTACGGCAGGCCGCTCGGGCCTAATAATAATAATATTTCCTGCAAAAACAATATAGTCGCTTTCGCGACTACAACATATTATACATTTTTGGAAAGCTTTTGACTTCCCCCACGCAGCCGTGGGGCTCGGAGGTGGATGACGAGCGCTTCGCGCTCGTCATCCACCTCCGTATGACAGTTGGCCATATACCCCCATTCATTTTGCTGCAATTATAAGTATAAGGGCCCACACCAGAGGTGTGGGCAGTCACTGTTTTACACGGTGAGTTTACGTTTGACATGGGGACAGCGCTTCGCGCTGTTTTCGTGCGCTCCGCGCACCTAGGTTCAGTGCGCTGCGCGCACTGCGTTGCGATTACAATAGGCCCTTGCTACGGCAGGCCGCTCGGGCCTAATAATAATAATATTTCCTGCAAAAACAATATAGTCGCTTTCGCGACTACATCATATTATACATTTTTGGAAAGCTTTTGACTTCCCCCACGCACTCGTGGGGCTCGGAGGTGGATGACGAGCGCTTCGCGCTCGTCATCCACCTCCGTATGACAGTTGGCCATATTCCCCCATTCATTTTGCTGCAATTATAAGTATAAGGGCCCACACCAGAGATGTGGGCAGTCACTGTTTTACACGGTGAGTTTACGTTTGACATGGGGACAGCGCTTCGCGCTGTTTTCGTGCGCTCCGCGCACCTAGGTACAGTGCGCTGCGCGCACTGCGTTGCGATTACAATAGGCCCTTGCTACGGCAGGCCGCTCGGGCCTAATAAATGTGGCCTTTCCTGGACTAGCAAGACGCTGCAGCTGGACTGAAAACTGCAGCTAACTCAACAGCAAAGTCAAGCTCCACACTTCTGAGCCTCAAAGTACAACATTCCCTCACCTGCCCCCGCACCAGTACACACAAACATCTGCAAAGAAGCCGCAAAAAAGTTTAATGTTTGAAGAATGTCATGCCACGTGCCGTCCTGCTTCAAAACATCCACCATCGTCCCTGTCCCTAAGAAACCACGGATCACAGGACTTAATGACTACAGGCCGGTGGCGCTGACGTCTGTGGTCATGAAGTCTTTTGAGCGTTTGGTCCTGCCCCACCTCAAGGACATCACCGCCCCCCTCCTGGACCCGCTGCAGTTCGCCTACAGAGCCAATAGGTCTGTGGACGACGCAGTCAATCTGGCCCTCCACTTCATCCTGGAGTATCTGGACTCACCAGGAACCTACGCCAGGATCCTGTTTGTGGACTTCAGCTCTGCCTTCAACACCATCCTCCCTGGACTGCTACGAGACAAGCTCTACCAGCTCAGCGTGCCCGACTCCCTCTGCAGGTGGATCACTGACTTCCTGACGGACCGGAGACACCACGTGCGGCTGGGGAAGATCGTCTCGGACACTCGGACTACAAACACTGGAACTCCTCAGGGCTGTGTACTTTCCCCCTGGCTCTTCTCCCTGTACACAAACTGCTGCACCTCCAGTCACCAGTCCGTTAAACTGATCAAGTTTGCGGACGACACCACCCTCATCGGGCTCATCTCGGACAATGATGAGTCCACCTACAGGAGAGAGGTGGAACGGCTGGCGTCCTGGTGCAGCCACAACAACCTGGAGCTGAACGCCCATGAAGACAGTGGAGATGATCGTGGACTTTAGGAAAGACACAGCCCCACCGTCCCCCCTCGCCCTGACAGACTCTCCCACCCCCATTTCCATCGTGGACTCCTTCCGTTTCCTCGGCACCACCATCACCCAGGACCTCAAATGGGAGCCGACCATCTGCTCCCTCATCAAGAAGGCCCAGCAGAGGATGTTCTTCCTGCGGCAGCTGAGGAAACTCAAGCTGCCAACCAGGATGCTGGTGCAGTTCTACACGGCTATCACCGTGTGGTCCATCCTCACCTCCTCCATCACCGTGTGGTTCATCCTCACCTCCTCCATCACCGTGTGGTTTCCCGGCGCTACAGAACGGGACAAGCACCGACTGCAGCACATTGTGCGTGCTGCAGAGAAGGTGATTGGCTTTGAGCTCCAGGGCTCTCCAGGACCTGTTCACCTCCAGGACCCAGAGGTGTGTGGGTCGGATCACAGCTGACCCTTCTCACCCTGGACACGGACTATTTACCCCTTTCCCCTCAGGCAGGAGGCTACGGTCTATCCAGACCCATACCTCCCGCCACTTGAACAGTTTTTTCCCCTCCGCCATCAGACTCATGAACAAAAACAAGTCTCTGTAGCTCAGTCACAGACTCATGGATGTTTCTGCTCTGTTGCACTGTGTGGTGAGTCCACACTTAGACCCGCTGCTGTCACTCATCACTTTATATCACTTAATATCACTTTATATGCCTACACATCTGTAAATACAATCCCGCTGTTGTTCAATGTCAAATTGTTGTTGTCTTACGACACGTCACTTTATTTTATCTTATTTATTTATTTATTTTTTTATGCATGCCCTCATAGCCTTATAGTTTAATGTTCTTAGCTTATTTTGTATCTTAATTCTGTGTTATATGTTTTATGTCGCACGTTTGCACCGAGACAAATTCCTAGAACCTGTTCTCAAACCTTGGCAATAAACCTGATTCTGATTCTGATGTCAGAAGCCGACAGCGAGAGTTAGTGCATGGTTTGTGTTCAGTGCTAGTCTGGCCTTTGCCATCCGTAAACTCTGGTCAAATATCGTTTTCCTACATGTACGTCTGGGCCTGATCTCAGTGGCCACATTACATCAGTTGAATTTCAACCTACCATTCAGCAAGCGGGGGAGGCGGGTGTTGTGGGTGACGTCAAGCATTTGATAGCTTGCCTCACTCGGGCGCATTACATACTTCACAACCAAACGCTAGCAATTGGATCTGATTTGACCCAATCGTTTCAAACTTTAAAAGGAGTTCATCCCTCCCACCTGAAAACGGAGCTCAACTGTGAAGATCTAGACCCTCCAGACAGATGAGTACGAGGGTATGGTAAGACTAGGCTAAGTTCAGTGGAGAGCCTCACATGACTTCATTGAGTTTAGCACTACCAACTTCGACACAACAGTATTCGACACTGTCAACCATCAAATACTCCTCACAAAACTGATCAATTTCAATTTCTCAGATGCAATAAAAATGGATTGAATTCTATGTGACAAATCGCTCACAGTCAGTCAGAATCATGGATGGAATCATCAACTCTCCTCCACTCCCATTAAAAACAGGTGTTCCCCAAGGTTCCAATCTGGGTCCTTTGCTATTCTCCCTCTACATAAATGACCTTCCCTTAGTCTGTTCTAGTGTTTCCATTCAGATGTATGCTGATGACACAGCCATTTATGCACATGGCAAGAATTCATCACAAGTGGCAGAAAAACTCAGTCATTGGCTAATGTTGCAGAATGGTTAAATCAGTCATGTTTAAAACTGTCAATAAAACAGTCTCAATGTTCTTCTCCAAGGCCAAAGTTGCAAATGAATTGGCATATGTTTTTATTGCAGGGGAAAAGTTGCAAGTTGTGTCAGAGTACAAATATCTGGGTATCACAATAGACTCTAGTCTCAACTTCAAAACACAAGTAAATAAGGGGTCTGTAAGCAAGTCAAATTCAATCTTTCAAACTTCCGGGAAAATCAGATCGCAACTATCTCTGCAGGCAGCGAAAATGTTTATGCACTCCATGGTCCTATCTCACATTACTTACGGTTTAACAACTTGGTCACAGGCAAATAAAACAACACTAAAACCAATAGGATCATTGTACAAACAGACAATAAAAGTGCTGTACAAAAAACCCTTAAGGTATCATCACTGCAATATTCTTCAAAAGCACAAACTCTTAAACTGGTAAAAAGTATTCAAAGCTTTGTACTGCCTGGTTCCTCGGAGACAAAGTGCCTTCAGTCAGAGTGCCTTCTCAATAACAACAGCTAGAGACTGGAACTCCATCCCAGCAAACCTAAGAGATCTGTCAACCTACATACTGTTCAAACAACACCTGAAAATCTGGTTAATAACACAACAGATATGTAACCATTAGTGTAGGTCTCTGCCCAGTCTGAGCCCACTGTCACTCCTGTCTTTCTGTATTTTTCTGTGATTGTGTTTTTTATTTTGTATAGTATGTGAACTGTGATATAACTGTGCAACGAGACATGAACAGACTTCTAGCTGCTGATTTAATATTTCACAACACCATACCACTGTTCTAAAAGGGGATTTTGGCGATATTAGCATTTAGCTGCTGTTAGCACAACTTTAGCTGGTGTTAGCAAAACATTTGCATGTAGCTTACCTTCAGAGTTGTATTTAGCAGTTTCTTTTCTGTTTTAATACAGCTTGGTTCCTCTGAATGATTCCATAACTCTCACCAGATGGCATTTGTCCACATTTGTTCTCATCGCGGCTTACACAACTTTTAATGATGATCTGTACAGCGTGCTCCTCTCTGGGGGCGCCGCACACAACAACTGCAGGTGTGTGTGTGGTGGAAACAGACGCGTGTGCGAGGTAGAGTCGATATGTGTGTGTTTGTTTATGTATTTGATCGGGACAGAGCATGTTAATGAACACGCATGGAACTCATGTATGTAAACACGCCACATGGATTGCAGCCACCCGCCACTTACACTCTCAAATGCAATTTCACTCATCCAGGCAATAATATCAGACACATTGTGACAATACACTTCAAGTAAGCCAAAAAAAAAAACGTTTCTATTGCTTTTTCACATTTTATTTGGATGTTAACATTAGATTAATTTAGGCTTAAATAACAAATATCAAATGGCTATATTTTGAATAGGTTTAATGCATATTAGTTTTAGGTAGTGAAATCCATTTGTGGCTTGTAATTTTACAAAACCAAAAGCCAGAGTGGTGTAACCAAAAAAGGATACAATAATATCAAATAAGGACAACAATAACAATAATGTTGAAGTATTATCACATAAGGTGTTATTACCTGCTATAGTGATCAGCATCAAACATTGGTATTTAGGCACAAGTCTGTGTTTGGGGAGGGGCAGTCAAGACAGGGGTCAAACCCGCCTCGCTGAAGTCCGTCTGCGGTGGATCTCCAGGCAGGATCTCTTAGAAAACAGGAGAGCCTCTCACACTGAGAGAGGCGCAGCTAAAATGAGCCCTGTTTCCCGTTGAAGTTGGTGAGTTATATCTCAAGATTTGTCTCCTTTAACTCATTGCACCATGTTATTTCTTATTTCACTCATTCCTTTTCGCAGCAGCAGCAGACCGCTCTGTGCAGCTCCATGTGCACAAACTATTAGTGGCTTCTGGAGACACACCCTGTAGCTGTGGTCTCTATCCTGTCATTACCAAACCAGAGCTCCATAAGAAGAAAGAGCTTTAGACAACCTCCACCAGGCTGCAGCATGTGTGGGTGATGCCTACACTTGTGATGGACAGATCCATACACAAATAAGGACCATTCAGGGGCTGCTGCTTTTGCTTGTTTATGTTTCATTTAGTGGTGCGCATAGATTTGTTTTTTTATCTAGATTAATCTCACTATAATCTTGGAATTCATCTAGATTAAAATGGCTCATTTGAATTCTGTCAAAGGCATTCAGAATATGTGTGCTACCCAAATAATGACTAAAAGGAAGTCTTTGTAAACGGGTTTCTCAAGCCTGGTGGCTCATTAGACCAGGGGCTCATCTCCTGTTTCCAAAAGGCTGCACAAACTGCTTGAGAAAGCTGTTCTACTATGATAATTTGTGTTGAAAATAATTCATGATAATAAGATGCACTAACTGTTAAACATGAATTTTGAACTGTTTACAGTCAGTAGCTTCGTGTCAATCAGTCCAGGCTCTGTTTCTCCTTCTTCCACCAGTCACTCAGGCAGACCAGCTTGTTCACATTTTCTCCTCTTCTGCACAATATGGCCCGCTAAAGAAAAAAGTCTCTTGCAAACCGGGTCTGGGGCTGTACAGGTTAGGCATTATTTATTGAATCATTTTGTAATCAGGGCAAATTCGCCTGGGTGCCCAAAGATTTGAGTGGGTGCTCCAGCCCCGCAGCACCCATGGGATCGGCGCCTATAGTGGCAGGAAGTGGCAGTTCATGCGCTGCGCTTTGGATAAACCATTAAAGCCAACGCACCGAGATGCTTTGAAACGCAGTTTCATTACGTTTCTATGATGAGGTAATGTGCTCCACAGAACATAGGCTCTTTACCTTCTGCAGTGACACAGACACTATGGCCTGTGGCAGACAGCTCTAAACTTTGTTGGGACTTACGAGAGAAACAATCAATCCAATTCATTAATTCTACCCAGTACAGGCTGGGTTTCCACTACACATAAGGCCCACAGTTGTTGTGGGCAATGCTTCCACTGATATGCACATTACTGAAGCAACAACAAAACGCCCTGAAGAGTTTTGTGAGAACAATGTAGACAAATGCTGCCTTCAGGTGGAGTTTATGGAATCCAAAGGATCCAAAGATACTACAGGAAAGAAGCAGCATGAAGACAACTATGAAGGTAAGCTACATGCTAATGTAATGCTAACACTAGCTAAAGTTGTGCTAACAGCAGCTAAATGGCTATTAATGGCAAAACCACCTTTTTTAACAGCAGTATGAAATATTTATTCTGCATGACCTGTATTTTAATAGTGAGGGCTGTCCTCCCTCTCGTTGGCCAATCGGAGTCACATTAGTTGGCCACGGTCAGAGGTTGGCCCCCAAAATGTGTGCCTGGTCGTTTGGCCCCGGTCTGGGCAGTGGAGACGCTCGCCAAACCGGGTTGACCAGGCACTGGGCTGGGTAGAGCCTGCCAGTGGAAACACCCCATAATATTTGAGACATCCATCCATTTTCTTCCACTTGTCCGTTGCCGGGTCGTGGGGGCAGCTGTTGGAGCTGCACCAGCCCCTATGGCTCCCCCTGCAGGTGGTGGGTCCACAGAAGGACGGCCTCATGGTTCTAACCGGGCCTGTTGGTCTCTCATAAGGGGCTTCTGAACCGCTCTTTGTCTGACCCGTCACCTAGGACCTGTTTGCCCTGGGAGACCCTACCAGGGGCACGAAGCCCCCGACAACAGAGCTCCAGGATCATTCGAGTGCTCAAACCCCTCCATCACGTTAAGGTGGCGGTTCCAGGAGGGGCCATCTTTCAGACAAAATCTTCTCATCTTCATTGAACCAAAAGTTTCTCATAGAGATTGTTGATAATAGCGTATTCTTTAGTGTTGGATGAAAGGATGGAGACTCGGTATATTATAATCCAAATTCATTACTTTATTTCCTATTACAAACTAAAGGTACATCTGTTGAGCTGACCTCCATGCTGACCGGACGATGAGGCGGACGGAAGAGAGCGCTTCTCTCCCCCGCCACACAATACAAAGGAATAGGTGTGTCTTCCCCCAACCAATCAGCTCTCTTGGATCGTCACTTCTTCTTCTGCGCAATCTGACTCCTCATTTGAACACACTGCCCCCCAGTGGATCAACCATACATACAAGCAACTACAATGTCCACCAAAAGAAATGTATCTCAAAGCACAGTTTACAGATCAACACAATTATATATATAATCACTAAAACCCAACATGACAAATATGTATATAAATAATTCCACATTCCCCGTTTTGATCTCTACAAAAGAGATCACAAATCAGATTGAATATTTGTCCTATGAAATCAGTGATAGATGCTTGTCCTTCAACTGGTTGCCTTTACTCTGTCAGGTCGTTGTCTCAGTTCATGCTTCCTCGGCGTCCGCTATAAAAACATACACTCACCACTAAGGGTGGTTTTTATTGTTTATTTTTTTCTACATCATCGTGTTTTGGTCAACTTGAATTATTGTAAGGCGCTTTAAAAAATACAACTTTATTGATTTGGATCAAAAACTCTCATAATGACGACCACTCACAAGCACCCACAGAGACAAGGAACCAACAGAGATCTGTAACAGAAACACAAAAGAACAGACAAAAATTACAAAAAAATTCTCATCAGGGCCGCTCACCGTGAGAACGACCATGCCAGCTAATCTTGCAAATTATGGCTGGACTCAAAGACCTATTTAACTTAATTTATCTGTTGGAATACTAGGGTCAATTTTATCTGGAAAATTCAGGAATTCAGGTTTCATTAATCTACAGAGAAAAACTCTCTTTTAGCCTCTGTTTCCCACAATTACCACAGATTCTGTGTGCACTTCAGAATCACAGCAAACGTAAAAAACAGAGTATTATAAATTTATTTACCTATCTGAAACTGAAATCTTAGTTGGCCATAACATTTGTCAATTCGTCACTTTATGTTTTCGTTTGTTTATCTTTTAGATATATTTGTATCAGTTTTTTCCATATAATTAACATATATTAACACCCCCTCTTGGACTGAGGAAAACTCAGTCCAATAAAGAGTCATGTAACATGCATAAACAAGTGAGACCTCTATCCTTGTACAGGAAACACAACAAACCAACTCAAATTCCACTGGAGATTAATAACTTCGGCACCTGTAGAGTCTCAACACAAAGAAAACAAAGAAAACAATAGCAAAATAACAAATGTCAGGGTCAGTCCAGGGAGGTTGAAGGCGGGTTTAAATGGGTCGACAGGGCGAGTGAGAGGTGGACGCCACTCGTCTGGTTTGCGACCTGGACAGCCTGTGAGGTCCTGGGAGTGGCCTCAAAAGGGATCAGACCAGCACTGGTTCAGTCCAATCGCGGCAGAGGACTGTCAGACAGGCTGGGAAAGGAGCTCTCAGCGGCTCCCAAAGTGAGAATAACAGTCACCTCCAACCTGAGTACACAAACTAATGTGTAGATGGTTTCAATAGGGATCATATACAAGCGTAAGATCAGTGTCCACTGGAGTCCTGCGGAATCAAAGAGGAGCCTGATCTCAGGCGCCAAAATGGCCTATATTAAGTTCATAAGAGTTTCCTCTCGATCTGCTCACGGATTGACGCCAGGAGCAGAGCAAGAGAAAGGGCCGAAACCCAATTCATTTCAGCTTTTAGACATAATTTCAGACAATTTAGTTTTATATATTCCAATTTATAGCTATAGCATTTCACAGTTCTATCAACATGTCAATGCCCTCTAAGGCTTCAAATTTAAATCTTGTATTGAGATATTCAGACAAATGCATTTAGTTGTAACTTAAAGATTATTGATTCAATTTAGTAAATAAACCAGCATCATCAGGTCCTAAAGACCATCTTTATCTGGTGCATTAAGATATTTTCAGTCAGTTCATAAACACATAATTCTCTATCATGGTGTCGTGGAATGATGTTCCAAAACGGACATAAGTATAGCATTAATGTCCATAGAGTAGGCAGACATGGATGGAGAGTACAGGACATTTTAGAAACTTCAATTTCTTACCAATCTTTTGTTTCACTCACGCTTTGGTTATGGAACAAATTCTTTAGCCTATTGTCCAGGAGAGAGAGCAAATGAGTTATAAACACATACTATTGTTCTATAGGGTGCAAACAATTCACAGTCACACCTCGTTTGCCTAATTAATTTTGTTATTTTAAAAGGACCATTCATGTCCACTAAGGTTAGTCTTAAAAGCTTTTCTATATCATATTAAAGTACAGTGATCAATGGGTGGGTGGCTTTGGCAAAGTGAATGTTGGATCCAAGGTCAAACGTCAGTTGTACAGTCCTTCAGCTCTTCCCAGTAGATATATCTGCATTCAGCAACCACTGTCCTGTGAATGATTCAAGACAGCAAGGTGTTTGTCCGATCAGGGAAAAGTCACTGTTAGTCCATTCAGAGAGCACAAAACTGTTGCTCTCTTTCATCAGCAAATCACATCCGAGGAGAGAAACAGGAGTCTGAGGAACTCCGATGAGTCAGATTCAGTCCTGTGAGCTGAGTAGGCAGTGTGAACGGCCTACGGTGAAAGGTTTTGGGTGGTCTTCCTGTATCCACCCAGTAGATGGTGTCCGTTAATGATCACAGTCTCAAAGTTGACAGATGAGTGTTGTTCACCTTTATCCACCAGCACGTCAAGAGTCTGTCCGTTCACCTTCACAGGTAACATGAATTCTGCCGTCCCATGCCTCTGGACTCAGCAGCAGCCAGTGATGAGAGTAGCATTGTTCCCATCAGCGTTGTTGTAAACGCCTCGATCCTCGAACGTTGTTGGTCATCTTGTCTGAAACAATCCTTGGCCACAATTACCAACACCACACCCATAAGTCACTGCACATTTAAGTAAACTCATTATTACTCTTTCATTATTACTTTCATTACTCGCTCCTTTAAGCTGCATCTTTAAAAGTTGCACTCATTTCTTTTCTTGTGGGGCGATGGTGGCGCAGATGGTAGAGCGGTTCGTCTCATGATCGGAAGGTCAGGGGTTCAAACCCCGGCTACTGCAGGTGCAGACTGTCGTTGTGTCCTTGGGCAAGACACTTCACCCAATGCCTATGTGTGAGTGGTTGGTGGTGGTCGGAGGGACCGTTGGCGCAGATGTGTGCAGCCTCGCTTCTGTCAGTCTGCCCCAGGGGAAACTGTGGCTACAAATGTAGCTTACCACCATCAGCATGGAGTGAATGAACCCCCCTCCCTTTCATGTGTGAAGCGCTTTGGGTGTGACTTGTGTCATATGAAAAGCGCTATACAAATAAGATTCCTTTCCTTTCCTTTCAGTTCAACTTTGCTCTCGCTTCTGTTCAAAGGCGTTCTCCATATTCTCAAAATGTATTCCTTAATTTATTTGGTTTTCTTAACAATAATACAAATTTTGCATAATTGCTCCTTCATAACTTTTGGTAATGCGTCCAAAATGGCGCATAAAGATCAACTTAAACTCTAAATTAATAGTGGTTTGTACTTTCAATCAATGTATTCAAACTCACAGGTCTTCCCTGCTTCAGTTTTCATTCCATGGCGCCACCGTGTGGAGAGAGGTTCTAACTCTTTTTAGCAACATCTCTCAGAGCCCTAAATGCTCCGTTAATCACAGGCTTAAAAAATTGCATTTGTCTCACACTAATTTTGGATACTTGTTCTTCAAATGTATGCTGTGGAGACATAACTACCACCAGCAGAAATGTTTCTCTATAAAAAAACAATAACTTTTAAAACAATAACTTTGGTCAAAAATGTTTTTTTTTCTTCTTTTTTTTTTTTTTTTTCAATGAGGGGCGGAGCAATTTCTCCACTTCCCCTCCTACACGGATGTCTGGGTACAAATGAGAATGGCCACTCCTCCAATGCACCCATGACTTCCTGTTCGATCATTTCCTACGTCCACATAACTGCAGACACAGCAAATACACGTTTAGTTTTCTAATAAAAAACAGTGTCCACTCAACATTCACACACCACATCTCTGAGTAAGGAATTATCTTATCTTAAAACTTTCTTTCAACTGTCCTTCTCACTTTCAATCACCTTTCCATCACGCTTCACATTCAATGCCATTCCGGCATCCAGTCTCCTCAGAGAACCATCTATCACCGTTAAATGATCAGATGCATTCACTCCAATACTTTCCAAGTCTTTCTCTCCGTTTGCTTCTCCGCCACTCACAAAAATATCACTTTTGTTTGTCCTTCTCCACTCGTCCATCACACTGGTCACTCAGGACACACTCAGTCACTCTACAATAAAAAGAACATTACACAAAAGACAAGACAACAAGACACAATAATTTCACAATAACTTTTACAATATCCCCATTACCCTGTGCACAACATCTAAACATAATCTGGCCAGTACATTAACTCTTCAATTTTCCTCTTCTTTTATTTACATTGGTTTTTTGGAGGCCACAAATTTCTCCAACGTATAACCAAGAACGTCGCATGGAATTCATACGTCTATAAATCCCTCCAGCTACGTCGTAGCGTTTTTAGGATCGTCCTCTGGCGAACCCACGGACGGACGTGTCCACCTAAACAAAAAATTTACCGAGATTGATAGCCAATAATCCCAAAGCCTAAACTAGTAGATCGACGTCTACTAACTAGGTGCGCCCACGTCTACCGTCTCTTTGTGTTGTTTTTCTAATGTTATATTTTTTATTTGTATTTTATCTTTTATAATTTTTTATATTTTCACCAACAAACAAAAACAAACACAACAAACAAACAGATAAACAGACAAACACTTCTCCCGCCTCTCTCCCCGCCGGTCAACAAAATCAGATAAAAAAATGTACCTTAGTTGTTTTAGCTTTGCTAATTGTTCCGTTTTCAGATAAAAGATGCCTGCGAAGTCACTGTTTAAGGCAGATGTAAAACAAATTTATTTCGAAAACCAGCCTCATTCCTTTAATTGTAAATAACCAAGCGTTATCTCAGTAAGAATATGTAGCCATATTAAGTGTTTAAAAATAGAAAACAGGCGTTAAATAGTTTAATGTGTCTAAAGTCCGATGCCTTTCAGTGAAAATCTAGTGGTCATATGGTGGCACTACAGCAATGGCGGCCATAAACTCCGGTATTACAATACAACAGCCAAATATATTTACTTAGATGCAGCCAAAAGGAAAAGGCACATTAATGTTCTTTTATCTAAACAACCAGAATTAAAAGCAGGAACAAACGAACAAAAACATCCTAGTGGCTACACTGGAAATGTCCTAATAACAGTATCACATGGAGAAAGCTAACTGCTAAGGCTAAATCCTTTGTTCTCAGAGCTAACTTAGCAACCTCGCATACCAACAGCAAACAGATCATATTGAAAACAAACCATGCACCACACTTCAATAAAATCCTATACTACTACACAGAACAGCCTTCAGTGTCCACACACTGAGCTGGGTTTAACACATTTGTGGGTTTATTACACGTTTATCAACAATATGCTGTATGCTAACGCAGTAAGCTAACCATGCGGTATGCTAGCGCACCAAGCCAACGAAGCTAACAAAAGCTAACAACACAACATTTAGCTGAAATTGACCAAAATATTGAGGAAATTCTTTTGCATAGACAATGGGGATATAGTTAAAGATTCACAGAACATGCCAACAGCAAAATGGGAAACCAATCATCGCAAACAACAGTTATTTTTCCAAAACACACACATTTCCAATAAGGCCTTTACATTGCAGGCAGCCATAACTTGTCTAACTTCAATAAAAACATCTACTTACATGCCTTAAAAAGCACCTTAAAAATCTGCAAGGCGTACGGTCTAAACACGGAACAATCCAGTCAAGTTTCATTGCATTTTTAGCTTCGTTTCGTTTTTTTTTTTTTTTTTTTATGTTTTATAAGTATCGCCAAATATCTCAAACCCCCAGCAAAAACATACGCACACACTTCCTTCATCATAACCAATATAAACAAATTTGCTATAAACAATTCGTATTCTTACCCATTTTAAAGTCGGTGTGCACGTCTGTTTTGTGAGCGAAAGAGCAACAAAAAAACATTTTTTTTTTTTCTTTGTCTCTTCACGAGTTCCATCCAATCTTCCACAAATCAAAAATCTCGTCGGGTGTCACCAATTGTTGATAATAGCGTATTCTTTAGTGCTGGATGAAAGGATGGAGACTCGGTATATTATAATCCAAATTCATTACTTTATTTCCTATTACAAACTAAAGGTACATCTGTTGAGCTGACCTCCATGCTGACCGGACGATGAGGCGGACGGAAGAGAGCGCTTCTCTCCCCCGCCACACAATACAAAGGAATAGGTGTGTCTTCCCCCAACCAATCAGCTCTCTTGGATCGTCACTTCTTCTTCTGCGCAATCTGACTCCTCATTTGAACACACTGCCCCCCAGTGGATCAACCATACATACAAGCAACTACAATGTCCACCAAAAGAAATGTATCTCAAAGCACAGTTTACAGATCAACACAATTATATATATAATCACTAAAACCCAACATGACAAATATGTATATAAATAATTCCACAAGATTTAGATTTCACTTGAAGGCACATTTAGTCCAGATGTCCATTACAAAGGACACGTAAAGAGGAAGAAAAAAAATTAAAGGGGCTTAAATGTAAATATAAATATAAAATATACATATAAATAGTATATTTAAAAGGATTCATAAGATTAATGTGGTTCTTAATTTCATTCCAATATGAAAAGATTAAAATCTGCCCTGGCTCAGCACAAGCTGATTTTCAGCAGGTTCCTGTTCTGTAGAACTCACAAACAATAAACACATCAGGTCAACACTTTACTTACACACACAGGAGGATCGCACTGAATGAACCTTCACCTTGAACCTTCACGGCCCCTTCACTCCTCCGGCAGGGGTCGTCTAGTTATTCCTAAAGTCAACAGAAAGACTCACGGCGAGGCGTCTTTCCAATATTATGGCCCTCGCCTCTGGAACGACCTGAGGAGGAGCTCAGGACCACAGAGAACGTTCATGTTTTTAAGAGCAGGCTCAAGACCCACCTTTTTAGCTTAGCTTTTAACTGATATTTATTTATTTAGTCCTAATTATAATATATATATATATATATATATATATATATATATATATATATAATGATATATATAATGATGCGGGGCGTATTGTTTTACATGTTGTAATCTGTCTATAAAGCACTTTGTGATACCTTTCGGTGAAAAGCGCATCAATTCGATTGATTGATTGATTGAGTGATTGAATGATTGATTGATTGAGTGATTGAGTGATTGATTGATTGAGTGATTGAGTGATTGAATGATTGATTGATTGAGTGATTGAATGAGGCCGCAGCGTCTGTTACTGTGGTCGCAGCGATAGCTGTTGGCAGGGTGTTTCACCAAAAACCTTTTGAAAAGTCTTGGAGACTGTATAGTTCTTATGGCCCGGAAAAGGGACTTTTCACTCTACTGTGGTCTGGGTAAGAGTTTGTTAGTGGTGCATCTGCTCGAGCGCTCAATCCTGGAGTTGGGTTTTGCGACCGGAAGAGACAGTGAGACCGATGGGCAGTTGTTCAGCAGATGGAGGTAGAGCTTGGTCTCATGACTCAGAGCATAGTTCTGGAAAGTCGAGGCACCAGACAGCAGTGCATTATGGGTCCAACCAGGATGCCTAGGATGGAGCTTGTATGCTCTATTGTACCAACACAGTCTCACTACAAAAGCGTCATAAATTGACGAACGGTCACTCGCCTTATGCGTAATATAGAACGCAAAAGGTCCCGTGTGCGTCTCCATTGACGCAATGGGTTTGTAATGTATTTGAGTCCAGGCGCGGCTCATTTGACCATATCAGACAACTCATAATATAGAACAAATTCTGCCTGGTTTAGCCAACTGTAAAACAAACAAAAATGCAAAAGTGCATTCAGCGCAAACACAAGCGCAGAACTACAGTATTCACGTCTATTTGCCTGAATCTGAGGCCAAACTGTTGTTCATCAAAGACAAAAAATTGACACAACCCAATAAACAAAAACGTCTTCAGGAACTTTTACAATATGGCATTGCATTACAGCAGTACGTAGTTGAAAGCCTTTTCTACCTTCTGCTGTCTTCGTGGGACGAGTACTCTAGTATATTGCCGGGTCGTTGCCGAGCTTGTACCCGGCCAAGGTGCGTTCTCTTCGGGCTAGCTTTGAGCTGCGGCCCGCTGGAGTCCCATGGAGGATCTAACGCCGATTCACACTTCCTCTGCAAAAGTCCTTTGGGTGAAAGTGATGCCAAACGTCCACCATGATATAAATGTCTTTATGTTCGCCTCGGTCAGCCATTTAAGGTTCAAAGATAAGCATTTATTGATCATATGTTTGACTAGGCGCCAATATACAATGACATGATCAGCTGTTCTGATTGACATCCGCGTCAACCAATGACACGCGTTCAAAACTGTGACGTCACTCAGAAGGCGGTCAATCTATATTTTCAATTGCAAAATATTAGTATTAGCCTTATTTACATCATTGAGCTGAAGAATCTGACATTTAAGGTTTGGATTAGAGGCCTTTTTTATTTTATTTTTAGAATTATTATTTTTTATTATTTTTCAGCAATTAAAGACGGTTTACTTCACACATCTCTTGTATGAAACAGGTGTGTAAGAGAATGCATAGAAGCCAAACGTAGAACAGGAAAAAACTCTCACACACGGTATACTTGGTATACTTGCAACACCAGTGTTCCTTTATTTGTTTCGGCCAGTGGCCTTCTCAGGCAAAATGTTTTTTATGAATGAGAAGCCATCCTTAAATAGGGCGTGGCCTGCTGCATCACAGGATGATGTCATAATGGCCTATGGCAAAACATAGGCAGCATTCATACAACATACATCCAAACACAAAAAACAAAGCCAGGATATAGTGAATAAAATAGAGACTTGTTCAATGCTGCAGAAACGTAGAGCACTGACATCATGATGTGCATCGTTGAAATGGGCTACTGGATATTCTATGTCCTCTCTGCGTATTGAGCTCTTATGCTTATTCTTTGTTTTCATTTTCTCATGGTTTTTCCCACATATGATAAACCACAAGGGCCACGCAATAAATAGACCACATACGTGGTGCGCAAGTTATTACATTGAAAAGAGAAGCCACTGGATTGAAACTTTACAGACCCTCACACCCACGGGATTAAATGCTGAGCTTGTTTTGAATGTTTTTCTACAGAGGTTCCAATGCCATGTTATGTTTATAGGCTGTGTTCACTTCCTTGGTGTACATGTTGATTTGCATAATTTAGATCTTCTCTATTTTTGAGCTGTCTTATATATCCATTTCCCACATGTATGTGTATGTGTACATGAATGTGTGTATGTATATTATATATATATATATATATATATATATATATATATATATATATATATATATATATATATATATATATATATATATAATATACATACACATATACTCCTCCTGGAACTGCCACCTTAACGTGGTGGAGGGGTTTGGGCGCCCAAATGATCCTGGAGCTCTGTTGTCGGGGGCTTGGTGCCCCTGGTAGGGTCTCCCAGGGCAAACAGGTCCTAGGTGACGGGTCAGACAAAGAGCGGTTCAGAAGCCCCTTATGAGAGACCAACAGGCCCGGTTAGACTGAGACTAGGCGATACACACCCCTAAAAATTATGTTCATCTTGTGAACTTACAATTAAACGTTTATGAAAGCTCTCATTTGTGCAAGAAATATTCATTGTAGCGACTCTAAGCCTATGTCGCTAGTATAGAAAAGGAAAGGGTCCTGTACCTCAGATGACGCGCTGGTTTGTAGTATTAGGAGGCACGACTGAATCGCGTCTTTGCTGGCTGATGTACGTTATAAACAGCGGCTTTGTGGTTTAATGGATTTTGTTATTAATTATATTGAATCGTGTACACGGTTCAGCATGCTTAATCACCAACTAACGAAACGTTCAACGAAAAATACGGCTACCCAGGTTCCCTCTCTAGCCATTACCTGGGCACCGGTGAGGTGCCGTATTTGAAAACTACGGCATTCACCGCCTGCGTCCACGTGACTGACGCCCCCTAAGCGTTGCCCAGCAACCAGCCATGTGACACGATGGCTGTTGTTTTATGTGGCTCCTACATTCATCATCGTGAAGTTTAAGTCATCGACTGGACTGGACTTCTTCTTAGCTCTTGTGATCAGAATGTTACAGTGAAATTCAATAAAAAATATCAATAGATCAGTTCTTTGAAAAGAAAAGATCCTATAAAGCTGGGGTCCCCAATCCGGCCTGCGTGATGATTTAATCCGGCCCCTGACTTGCTGAGTATGTCAAAAATTAGAGTTATGAATTTTTTAAGAACTAACCAGGATGCTCACTCCAGCCACTAGGGGGCAGCATAAAGAAAGAAAGGAAAGAATTCCACACTTGTCCAGCAGAGGCAAGTTTGATAAATGAGGGCCATTGTGTGTGTGTGTGTTTGTGTGTGTGTGTGTGTGTGTGTGTGCGTGTGTGCGTGTGTAGGTGTGTGTGTGCGTGTGTGTGTGTGTGTGTCTGTATATATGGTTTATGGAGCCAATTGACCTGACTACTCACCAGCACTACGAGAACCTAAGGGGATTAGCAGGACTATGCTACGGTCCTCATAAACCAAGATTTTGTATTTTCATTTTTAGCATATAAAGAGCATAATTTCATTGTTTTTCTGAAGTCCTTTTAATGCTCAATGATAATATATCATGCACATATCAAGTTTTTTTAAATTCTTAGCTTTTAAAGACCATAAATTGAAAGTTTATTTGACGTCCATATAATACCCCAACCTGACTTCTTGTGTATGGAGTGTATGATGTGCTCCCCCTACCCTACTCTGGCGGTATTGAAGGCTCAATTGTGATTGGTTCTTTATGGGGACACGTGCGGGATATGTGTCCGGGCATGTTGAGTGATTTCGGAAGACATCTAATGGTAATGCGAAGAAGAAGGACCAAGAGAAAGTTCACTCCAAAGAAGACAAGAAAATATATTGGTAAGTATCTAGTCCTTGTTAAATATACGTTATCAAGTATTTTCTGAATGGAACTTAGCCCCGGCCTGGAGGATTTATCCCCGGGCTGGATGATTTGGGGACCGGGCTATTGGGTTTTGGAGCTGGCTGTGGAACTTAGCCCCAGCCTTGGTGAGTTTTCCCCGGCCTGGATGAGTTGGGGGGTGTAGTCCGAGGAGGGGTGCTTAAGAGTGGGTCCGAGATGTGGGCTGTGTGTCCCCGGAGGTCCAGAGGAGTCAGGGGGGCGAGGGTGTGCGTGTAGGCCGGGGTTGGAGTGCCCTGAGCCGGGTAGTGTTAGTGGAGGAGAGGGTGGGTCATTGTGGTGGATGTTGGTGCGGGGCTGGTAGCTTTAGGAGCAGGCTGGTCAGAGGAGGTCCAGAGGAGTCAGGGGGGCGAGGGTGTGCGTGTAGGCCGGGGTTGGAGTGCCCTGAGCCGGGTAGTGAAAGTGGAGGAGAGGGTGGGTCATTGTGGTGGATGTTGGTGCGGGGCTGGTAGCTTTAGGAGCAGGCTGGTCAGAGAAGGTCCAGAGGAGTCAGGGGGGCGAGGGTGTGCGTGTAGGCCGGGGTTGGAGTGCCCTGAGCCGGGTAGTGTAAGTGGAGGAGAGGGTGGGTCATTGTGGTGGATGTTGGTGCGGGGCTGGTAGCTTTAGGAGCAGGCTGGTCAGAGAAGGTCCAGAGGAGTCAGGGGGGCGAGGGTGTGCGTGTAGGCCGGGGTTGGAGTGCCCTGAGCCGGGTAGTGTTAGTGGAGGAGAGGGTGGGTCATTGTGGTGGATGTTGGTGCGGGGCTGGTAGCTTTAGGAGCAGGCTGGTCAGAGGAGGTCCAGAGGAGTCAGGGGGGCGAGGGTGTGCGTGTAGGCCGGGGTTGGAGTGCCCTGAGCCGGGTAGTGAAAGTGGAGGAGAGGGTGGGTCATTGTGGTGGATGTTGGTGCGGGGCTGGTAGCTTTAGGAGCAGGCTGGTCAGAGGAGGTCCAGAGGAGTCAGGGGGGCGAGGGTGTGCGTGTAGGCCGGGGTAGGAGTGCCCTGAGCCGGGTAGTGTAAGTGGAGGAGAGGGTGGGTCATTGTGGTGGATGTTGGTGCGGGGCTGGTAGCTTTAGGAGCAGGCTGGTCAGAGAAGGTCCAGAGGAGTCAGGGGGGCGAGGGTGTGCGTGTAGGGCCGGGGTAGGAGTGCCCTGAGCCGGGTAGTGTTAGTGGAGGAGAGGGTGGGTCATTGTGGTGGATGTTGGTGCGGGGCTGGTAGCTTTAGGAGCCGGCTGGGGATCTTAGCCCCAGCCTTGGTGAGTTTTCCCAGGCCTGGTGGCTTTAGGAGCGGGCTGATTGAATTGAATCCCCCTTTTGTTTTTAGATGAAATTCCCATCAGTGCAGATGAGGCCGAAGAGGAGAGTCACAGTGACTCGGGGGACTCTGCTGAGAAACAAGCGGCAACTGTGGTTATAGATGATGACCCGATCGACATAGCTGATGGAGATACCTCTGATTTTGAAGGCAAGTTCTTCTGTTTACTCCTGTAGTAGTCTTGCTCTGACTTATTCACATTGTTTTGTTTAAATTAATTCCTAATTTTCCTTTTCAGAGGCAGCACAGAGGCCTGCAAAGCAACCTGGACCAAAACGCAGAGTGACAAAAAGAGCATGGTCAAAGACTGAAGAAGCAGCTGTAATGCGGCATTTTAAAAAACACATCAAGAGAGGAAAACTGGCCACAAAAAATGAAGTAACTCAGTGTAAGCAAGCAGAAATGGCCTTAAGTCAGAGAACACTGCAGAATATAAGAGACTTTGTGAGAAATCGTGGACTAGCA